>CM076679.1:51555010-52755010 GCA_038501925.1 Xenopus petersii
TGTTTTGTTTAAAGGGTAAGGCATTTTTCAGTAGCAGTATGCACAAAATGTCTCTGTCTTAAATATATTGATAATGGGTTGAGTGCAGAGGACTCTTGTATTTGACTATATGTATTTTGTGGTCACACCCTCATTGCACCCCCGCCTAATGGTTTTAAAAAATAGTGGTGAGCACAACTTTCCCTTGTTTGTTATAGTTATACAGGAGCAGTGACCAGCTCCATGTTGTAGCTCCCACCCTTCCCAGCTATAGTCAGGTGATCCCACTGGTGTCTAATAAAAGGGCAGCCAAGTATGGGGGTTTACTTTGAAAGCAGCAAGTAAGTTGCAGGTAAAACCTAGTCCCTTTGTATAATGAAGCAATAGAATTCTTAATGAATCAGATAAAATTGAGCATAGGACTGGCCAGATATGGGATGACTTTGACGTAGTTGGCCAGCTTAAATATATTGCAATATATGGACAAACAATCCCTGTTTTGTTTAAAGGGTAAGGCATTTTTCAGTAGCAGTATGCACAAAATGTCTCTGTCTTAAATATATTGATAATGGGTTGAGTGCAGAGGACTCTTGTATTTGACTATATATATATATATATATATATATATATATATATATATATATATACATACATATATATATATATATATATACATACATATATATATATATATATATATATACATATATATATATATATATATATATATATATATATATGTAGGGACCTATAGGATATCCTATTCCTATAGAGTTAATCCCCTACCTTTTGTATGTAGTTCTCTTTTCTCGTTATTGGGCCAAGCCCCTTCTAACTGGTAAAGTATAACAGAAGAGCAGTTGTCACTCCAACGAGGATTGTAAGAGGAAGTAGCTTCCCACAAGTTGATAGGCATCTAGGTTAGCAAAGGACTACCTGTACCCTACCTGATCGATCCCGATCCCTTCACTGGTAACGTCGGTTAAACTGGGAATTGATGTACACCAATCTGCAATATCCTTCGGGAGTCGCATCTGTCTGACTGTGAGCCTTGTAATGTCCAAAGTGATTCCATCTGCTGTGTCCTATACATCTTTGTAAGTAAACCTGTGGTCATTTGCCTCTGGCATAATAAATCTGTGCTCCTGTTTTACTATCTAAGAACCTCCTGGCGTCCATTATTGTATTTTTACACTTATATGCCTGTGAGTTGTAGTTCTACTACATTTTAAAGGGGAAGCTTCCATTTGGCAAAGGCTCTGCCCTGGGTGAAGATTCGCAATGTAACCCATGCTCACCACTTAGCTGGACACCCTTAACTCCTAATTGGCAGGATAGCCCAAGAAAGCGTTACATTTTGGCGCCCAACGTGGGGCTCCGCCCCTAAATCCAGGCTATATTTGTATTTTTGTGATTTAGTGTTTTTGTGCACTGTCGCTTTAAATTTTCGTGACAGGCGGCGGACCTGATTGGCAAAAGGCCGCCTGCACGTCTTTTTCTACTGAATTTGCTAGGTATTTTTCCCCTAGTATCTCAGGGCCGTGGGTTCGGGCTTGGAGGTTCTATTTCCCGACACACGAGCCTGCGCCATAGCTCAAGTCTCGCGAGTGTGAGATTTCGCTGGCGCCATTTTTGCCCGCGCAGTAACTGTTGGTGCGATTTTGGATTAAGACGGTTCCTGACATCATGTCCCGCCGCCATTTTGTACAGGAGTTTCCTAGAAGACGGACGCGTGTGCTACAGCTCCCTTCTACATTGTGATCAAACCTTAGCGGCTGCTCAAGGCTTATGCCCTACAACTCCTGTTCAAGGTGCTGCACCGTCACGGACCACAGCTGTGGCCCATCCACGTGCGGACCTTCCGGATTCCTTCACTACTCATTGCCCTGCTGCTGCGGGCTTAGTGGATGACTACACTACATTCTTCATACCGGTAAAACCCTTTTCCGTTATTATGGCTGATATTGCCTGGGAGGGTTGGGCGGAAGAGACCCCACTGTTCTCGGATGAGGACATTGAAGATGTAGACTTTGGCCTTAGATATATTTGGGCCGGGACATATGGTGAAAAGCTCAATGTCCACTTTAACAGGATAGTTGTTCCCTACTGCTGGCACTGTACCCGTGAACAATCCACAGAGACCTGCGATTTCCACTCTTCGTGCCCTATTGTTTCCACGAGTGCTGGTTAGGTCCCTATGTGCTCTATGCTGATCCTAAGAAGGGCATAAAGACAAAATCCATCACCACAGACACGGATGGACTGTCTTCTGTGTCAGAAGACTCTGCTCCTGCACCTGTTCCCGCATATCCTCATCACCTCTCCTCAGTGCGGCCACCCACCAGCCAAAGCCTACCTACTCCTCTGAAAGCTTTGTCCATTTCACAGCCACAGGGAGTAGGCGCTAGTGGGGATGCAGCCATCCAGAGTGAAGATCCACGTGTTCCACCCAGAGGGAGGGGGAGTTATATGCGTAGGAACCCAGATGTCATACCTAGGCCTGTTACTCCTAGGCCTGCCTCGCCTAGGCCTGCTATTCCAAAGCCAACCACTGCATCAAAAGATGAGGCTTCATCCACAGTGGTTCCATCAGTGTATCCGAATTCTCAGCAGCCTGTTGCCTGCTTGTCTAAACCCTTGCTATCTCCAGAGGCACAGGGTTTCTGGGTCTCTCAGGGAAGGGCCGACCCTAAGAAGGCACGCACAGTCTCTCAGGTGCAACGCATCATTAATGCCCGAGTTCGTGACCGTTGGGGTTATCCAATGCCCTATCCCCCTGAGTGGGTTTATGACGAAGTGGAAAAGAATTTGGAAGAATGGCTATATGGAGAACTTTTGAAGAAAACAGATGTGGGACCCAAGGGATTGTTCCAAAGCGATCCACAGAAGCGGCAGCGTGACATGGTCTTCCTCTGTGACACCCTCAGCAAATGGTGGTATGGGCGTACCATCTTAAAGCACCATGTCAAAAGTTGTGGGAAGTTTAAAGAGGACCGCTTCTTCAGCTTGGCCTCCACTCTGCCTAATGGAGGGAAGGTATAAAAGCCTCACCCTTCCTATTATTTGTCCTACGAACACACCCTGGAGAAGTATGGGGTGAATGTTTGATCTGTCCACAGTGGTTCCGGCTGGACCCTGTGTGTTGTTTTTTTCAGTATCCCTCTAAGAGTGAGAATTCCTCTTAGAGAAGATTTGTTTACACTTGAGGAAATTGTTTGCTTGCCCCAAGTTTTGGGCCTTCTTCATTATTTTTGTTCACTCATTGTTCCATTTCTGGACTTCTGAACATTGTCTGGAACTTGTAAATAGTTGGGTTCATGAGACAAAGACTGCTGAGCCCCCACCACAACTCTTCTACCTCTAACTACTCGCTGAGTAGCACCTTTATTCTTTGCCTTTCTACTCCCCAAGTGACTGTCAGAAACTTTGGACACTTGGGTAGGGGGGGTGTGATATGGAATAAAGCTTTTGGTTATGGTGGGGTCATGTAACTCAACTGCAATGAAAATGTGTGTTCATGTGTGAAAAGAAATTTATACTAATTTTTCTTTTCGGCCAAGCTGTGCCTGGAACTCCTGATATACTATGGATGGTTCAAGTATCGTAAGTTAAGTGCCTGAGTGTTCCTTTAAGGACCTCATGAATGTAATAAAGTTATGCAACTGAAATTATTTGCACTGAAACTTATCCAATACAGTATTGCACTTTTGCTCTTTACTGTTCTTTTCTCCACAGTATCCATTGTTACCAGGTATTTCTCAGGAGAGGATACCAGAAGAGTGATGTTCAATGGTATTGTTGGTTTGCACTTATATATTCACTTTGTTACTATTGTGTCTATATAATTTCACCATTGTCGGGACAAAATGGATTTTTCCCCCGGGTGTATGTAGGGACCTATAGGATATCCTATCCCTACAGAGTTAATCCCCTACCTTTTGTATGTAGTTCTCTTTTCCTTTGTTATTGGGCCAAGCCCTTCTAACTGGTAAAGTGTAACACCCTCACCTATTGGACAAAGAGTGAAATGACACTCCCTTGCCACACTGCTATATAGTGTTGTGCAAGGAGTGTCCTCTTCCTCTTTGGTTCCTGGTGCTGCTGCTAGGTGATCTCCATTGAGCCTGGGATCACCATAGGCCCCAGTAAGCATTTACCCCAGAGGAAAACCAGCTGATAATGCTAATCAAAGTCATCACCTACAATTATGTGCTTATGTGGTAACATAATTCAAATGCATTATACTTATTACATCTCTAAATAAAGAGATGTTATAGATTGCAAAGAGCCATTTACTGTAAAAGATTCAGAAGTTAAAGTGCCTGGACGGCATCTAATAAGGAAATATGATGTGTTAGCAACTATTAGTTGATCTTTGTTCATTTTCCAGTGGTAAATTACACTTTAAAAATGCAAACAATTATTATAATTGATTTGGACTAAAACAATATTGAATTTCAATACATTTTCAAGCTCTTTTATGAATTACTCTGCACAGTCAGGGTGATTATGATGAAAGAGTATTTGCACGCTCAATTTCTTTTCAGCAAGAAACCTTGAAGAGTAGTAATTGTGTTCACGCTGATAATGATAAGCCCATATATTTGAGGAAAATAAGGCAATAACAATTTTAGCTGGAGTGTTATAAATTAGCTTTCAGTTTTAAACATGTAGCCCTATATTGAAGTTTACTTACTGAAGCCCTGTGCAGAATTTAATAACAATGCTTTGAGCACAAATCTTTTCAATTTCACCTTCTCCGGTTTCAATAAATGTAAATTTGACAGGGAAGCTGGCGTTTGTTAAGGCAATATTAGAATGGAAATAATATTAAGATGGTACAATTATTAATGGACAAAACAAAGGGAGGATGTTTGAATCGTGAGGGGGAGGTCTCAACTGAGTTTAGTAGTTAAGTTGAAAACTGTTTCTTTAAAGATAACTTAGTTGTTTATCAGTGAAGGGTAACAGAGCCTTAATATGGACTTGGATATTTTTTTTCAATAAAATGCTTAATTTTAAAGTAACGTGACTTATTCTTGGCAAGACATTACTGATAATCTACAAAAAATGGGTTTGGTGGAAAAAATTGTAGGGATCAGTATGTAGGGAAGGAAAGATAATGAACACAAATGGAGTTCATTGTCATTTACTCAGTGCTGTGAAATGTATTGGTGCTCAATAAATACATGTTATTAATAATAATTCTGTCTACCAACATAGCCTTACAGGTGCACTCTGCAATCCCTGTATCTGTTGCACCCATGGATTAGGTACAGAATACACTCTTGTTCAGAATGAAGTTCCTAGAGACCACTTACAAAGTAAATGCAAATAATTGCCACAGTTTGACATGTTTGTTACCCAAGAAAAACAGTCTTATCCAGAATTCCAACATACCGTATATAATCTCGAGTATAAGACAAGTTTTTCAGCATCCAAAATGTGCTGAAAAAGTCTCGTCAGTGGGCAGTAGCTGAGATTGCAGTCACTTTTAATCATTCCTATACCAACAGTTCGTTTGGGGAGAGACTGCAATATCACACAGCGCTCTCTGTTGGTTATATGAAAGAATAACAGTGCGCCCTCTGTTGGTTATATGAAAGAATAACAGTGACTGCAATATCACACAGCACCCTCTGTTGGTTATATGAAAGAATAACAGTGCGCCCTCTGTTGGTTATATGAAAGAATAACAGTGACTGCAATATCACACAGCGCCCTCTGTTGGTTATATGAAAGAATAACAGTGCGCCCTCTGTTGGTTATATGAAAGAATAACAGTGACTGCAATATCACACAGTGCCATCTGTTGGTTATATGAAAGAATAACAGTGCGCCCTCTGTTGATTATATGAAAGAATAACAGTGACTGCAATATCACACAGCGCCCTCTGTTGGTTATATGAAGGATTGACAGTGATGGCAATATCACACAGCGCCCTCTGTTGGTTATACGAAAGATTAACTGTGATGGCAATATCACACAGCACCCTCTGCACATGGTAGTGGGACAGAGGGACAATGCACACAGTAATCCGTTTGGCAATTCTCTGTCACCATCAACTTTGGAAAGAAGTCCGGTTGATTGATTTGGGGGGTCGATTTGGCGTAATGTGCGCTGCTGGGAGACAGGGCTGTAGTTGTGTCTAGGCTTATACTCGAGTCAATACGTTTTCCCAGTTTTCGTAGGTAAAATTAGGTACCTCGGCTTATACTAGGTTCGTCTTTTACTCAAGTATATACGGTAACTTTAATGACAACATTTTGAATTTGACACTAAGTGCAAATATTTGGTGAGATGGCAAGCAACTACACAGGAACTGCACTTAATACACATGAATGGGAAATGTGCATACACTCTTCAATTGTGTTCTCAATTTTAAATGGTGCATTGCCTATTTGGTGATAACTACAGGTCTTCCTTGTGCCTGAGTGTATCTGTTTGCTGTGTGGTGCACATTACCCACTAGAGTAGGCACAACTGGTAAATTGGCACATGGTACAAGTATTGCTGTACCCAATTGGGGGGTTGAACTTGATGGGTTTTTTTTAACCTGATTTAACTATGTAATAGTGCTGCATAGGGCAATCAAGACCTTTTCCACAAAGTTACTTCTAGAAGAAAAGCATTTACCCTTCTTATTACAGCAACTCCATATTTTTAAACATTCCTTTTTGAAAAATAATGTTTGACCTTTTGAGTCACAACCAACAATTTGCATGATTCACCCACAAATCCTTTTGATTTCTTATGACTGCAAATTTCTGGGTGGGAACCACGCTACTATTAAGAATATCCTGTGGGGTATAATAAGAGGCTATTTGTTTGTGACTGTTCCAAGGGTGGAATAATCAGTAGAAGTGACTAATGTATTGTTTCATTATAATTTTATTACAATGAAGCGTGGAACATGGCTGTCACTAAATGGGTTAAAGAGTAGCTGTTTTGCCATTTAAGTGCTTAGCTGACATTATAATCTATGAGCATGTCACATTTTGAAGGCATGTTTATATCACACGTCTGCACACTACAGTCTTTCATATGAGGAATATCTATGACAAGATGACTTACAACACATCAGAGAACAAGGGCTAATCTGCGTACTCAGACAGCACGTCTCGACCCCAGGTAAATGTCAGAGGGTAGTCATACTTCACAAAGATAATTGCTTTCATGTATAGGTAAAAAAGACATATCAGAAACAAAACTGATAACTGATAAAACATTTTCCCTCTTAGCTATACTGTACAAAATGCTCCAATATGAATACTAAATATCACTCTTTTAATAATAAGCTTAGTTATGACTGCTTATCAGGTAACTCGTTCTGCCTTTACAACATTTCTGCAAAAAAATAATTCAGTTTAAATTAAGATGGGAAGGAAATGTTAACAGGTTATGAAGTTTACTTGACTGCAGAAAATACTATTTGTTGCTGGGTAACACAATAAAAGAAAAAAAAATTGAATTTCACTGTCCTTCACAAAGGTGCTGCCAAAAAATGAATCAATATAAGTCAAATATAAGTCTTAACTTTACTTCTACCTTTCAAAGTAAGCACATTTCCCTTCCAATGTAGGCACTGATACTAAATAGTCCATTTTACTTGCAATCTGTTTCTCTGGTGTCCTTCCCCAAATGGGCAGCCCAGGATTTCCCAGGTAAAGAGGGTTGAAGGTGCATTAACCATGATAATCATACAAATGCAAATATTTTCAATGAAGAACATAAATCTGACAGCATTATAAATATGTGCATAGACAAGATTTCTTTATATTTTCTATTTAAAGGTCTCCTATAATTGCCTTCTATGTCTTATGAGAATTAAAAATCACACTTTGGTAGGGATTCATTTAGGCCACTGGAGCCTTAAGGTGGCCATACATGGAGAGATCCGCTCGTTTGGCAATATCGGGCTGATCCTATTGTGGGCCCTAGGGCCCAACGATCGGATCCTAACGATGCCTAACGGGCGGTCGGATCGCGGGACCGCATCATCTGACTTTCGGCCAGATCTCGATCGGTGAAGCCCGTGGGGGGGGCCCCATACACGGGCCAATAAGCTGCCGACACGGTCTTTCGGCAGCTTTTATCGGCCCGTGTATGGCCACCTTTAGTCAAATGCTAAAAAAAATATTTCTGAAATTATTAATACATACAAAGTTAATGGATTTCTCAATAAATCTCATCTGTTATGAACTTTGGAATCAAGCCTTTAAATAGAAATGGTTGCTAAAACACCACAGTCCTAAAAATTTAAGTAAATATACAATCTTTTTTATAAACTGGGACTATCATTACTGTATCACACTGAACTATGACTACCCCATTTCCAAGCCTTGTTCCCTATCCTTATGCTCTGTTTCTGCAGGGGTCAGTTGTTTTCAACGCATTCACTTTCTGGTAGGGATGCACCGAATTCACTTTTTTGATAAACAATATCCTATTACAACCATCTTTCTTTCTTGCGAGATAGATTTTGTAAATCTAAAGGGTATATAAACATTAACATAGAACTGCAGGGGTTTTGATACAGATATTTACCATAAAAAGAGTTTACAGAGTACATTACTCAATACAGGTCTAATGCCAACTATTTGTACTAGTATAAAAAACTAGCCTGAGGAATAAATTCAGAGAATTGTGACTAATGGAATATTTTCTAGTTAGCTCAGTGTTACAAAGTGATGACCTCAGTGTTCTGTCCTTGAGATTTTTTTTGGTTCTGAAAGCAGTCAACATGTCTCAACGATACAGTGATAGTTTGTGGATATTAACAGTGCACCACAAGATTGTGAGATGAGTTGGAACTAAAACTTTGGAAGCGTGGAACATATTTTTAGAAACATGTTTACAGTAGAACCCCAGTTTTAAGTTTTTCAGGGGATCAAGAAAACAAATCTTTAAAATCTGTGAAAATGTAAACTTGGCAAGAAATGGCATTTAGCAGTCCATACTGAAATAAGTCAGCAAATATCAGTCATCATTGTGACTTTAAAAAAATGCTACATATCCCTTTAAAATGAATAAATGTTTTTCTTCTACATCATATATTCATGCAATAGAATGTCTTTTATATTGCCAAAAAGTATATGTTTTTTATCCTCGATGTTACATATCATATAGCCTTAGAAATGGCTTGCTTTCAAGTTATTATTAGCAGTGAACCATCTATATTTAGAGCCATTACAATTGATCGAAGAACCAAGAGCCTGAAAGTCTTCATGCTATGATGCAACACTGCCATTTGAATACTTTTTTTGGAGGTTTTTTTATGCACAAACAATTGTATCACACACGCCATTAATCTTTTAAGATCATTTGGAACTAACAGAGGAATTACCTAAGCAACATTTGTTCTAGTTTTGGCATCTAGTATTCATTACCTGTCATATTCAATCTGCCCCAAACCACCTATTTTCTAGAAAGGAATTGAAAAAAAAAAAATACACAGAGAAACACAGAAAGCATTAAAAGTAAATCATTGTCTATGGAACCAGTACAGTTCCCTATAAGGTACAATACTATGACAGTGTTAGAAAAATATGAAAAAATGCACTCATCTTACTCAGCAAGTCAAAACGATGTGCTTGTGTGCTGCATACTATAAAATAATAATGCAAATAGCTGATTTCTGTTTTACAGAAAATTTACACCTTATCCCTTATTCTCAAGTCTAGTGGACAATACATATCTAAAATTCAAAACAAAAATTGAGAAAAGAGCTGAAACAGTAACTAGGCTATACAAAAAAAATCCAACTTTTTATGTGCTCCCTGTTATAATTGTAATTTATCAAAAACAGGCAGAGGTAATTTAAAAGAATTTAATTGGGAGTATAACTTAAAAATGTACCATTTGTATGAAGTAGACATACTTGTGACAACGTTTCATCGTTCACATGCCATTTTTTAATAATTAATTTCTGTTCTTACTTTTTGCTTAAATAATAATAATGTTTTGCCATTTGGTGTTTTGGATTTCTAAGGGGTAATGCAATAATACAATTTGTATCCAGTTGTGGTGACCCATAGTAAACTATTAGCATGTAGCACTGGAAGCAAAGATTTCATTGGTCACAAGGATTTACTTGATCAGGAGCAAATTGTTTGTGTTTTGTTTTTCAAAAAATTTGGCATTGTAAACAAAACATATTTAATTCAATCAACCTAACCTAAAAGGTGAGAGGCAAGTATAGTTAGCAATATATTTAATTAGCCGAGGGTAATACATATTTTTTACAATTATATTAGCAAAAGTATAACCAGCATCTGCATAGCATAGCATGAAGCCACATACAGTTTGCTTAGTTTCAGTTACCCATTGCAACCAATAAAATGCTTTTAAACAGGTAATTAGTAAATTCTACCCGATGATTGGTTGCCATAGGTTACTAGAAGTGTAGCAAACGTTTCTTTATTACATAAAGACTGAAAGTCGCTTGAGGAAGTCACAAAGGAAGTAACTACAATAACTTACAATATATTAGTAGGATGCCGTAACATCTTCGGACCTATTTATCATGCTGTGTAAAAATCAGATCTTTGCTTTTGTTTTCTACCTCTGTTGAAATATAATTGCTGATTGTTTGCTATGGGCAGAGTGATGGTTTTCTCCAAACACCACTAAGCAATTTACAGTTGCTCATGAGATTTGGTTTGTGCAATTTGCTCGGTAAAGTAATTCCTCAAGTAGCTCTAGCTTTATGAGGGGGTTGTCCTTACCTTTGCTGGCAGCTATTTACAATGTCATGACAATCTGTGTACTACTGGTGAACAGCAACTTTAGCTGTGTCTGCTCAGTGCCCACCAGGTCACACAATGTCACATCAATGTTTGTTATACTGTCTATAATATGTGTTGTATGGCATAGAAATTGATAGTACGTGTTACCACTTAAAGGTGAACTTTCCTTTTAATTCAACTAAAATAATAACACTTTCCTTTTAATTAAACAAAAGCATATTGTTATAACAAAGATCAGAGGACTATTTTTAGATATGTGGAAAATTAAGGATATCTAAAAAGATTGATAAATGATTTCTTGCAAAAAAACATTTATGGATTTCTTGTAAGGAGTTGAGCAAAAACAGCCTTAGAAAAAGCCAAGGCTTTTTGACCCATGAAGGTCACTTTATTTACTGCTCTGTGAGCCCAGAGAATCAACATTTTTTTCTTGACAGTGCAGATATTTGACCAAGACATGCTTGGGGAATACAGAAAAATTATTTCAAAGGCATATGTGATTGTAAGTTTTGTCAGTTGGATCAGTGAGATGTGTAAAAACATTTAATAATTTTTCCAAGTCTTATTCCAGTTTCAATGTAAAGTTCAGGATGTCTGCTGCAAAGTGAAGATGCCTGCCTTATTAGTGACCCAAAACTGCAAAACAGATTGAAAATAATCTTCTAGGCAAACTGTCAAAGCTGGTGTTAAAGAAGCTGAAGTCTTATTTTCAGGTAAACAAAAGTCTATTTCAACTAAGGTCAATTTGTAGTGCATTCCACGTTTCTTTTTTTTCTGCATTCTTTTTATTGAGCATGTTTATATCAGTTTACAGCCATACTGCATAAACATTATTGTACATTAAAGGACATAGTAAACATCATTTCAAGCATATATTGTTCATAAACTTATTTTAAGCTTGTAGCAATAGTAACTGAAAAGTCATAAAGATTAAACATTAAGTTATTCTAGACATTGATATTTGTTTCTGCGGTATCATTTGTTTTTCTGATTACTTTACAGGTCATTCAGGTCGTTCCAAGGAGAGGGTCAAGCATTTAACAATCAGGTAAGTATTTACGTTAGTCACAGTTTACAAGGTTGAGAGTAACATTATCTTATACTAGTATAAGATATATATATCTTATATAAATATTTATTATTTATGGAGGCAGTTAATTCCTCCATTAGACATATGTCATTTATCATTTGAAACCATTTCTCCTTATTCGGGGGTGTTTTCTGTCTCCACAACATGGAAATCTGAGCCTTAGCTGCAATAATAAGTTGTAATAATATTGTGAAGTTCTCTGGTTCAAAGTCATGGAATAATAAAATAGCTGGAGAGTCTGTTTTCACTCTTTCACCTATAATATCAGAACATGTTTCAAATACCTCATTCCAATAAGATTTTAATAATGGACAAGTAAGCCATAAATGTTCTAATGACCCCTGATCTAGCTCACATCTCCAGCATAAGTCATTATCCATCAAACCCATCTTTTTTAACACCATTGGTGTTCTGTACCATCTGGACAATAGTTTGTATGAAGACTCTTGTAGTCTGTTGCTTATTGAACACTTATTAGTGTATTTATATATTCTCTCCCAATCTTGGTCATTTAAAGCAATATTTAACTCACCTTCCCATATTGCTGTGTAAGTAGGACGGTTCAGGTATTTTATAGCCACAATTATTTTATATATTCGAGACAGAGAATGTCTCATATTACCTTCTATTGTACATAGTTGTTCAAATTCTGTTAATTCCCTGATTCTTGTTCCCCTGAGCTTAAGTTTTAACAGAAAAATTTGTATTTGCTGTTCTCTCCATTTATCACTAGTTGATCACTGCTCTCTAGTAAGTTCAGCTTCTGTAATACGTCTTGTGTCCATAAGTTTTCTAGTAATTGCCACTGTTGGGGAGAGTCAAAACGACAGTATTCTGGCACCACTTAGAGTACCGCTGACTGGTAATACGTTTCTAATCCACCTTGGATTTATATAGAGTCTCTCTTTTAACTCTACCCCTACTTTTTTGCCATTTATAGTAAAATTTAGTTTGATTTAATTCTGTGAAATAAGCTCTCGGAACTGTTATTGGTAAGGTATTAAATAGATATATGAATTTTGGCAGTATTGACATCTTAATGCTATTAATTTTCCCCTTTCACGTAAAATTCTTCTTCACCCATGTCATTAGTAAATGTTTTGCTTCTGTTAACAATGAAGTATAGTTAAACTCAAATAATCTAGACAAATCTGCCAAAATCTCCACCCCTAAATATCTCAATTTACTCTCTTGCCATTTAAACATAAAGGAAGATTATAGTTGTTGTTGGAGAGCAGCCGGGAGATTGATAAGGCCTCAGACTTACCCATGTTTATTTTATAATTAGACATTTGACCATATAGAGTTAACTCTTGTGCATTTCACTTTTCTGTCAGGGTTTCGTTCTGCTTTTTTGCTTTAGTTCTTTACACGTTCTCCTTATTTTTGCTCATGCTCTGTTTCCTAGTGCTATGTGCTGTATACCACTGCATTTTCCACATTCACATTCAAAAGGACTTGCTAGCAGCATTCACGATAATGTAATGGACTTGCTAGCAGCGATCGATGTACTCACTATCTGTAAAAGAATAGCAGTGTTCAAGATGCCCTGTTATCCCATAAGCCTAAAACATTAGTGTAATGTAATGGCACACTTTGCTGAAGCTGTTCTAAATGTTGCTCTATTCCAGGAGAAAAAAAATAATACACCTGTAAGTACAAATGGCATAGTCTTGCCAGTCTTATGTCACTATTGTACACGTCTATGCATTATACATCTATAATATTAAGAAGGCACTTTTGGATCATATCTATCAGCTGCTGGGGCAATACGGCACTTGGAGTGGTTTTCTATATAGGCAGCCAAGGGTTCATGCCTGAAAGCCTGGGTAGATGGCTCACAAGCGCCTATGCAGAATAATATGCATGGGAGGGGTGCCCCTCCCATCCAATCAGCACAATACCAAATTAATTTATGAATAACTTTAAAACCATTGAAATTGGCACAAAGTTGAGTAGAAAATGAATAACATATGTAGGCAACATTTAACAAGTCATTTCTAAAAAATCATCTATATTAACAGGGCACTCTTTCTAGAGTGGTATATACAGGGCCGGTCTTACCAGAAGAGCCAGTAACATTTTCTAGTAGACTTTATGTATGATGATACAAATTACAGAAAGATCAGTTATCTGGCAAACTGCAGGTCCAGAGCCTTCTGGATATTTTAGCTCCTGGGAAGGGACTGTGAATGTGGGATAGCAGGTATAGTAGGGAGAGATGGTGCCTATATTAATAGTAGTATAATAGTCTCTGGGAGGGACTGTGGCTGTGGGATAGCAGGCACTGTAGGGAGAAGTGGTGCCTATAGTAACAGTGTGATAATAGTCTCTGGGAAGCGAGTGTGACTGTGTGGATAGCAGGTATAGTAGGGAGAGATGGTGCCTATAGTAGCAGTGGGGATAATAGTCTCTGGGAAGAGACTGTGGGATAACAGGTATAGTAGGGAGAGATGGTGCTTGTAATATCAGTGGGATAATAGTCCCTGGGAAAGGAGTGTGGCTGTGGGATAGCAGGTATAGTAGGGAGAGATGGTGCCTATAGTAGCAATGTGATAATAGTCTCTGGGAAGGGAGTGTGACTGTGGGATAACAGGTATAGTAGGGAGAGATGGTGCCCAACAACAGATGAAGAAAACTGAATGAGATACTAGGAATATGTATTGTAAATAACTAAAAGGAGTTTTTGTCCTATTTGCCAATGGTAAGATTATCCCACAACCCTGCCATCTCAATATAAGCAGTTAGTTTTTGAAGAAATGCTAATATGTCATAACTGTGTTGGAATGGGCTACTGACTTGCCTTGTAACAGTCTGTTCAGATGATCATCCTCAGACCGAGGATATTAATTGGGGGTGATGATGTACCAGGCCCAGCAGAGAAACCAGATTGGAGCAGAGCCTAACGCTGTTCCTGCAGGCTGCAGTCTGCTCGCCATGGTGCATGTGGTGCAGTAGCGGGATGGCTGCAATGTTACTGGTAACGGTTCCACGTCAGCAACGTCGCATTGCAGGCCATCATCATCCTTGTGTGCACATCACAGCCGGCGCGCTCTCGCTGGACCATGTTAAAAAATAAATGAGGGTTTACTGGCTTCCAGCCAGCGTGCGGGGCTTACTAGTGGCTGACAATGAATAAGATAAAGTAGGTGAGGAAGAGCCCGAGTCAGGTAAGTCTATAGTTTGAAGTTTCATCACAGAGATTTAAAATGGTTTATCCAGGGGGACCAAAACGTGACTATGGTTGTAAATTATATGGGTGATTTCTTCCATTTGTCTAATCTGCTCGGTATTGGGCTTTGAATAATATGTTATGTATGTAGGCAAAATGTATTTATGGGGGTTTAATAGGCCTTTACTACAACATTATTATTTATAAAACTATAAGAAAGGGAAGATTGGTATCTTGCCACTGATAAAAAAAACTACCTGAAATTAAGTCAGGTAGATTCTAAGTCAGTAGTGGATACAATTGGGGTGGGGGGGTAATTCAACAGGATTTTCCCCCCAATTTGCTATTTACGGTTAGTTTTAGGAAAATAACCTTACAAACGTACATATCAAGCTAAGGAATTTCTACAACAACATAGTAAAAACATTTGAACATTACATAAAGCAGTTAGAAGACCATTCTGGCTTGACTTACTGAGTATTACTATATTTTTTCTTCTCTGAAATAATAATAATAATAAAAAAATCTGAATCAAATGTTTTTAATCTTTATTATAGAGGCACTAAAATAAATGTGTACTGCTATCAAACACAGTAATAATCATGTTGCAAGTACTTCAGTTGTTAGAAAGGGATGACTCCCACATGAATATGACTTTCCATTAGCAGCCATTAAAAATCTTGGTAATATTTATTGCAATGGGGACACAAAATATTCTAAAATCCTTAATGGATTGGTTTGGTAGTGCATACTTATTAGGCTCTGGAAGTAATATTAAAGAAAACAGCATTGCGATAGATTAAAAGGAACACAGAGCTATGTCTAATTCACCTCTCATTTGTCAATATCAATAAAAGATCAATAGTACTGCAAGTAACAGCAATTAAGTTTTATAGATGGGGAATGAAATGCATTTTAATTCACCTGTCATTTTTAATGTCTGGCAACATAGAAACATTGTTTCATAACAAACAACTTCAAAAAAAAGTATACGCTGAAACAACTATTGATTCAACTGCTGAATAAAAACTCTAATTAGCATACTAATGATATAATATTAAATTAGATGTTACATACTTGACAGCATTTTATGATGTTTCATTTGCATACATAAATTCAGCACTGAGTGCTCATTTTAAAATACAGCTTTGAGCACGAATGTATTATTTAAGGAAGCTTTATATTATTTAGCAACGGTACAGTGAAATAAAACTTCTGTTTTCTAAGTTTGCTAGAAAACAAACCAACAATAGTATTACATATTACAAGCAGAATGTGCCCTATTTATAAGCAGGGTCTGTTTTTACTTCATTTTTCCTATAAACATGGACATACGTATTGTATTGCTTGGTATTACCATACAAACACTGAATGTAACAATCTGATTACCACTGCCCAGAGGTACATTAGATATATGGCATCGGATTTACGCACATGTCTTTACTAACTTAATGTGTATTTTTTGTCATATGCCACAAAAGAAAAAAATGATCTGGTCTGGTTACTATAAAGTTCCACTAGAAGTCAGTTTAAATGGATGCTACTGCTAATTATGTCACAGGGCACATTGGTACGAATCACAAATATAACCTTGTGAGTTAATAACAATTCATATCTAAACAAGCAGGATAAGGTCTCTCCTGTTCACCCTATCTTCTAAGAGTAGTATCTTTAAGCTTTGTTTTTAGCTTAGTTTATCATCAGCTACTCAATGCACACTGAGCATGTGTGTGTCGCAGACGCTCATAATGAAATCCAACATGGATCACCTTTCTAGAAAGCCAATATGAAAAGAGCCGAACAGAATGTTTGCTTTTAAAATTCTGAACGATGCATGTGCAGTCATATTCAATCGAATTTTGAACCCGGGAATCTAGAGCAACCTGCATTACTGCTCTGTACTTTGTATCGTAAATTAAGGACGTATCAAGAGGCACTGTTAGGACGTCTTAAAGTGGACCCGTCACCCAAAAAGGGTAGGAAGTGCTGAATGGAAAGTGAAAGTAATTGCTTGCCCCGCCTCTATGCCTAGGCATAGAGGAGGGGCAGGCAATATTTGATTGACAGCTGAGATTTTTAAACGAGTTTACAAAAGCTATGAATGCTTTAATAAAAAAAAGAGATTGGATTTCATGTTTAATTTGAAAAGGACTTTTATTATACAGCTTTTTATGTCTGGGTGACAGGTCCACTTTAATGGGAAGATATACAGAAAATAAATATCTTTGCTTGCAAAAACAGAGTTCACATTAGCGATGTGCCAGTCAAAAAATGTTGTCAACATGGGGACATGATTACACTTTACAAGTACATTAGAGGACATTATAGACAAATAGCAGGGGACCTTTTTACCCATAAAGTGGATCACCGTACCAGAGGCCACCCCTTTAGACTAGAAGAAAAGAACTTTCATTTGAAGCAACGTAGGGGGTTCTTCCCAGTCAGGACAGTGAGGTTGTGGAATGCACTGCCGGGTGATGTTGTGATGGCTGATTCAGTTCATGCCTTTAAGAATGGCTTGGATGATTTTTTTTGGACAGACATAATATCAAAGGCTATTGTTATACTAAGCTCTATAGTTAGTAAAGGTATGGGTATATAGAATTTAATTAAAAGTAGAGAGGGGTGAGTGTATGGATACTGGGTTTTGATTTGGAGGGGTTGAACTTGATGGACTTTGTCTTTTTTCAACCCAATTTAACTATGTAACTATGTAACTACAGTATGTAGCCCACACCTGACCTTAACCTGCCTTCTCACAACTTGCACCCAACCCGACTTGGCATGTTACCTGTATTTATAAACCTAACCGCTCATCTTTTATGTCAAAAAGATGGATGGAGCAAGCATGTATCTATAAATACAGGCTGCTAAAGGCAAAAGTGGGGCATTTTTTAGGTGTGTGTGGATGTTGGCCCTAAACGATTTTGAGTCCACATAAACATCATTTGTTCACATTACTGCATCTACCTAAAGTATTTTCATGGACTGCTTTCCATAATGTACCCACCCATGTATTTGACACCAGAATTTCTCCCGTTTCGGCAACAAATTCTGAACTTCCCGAAAAATTTGCGATACGGTGAAAAATTTGTGAAAAAAACATGAAAATGCAATATTATATTAGAAGTAAAGTTTGATTTGTATAGAGAACAGGCCTAAGATATTGACTGGAATGCTGAACACTTGGGATGGGCGAATTTTTTCGCCTTGTTTTGCCGAAAAAATGACGCCCATAGACTTGTATGGAGACGTGCGTCAAAAAAAAAAAAAAGACGCGTGACAAAATAATTTCGCCGCGCAACAAATTTTTTTTTGACGCCCATAGACTTTAATGGGCGTCCGACATTTCGCCGGCGGCGAATTTTTGGCGAAACGAAACGGGTCAAATTCGCCCAGCCCTGCTGAACACATGTGATAATATGGTAGTAGGTGACTGACCTGTCATTATCCCTTGTCTGCAAAAATTATACAAAAGAAACACTGCAGTAGAAGGATAGATAAATCCAATTTTAATGTAATTTAAAGTAATTTGAAATGACTGGTTTGTTTAATAGAAACACACCAGACATCAGTAAAGCCTATGCGAGGAAATTCCATTCTTGAATAAATAGTTAATAGTTATGTTTTGTGTCCAAAACTGTAACCTAAGGATAGGTTATTAAGGTTGGACTGCCATAAATTCCAGCAGAATAATATAAAAATAATATAAAGAAGAGCCTTCACTGTGAAGTCATAATGTACAAGCCCTCTGTTGGTCAAAAATGGTACTCCCAACCAAAGGTGCAGGCTAATAGGTGTTAAAATGCAGAAAACAAAGCAGAAAATATCAATACAAAACATTCTAAAGGGCCAGTAAATACGAATGCCCTGGGACTCATTTAAGGACAAGGGCCTTGGTGCAAAGTTGCTTAATAGAAGTACAATTTGCACCCTCATATTGCATGTGATTTAGCTGGCACAAAACAAATAAAATCATGCCCGAGGATAACTGTGCATAAAGGGAATATTGCATTTTATGCCTTGGCAAATATTGTACAGTGTTTCTTAGTGCCTTACAGCACATCTCCCTATGCCCAGTATCTAGTGCACTAATAAGTGAATTATTGATGCTAAGAATGTGGTAGGAAGGTGTCAAAGGCTTTTATACAATCTTTCCATAATCTACAGTCTGGTAATTGGCTATGGGACCAGATTGTAAATTATATCCTTAGAAAGTCACGTTCTGACGTCAGAACACGCCGTTTATAACTAAACATGTCAACAGTTGTCACTGCTGCACTCGCCCTACAGCTTTTCCGCCTGCCTGTCTGCCTCACTTCTGCCTTTACTCTGCGTGCTCTCTCGCACCTCTTAATAAGGTCTTCTAGAATTTCCTACCTCTCGGTTCTCGTTTTGTCTCCCACCCTCTTTTACTTGCTCCCTCAGTTTCCTCGTCTGTTCCCCCTCCATCTCTAGTCTCGCTGCGTCTGTTCGTCTCTTCTGCTCCGCCTCCTACTTCGGTCACAGCCATTCTATCCCTCCCACACCCTGTCACTCTTTACTCGTGTTTCTTCTGCACTCTGTCTACCTCTCACTCACAGTTTCAATCCCCCTCAATCCCCCTCCTTCTACAGACACACTCCCTCTGCCCTCCCACACCCTGCCACTCTTACATCTTGTTCTGGCTGTTTCTCCCACCCTCCAGCTATCAAACCTCTGTCCCTCCCACCCATGTTTCTATCCAGTCTTGTGCCCTCAATCATCATCTCCTCTCTCTCTCTCCCCCTCCCACTCTCTGTTCATCTCTGTTGTTGGCCACCCGCCTGCATCTTCCACCCTTCATGCCTTTCCCCTTCTGTCACTTATTAAAGGGGTGGTTCACCTTAAAATGAACTTTTAGTATTTTATAGAATTATTAAAAGCAAGTTTTCAATTGGTCTTCATTATTTATTCCTTATAGTTTTTACATTATTTGCCTTTTTCCTTTGACTTTCAAATGGGGAGTCACTGACCCCATCTAAAAAACAAATTCTCTGTTAAGCTATAGATTTATTTGTATTGCTACTTATTACTCATCTTTCTATTCAGGCCTTTCATATACATATTCCAGTCTCTTATTCAAATTAATGCATGGTTGCTAGGGTAATTTGGACCCTAGCAACCAGATTGCTAAAACTGCATACTAACAAGCTGCTGAATTAAAAGCTAAATAAAAACCCCAAATAATAAAAAAAGAAAACCAATTGCAAATTGTCTCAGAATATCACTATCTACATCATACGAACAGTTAATTTAAAGCTGAACAACCCCTTTAACCTACAGCAATATGAGTGCGACATGGCATGGTCAGAAACTTAGATCAAAGGATAAGAACCACGCAAAAATACCTCAGAGGTTACAGAGGAGCTACAGGGAGACACAATAATAAAATGAAAAACCACAAGAGGAACAAAGTGTGGCATTGGGTAGCGAGCAGAGGCAAAGAACTCCTTGAAATGCTGCACATAGAAACACTGTAGATTATAGTGGATAATGCACCCCATACCGAAAGTTATAAAGATATTGGAAGTCACCTTGGAGTTACGTGACCTATATAAAAGCATCTTAGCCCATCAATATTTACCCACCTTGTCTCACAGACAGCCGAAGTGAATAAACTGCTGTAACAGGTTACGCTGGGATGAGGGTGGCACAATTCTTCTATAGACTGAAGTACAATTTAATTTTGAAATCTGACAGAGAGGTAGATAAATTGTCAGTTTCCCATGTGCCCCTAGTCATGTGACTTGTGCTCTGATAAACTTCAGTCACTCTTTACTGCTGCACTGCAAGCCGGAGTGAAATCAACCTCCTCCCCCCCCTCAGCAGCCTAACAATAGAACAATGGGAAGGTAACCAGATAACAGCTCCATAACACAAGATAACAGCTCCCTACAGATATAAGAACAGCACTAAATAGTACAAATCCAAATCACACTACAACTCCTCCTGTAATATTGAGTTGGAGAAACAATAACCCGCCTGAAAGCAGTTCCATCATGAAGTGCTGCCTCTTTCTTAAAGCACAGGATCAAGTAAAATAATCTGAGATGGTTGCCTACACAATATTACAAGTAAAAAAACACATACTAATTGGTTCAGGATTTTATTATATGGTAGGATGAATTAGTTAGAAGTGTAAACAATAACATTTAGAATTAAAAACTACACCATAACATTTTTGACAGTGCCTTTAATGAATGGTGTCAATATGTGCAACAAGTTGCATCCATTTTGGCACAGCCACAGTTGCTCCTTCAGTGATACATAAGCCCTATTATTTTAAACAGTCAGGCAGAACACATTTTTTTTTTCACGAATGTTTTTATTTATTTTCTCAACATATTAATAAGATGAGTTAAACAAAATCTTAACAAGAAAAATAAAATTAAATAACAATGTCAGTGTCAAGTACAGAGTAAAATGGTATCAACAATTTTAGTTTTTGTCAAGTGACCATAGGAAAAGGGCCGGAAAGATATTTCTCTATCCACAAAAGCTAGAAATAATTTGTTGTTCTATCTGTATCCAAAATGGAAAGTCTGTAAAGTATTATACTCATGTCAAGTGCTTGTTAGTATTCGATTAAGGATGTGACTCCTGGGGGGTCCCAGGCAGAACACATTTATATGCCCCGCTGCCCATTAATATAAGAGCAAAGTTCTATAAACAAATTGTAGTATCCTCCAATTGCCCCTTTTAATAAATAAAGCTACTACTATGATTATCTTTATATAGCCCCTTCGCATTTCTGAGGCACATTGAATACAAATAAAAGGCCTTGTTTTAGGAGATAGATTTGTCAAATAATATGGTCAATAACTTCAGTTTTCAAGTAGCAATCCAGTCTTGATGGGTTATTCATGGGCAACTACAATGTAGAATTAGGCCTTTGAGTTCCATGTTGGTAATATTAGTATTTCAACATGAAATTCTCTAATTTAGATAATATAACACTGTTTTACAATTTTCACAAAGCCTATAATGATTCAATGATCTACCCTTCCCCAAAAGCTAGATAATTCTGTCCGCAAACACTGCCAATAGGAGTAAAAGCATTTCACCTATTTATTTTTATCTTTAAAGGATAATACAAAAATCAATTTTGGAAATCATGCAAATGCTTACTAAATTGCTTTATAATATTCACACAGGATAGAAGATATTATGAAGGTCATTGGCATAAAGGAATAGATTAAATTACTGCTGATAATAGGATATATCTTAACATCCTAACCACAAGAAAAATGTCATCTACAGCTATATTTTATAACTGATTGGTAACCCAGGAACAGAGAGAATAAAGCAATTTTTCCTCAAGTTGGCTACTATCCAGAGGCTTCCAATATCAAACTTTAACATGCTGAAATACACTTTTCATTTCAAAGATATAAAGAAGCTGAATGAAAGCCAGCATTCTTTTGTCCAGCAGAAATAAAATTACATCATAAATGAAAAAGTTTTTATTAGAACCAAAAATAAACACAGTGTGCTACAGAAATGTACAGGCTCCTAAGCCATCGGGTGTCCCGCATGTCTACAAGTAAATAATGTTAAGATGAAAAAGTTAAGGTGGATAAAATGAAACCAAGTGGGTGGGGGATTACTGAAGTAGTCATATAATTTGGTTTATGGCAAAACGTCTGTCCAGTGTCAATTTAGCGGATTACAAAACACCTGTCCTAGTTGTAGGCTGGCTAAGGACATCAGGCATTGTATATACCAGTTAGACAGCCATCACTAATACTTCTGAAATATTTCTTGACTGCATAAATCACAAAGGCTAAATCCATTTGCACCTTTAACCATTGGCGCTGTGGGTAACCAGAATCACCTGCACAAAGTTGGAAGGTGATTTAGTACAATAAGATGGTGGTAATTCTAGATATGGTAAATTTATAGGCTGTTCTGAGTGCCTCTTCAGAAGTCTCAATGGTTACACAACCAATAAAGCCTTGCAAAGACCCAGTACCTGTTTACAAGATGCCAAAATCACAGTTTCTATTTATTATGCTGTGGGAAACAAAATTAACTGAAAAAAAAGTTTTAGGCTATGACTGGTTAGAACACCTTCATTAAAAGTAAATGTTTTGCCATGTACCCTTCCCAGTATTATGGCTTGTAAATAAGTCACTTAGACAACAATAATATACAGAGCTTAATTTTAAAGTGCTAAAAATTATCCTTTAAACATTACACCTATATTGGAGCTCGCCATACTAACTGACTACTGCTACTAGCGATCAGGGGAATTTTATTTAAATGCACATTCATTCTATCTTTAGAGGAAAACACTTTGGGGGGAATTCACAAAAGTGTCGATAAAACAAGTAACCCAGAAGCGGTCAACAAATTTGTAAAATGTCGTACGAACGGCAAATTCACAAAGGCAGATGTTACCATCTCTGAATGTCTCGTAAGTCTGACAATTTTCTAAAATGTCGTATATCTTTTCATCGTACAAACAACATTTACCAAGACTTTTTAAAAGACAATTTGTCTGACATTTTCATTTTGGAGAGCCTAAAGTGTCTGAAAAATTGTCGGTAAAAAAAATGAGTTTACGAGTAATTCATAAAAATGTCGGGAAAAGTGGCGCAGAAAATACCACGCCCACTTTTAACGACACTAATTAAAAAGTGTCGCACATGACGGAAAATTGGCGGAGAAATGCTCTGTGAATTTGTCAGCTGTTGCTACGACACTTTCTACAACATTTTAGACATTTTTTCGTTCCCGACACTTTTGTGAATTCCCCCCTTTGTGTTCTTGACACCCTATGTCCCCTTTCATACAATATCATAAACATATACGTTAAATACAATAACTGCATTGCCATCCTAATATAAGCAACACAGTTACGTTTAGTACATTAAAAGATGGACAATGTAGTGGACTAAATAATCAGATGCTACATTATACACAAAGATAAAGAACAGTGCTTGGCTTCTCAAAATGCAGAAGATGCAATAAATTCAGAATAGTAATACAATACTGCAGGTACAGAATCCACATTCATTTTTTTGAGATGTGTTTAATGCCTCTGCAAGAAAGTGTAATATTAACATTCAATAGCATTTAATATTAACATTAAGGGGCCGATTCACTAAGGGTCGAATATCGAGGGTTAATTAACCCTCGATATTCGACTAGGAACTAAAATCCTTCGACTTCGAATATTGAAGTCGAAGGATTTAGGGCAGATAGTACGATCGAACGATCGAAGGAATATTCCTTCGATCGAACGATAAAATCCTTCGAATCTAACGATTCAAAGGATTTTAATCCAAAGATCGAAGGAATATCCTTCGATCAAAAAAAGTAAGCCAAGCCTATGGGGACCTTCCCCATAGGCTAACATTGACTTCGGTAGCTTTTAGATGCCGAACTAGGGGGTCGAAGTTTTTTTTTTTAAGAGACAGTACTTCGACTATCGAATGGTCGAATAGTCGAACGATTTTTACTTCGAATCCTTTGATTCAAAGTCGTAGTCGTAGGTCGAAGTAGCCCATTCGATGGTCAAAGTAGCCCAAAAAAAACTTCGAAATTCGAAGTTTTTTAACTTTGAATCCTTCACTCGAAGTTAGTGAATCGGCCCCTAAAAGTTTGGCTTCTTAAAAGATTACAGAATGTATTTTTATTCATGGTAGCATTAGCACTATATATACACATTCAAATATACAGAACACAATAAAAACACCTGTTTACTGACTCTGGTAGGAGTCAGTAAGAGAGGAGTAGGAGTTTTGAAAGAGAAAACCACAATTTTTTGAGATTTATTATACCCCGGGCTGCTAAAAGTCAAAATAAAAAAATACTGCATAAAATCACAAACCTGCCGATGTCATGTAGAAGTCATTGGTAGATGTCCCTTTTACAAATAGAAGATATAGGGGCCGATTCACAAAGGGCCGAATATCGAGGGTTAATTAACCCTCGATATTCGACTGGGAATTAAAATCCTTCGACTTTGAATATCGAAGTCAAAGGATTTTAGCGCAAATAGTGTGATCGAACGATTCGAAGGATTTTAATCCAATGATCGAAGGAATAACCTTCAATCAAAAAAACTTAGGAAAGCCTATGGGGACCTTCCCCATAGGCTAACATTGAGTTCGGTAGCTTTTAGATGGCGAACTAGGGGGTCGAAGTTTTTTCTTAAAGAGACAGTACTTCAACTATCGAATGGTCGAATAGTCGAACGATTTTTACTTTGAATCCTTCGATTCTAGAAGTAGCCCATTCGATGGATCGAAGTAGCCCAAAAAACACTTCGAAATTCAATTCCACCGTTAGCAGACAGCCATTTAATAAAAGCAGACAACTAACACAGACATGAAATGAATGCATACTGCAAGAAAGAGTAGCCTTTTTTTTACAACAATGCAGAACTAACACAGACATGAAATGAATGAATATGAATGAATACTACTGTTTTTTTTTTTTAAACAATGCAGAAGCCTTTCCCAGAAGTAGACCATATTATGCCTGCTACAAACAGGCACACAGATTGGACAGCAGTTTGTGAATGTGAGCAATGGGGTGTCCATTACACAAGAGATTAAACTGGAACAGCAGACATTATTTAAATCACAGTTTAACTGCTGTAATTTACATAGGGAGCACTAGGTTTACTTTACCTTGTGCACTTTTTCCCCTTCAATTTGTGTCTGTATGTTAGCCACCCATTTAGACTGTAAGCTCTACAGACAAGGGACCTTATTCCTATTGTGTCTCTTACCACATAGCACTTAAGCTCTGTGTCATTAAATGAGCTCTGTGTCGTTATATGAGCTCTGTGTACTATGCAGATTTATTGAATGAATTCACCCACCTCAAGGTCACTTGTGCATCCTGCATAAACCGCAGTGCACTGGGACACGGATACTGATAAAGTGCTTTGTACATAACGTTTAAAGGAGTGCTATTCTGATCCTTCTTGCACCTAGCAATGCACTTACCCAAGACTACTCTCTGGATGCAGCATTCAGCATTAAAAGTGAAGCTGATACAGAACAGTTATGGCAACAGACACTTTATCAACTATGCTCAAGGTGAAAAGATTCAAGCAGCTATAAGTACAGTTCAAAGGTACTATTCAGCTAATGAATGAACTATGAGGAACACCAAGAACTTGGCGCCAATATCTTGACATAGATGTGTCTCCTATGTGCAAGACAGAATTCTGATTATTCAAGGATACTATTAAATCAGGCTTATTCTAATTGTGTAAAGGATGTCATTGAATTTGTTCTACTACCTTTACACATTCTAGTGTGTTGTCATTGTATTTAGATTTTTCAGAATTAAAACAATAGGCAAAAAGTATATTGTTTTGTTATTACTGAAGCTAAAAATTAAAGCTACTCTATGTTTGGTCCTTGCAAGTTAGATTACCAGCTAACAACCCTCTTCATTCTCCCTTTGTCATCACTGCTTTGCAAGCTGAAGTACATTATGCAGGCAGGGCCCAGTTTTACATACCAGGCGCCCCAAGGCCCAATGCCGTTTGTCGCCCCTTTATTCGTGTACATTTTCATCGGAACCTGAGCAATGAAAAAAAAAAATTGATTGTATCTCCTGCGTATCCCCAGTATTTTTTAATTAATATGGGTGTGGTTGGGCAGCATGCCGCCCTTAAAATTCTGCCTCCCTAGGCCTGGGTGGCCTTCCCACAAATCCGGGCCTGTATGCAGGGCGTTTATCTGTGCACTGGCCATCTGATTGTCGACATTACAACCAAATTCAGTGTAGCATCAATTTCCTGTTTGCTCCATTTAACTTTAAATAACTAAAACCACAAATTGTGATTTGCAGAAAGCATGCAAGAGTTCTCATGTTGAAGAACTTTAGTATACTATCCCTTTAACAAGTTTTAGCCTTCCAAACAAAACAATCAAAACAACTGCCATCTGCCCAAGGCCAGCACTGCCCTGACTCTACAATGAGCAAACAGCTGGACAAGTATCAGGTACCTGTTTACTTTATAGGTAAAATATAAAGAGAAGGTGAATTTCTTATAAAATCGCAATCACCAAAAATATTTTTGCAATTGGTGATGTATAGTAAATAGTTCAACAATAGTGAACCGCATTCTTGCTCAAACATGTGAATTAAATATCCTTAGATCACATTTTATCCTTAATTTTAGGATGCCTGCAATACAATTTCCTTAGATTTCCTACACTGGCAACAACTGCACCGGGAAAAAGGTGTCTGCTACAGACAATGACATTTACTGTATATGCATAAACCCCTTTATCCATGAATGCATTAACAATGCCATTAGTACAGAATAACCTTCTTGATATTGCTAACTTTTGGACAAATTTAATGCTCAAATAGGACAGCTTAATAAGACATCCTTTGTTGGGGGAACAATAATTTGAATGCACTAAAAGGCCGTCACTGTCTTTATAACTTAATGTTTGCAAGAGTTGAATTTAAAAAAAATATATTTGTCATCAACATTTATCAAAATAGAACAGCAATTTTTACTGTATAAATAAGTTCATGTTAGCAATGATCAGATCTGGCATGAATAATGGCTGACCATGCTTAACTTAACTAATGGTTATTTCAAGCAGCCCATTACAGAAATTATGGCTTTGTATATTTTTTTTCCTTTTACAGCAAAACAAAGCTACAGAATTATGGAGAAATATGGTTCACTAAACTGAAAAAAAATCTAGTGAAACTTGGCGTTTCCTTAAACATAAATAATATACGTAATACAAATAGAAAACTTATATCTAACATGAAAAACATAATATAAAAAAGCAATTTGCCCATTTTGGTCAAGTGGGGTCCTAGAAGGCAAATTTAGCATGTTCTCATCCAATAATTTCCATACATGCAGGTCTCTATCGGCAATAAGATGTATGTCTATGTGTTGGCTTGCAGACACACTAAAAATTCACCTTGGACAGTAGGCATAGAGTTTGTGACCATGCAGGAACAATGGAAAATCTATGCTAGGGAAATTAAAATCTTAATTGAAATATTTCAAATAAATCTGTCAACCTACTACAATATATCAGCATTTCCACTCAGCATTTTACTTACTGGGTGTAATACATCAATAACTTTAATACCAACCAATAAAAAGGTATCACTGAACTCTATTGAAGAATAAATGACCTGCCATCATTCAGTCTCTAGAGAGAGGTATTTACAGTAAGCTTTTAATGAATTAAAGGCTTTAAAGACAAACATCCAGAATATGAGAAAAAGTACATGAAAATGGCAATTTTGCTGCAACATAATGCTTTGTTTCCACATACTTCAAATATATTCCTGATACAGAT
Source organism: Xenopus petersii (assembly GCA_038501925.1). Taxonomy (NCBI): domain Eukaryota; kingdom Metazoa; phylum Chordata; class Amphibia; order Anura; family Pipidae; genus Xenopus; species Xenopus petersii. The sequence continues at coordinate 51,583,329 of CM076679.1, forward strand.
CTATGAATTCCTTGTGATTCAGTTCTAAAGACATTAGAAAGATCAACTGATTTATTACTTGTGGCTATTCATAGAACACAAAGCATAAAGCTACTGTGTCTGCTTCTACTGTTCATGACACTTGTATGGCAACCTTGATATAAAGACTTAATGGTCCCAAGTTAGTTTAAGTACTGCGGATGCTGCCAAGACAGAACCCCCTGCTAGTTTGTATATAGCCTATTCCAAGCTTTTTAAATCAATTTGTGTTTCTCAGTCAATTTTCCACTTGTACATTAATTATTTCTTTACCCCTCAAGTGCTTCAAAACAAAAAACAGATCTTGTAATGATTTATGTGTTTTGTTCAGAGAAACAACATACTCCTTAAAGGGATACTGTCATGGGAAAAAAAAATTTTTCCAAAATGTATCAGTTAATAGTGCTGCTCCAGCAGAATTCTGCACTGAAATCCATTTCTCAAAAGAGCAAACAGATTTTTTTATATTCAATTTTGAAATCTGACATGGGGCTAGACATTTTGTCAATTTCCCAGCTGCCCCAAGTCATGTGACTTGTGCTCTGATAAACTTCAATCACTCTTTACTGCTGTAATGCAAGTTGGAGTGATATCACCCCCCTCCCTTTTCCCCCCCAGCAGCCAAACAAAAGAACAATGGGAAGGTAACCAGATAACAGCTCCCTAACACAAGATAACAGCTCCCTAACACAAGATAACAGCTACCTGGTAGATCTAAAAACAACACTCAATAGTAAAAACCCATGTCCCACTGAGACACATTCAGTTACATTGAGAAGGAAAAACAGCAGCCTGCCAGAAAGCATTTCTCTCCTGAAGTGCAGGCACAAGTCACATGACATGGGGCAGCTGGGTAATTGACAAAATGTCTAGCCCCATGTCAGATTTCAAAATTGAATATAAAAAAATCTGTTTGCTCTTTTGAGAAATTGATTTCAGTGCAGAATTCTGCTGGAGCAGCACTATTAAAATTGAAAAAATTGAAAAATTTTTTTTTCCAATGACAGTATCCCTTTAACCTTTAACATTTGCTTTAAAGTAGTATACTTTTCAAAAGGCATGACACTGCATAATACAAGTATGGGGCCTGTTATCCAGAATGAGGTTTTCCAAGTAAGAGATCTTTCTATAATTTAGATCACCGAACCTTAAGGGCCAGGGCACATGCTCAGATTCAGGGAGATTAGTTGCCCGGCAACAAATGTCCTCTTCTTTGGGGTGACTAATCTCCCTGAACTGCCTCCTGCTGGCTAGAGTCTATGGGAGACTTTCTTTCCGTAACTTGGAGTTTTCTGAATAATGGGTTTCTGGAAAACAGATCATATACCTGTCACATTTAGTCGTAAGTCTCTCTGCCCAAGAGCTCACACTATGTTATGCCCATTGACTCTTGGTGAAGCCATTCTATGAATTGCTTTGAGTGCATTGTAAAAATATTACTGTACAGTCAGTGCTGGTAATAGGACATTGGTACTGCCACAGCTATGAAACTGATGCTCAGAAAATGATGCCCGTGTCTCTAGTGAAGCTGGAAATCTTGCAGGGTACTTTCACATAATCATTTAAAGCAGCATTTAAGGACTTTGTGAAATGTTCCCTTCTTGGGGGCAAATTCACTAAGCACCGAAAAGGCGCTAGTGACGCCTTCGCATATATATATATATATATATATATATATATATATATATATATATATATATATTAATATATATGAAATTAAAGCTCAGCACAGAAAAACTCACCTACTTTCACCTACTTTTGGAGGAGTATTTATCAATGGGTGAAAATTAGCATTCATCATTTGATAAATACACTTTTAAAAATCCCATAGGAATGAATACAAAGTGGGTGAGTTTTCTTGTGCCGAGCTCTAATCTCACATTTTGATAAATCTGCTTTTAAATTTGTTTTTGCTTATAAAACTTTTTATACCAATTGGTATTCTAGGGTTAGGCAGAAAACATGTTTTACAACCCAACAATAGGCTGCTAATCCCCATGAATATGTCAATGAGTACAGGGGGGAAGATTTACACAGAACTTTAATCCATCATAAAAATTAGGGGTATGTTTTATTTAAAAATTAAAAGCTGTGATTAGATAACCAGTGCCAGTATAAATTTAACTAGCTACATAGATTATTCAGTGCTTATCGATATAAGTACAGATATGGAATATGCCATCAGTAAACCCGTTATCCAGAAAGCTCTGAATTATGGAAAGGCCTTCTCCCATAGACTTTTATCCAAATAATCAAAATTTGCAAAAATTATTTCCTTTTTTTCTGTAATAATAAAATAGTACCTTGTACTTGGTCCAAACTAAGATATAATTATTCCTTATTGGAAGCAAAACCAGCCTTCCTATTGTATGTCTACATGATTTTCTAGTAGACTTAAGATATTGAGAGCCAAATTACAGAAAGAAGAATTATAAAAACTTGTTTGCTGGTTATTGGGGTTTTCAACCTCTATTAAATGAATCCAGCTTTATAATTATATGATATCCATATATACCTAGTCACTTCATTCTTGCTCTCTCAGGATGCTAAAGGGTTGACCACAAAGCCGAGACACCAACCAAACTGCCAATCTGGTTGAAACCCTCCATCACTTTGCACACAATATGTAGTTCCCACCCTTTCCAACTTTAGTCAGGTGATCCCAGTGGTGGCCAATAAAAATGTCAACCACGTTTGGGAGTTTTAACTGTGAAAGCAAGCAACTTGAAGGTAAAATTTAGTCCCTGCATAATAAAGTAGTAAAATTCTTAATGAATCAGATGAAAGTTGAGTGTAGGAACTGGCCAGACCAGGGTTGACTTTGATATAGTTGGCCAGCTTAAATATTCTTCCTCTATACTTTCCGAGCATTCTGGATAACATGATCCTGTATAGCAATTCTCCATTAATGATATCTGTAGGAAAGCCTACTGTTGGTGCAATTAAGAGTACCCAATATACTATAATAATGAATATGAATCTTTTATTTTGTATTTTGAAAAAACGTTTTCAGAAATTGTAATTGCCCCTGCAATTTGAATCAGCAAGAGTAGCAATAAAACTGTGAAGAAGCTAATATTTCCAGATTTGCATATGTATTTTTAGCGAACGCATGATCTCCCGTGGGTTGCACACTCATCAGGAATGAGCAAACCAATAATTTTGTAAGACCTCAGTGAACAAATCTTTTGCAAAGAAATTGATGACTTATTTCCTCTCTCCCCGTAGAAGTCATATTATCTGACGTATTTGAAATGTTTAAGAGTAAACATAATTAAAACGCTTTCTCTATAGAGCACAGAACAGTAATTTTGGTGCCAACACATTTCTCTTGTGTAGGAATCAGTACAGAACAGAATAATATCTTTTTGCTCCACAGTCCCTGTTCCTGCGACAATCCAACAAATACAATCAGTCTGTAGGCTACAGAAAGTATTACATTTATTTTCCCTATTTTGCTGCTCTCCAATGATACATTTGTTGAATTTAGGAACAATTAAAATGTGAAATTGTGAACCGATTTAATGTATGCAGTTCATCATTTTCTCCACAGCATGAATGCGCCTTGGTTTACGAACAATTAATATAGGAAAAGTATTTTTTTTTTTTTAATGACATAGTTTTGGAGTAAAACATTTAAAGGCAAAACACATATATCAGTATATCATTCCTTAATTGCTTTATATTGTGTACTACTTTATAAAGCTGCAGCGACAACTCAATAAGGCAATAGGGCATGTGATCACTAACAGCTTGTACTTAGGAAATATAAGTTTCAGCCTAAAGGGCATGCACTACGTTATAATGTCAAAGGCTTGATATATGACATTAACGTTTCAGTGTGCAATCAACGAAACTCCTGCAGGAAATGGGTAAATTGGTGCACGTGACATTTCTGGATTCTTCAAAAGGGCACTATAACTTGTTTCATATTTTAGCCCTAGAAGTGTTATTTATTTTCATGGATTAAAACACACCAAGCTAAACTTAACAATATGTTCCCGTACATTTTTAACAATCATTTATCTGCGAGCATAACATTATGCAGGTCTACTAAAACATTTAAACATTAAATAAACCCAATAGGATTGTTTTCTAGTCAGAATCGCAGAGAAATGAAAGGGGTAGACAAATTATTCATCCTTAAAGGAACAGTAACGTCAAAAAATAAAAAAGTGTTTTAAAGTAATGAAAATATAATACAGTGTTGCCCTGCACTGGTAAAACTGTTATGTTTGCTTAAGAAACGCTACTATTGTTTATATAAATAAGATGCTGTGTAGCAATGGGGGCAGAAATTCAAAGGAGAAAGGGCTCAGGTTACACATCAGATAGCAGATAAGCTCTGTCTGTCTAATGGTGTTATCTGTTATCCATTAGCTAACCTGTGCCATATAGCCGTTTTTCAATTTCCGCCATTGCTACACAGCAGCTTGTTTATATGAACTATAGTAGTGTTTCCGAAGCAAACAAGTTTTACCAGTGCAGGGCAACACTACATGATATTTTCATTACTTTAAAACACTTACATTTTTTGGTGTTACTGTTCCTTTAAAACATGCATTTCTGTCATTTGGAATGATTTGCATTAAAGAACATGCACAACTAGGTAGCATCTCCAGCCAAGTGGGCCTTACATTAGAAAGGTGGTAAGTAAAGTGCAACGCACAGAAAGCAGAGTTCTGTGCATTATTTATAATTCCATAGCACAGTAAAACAAACTGTAGCTCTATTTGCTTCCACTGTTATTTTGTTGTAGGAAAAGAGCTTTGCATTAATAATCTATTTGTTTCAATGGGTGAGAGGTAGAGTGGCATTGTAAAAGCTGCCACAATGAGCAGCTAATTGGCACTTTTGCCGTTGTCAATTTCTAGGCAAAAAAAACTGTAAACGCAGTATTAGGAAAAGTGTTAACTGTCAGATCTTGTATTCCATTAAAGCAATAGTTAACTTATGATTTTCCTTTCAAACTTTGTTGTACACTTCTGTAAGTTTATATTTCTACTTTCTCTAACAAAAACTTATATACTTACAAAATAAGTATCAGGCAGGCCTGGACTTTCAATCTGTGGGTTCTGGCAAATGCCAGAGGGGCTGCTGTAAGATGCTATAGACACTCTCTATTTAGTGGGCTGGTGGGTGGCTGTTTTTGCCTCTGTGGCGCCTGTTGGGGCCTCTGGGTACTTGAAATGCCAGGGCCTATTTTGATTCTCAGTCTTGACCTGGTATCAGGCACCTTAGTCATACAGGTAGCCATGTATACACAACTAGGGGCCATTTACAACCACAAGTGCAGGATACAAAGTGCTATTTCAAACTCAAATCACCATTTTTTTATTTTACCAAAGAAATATTGAGTTAACTCATAATTCCAGCTTCACTGCAGCTGAGCACATTGGTCTGTTTGCTGCAGTTGTGTCCAATGCATTAAAGAAAACACAACTGCAGGTGTATTATTGCATCCAGTTTTTGTCAGAGTGTGAGGTAACTCAGGAATTCCCCTCTGTCAACAGTCAAGCAATTGGAGCAGAAGGCTCCAAAGATGCACTGGAGCCGAGAAGGACTATAATAAAGTGGACTCAAGTGTCAGTGCATGCAATGACTGTCAGTTTTTGTAAGACCGCAATTCTGAAGTCGTAAATGAGCCCTATCCTCCATTTATTTTACACACTTGGCTGCCAGTACTTAAAACCTATGGAATACTAGAGTTCATCTCGGCATCATTATTTCTTTTTCTAAAAATTATTCCTCTAAAGAAAAAAAATTAGATCTCTTTAATCCAACATTAAAGACACTTTAAAGGGGACCTGTCACCCCTAATTAATAATTCCAAATACTTTTCTATCATGTTTGTTGAGCAATATAAACGTTACTCACAACATATACAGTGGTGTGCAAAACTATTTGCCCCCTTCCTGATTTCTTATTCTTTTGCATGTTTGTCACACTTAAATGTTTCTGCTCATCAAAAACCGTTAACTATTAGTCAAAGATAACATAATTGAACACAAAATGCAGTTTTTAAATGAAGGTTTACGTTATTAAGGGAGAAAAAAACCTCCAAATCTACATGGGCCTGTGTGAAAAAGTGATTGCCCCCCTTGTTAAAAAATAACTTAACTGTGGTTTACAACACCTGAGTTCAATTTCAAAGGTTATAAAGCCATTTCTAAAGCTTTGGGACTCCAGCGAACCACAGTGAGAGCCATTATCCACAAATGGCAAAAACATGGAACAGTGGTGAACCTTCCCAGGAGTGGCCGGCCGACCAAAATTACCCCAAGAGCGCAGAGACAACTCATCCGAGAGACCACAAAAGACCCCAGGACAACATCTAAAGAACTGCAGGCCTCACTTGCCTCAATTAAGGTCAGTGTTCACGACTCCACCATAAGAAAGAGACTGGGCAAAAACGGCCTGCATGTAGATTTCCAAGGCGCAAACCACTTTTAAGCAAAAAGAACATTAAGGCTCGTCTCAATTTTGCTAAAAAACATCTCAATGATTGCCAAGACTTTTGGGAAAATACCTTGTGGACCGACGAGACAAAAGATGAACTTTTTGGAAGGTGCGTGTCCCGTTACATCTGGCGTAAAAGTAACACAGCATTTCAGAAAAAGAACATCATACCAACAGTAAAATATGGTGGTGGTAGTGTGATGGTCTGGGGTTGTTTTGCTGCTTCAGGACCTGGAAGACTTGCTGTGATAGATGGAACCATGAATTCTACTGTCTACCAAAAAATCCTGAAGGAGAATGTCCGGCCATCTGTTCGTCAACTCAAGCTGAAGCGATCTTGGGTGCTGCAGCAGGACAATGACCCAAAACACACCAGCAAATCCACCTCTGAATGGCTGAAGAAAAACAAAATGAAGACTTTGGAGTGGCCTAGTCAAAGTCCTGACCTGAATCCTATTGAGATGTTGTGGCATGACCTTACAAAGGCAGTTCATGCTAGAAAACCCTCAAATAAAGCTGAATTACAACAATTCTGCAAAGATGAGTGGGCCAAAATTCCTCCAGAGCGCTGTAAAAGACTCGTTGCAAGTTATCGCAAACGCTTGATTGCAGTTATTGCTGCTAAGGGTGGCCCAACCAGTTATTAGGTTCAGGGGGCAATTACTTTTTCACACATGAAAATGTAGATTTGGATTTCTTTTCTCCCTAAATAATAAAAACCCTCATTTAAAAACTGCATTTTGTGTTTACTTGTGTTATCTTTGACTAATAGTTAAATGTGTTTGATGATCAGAAACATTTTGTGTGACAAACATGCAAAAGAATAAGAAATCAGGAAGGGGGCAAATAGTTTTGCACACCACTGTATATTACTTAAATTGTGTTTCCTTCGGTCTTGGAATTTACACAAACAAAGCAAGCAGGCAGCTGTCATTTTGTGGACTAAGTTATTAAGGCAAGTTGTGTATCACCACAAAAATTTCATACACAGTGCCCTACACAAAAGTACAGTGAGAGGAGGGAAGGGGGAATGTGAGAACAATGACACCTGGAAAGTGTAGAATGGAAAGTGAAATGAATTGACTGCACCACCTCTATGCCTCAGGCATAGAGGCAGGGCAGGCAATATATGATTAACAGCTCAGATATCTGTGAATTAAAACTGACACTTGGTGCAATGACTTTCATACCCTCTTCACAACTTTGGCAAATGTATGATCTGTTTGCATAAGTGAAAGGGATTCTCTGAGCCAAGACTTTCAGTTTTCCATTCTCAATGATTTATAAATAAATTATCCACACTCCCTGATTGATGTGCACCTATAAATAATTAAGCCAGGCATGTGATGACAATCTCCTTGCATTTTCTTTCCACTTTCCAATAATAACTTGCAAGAAAGGAAAAAGTCTTATTTATTTACCTTGTGGCTTTGAACTGGTTTGTGCTTTGGTGAAAAGGTAAAGTTTTGAAATCTATAATTGTTATAGTTATACAGCGTTTTTATGTCCCTTGGACATAGGTCACATTTAGTGGCAGCAAAGCATGAGTCAAAAGTGACTGTTCATAAGTAATATCCATCCTATGGACCAATAGTTGTTGAAGCTATGCTGAACTCATACAGACAGATACAGTATAAAGTGTTCCAGTGACAATGTATCTCCTAACCCATAGATCACACATTAGTCTATTTTCAGAACTACTATAGCAACTGCCGATTCTCCCTGTCGATTGCGGCTTCTCCGACCCATTCATAAGCCATTGGCAGCTGAGACCCCCAAAAGACAGCTGTGCTGTAGCGCCAAGCTAAAATAATGGGTATTTAGTTGTGTTGTGTATCTGGTAAAAGGAGAAGACTGTCCCAAAAATATGTTTGTACTACACAATGTTAGGCTTTATTTTTCATGTGCACAAATTTGATACACAGCTCCAGGGCCAGCATTTCTTCACTTGCCCGAACCCTTTATCTGCTTCTATTTCAATGGATGCACCCAAGATAATATCATAACTGTACATTCTATGAATATTTCAGTGTTTCAAATACTAAAAACTGAACTTCTGCAAGTAGACTTAACACTTCTATTCTACTTCAAAGATCTGCACTGTCTAGCCAATCTACTCTTTTTTATTCTTTCATGATATACTTAGACTTTTGGGTACTTGGCTACAATATTTATAGAAGATAGGTTTCCAGGCAGCAGGTGTCAGCAAGCCTTTCATTTAAACCTCTACGATTTCAGAGAAGGAGAGATAAGCCTCTGCTGAAAGAGGTCCTTACCAGATTTGCTGCGCTTCTCTACAAACCCAATAGAAAACACACAATTACTACAGACAATCTGGTCTATGCCATTTGTTTGGAAATCTGTTCAGTCTGCCCCTTCCCTGGGCCCAAGCTTATAAACTTCAATTGAGACTAAAGTTACAAAGCAGTATCAGGTTTTTATAAATGAATTCACGTTGGCTGAGGTCTGAAGAATGAATGCATAATGAAAAACTTCCTCTAAAAATCTATGATTGCTCCATCTTTAATTTAAAAAAAAAAAAAAAAAAGATTTTATGGCATTGATTTCATTTTATTTTCAGTCCATCCAGCTTGAGTTAGAGCTTTGCACTGGCACTGTACCAGAGGGAGCAACTGGGAATTAAACAGCAAAGACTGACGGTAAAGACATTTCAAGAAAACCAAAGGTATCCCATAGTTTAGCAGAATATATATTGATTCCAGAATGGTTTCATCTTTACTGCTCACTTATTATATTGGCTTATTATGGAGGAACTCAGTGGGCGATATCGGCGCAATCTGACGTGCTGCGCATAAACACAGGCGTCACGTAGGATGTGACAGGAATAAGGTAAGTAATAGCACTGTCGGATGGTGTAGCAGGGTTGATCCGATGCGACACAACTGTTGCTGCGACTTCATCCGACATTTCCATCTCTTACCTTATTTCGGTCACATCCAATGTGACGCCTGAGTTTTTGTGCAGCCCGCCGGATCGTTTCGAAAGCGCCCGTGGAGTTCCTCCCTTAAAGTTTCACTACAAACCAATGGCGGTTTGGCCAAATTTCAGTGCATTCCCTCTGTTACCAACACTTTTGACATTTAGCATTGCAAATGTTTCCTTTTCTGATCAAATTAATAGAGAAATGTTTGGAAGATAGCTGGATGTATGACACTATTGATTGTTTTTTTTTCATAATCTAGAAGAAAATTCTTTGTTTACGAAGTACTGCTTTTACCTATGAACACATTTATATTTTTAAATATTTTATTATGAATAATATTCAGTGCATTTAAGTTACATAAATAACATGAGCCTATGAGTAAGTGCCCCAATAAGCACAAAACGAATTAGGCTTTCATCTGTTATATAAATGTTTTCGTATTTTTAACCATTTTTGGTTGATTTTTTTGGAGAATCTCACAACTCTTGCTTTTGGCTTTATATCCATGCACCCACAGACTGGGTGAACTGCGAGTATTCTCTTTCTCATTATTATTGTTTAATCTGGTCATTGGACTTTAATATACTTTTGGTAGCGCTTATATATTTTTCATTGACATCTTACACCATTTTCTTTAAATGTTGTAAATAACATAACTCAAGAGATAATGTCCAGTAGAAACTAGTCATGAAAACTACTCAGGACTACAAAGCCTATGGGATACAACCTGTACATCAACAAGAGCTTAAGGCTGCCATGGGACTACAGTATGTATGGCCATGCCATGTATGGGACTACAGAGATATCTAAGAAGTCTGCACATACAGTAACTTAATGGAAATCTACCCCCAAATCAGTTTTTCCATAATGAAAGGATATTTCAGTCTAAGCAACTTTTCATTATGTATTTATTTAAAAAAAGATGATGACTTAAAGGGGTTGTTCACCTTCCAAACACTTTTTTCAGTTCAGTTGTTTTTAGATCATAGCCCAGAAATAAATACTTTTTTCAATTAATTTCCATTATTTATTTTTTACTGTTTTTCCAAAATCTAAGTTGAATGTTAGTGTCTCTGGTGTTTCAGTCGGGCAGCTCAGTAATTCAGGCGCAGACTCTTAACTGTTACAATTTTGCAACATTTAGTTGATACATTTCTCAGCAGCATCTCTGGAGTATTAGCAACTATTGTATCAATTGTAACAGATTCTGCTGAGCAGGGACAAAGATAAGAAATGTTACAATTTTGCAACATTTAGTTGATACATTTCTCAGCAGCATCTCTGGAGTATAAGCAACTATTGTATCAATTGTAACAAATTCTGCTGAGCAGGGACAAAGATAAGAAATGTACACAGGGTCAGCGACCCCCCTCAAAGAGCTGCTTAAGGCTTAGTTCACATGAGGAGATTCGGGGAGATTTTGTCGCCTGTCAACTAATCACCTCTTCTTCTGGGTGACAATCTCCCCGAACTGCCTCCTCATGTCTTCCCGTTTGTTATAATGACAAGTCGCCTGCACTAAGCACACGCGTCGCTGCGTTTTCCGAAGTCGGCTGAAGTATCCTCACAAGGCAACTTCTGGGCGACTTCGGAAAACGAATCGTTGCGTGTGTCATAAGGCAGGCGACTTTTCATTACAGCAGGCGCAGGACAAGAGGAAGCGGTTTGGGGAATTTTGTCACCCCAAAGAAGCGGTGATTTGTTGTTAGGCGACTAAATCTCTCCAAATCACCTGGTGTGGACTGACCCTTCAAAGGTGAAAATTTACACTTTACACATCAATAAGTTGTCATTTCTGGTGAACCATTTGAAAACAACTAGTTGTTCGAAGGCGAACAACACCTTTGAATGTTATTTATAAATGCAATTGCTACTGAAAACCATCTGCGTCTGGTCGTTAACCTTCTTTGCACTGCTGGTTCTGACTCCTGAAACAACATAGCAGAAGCAACCTTATTAAGCGAGGTGGAAGACAACAAATTGACTATATTGTTTTAAAGTCAGAAGCAGAGAAAGGGACACACATTGCTTTCCATTCCAGTTACATTGAAACTTCATTACTAAACATGTAAATTGGAATTATGTAAATCAAACAAAAAACAGTTCTCTTGGGGAGGATGCCCTTTAACAATGGGCACGAAAAAGTTTGAAGGCAGCAGCCCCTACAGCTGATGGCAACACAACCCACCAGGTGTCTTCGCTGATTTCTAGACAGCAAATACGAGAAGTCTCCTATGTCTGTACAGTCCTTTAAATGCCCCCATTACAAAGTGAACCCTACAGACAGGTGCCAAGGTAGGGGCAGCACTGACCTGGATGACTGGTAGCAGCTCCCACAGGTGCCCATCTGCGCCCCACTCTGTCCCTCTCGCCTATATCAGCAGCCGCCTATGGGATCCGCTTGCACCTGTGTGTGTGACGGGGAGACGCCGTGGCTGAGCCTGGAATCCTGCAATCAAAGTGCCGGCGGCAATTCGCGGGGACAGGGGATGCCATTAAGCTGCGGGCTCTCTTCTAGCGGCAAAAGTTGCTGCCCAGGACGAAGCCATCGGGATGCCCCTGTTGTGCCCCATGCAGCTGCTGCAGGTGAGTGTCCGCTCGCTGGACAAGCGCCTTTAGTGAGCAAAATTGTGCAGGTGGCAGAAGTGGAAGGCGAATGGATTATGGCATAACGGGCTGTACTGGAGGGGCGTGTCTGCTGTATAAATAAGGGACAACGAGTGGAGCTCAGTGCCCAGGTCCGGCTGTATGAGATACTGAGGAGGTAAAGTGCGCGCAGCGTGCGTGTGCATGTGACTAAGCTTCTGGCTACGTTACAGCGCCATCTACCCTCATGCGGCGCGCACTGCCCGACTAGTTCTCTTTTGTTGTGTTGTGAAGCGCGACTGGCAATGAGTGCTCTTACTTACCGATGCAAGAATGGGGAGAGAATCGCACGGACACCAAATATGTTGCACAGCTTTCCCTTTTCTTTATTGTGACCACCTGTGCATCAACGTTTGGGCCTCCCTTCGTCAGGAAATATTTGTGCTACAAACATATTATTTGGGATACATGTGATCCCGCCCCTTTACCCATAGTCCACCAGGGTTCAGTGTATTCCAAGGTGAGGATTGACCCACATTGTCCACATTGTGTTGGCATTAGTGTTGCCACCCAGCCGGTAAAATACCTGCCGGGGCCGGCAATGCAGCTGCTGGTAAATTTGCAATACACTTAAAAAGACTCCTCCTGCCCCCAATCCCCTGGAACCTAACTTTTCTTTTCCATCTTCAAACTGTCCGTGGCGCGCCTTTTTACGCCGTGGCCCACCCATTTTGACATCACGGCCCGTCCCTTTGTGTCCCCGTCCCCCACCAGCCGGTAAAGAATTTTAGAAAAGGTGGCAACCCTAGTTGGTATAAAAGTCCAATTGTACATCAAAAAAATGGTTATATTATATCCCCTTCAACCCAACCATGGCATACCTCCCAACATTTTGGAAGTAAAAAGAGGGACAAAATTTTTTTTCCCGCATGTAGCACAGCAATTTTTTGACCACACCCCTTTCTGTGGCCACACCCCCTAATTACCATGTTTGTTTTACAAAATTTGGCAGGTTATGAAAGTGAAACTATTTCTCCTTATTATCTAAACTGTGTTTTTGTGTCTCAAAATTGTTACAAAGTATCTTATTTACACCTGTTAGCTGTTCTGGGCTCTCTGCTAAAAGCCAATTAAGTGAGAAACTTTGTTTCTTTTTCTGGCTGTTCAGTGCAGAGAAAAGAGGGACTTTCCAGTACAAATGAGGGACTGCGGGTTGAGCTGTCAAAAGAGGGACTGTCCCTCCGAAAAAGGGACAGTTGGGAGGTATGCCATGGTTATCAATAATAGTAAAAAATGGGTTAAGCAATACTACTCACAACCAGCAGGATGTTAACCATAATCTCTATCTCTCATTATTCCCACTGGCCAAGATTACCTGTGGAAAGGAAACACAGTGTCAATAAAAAGTTGAAGTATTTACAAAGAACAAGTCAAGCTAAAATTCTCATTTAAACCCTTAAGTTGTACAGTTTCAAGTTTCCACATCCAGAACGCCTCCCTTTTAAGAAGTGCCAGCTTCATCTCATTCCCTTGTGGTGCCAACATTTTTTCAAGAATTCGCCACCTTATTTGCGATACTGTATGTTTTTGTGTATAAAAGTGCTTTGCTAATAACATTTCTTTTTTGACTTTGTCTTTTTTTGTACTTATTTTTCGGTCACTCTTTTGTTTCTGGTGTAAAATTTCTGATAACACTTTTATGTTCTTTTAATCTTACTCCGCAGGCCCTTGAGGTTTGTCCCACATATCCTAGTCCACATTTTAATAGGTAGACAACCCCTTCTGTATTGCAGGTGGCAAAACATTTGAGTCCTATAGGGAAGCCTTTACTAGGATAGGTACAGACATCTCCTTTTATTATACAACTGCAGTGCCCATAGTTGAAGCATGGAAAGGTGACCACTCTTTCAGAATTAGTTTTTTTTGGACTTATTAAGTTTCACATCTGTTCTAGTGAGCTGGTCCCCTATACTTTTGCCCCTTTTGTATGAAAATAATGGGTTACTCACCGGCCTGCTGCTCACTGCAACACATAGCCCACACAATGCCGCAACTTCACGTATTCTAAAGAAAGCGTATTCAACAGATATTGGAATAAAAACACTATTGTTACATCTAAGAATTTATTACACAGGTCTCTTTCTTCTCAAGGGCTCCTTATCCCACCTGCTTCTCAAGGGGCAATATTAAGGAAAGGGTAAAAATATGTGCCTGTAAACATACCAAATATGTAATATTTGGGCTATATTTAGCTATAATAGGTTATGTCCAGCTGATTACAGTCAAGCAAGGGTTACATTCAGTGTTGGACTGTCTGGGGCTAGGCAGGGGCGCTTCGCCAATGAGTTGAGATGAGCTGTCGCCCCACTAGGTACCAGGGGTGGCAAAAATGCTGCTCCTGGTACTTTAAGAGCAGAGATTCCGGTTTTCTGGGCGTAAATTCGGCTCTTTTAGCACAGAGAGCGCAGTTAGGCTTTCTGTGCTAGCATCCTGGCCCTCTCTGCCATCCTCGTGGACCCCCCTGGACCCCCTCAGGCGCAAAAAGGTAAGCACACGGGGGAGGGGGCGGCAGCAACAGCTAGGGTTACTACCTTTTCTGGAAAAAAATACCGGCCTTCCTGTATATTTATCTTTTTTCCCTATTAATAACATTGGGATTGACCATAATTTTTATTGGCCAGGCCTGTAAATACCAGCCAGGTTGCAACCCTATTCGGGGCCCACCAGGGCTGCTGCCTGGGGTCCCTCACCCCAGTTGCAAGTGCCACCACCACTCCCAATTACAAGTTAAATCCCCCCCCCAGCACATACCGTATGCATGACAGGATTGTACACGCCAGCGAGTGCATCGAGGGGGAGGGGTTATGGAAGACTGCCACAACTGGCTCCTGTAAGGGTTTCCAGCAGCGGACCTGGGTCGCCTGGGGCCCACCAGGGTTTTCTCCCGGTGTCCTGCCGGCCCAGTCCGACGCTGGTTACACTGGACTCTAACAAACAGGAATAGGTCCTCCATCTGTGGAAGTTATGAAGGAAGATGTAGTAGAACCCACTTAAGCTACTTTGCTTAAAAATAAAATAAAGACACCAGGAGGTTCTTGAAGCAAACAGAACAAGACAATGTCCACAGGGTTAATATTCACAATATCCACTGAGGCAAGGTAGTGCAAGATGTAAATGCCAGGGTAGTTGGAACAGAGACATCAGGAATGGCACCATGGGAACACAGCTAGACAGCTTGGAAGGTTGAAGTGTCATCACTAGGATTTCAGTGCCCCTTGTGGTCCAGATCCCATATAGCAGGATTTGATAAGGGAGAATAATCTAAACCTGATTCTCTATTCAGATGTGGTCCCTTCACTCCCTACTCCCTGACGTTCACAAGGGTTATGGGTCTCTCTAGAGAACCACAGATTTACTGGGGCCCTGGAGCACATCCAGCTGGGTCAGCAACTGATTGGCAAAAAGAAAGATCTCCCCCTCTCAACCAGGCACTATATAAAAGTGTGTCAGGAAGTGGTTATGATCCTTAAAGGCCAATAATAGAAGTATGTAAATTAACTAGATTGCCCAGTAATAAAGAGAAATAAGGAAGTGTATGATTTTAAAGCCATAGGGAGGCTACAGATCCTATGGATCCCTAGATACACATACATAAAGAGCTTTGGCATTCCCCTGTGGTGCACTGTAGTGATCTCTATATTCTGTACTTGAATATATATACCCCAGAGAACCCTGTAGGACTGCTCCCCTGAGTCTGATAGGAATCCATCTGTAATCCAGTGGGCACCTGCCACTCATCCAGACAACAAACCTAAAACTGGATGCCTAACTGCCTAGTTTTTCGTGTTGAAAGTCTCGATTTTTACAGAAATGTCCCGACTTACTCTTTGATCTCCTGCACTGAACAGCCAGAAAAAGTTACAGTTTCTAACTTAATTGGCTTTTGGCAGAGAGTCCAGAATATGTGGCATGTGCACTTAGATGTGTAACAATTTAATATAAGCAAAGAACAATAGTAACAATTTAAGATAAGCAGGTCTCTTGGGGAAACTGTGATTTGCAGCTTAAAAGTCTTTATTTCTGGTGAACTATCTGAAACCAACTGAACTGAAAAAATTAGTGAAAGATGAACAACCCCTTTAAAGGGCAATTCACCTTCATTACAAAACTGTAATAACGCATACAACTTGACCCTAAAGCCCCCAGAAATGTGCTCAAACTTTCCAAAGCCTGCCAAATTTTGTAAAATGAACATGGTACTTAGAGGGTGTGGTCATAAAATGGGTGTAGTCAAAATCTTTCACTTCACACGGCAAAACTTTTTGTCCCTCTTTCTGTTTTCAAAATGTTGGGAGGTATGCAGTCATAATTCAATACAGTCATTGCATTGTAATGCATTTGTTTCTTGTGGACAAGCCTAGACTAGAAAGAACCATGGATTGAAAAAATATATTCTATTCATCCAAAAGACCAGTTTTAATACTGGGTGCTTTTTACAAGGCTGAAAAATGTCCATGAATCCTCTCCACACTTCCCATTCACTTCAGTGGGATATATGTAAAAGTGCAAGTCTCAATTTTCAGGCAAAAAAAACCCTTTTTTAAATAAAAATTTTTTTTACACAAAATGCAAACTGCAGGTGTGATCATGGGTAATGATGTGTGAAATGTTTCGCCAGGTTTCGCCGTGAAAAGGATTCCCATAGACTCCAATGGGTGGAAAAAAATGTATTTCGACAAAAAAATTTGTCGCTCATAGACTTCAATGAATTTGGTGAATTTTATGCTGTTTCATTCATTTTCGGCAAAGCGAAACGGGTCAGATTCACCCATGACTAATCATTGGCACTTTTCAGAAAGCTGAAATACGTCAACCAAAAATAATAATTTTTCTAACCTTACTATTATGAAAAGCCAAATGGGCCACATTAGCCATGCTATCCAAACACCCCTTTAGGATGCACCTTGACCTGTTTACTGTCTGGTGTACAATGAAGTGGCAAGTTGGACAATGTTTCTCAGAAATATTTTATATATATATAAAACAATATTTCAGAGGATTCTAAATTAGTTTACTGTTTGTTACAAGCCATGTTCCAGGCAACCACCTGAGAATGCATTTCAGCTATAAGAAAATTGTCACCAAAGTTGCATGGAAAGACTTTTGTTTTATATGATTTAAAAAACAGTAGTAGTATTCTTCATTTTCATTTTTGTAATACTTCCTTACAGTATTAATGATTATACTTAGGTCTTCAGTCAAACTTGGATTGTATGTTTCAAGGGATAATGCTGTCCTGAAACCCAGATTACCTTGTAATTCTCTCTGGGTTGGATACAATGAAAATGCCTCCAGGCAACGCTTAGAATAGATGTCCCAGTAGAATCTGATATTCTGTTAAGCTTTCAGCTGCAACATTGGCTCTGCTTTTAGTCTCAGAAGGGAATCACCTCCACCATGGTAACAGGAGAAGAAGCCTATCTAGTCCCTCCCTGAATCACCTCTATTCCAAACCAAAGTCACTTTCATAACTTTTTATTATTGAAGAAAATACAAGGTTCTTTTGGAATTATTTTTATTGAAATTCTTCAGTTAAATATTTATTTATGGATCATTGCATATTTTATCATCTTTATTATGGCAAATTATAAGGGTTTCTTTATTACTTCTTTGGATTTTCTAGATTTGACTCTGGTATTATTGTTGGATTTGGGTCTGTCTGCATTTTGCTAAAGCCTCTTTGTTTAAAGTATTAAGGGGATTAAGTATACTAACAATAACTGGGTTATTCTCTAAACTGTTAGAATAACTGAAAAAAGGAAAACTTTTTAAAATTGTCTGTGAAAAGTTTTTGTGTTTTATATTTATATATATATATATATATATATATATATATATATATATATATATATACACATACATACATATATATACATATATACATAAATATACACACATATATATATATATATATATATATATATATATATATATATATATATATATATATATGTATATATATATATATATGTATATATATATATGTATATATATATATATATATATATATATGTATATATATATATACACACACACAGGTATGGCACCTATTATCCAGAATGCTAGGGACCTGGCTTTTTTCCAGAACTGGTCTTTCTGTAATTTTAAGACCACTAGAAAATCATGTAAACATTAAATAAACCCAATAGGCTGGTTTTGCTTCCAATAAGGATTAATATCTTAGTTGGGATCAATTGCAAAGTACTGTTTAATTATTACAGAAAAAAGGGAAATCATTTTTAAAAAACTTAGATTATTTGATTGTACCCTGTAATGGAGTCTATGGGAGACGGCCTTTCCGTAATTCGAACTTTCTGGATAACGGGTTTCCAGATAACTGACTTGGAGTTGAGACCAAGTCAAACAAAGCTTTTCATTTGCAATTTTATTGTTTGATAATTTGTAATTAGCCATGTTTATGCTTTTGTTCATCTAACAGCATCACATAATTTTTACACTAACAACGGTTTACCAAATCAGCCCTCTCAGAGCATAGAAAGAAAATGTTGAAAACCAGCCAGCTACTCCAAGTGAAGAGAAGGTGAGATTAGAGGGCTTTAATCTTTTTCTTCACCACATGCAACACTAATTAGAATCCAATTACTAGAATCCCTTGCCATCAGAAATGTACATACCCACTAGATACTCAGAGAACTGAAAAATAATTTGAATAAACTCAATAAAGAGATCAGGAATCAATCCGAGATTCAAACTGGGAATTTTAATCATGTACATTTCAGTGTTAGTATTGGGACAACGTCTTAAATGGAGTCTAAGGTATATCAATTAGAAACTTCTATATGATAAGATCAACAGTCTGCATTGTTTGATCAGAAATAAGTAATTTACAACATATGAAACAATGTGTATGTATGGGTAGTAGTAAATAGAAGTTGGCTACAATAAACCACTTGTATACAATTTGGTATTTTTTGTACTATTGGGCTGAGTGTTAGTATGATTTGTAACTACTGAATAAACCATTTGGTTGACTAAACTCTGATGTGACTATAACAACATTGACTTAAATGGAATAATTGGTAGGCTTAAGGTTTCTGTGCTGTAACAAAAAGGTAAAGGTAAAAATGATAATTATACCTTAATGATAAAAGATAAATTAAATTACCTTAAGTGTGACCGTCACATGCAAATTTGAAAAAACCTTCCAGCCAATCAAACTGTCTTAAGTTCAGCTCATTGCCCATTGTGCTCTATTAGGATATAGAAAGGCAATTTCAGTACAAAGTGACAGCACGTGAAGTACTAATTGCTTAACACAAATCATCCTGAAACCTTAGTAGACATTTCTAACAGTTTGAAAACTAAAACTTTCTATTTCTTTTTAGTGCTTCTGAAGATCATCCAAAAATGACCTTTATTTCTTTGTGAATATACTATTTTTTACATTTCCTTTTTGAAACAAACAATTGATATAGTAGATTGGTTCACAGTGCCACCATCGGGTAGTATTTCTCTCAGTGGGCATTGCAGCAGTAGGGGTTCCAAAATACATGACAGGGGTATCAAGTAGGTCATGTTTAAATTTAATGTGGTTTTCCTTGGTGTTACCGGGTTTGGTCAAGTGTCATTCTACTTGCCAGAGCAATGTGTCTTGGTGTCTTTTTTTTGTAGATAAGGAAAAAAAAAAAAAAAAACCATAATCTTCAATTTTTTTTTAATTCAAGAGGAACCACAGTAGGATGTCTCCCTCCACAGCAACATATAATGGGTCAGAGCATCCAACAAAACCTTTAAATTCATTATAATGGAGATTGGCTAATGCAAATGCTGAAATATTTTCCTGTGATTAAGTAAGATAAGAGCATTTTGCATATGTCATGATTATTCATTAGCCTGAGGGGAGGAAGGGAGTAGGTTATTGCAGTAAAAAATAGTTTTTATTAACCTACAAGAATAGATATACAAGGATGATTACACAAATAAACCTAGGCAACAAATTCTATGAAGCCAATATTTGAGACCAAAAACCATTGAGCTTTTGGGCAAGACCACTAGATATTGAATATATATATGCCTCCCACCTACAGTTTTGATAGCAAAACAGCCTTTTGACAGGAGTATTTACAAGATCTCTTGAGAGCTAATTATCTTCAGCTACAAACTGTCAACTTGAGCAAGTTTAATAAATATTTAGAAGATGAGTTTCTTTCTTTAGTGAGTCTTCGTGTGATAACAACTTGATTTGAGATTCACCTCCAGCTATTCCCCTTTGGAAAACAAGGTTTGCGTTGAGCAATCACAGTTTTTTGAGTCCCTTGGGTTTCAGGCCAACAAGGTCATCACTAGTGCAAAGGTAAGTACAGGCTCCTTATCACCCCTGAGAGCCCTCAACCCCTGATAGAGGTGTTCTAATCAACATATATGAAGCCAATTGCACTAGACAAAGAGTTTATGGTGATCAAAATTGTGATGAAATGTCAGTAGGATCACTCTTGTGTTGTAAATAAAGGAATGAAAGATATAAGAAAAAATTTGTAGGAGCATCACTGAATTTGGTAGATACTGTACATTTGGATTCCATAATAAAAATCTCAGGGTCTTTGATTCATTCTAAAGGTAATTTCTTAAGCTCTCTTTCCTGAAAATGGCACAGTTTACATAGGTAAAAATCTTATACTGTATCAGCATTCTCCTATATTTTGGATTTGAAAACACCTGCTGTCTATGACGTAAAGCTACACTGACAGATGAATCGCATGTAAAGGGGACACAGGAATTTCAGGTTCCTTACTTTGGACTCTGTCTAAAACTGCATTCTGCATTCAGAAAGAACTCTGATGAAATAACTGTAAATTAAGACTAGACAGCTTTTTACCAATGGCCCCCAATGCAAAAAAATCTTCAGAGGGGCCCGGTGCACTCTGATCCCTATCCTGCCCACTTCTCATCCCACCTCTGCCATGTTCATATCCCGCCTCAGCCCCCCCACTAGAGATGGCGCGAACTGTTCGCCGGCGAACTTGTTCGCGCGAACATCGGGTGTTCGCGCTCGCCGGAAGTTCGCGAACGTCGCGCGACGTTCGCCATTTTGGGTTCGCCATTGTTGGCGCTTTTTTTTGCCCTCTCACCCCAGACCAGCAGGTACATGGCAGCCAATCAGGAAGCTCTCCCCTGGACCACTCCCCTTCCCTATAAAAACCGAAGCCCTGCAGCGTTTTTTCACTCTGCCTGTGTGTGCTGAAGAGATAGTGTAGGGAGAGAGCTGCTGCCTGTTAGTGATTTCAGGGACAGTTGAAAGTTTGCTGGCTAGTAATCGTGTTGATACTGCTCTGTTATTGGAGGGACAGAAGTCTGCAGGGGTTTGAGGGACATTTAAGCTTAGGTAGCTTTGCTGGCTAGTAATCTACCTTCTACTGCAGTGCTCTGTATGTAGCTGCAGTGGGCAGCTGTCCTGCTTCTGATCTCATCTGCTGACTGCTGCAATAACAGTAGTCCTTGTAAGGACTGCTTTTATTTATTTTTTTGTTCCAATACAGAGCAGTATCAAGCAGATTACTAGCCAGCAAACTTACTATCATCTGTCCCTGAAATCACTAACAGCTCTCCCCCTACACTATCTCTTCCAAGCACACACAGGCAGATTTTTCAGATACATTTTTGCCCTTGATCCCCCTCTGGCATGCCACTGTCCAGGTCGTTGCACCCTTTAAACAACTTTAAAATCATTTTTCTGGACAGAAATGTCTTTTTTAGATGTTAAAGTTCGCCTTCCCATTGAAGTCTATGGGGTTCGCGAACCGTTCGCGAACCGCTCGCATTTTTGCGCAAGTTCGCGAATATGTTCGCGAACTTTTTTTCCGACGTTCGCTACATCCCTACCCCCCACTTCAGCCTGACTTGAGTCCCCGTGCTCGCCGCAGGTAAGAGAGCGGCTGAGGAGGAGGGTTTTTTATTAGCTATAGAGGAAGTAGACCCCACAGTCCAGGCCCCCTTGCAGCTTTGGGGTCTGTTTCCTCCATAGTTACACCGTCAGGACTGTCCAGGATGTACAGTATTCTGAAATGACATTATGGAATTCATTCAGAATAATTTTGCCTTGTTTAATTTTAAGAAAACTGCAATATGCCTCTTGGGACGCTTTCACCATAAATATGTGTCTATTCATATGATCCTGCTCTATGCAGAAAAAGTCCATTGGTATTGAATAGAAATTACTGGGGGCTTAATAATTTGCCTTTTATAAAAAATAAACTGATCAACCATGCCAAAGTGCAAAGTGTGTCCAAGTAAAATATGAGGTCAGTGGATTAAAGGAGAAGTCAATTCTCCCAAGCATATTTTTGCTTTTAAGCATAGGCCTCTCCCAGACATGTAGGCAACCTCGTCACTTATTACTAATTTACTGAACTGTGACCCCATAGTGTGTCCAGAACTGTTGAGCTGCACAGAAATGCTGGTGGCCACAATCTTGGACTGCAGCTCCTCTATTACCAACCTTTATCTTCATGATCATCAAGGAGATGCATCCATATTGTAACTCAATTTGTGCTCTGGGACAATGTATAGATCCCTTGTCACCAACCACTGACACAAGGCTGTGAACAGAAATCAGGTTGTCTAAGATGTGATTTGCCTATACTGCTGTGCAGTCTGTAACTCCCAATGGGGGCACAGTTAATTTGAGGAAACTGTGAGTGATGCAGTTTACTTTCCCATTAACATTCAGGATACAATTACAGAATTAGATGACTTATACAAACCTTGTTACAGATAACCCGCATTGAGGAGCTTTCCCCTTTCCCACATACATTACCAATTCCTATACTGTACATCCTAACTTTGTTTTGTTTTGTTTGAATTTGTCTGTTTTTGCAACTGAATTATGCATAGTTCCTTGCTAAACTTTGATGGTTAATCCATGTGATTCTCAGTGATATCCTATCTTATCCAAAGCTTTGAACAACTGACATTTTTGTAAAGGTGTAGTGGCGCCAAGGTTCTAGTCACGGCTCACATTCTGCCTATAACCGTCACCTGTCACGTTGGGAGAAGCCTTGACTATTCAGATGCTGCCAGGTCTTAAAGTGCGAGAACCAAGGCAAGAGTTCTGGGCAGACAAGGTAACCAGAACGTGTGACTGGAGTAATGAGAAAAGAGCTGGGCATACAAACTAGCTGGGGTCAAACCCAATCAGTCAACAAAGTCAGGATCTGTAAGAATCATCCGTAACAGGCAAGTGTTAGAACAGGCAACACATTAGCTGTGGTCAGGGACAGTCAAGCATCAAAAACTGGAAACCAGAAAATAAGAACACCCAGGAACTATCTAACAATAGACCTACATTGGACAAGGGAAAATGGACAAAGCACCTTTAAATAATAAAAATTTTGTGTCAAGTGCGATGTCGTCAGATGCACATTTAAAATAAAAAGACATGAGTGCCAAAACCCTGAAGAATGCATGCTTGGCACAACCTGGAAATATGTGTGAGGGAGAGAACACGCCAGTTCAAGGAGGATGTGGGCATCCCCACCACCCCACTAGACCACTAGGTATCCTTACAGTTAGTCCTAGGAACTGCAGTCTTTCAAAGATAATAAAAATTGTGTATCCAGAAAAAAAAGCAAATAGGAAACGGAATATGCCCCAATTGATGGACACAGGCAAAAACAAGGTAGATCTGCAACAAAAATATACTATGATATTTCTTTATTGCACTGGTTAAATATATTTGATAACAGCAAATGAATGTACTGATTTATTACCTAGCATTAACTATTAATGAGTAGTATCAATACATACTGTACAATCGATTTCAGTTTGCAATATAATTGTCTGAATAATTTTTCTCCACACAGAACAGTGCTTAACTTCTCAGAATACATTCTGATAAACTGACACTGGTATAAGTGTGGATAAATGTATCACGACAGGCAACTTTTGAAAAAAAAAAGTAAAAAAGATCCTTTTGGAATTCCAACTTTGATCTTTACTACATCTGCCCCAAAGTCTATTTTTACCAAAAACTACCTAAAAAAGGTTTTTGGAATTGGATACGGAGTGGGAGACTGACTCAGTGAAGCAAGTGACTATGTAGAATATTGTTTTGCTTATGAAAGCTGTTGAAAAGGCTATAATTATTACAATGACATTTACTGAATCAAGCAAAAACTGGAAACATGTCTTATACATTTAGATCCACAGTTAATAGAGATTCCTGGCATGACCAACTGGCTATTTTCCAGACATTAAGAAAACAATGTTGTGTTTTTTCCAGATAGTAGATGGTAGAGCCTGCTGAAAGCTCAGTTTGAGAGGCCAATTTGCTCTGGACTCCAATGATAAGGGGTCAGCTATCCAAAATAATTAATTTACCCCCTGTTATAATCATTTTATGATATGTTTTCTCAGCATTTTACCCTTTTTATACAAGTTCTTTTTCTATCACAGTCAATCTTTTCTTTTTCCTTCTGTCTGTTTTGGTACAGTATTTCTCTTCTCTTTTCTCCTCTAGCTTTTGTTGGGTATTCCTAACAATGCTTTTTCTAAAATGATAATTTTGTACGTTTGTAAACATACTGTATCTTTCTTTAATACATCCAACCATCTTTAGCGCAAGGCTTTAGCCACAAACAGCAACAATTATCTGGGTGCTGGCAAAAACCATACGGGAGAAATCAAAAGAACTACACCAGCTGGTGTCGAGACGTCCTATGAGTGCAGTGCTTTGGATTTACTATATATAGCTATACAACATACAAGAGAAAGTGGGGGATTGGGTATATGAAAAATTGAAAGCAGAAGCTGAAGAGACTTGCAATTATACACTGGTATTAAATATCCGGTTATGGATTATTAGATGAAAAAACTATTGAAACTATTGAAAAGTAGCAGTGCACTTTTTAGGGTCTACAGAGAACAACAAGAACCAGACCCCCCGACCTTAGCTGACTGTTACCAAAAAATACACCATAGCTGATCAAGTACCAATAAGCCAGAAGAGACAAAATGTCAAAGTATGTTTCTCCAGGGAACTTTTTGTGAGCAAATGCAAGACCATTAGTGACACCAAAAAGCAAAGAATTGGGAACTGATTCATAAAAATGTTTATATTGCTATTGCTTCCAGACTTAGAAATAAAAGTAATAACTCTTAATTCAGACTGCAACATTTGAATATGGTGCAGAAGCCTATAGTGCACAGCACTATAAATACAGGTATATCCATAACCCAAGATCATAGTACAGGTATGGTATCCGTTATCTGGAAACCCGTTATCCAGAAAGATCTGAATTATGGAAAGGCCATCTCCCATAGACTCCATTATAATCAAATAATCCACATTTTTAAAATGTATTCCTTTTCCTCTGTAATGATAAAACAGTAGCTTGTACTTAATCCCAACTAAGATATAATTAATCCTTATTGGCGGCAAAACCAGCCTATTGGGTTTATTTAATGTTATATGATTTTCTAGTAGACAAGGTATGAAGATGCAAATTATTGAAAGATCCCTTATCCGGAATAAAGCAGGTACTGCTTATCTGTTAGATGTTAATTTATTATAAACCTGCTTACAATTTAGGCTTTTTTTCAGGATAGATTCTTTTTGGGGGGTTTAAATGAATTCATTCATTCTTAAAATTATTTGAGTGAACATTTGGAGGCCTATTTATCAACAGTTTAATTTTAATGATTTTAGAGGTTTTGAAACCATGACTAAACGCCATTTTCTAAAACAATGAATGTCATGAAATTTGTTTTAAAACTTTGAACTGAAAAACCACGAACAGGAAAAGTTGCAGAAAAGTTGTGAACATTTTTTCAACTTGTCGAACACTAACTACTATTTTTACGTATTGTTGCACAAAAGCCAACCACCCAAAAACCTCTAAAACCACCCAAAAACCTCTAAAACCATCCAAAAACCTCTAAAACCATAAATCAAAGAAAGCTGTTACGGTTGTTAAAGGGACATCTGCCATTGACTTCTACATGATTTCATTTTAGCTGGAGTATTTTCGTATTCAGAATTATCACAGTTTTGTCACATAATCAATCTCAAAAAATTCCTGCTTTTTTTCCTGCAATTTTTTTTGGTACTGGACAACTAAATATGGATTTTTTTTTTCACAGATGATGCAAAATAATATTTGCCTCAAATTAGAATAAAAAAATGACATCTCAGATTCAGTTATGTATTCAACAAAATCTTTTGTGGAATTGTTTGGTATTCAGTCAAAATCCAAAAGTTATGAGTTTGGTGTATCCCTAATTAAAAATGGTGCAGACTTGCTCCAGAGCAATAACCATTGCATAATTTTAAGGCTAAACATGTTAATGTGATCCTCCAATGTTATATATTTATTGCTTAATATATTAATATATTCATTACAGCTCTTTCTCTTGATCTCTGGAAGCTTGCCCAAGCTCTACCTATAATTATGCATATTATGTTTACATTAACCAGAAACTTATATTTTTTCTGTATATATTATATATTATCTGTATAGTTGCTACAAATGCTTAATATATTTTATCTATTAGGAACAGCTGGAAACACCCTGTACTGGCAATTGGTATTTGCATCAAGCCATTTAGTAGAATTGAAATGCATGCCGAACACTAAAAAATGCTGAAAGATTGACTGTATTTATTTTATCTATAAATACGTTCTGTTTAACAATTCTATCTTTCAAATTTACTTAAAACATTACTTATTAACATTATAATAATTACCCACAACCAGTTGGGAGATTACAGCTTATCTGACTGAATTTACCATGTCTATACATACATTCTACACTGTTAAAATTACGTCCTTTTTAGAAATAGTGAATGGTTTGAATTGTATTTTTTTTTACAGGCTCGTAAAATGAGTCATTGATTATGCTGATCAATAAACCGGCAGTGAAGATTGAGCAGTATCACCATTCTTTATCTCCAAGAATCTAGTAGCAGCCGCAGACTTAACCCCTTTTACTTTCAGGGAAATCTAAGACAGGCCTTGAAAAAAACAGATAGGAAATCAAACAAACAGGGAAATTTAAAGCCACTTAATTTCTGCAATTGGAACATGCACACCTGCTTCCAAAAATCTCCAGGGATTCTTGCTTCAACTTCATTAAATTTGCATTAATTTGAGAAACAAGACCTATTTTTTAAATAAAGCCCAGCTGCTTTCTGTAGCCTGTAAATTAAGAAATCTTATTTGCAGCTTCTGCAACAAGTTCAAGAAAAAACTATATTCTAAACGAAAGTTACCAGATTTTCAAAGTGAAATCTGGGAATACATACATGCATGGTGTTAGCGAATTTTCCTCAAAATTCACGAAACAGCATTGAAGTCAGTGGGTGTCAAAATTATTTTGTTGTGCGTCAATTTGGATGCCTGCGACAATTTTTATATGCGCCACCTATTTTGTCCAAATGCATTAAAGTCAATGGGCGTCTGAATAATTTTTACGTGTGTCAATATTTATGCACGTGACTATTCTGACGCGTGTGTTTGATTTTTCGCAGACAAATTTTTCCCGAAGTTTCATGAATTTATTTGCCCGTTGCAAAACATGGAAATTCTCCACAAATTCACGCCTGCAGAATTTATTCATCCATTATATGGCCCATTTTAAGAAATCAAACATATAGCAGTTTAAATGCAAAATCCCAACTACACCTAATAGTAAGAAATCAGTGACACATCTGTTGTTAAAGAGTGATTACCAGTGGCACTCTTCAAAATGGACCTCCATGTATTTTTTTTTTTTAATAATCACCCTTTTGAGGGCTGTACAGACGTTCCAGGAGTGACAGGCAAGACTGAGCCGCAGCATAAAAAAAAATGCTGGTGAAGTTTTGCTGCGGTTTCACGAATCACGGGAGTTCGCCCAAATTCGCGCCTGGCGAATAAATTCGCCCATCGCAATACATCAGTGCTTGTAGTACAGGGCAAAAGTGGATTATCTAGGAAGGTAACCTTTACTTCAAGTTTATTGCCTGATAGGAACAGGATGTAAGCAAGATGCCCAATAGTATGTTTGTCCATTTCAATTTATATATATATTTCATTTTACTGCATGTCTTTTAGTGATTTAGTTGCAGAGCTGCAAGAGGTAGCATCAGCACTGGATTTTTGTGTTTACGATAGTCTGTTTTTTATTAAGCTTTGTTAGCCTTTTTAATGTTAGTTTATGTAAGGAAAATGTATCACTTGACCTTTTCTTTGAGTATGTTACAGAGTAAAGCGGTTTGTATTTCAGTCTAGGTTTCCACAACATTTACAGACAATGATGATGTACGTATTTGAGCTTCTCTTTGTCTAATTCGCTATAGACTTGTCTGACAGACAGCATACAGTATGTATATCCCCTGGGAGATACCCACAAAGGCTTGCTGCCTGTCCAAGAGATCCATGTCTAAGATTCCTAATGTTACATATCATTGTATGCAAAGAACACTAATGACTGTTTTTTTAACAATGTAATAATATTGTAATTTAAGGGGCTGGTTAATTTCGAAGTAATGGGAGTTTTTTTTTTTTTGCAGGTGAATCGGCTGTATTCAAATGACTCCAAATAGGTTCTAGGAGGTCCCCCATAGGCTAAAACAGCAAATTGGCAGGTTTTAGATGGCTAATGGTCAAACTCAAACTTTTAAAGAGACAGTACAATAGTATAATATAGAATATTCGAATATTCTAATTTTTTTCAAATTGAATAGAATTTGGTCTATTCCCTAATCGAAGTACACAAAAATAGCTCGATATTCAAATTTTTTTACTTCTAATTTTCAATTCGACCCTTGATAAAGCTGCCCCCAAATGTAACTAGCAGTAAATAACTAGCCAATGATTCCCAAAAACAGCAACGGCAAACTAAGCATTTTGTATTCAATATTTTAAAATTATATGAAACATAAATGGATACATTCTGGGTACAAACAAGCCCTTTTTCTAGAACATACAGAGTTCTTCTCTAATTTGTTTACTATGGTTTACTAGAACCAGAGATTATTTTACAAAAGCAAATGAAGAGTGCCTTTGGAGCATAATAAATCTCGAAAACTTTTAATTATGTTTTCACCTTAAAAACTGGACCAGAAAAATTAGAGACTCAATAAATAGACTAACTAATGAGTATCTAACACAAGTCATAACGTCCCATTTTATTAATCATTGTTGGTGCTAATCATGCCCTTTTCATGCACCACAAATAGTGCACATTTGAACTTTACAATCATAAGCTGTACTTCAGTAGCCTCAGCTCCATAAGTCTTGCTAGTGTTACACATATATTGTCAGTTGTTTATTTAGTACATCTGTCCTATAAATATTCACACTGCAAAAAAGTATTTCGCTATTTAGTAATTGTTAAAACCATTGATATGACAGGAATGAATTACACTTACTAGCGGCCCTTTATAATTTGTGTCATTGTTCTGCAAATGTTACAGTGGAGCATTTCTTACCAGCTGCATATGAGTATATGTCAGCTTTTGAAAAATCTTTTATGTTGCATGTCTGCTCCATTTCATATGATAAAGTAAATGCCATTTTGGATACAGTTAAATTATTAAAGTACATACTTTGTGGGAATGCATCTGTTTGAAAAGGTGTTTTTTTTTAGTAAACAAGATTGGTATTTTTTTTTGAGAATTAGAACATTAACGAGGGAATGTAATAAAAGTCGGTAACGGAAAATTTTTTCGTAATGAGAAAAGTTATGCCTCTTTGCGAACAAATTTTCCTTTGCATGAATGTAATATAGCTTTTGCGAACCCGGAAACTGTTTAGCGACCACTACCGACAGTGGAAGAAGGTTTGCGAATTTTATAGCTAGCGCCAGTGCGCAGTGAATGTAATAAAACTTCTTACTGAAAAAGTTGTTATGTTTGCTCCAAAAGATTACGACACCTTCAAATACGTCTTAATGGCTCTTACTGAAGAGCCGATGAAGCTGCGCTCCCCTGCGTTCTGTTTTTCAGCGTTCAGCCGCAGGGGAGCGCAGGAATAGACACATTTAGCTTTTTTCAATGGGGCGGTACTCACACAGGCGCGTGTAGTTGTTGAACGCAGGAAAAATGCAGCATGTTGTGTCTCAACATGCGTTCGGCCCTACACACGTCTGTGTGAGTACAGCCCCATTGAAAAAAGCTAACTGCGTCTATTCCTGCGCTCCCCTGCGGCTGAGCGCTGGAAAACAGAACGCAGCTTCTATCGCTTGTGAGTAAGAGCCCTTAAAGTGGGCAATGCATAGGTAAAATTTGCAATGCTCAATTAAAATTCTCAATGTGCAATTAAAATTCACAATTTAATAACAGTTTAGAGCAGAGTATTACATTGCGAAATTGTTTTGCTCTTTGCGACTTTTATTACATTCCCCATAAGGGGTTTATAGATGTGACTTAAGTGGTGCTTCCAGCATTAGACAATAGATGCTCATTTAGAATGGAAGCTTGACAATGATTTAATTTGTAATTACAAGGACGTGAATTCCAAGTACAATATAAATCCTCAATACTGCTTTTGACATGTGCTAATAAATGTATTGATAACCGGAAAGCACACAGATGGCCTCATTAAGGTTCTCATTTAATAACCAGCTGCCCCTTTAACACTGATCAGGTGATACCAGAAAACAAATGGTAAGGCTGACATTGTTTTCATTAACTCTAGAGGCACAAATGTCTGGAAAGAATGGGGCTTGACTTACCCTTGAAACAAGACATACCTATGAAAGTAAAATGTATTATGGTAATTAATCATCTACCTATACCTATTTAGGCAGAACAAACCTGAATTGCAGGCAACCAAAAGGGTGCTGTTTAATGTAATGCAGAGGGGGTTTGTGTCGATTGAGTGGTCATAAATGTGCATGGCATGGAGTGGATTGAGATATGGTATAAATAATCCAGATTTTTAAATTTCAAATTTGGTGATATAAAATGAATTTATTTGGTCTGGAAAATATCCATGACAATTTAAAAAGCATTAAATGTGTATGTCAAAATTATACTGGCATTTTTTAATAGCACCATAAACCATTTAAGTGACACTAATGCTTAACCCAACTAGCATTTGCTTGTAAAATATACAGTATATCACTTACTGGCTTTAAGCAGCATGAGATCTTTGATTTGCTTTTGTCACATTTAACACCATCGCACAGAGAGTCTCCTTAACATTGAGAAAATGTTCTGTTTGTTGCCTGAACAATGTGCCTTCAGTAAATTGGCAAAGGGACCAGACTGCTTGCACTGTAGAATTTATGTTTCCTTCTGATCTGTGCTGCACTGTGTGTTGTTTGGCAAAATGCAGCATGGCCAAATCATCATCATTTCATCATCATTTATATAGCGCCGACAAGATACGCAGTGCAAAATCAAAGAACCACAGCAGGCAAGGGATTTAAACACCTGCATTCACCAACTAAGGATTTAAACACCTGCATTCACCAACTAAGTGTTTTAGTTTAAATGCTGTGGTATTTTTATTATAGTAGAAGAGTAACTCACTCATGTTATAAATTACAACATAAATGTTCGTGCCTTCACATTTTTATTTTGCATTGTACAAAATTGCCTGCAGTATGCCATAAAGTATGGAAAAGAGCATTTATGCTTAGGAGCACAGCAAGGAACATTTTCTGTGCCCTTATCTTGTACCTCTGGGAAGTTAGAGAAGGTAGAAAGAAGAACATTGTTTATTTTTATCTCCTACCAACCCCAGGCCTAAAAATAAATAAAAGGGCAGCTAAGCCCCTTTATTTTCTTTTGCTCCGTTTCATAACGTAAAATACTTTGTCCCATAAATGTCTATATGTTAAGATATATTATAGCTGTCCCAATGGTTTGTGATATGATTGCATGTTGAATGGTTTGTAGATAGTTATATAGTTCAAAATAAAATGTATTTATTTCCAGATGAACAACATTTTTGTTTTTTTTAAAAGAGATGTTTTGCACACGCTTTTTTAAAGGGGACCTGTCACCCAAACATAAAAAACTGTATCATAAGTCCTTTTCAAGGAAAACATAAAACCCAAATTCTTTTTGTTGTTAAACCATTTATATTTGATATAAACTCTTTTAATGTCTCAGCTGTCAATCATACACTTATTGCCTACCCCTCCTCTATAGCCTGCCTTAGGCAAAGGGCAGGGCAGACAATTACTTTCACTTTCCCTTCTGCACTTTCTAGATTTCACTGCGGTCCACACATAAACAAAATTTTGGCATGATGCAAAGCTTGCCTTAATAACAGTGTCTATACAATGGCACATGCCAGCTTGCTGTGATTGTGAATTTCAAGACTAAAAAATCAGATTTAAATCAATCGATCATTAAATAGGATTTGGAATTATTTATTAAGGTGACAGGTCCCCTTTAGGGTCAGGACAAATCTCCTCTTCTTTGGGGCGACTAATCTGCCCGAACTGCCTCCCCACCGGCTAAAACAACTGCGGGATGGCCCTCGGCTCAATTCGTTTTCCGAAGTCGCCTCAAGTTGACTCTTGAGGAAACCTCGGGCGACTTCAGAAAATGAACCACACCGAATGACATCCCGCCGGCAGGGTTAAGCATTGCAGCATATATGTTATAATGTGTGTGGGGGCATGTGCTAGGTCTCTCTTATAGTCACATGCACAACCTAAAGCAATACGTGATTTGTACATAACTGTATGAGGTGCCAACTAATTGGACTTAACTATTTACAGAACCATGGCAAACTATGCATATGGTTGGTACTTTTAATTTAACTAATAACTGCATTTACAGAGGACAAAGTAATTTTTCTGAATATCAACAACATTTTTGTGCAAAATCAAGGAAAAGCAGCCATTGAAATACATCATAAAATGGCGGACCACAAAAAAGCTGTGTAAAATGCTTAAATTTAAAACCAAGGTATTTCACTTTATACTATAACTGTTCTGTTGAAAACAGTAAAATCAGACTTAACATAACAGCCAATAATGAATGGCTGGGATGGTCATTTATGTAAACAGAAAATTTGGGAAGAAGTTAAAATGGATGTCAACTTTCCCAAGTTCTGAATATTTTCCCCAACATGCCTACTATTGTGTGTGAGTTACTTAGTGGTGTGGCTTTTGAAATGTATATAATGATGTTGTTTGTAAATGCTCTTGGTTCATATAGTTCAGATATTCCTTACTAAAACTTAATTTAATATGTGCCTGATGCTGCACAGGTTGGGAGTAGAAAAGTCATGCCACAGTTTGTAATCACTGCATTTGACCTCTTTTTAAAAAGGCAGAATACATCTCATTCAGCATGAGCTCAATGGATATGGCTTTTGCTGAGTATACTGCCTTTTGTTTTAATCACAAAAAAATCTATGCTTTTTTTATTTCTCAAATTACACAGGGGAAAACAGGGACACTGAAGTTGCTCAATGTCTGGTCCTTGCAAGGTAGATAAAGAGATTATCAGTAAACAACCCAATTAAAATTCTGTATTGTCAATTTCTTATAGTTAAGCAGGAGTTTATTATACAGGGGGATTACCTATGCACTAGGAATGTAATTATCTACCTCACAAGGACCAAACATGGGGGTAGATTCACTAATGGGCGAATTTTCGCCAATGTCAGCTTCGCCCAGCTCACACCATTTCACCAGGTGCAAATGTGCTACGACTTTTATTAAAAATGACAAATAAATAAAGACAAGAGAATTAATATAATGCCCTACACATGAGCCCACTGTAAAATGAATGTTCCACATTTTATGAAATGTCTGGAGAAAACCGGTTACCCAAAAAAAGTTCTAGTCAGGACTTTTGCAGCCAATCCTGCTTTAATGCATTTTCAGCACACAGTATATGATGTAAGTGACAGAAGATTGAGGAAGATCTACCTTCTTTTTAGTACTTCGCCTGGTCTGAGGTGGCAAAGTCCTCTCTGGCGAAAGCGGTAATGACCTTTCACCAGAGTCAAAAATTGCCTGGCGATAGAGTGCGAATGAACGCTAGCGACAGTCTCTTTCCATATCGAATTGGCACCTGCGCCTGTTAGTGAATTGGCGATATCCCTGCGGTTGGCAACGCTGGTGAATTGTTGCTAGCGTTATCCACTTCGTCCTTATCCTAGTGAATCTGCCCCATGGAGTAGTTCAAAAAGAATTATTTCCCTATAAGAAACGCTACATTGCCCTTGCAGGATAATTCCAAAAGGGTTAACAAAACAAACTCAAATGACTAAACACCCTCATGCATTTTTAAAAAACGAAAGTGAAATTTCAATGATCATTCCCTCTTATAAAGTCCATCAAATATTATGCCTCTATTAGCATTATTCATCCCTAACTTTAATATAGAGTATGTATGTGTGATGTGAATTTCATCAGGCATCTGTTTTATCCTAATCTAAATTCTCTTATCAATAAATTTTAATAGTAAAATAGCATATTCATTTTAATACACAAATCCATCAAGCAATGAACTAAGTATTAAAAGAAAAATATGCAGCAAATGGAACTCTAGATTTCTAAGGCTTACAGTTCTGTTACTTTGATCTGCATGATCTGTTGTCTTTTCATACATTAGGGGATTATGTGAAGTACAGAATGGAAGCATATTGCAGGGAATGAATTATGCGGACCAGAAACTCAGGCTAAACCTAGCAGGTGGCTATAGGATATATTGAAAAGCTCTGCTGAAAGAAGATGAGAGGGCAAAAGGTGCAAGGTGAAAGCAAATACAGAACAGACTCGTGTTTCTTGGGAAAATTGCAGACATAAAGGATTTGCAGTATGAGAGAAAGTGAAGAATAAATAGTTTGAGTTTAAATTCTGGAATCCATGGATCCAAATCAGAGCCCACAGGGATGACTCAGGTCTTCATCTAACATTATAGCACTATACAACTTTTTTTCATGGACCATGCACCAAATATTCAAGGTCCAAATTATATTCTGTTGTAGTGTATTAAAATAAACCAATAACTGAGCAAGACACCTCCAACTCTTATACATAACAAGGGCTTTACTAAATCAGGTCCTTGGTAAGGAGTAGTGATGTCTCTAGGTTCACAATAATGCTGGAAGATATAAAATTCATCTTTTATTAAGAGAAAATTCTATCAAATATTTTTTTTGGAATTGGACAAAAAGATAACAAAATTAGTGTGTGCTATGACAGCAAATATCTGCATGCACAACCCGCTATATGATACTATGTTTGGCTAGGTGCAGTAACTTATAGCAACTAATAAGACATTTGTTTTTAAACAGGTGAACAGAAATGTTTGAATAGATATATAAAACACTCACCCATTGTGTCCAAACTTTATTTGATGCAGGTCCTCCCTATGGCCACTGGTCTGGGATTGTATATCAAAGAATTTCTCAATGTCTCAAAGAGAGTTTTTGTCTCTCATAGACAGTCCACCTTTGCAGTGTTAGCCTTCTTTTTTTATCTGCTTTATGTGCAAAGAGGTGAGTCCAAAACTTCAAATACATATGAATTTTAACACTTGTTATTTTGCAACAGCAAATTGGTTGCATTAGCTAAGCCTTGAATTTGATAGGCAGGTGTGTCCAATCATGAGAAAAGGTATTTAAGGTGGCCAATTGCAAGTTGTGCTTCTGTTTGACTCTCCTCTGAAGAATGAAAACATGGGATTCTCAAAGAAACTCTCAAAATACTTTTTGTATGCGAAAGCTCATTTAGACAAGCCACAGTAATTTTGGAAAAAGTGCTTTGTACTGATGAGACAAAAATTGAGTTATTTGGTCATAACAAAAAGCAATTGCATGGCGGAAGAAGAACACCGCATTCCAAGAAAAACACCGGCTACCTACTGTCAAATTTGGAGGAGGTTCCATCATGTTGTGGGGCTGTGTGGCTCGTTCAGGGACTGGGGCCCTTGTTAAAGTCGAGGGTCGGATGAATTCAACCCAATATCAACAAATTCTTCAATATAATGTTCAAGCATCAGTCACAAAGTTGAAGTTTCGCAGGGGTTGGATATTCCAACAAGGCAAAGACCCTAAACACACTTGGAAATCTACAAAGGCATTTATGTAGAGGGAGAAGTACAATATTCTGGAATGGCCGTCACACTCCCCCAACTTGAATAACATCGAAAATCTATGGGATGATTTGAAGCAGGCTGTCCATGCTCGGCAGCCATAAAATTGAACTGAACTGGAGAGATTTTGTATTGACAAATGGTCAAAAATACCGCCATCCACAATCCAGACACTCATCAAAGGCTATAGGAGGCATCTAGAGGCTGTTACATTTGCAAAAGGAAGCTCAACTAGGTATTGATGTAAAATCTCTGTTGGGGTGTCTAAATTTATGCACCGGTCTAATTTTGTTATGATGCATAGTGCATATTTTCGTTAATCCAATAAACTTTATTCCACAGCTGAAATGCTACTGTTTCCATAAGGCATGTTATATATTTAGGAAGGATGTTGCTGCTTTGTAAGCTCAGCCAATGATAAACAAAACTAAAAAGAATTTAGAGGGGTTCCCAAACTTTTTCATATGACGGTAACTATGCGAGAAGTATTAAATGCTCTTTTAAAGCTTTAAAGCTTTGAAGACAAATGTTTTGTCAAATTAATTAATTAATTAATTAATTAATTAATTAATTCAGCAAGTCACAAATATAGGAAAGTTAGACCATTCTCCCTGTGCTACTAGGCCTTGTCCCCTTGCAGTTGCAGGACTAAATATCACAGCATTATTTTAAATATAATTATAAATAAAAGCATGTTGATATTTGTAGTCCACCCAAATTTGGGGACCCGAGTTTACCAAAACAGTATTGTTACGGCGTTTTCACTTGAAGGCAATATAGCTGTTGCAAGTTATGAACTGTTATCAGTTCTTATGATCTTATCTTATTCATTGACAGAACTAAACAGTGTGATCTATTTATGAGCACAAGGTTAGCTGCCAAAGCAATGTATGTTAATATTGTATAAAGAGGAAGAATATGAATGTTGTGAGTACAAATTAAAGTAAATTAAAAAAAAAAAAAACATTCATTTAATTCTATTGAAAGCTTCTATCCCTGTAGGCAATTTGCTTCATCTGCTCTAAATACATCAGGTGGCAGACATATTTTTTAGGATTACCATTTTTTCCTACTGCACATCCAGTTTACCCATAGCCACGTTATTTCCCTTACTGTAAAGTCTTCCACTTGCTGGATGTCTCTACCTGTCCGTTTCTGGAATCCAATAGCAGATAAGCAATGTCAGAAAATAGCCAGAGTAATCCGAGTGAAACATCTGTTCAATAATTCATTGATGAGGTTCTGTGTTTTTTTAAAAATCAGGTTGTATATTTGAAAAATTCTCCAATTGAATAAATCAGTTGGTTTGGCTTTAGTGTAACTGAACCATTGTTGATAAGATCTATACATATTGCAATATTCAAGAAGATAACTGCCAACAATGTCATTAGTGCTGTATATCAGACTTTACATGTTACATTTCATTTTCTATATTGCATTACTTCTCAGAGCTTCTGTTACTCAGTTTCAATTTCCATTCAGGGCAGGAAATATTAAAAAGTTGTTAGATGAATGTACATAACATTAGAAATTGCCTGCATTTCTTTGTTGCAGTTCTTTATTAAGTTTCTCTATTATATAATGTATTACAAATAGAAAATAAGCTATTGTGAAGATAATAGTAAGGAAATCAAATTATGATAAGTACCTCTTAGCTATATGAAGGAGACTGAAAACAAAGATGAGAAAAATGAAGCAGGTTATAAAACAGTTGCCAATGAATACTGACATTATGTTGTTGGTTTCCTCTTAACAAAAATTTGCACAATAATTGTATATTCTCAAACATTGCCTTTTTCAGAATCACAGGATACTTTTCCCCAATGCACTGAGCCGTTGTTCATACATAGCAGCGTTTAGACATTTACCTTACTTGATATTCTATAACTGTTATTAGAAATATTCAAAACAAACCAATTATTGAAATGGTATCACACATTCTCTCCAGAATATTGCCTTTACCTCCACAGTCCCATACAAATATAAACAGTGCAACTTAACTGCTGAGCAATTCACATAAAGATGTTTTAGAAAACACGCTATTCTGTTTTATCTTTCATCTTCTGGATATGTAACAAAAAAGGGTCATTATATTTTTTTTTTACTAGCATACCAATTCCTTCAGGAGATTGCATATGCTCATGCTACAATTTGTAATGATAAAACAATGTAGGACTTTTAAAAAAGGTTATTTCCCGTTTCATGAAATGGAAAATTATTCTTTTAGTAGTTTAATAATTGAAATTTGTTTAATAGCTTGTTATAATGATTCTCTGAAAGTAAATTTCTTTACCTATAGATAGTAAGGATCCTGCTAAAGTGTATTAAAGAAAAAAAAAAGAAATGAATGTAATGTGTTGACTGAACATGAATTTGAAGTCATTCTATAAAAGATAAGTAAGGGTTTGGGGATAGTTTTTAAAGATCAAACATATACCTGTATACTGTTTTAGGAATTCCATCCAAAAGACAATCTGTTTGCAGGTCTGTGTCAAAGTTGCTTTCAAGAAGCAATACCAACTAAAACCCATGAAAGGAATTACAGAAATCACTGCTCCCACTTCCATCTACACCTTATCTTGAAATACATAGGACTTTCAGTAAAAATCAATAGACAAAGATTTATTACTAGCTACTAGCAGAGAATCCACACTCTTTAAACACTGCCACTGTGTTAGGCCTTTGGTCATTGCTGATGGTGGGCTTTTTTTAAAATCTGATCTGTAAGGGCATCAAAGGTTGATTCTGTGCTGATTGATGTTGAAAAGAAAGGTTATTCAAGAAATTGTGTTTTTCAACAATTTGATAAATGTAAATGTTTTGACCCTAATTATAAGATCTAACCTTACTTACAATAAGCAAACTTGAAAAAAAACCAGCAGAACTCCGATTTTTGTTTCCCAGGGGGCATGTCAAAATGGCATAAATTCCAGAAAACCATTAAATCCGGGAAAGAAAAAAATGGAGCATTTCTGAATGGGACAACGAAAAAGCAGTGTTAATTCCGGGAAAACATAAAATTGGGTTTCTACTGTACTACTGTATTTCGCTACATAAAAATCTTGCAGTGAAATACTGTAAAGCAGGAGTGTGTGTACTTTACTAATGCAAGGTCTACTTTTAGTGTCCCATTATGATCTAAAAATATAATAATAAAAATACATAATAAAATATAAAATCATTGTTAGCATTCTGTTCCGTGGAAAATATTACTTAAATATTATATTGATTTATGAAAGAATTTATATTTCTATACTCGAGTATATGCCGTCCCGAGTATAAGCCAAGGTACCTAATTTTACCTCCAAAAACTGGGAAAGCTTATTGACTCGAGTATAAGCCGAGTATAAGCCTAGGGTGAGAAATGCAGGAGCTTCTGGTAAGTTTCAATCAAAAAATTGAGGGTTTCTGCTCCCATTGGAGGTGCCGGCCTCTCGTTTTTGGACGCCGACGTCCATTCTTGGATGCCGGCGACTATTCTTGGATGCCGGCGACCGTTTTTGCGCTTCATCCGAGTATAAGCCGAGGTAGAGTTTTTCAGCATATTTTGGGGGCTGAAAAACTCGGCTTATACTCAAGTATATACGGTATTTCTTATGTAACCTTAACATAATAAAAATCTGAATTAAACGAATACAGAAGGTTAATTTAGACAAGCTGTTTGTTGACAGTGTCTAAAGGTCTAGTGGTAGTTCCCGGTCTACCTTTTGGGCACCCCAGTTGTAAAGATATGGGATATATTATCCAGAAAGCTCCAAATTATGAGAAGGCCATCTCCCATAGACTCCATTTTTATCAAATAATTAGAAATTTAAAATTAAAAAATTAAGAAATTACAAATGATTTCCCTCTTCTCTGTAATAATAAAACAGTGCTGTATTCTTGATCCCAACTAAGACATAATTAATCTTTATTGGAGGCAAAACCAGCCTATTGGGTTTAATATTTTGGGGTTAATATTTAATATTTAAATGACTTTTTAGCAGTGGAGATCCAGATTATGAAAAGAACCCTTATCTGTAAAACCCCTGGTGCCGAGCATTTTGGATAACAGATCCCATACATGTAATAAAGTTCACCTCCAAACACCTCCAGTACTTATCTGTTGTAGTTGTCAGTTGTCCCTAAAACTTACATTTTTAACTATAGGCCACCATGCTTTACACTACCTACAACTAGCTTCACTTAAAGGCTATCGTTCACATATTATTCTTGATTATCAGTGACTGTCAGGACTGCCGGAAGCACCCGACGGCGCTGCTTACCTTCCCGGCGGTCGCAATGAAAATCCAAGATGGTGGCGCCCATGCTGAACACATGGGTGTGGCGTTGCTGCATGATAACATCATCGCTGGTGCCGGGATTTTGTAATAAAAGGGCGCCCTGGATGCTGAAACCCTGCCCAATTATAGGTCTTCAATCCTCTGAGTACCTGGGTGTATTATTGTCTGTCTGATTCCTGGTTTTGATTCCTGCTGTGATCCTGACTCTGATCCTTATCTGCCTGCCTGTTTAAACTCTTGCCTGGACTTTAACAATTGTGCCTGATTCCTATTTGTACTGCATACATGGACTTTAACCCTTGTTGGGCTTCCTCCTCGGTCCTGACTACTCCCGCTGGGAGCCGATAGGCCCGCTGACAGTGACTATACAATTAGCCAAACTGAATTGATTCAATTGATTAAGTGACTTATTAAGTGACTACTCAATTGTGTGGATTGAATTACGCCATAGTTTATATCTTCCCTGCTAAAAGGCTGTGGTTGCCTTGGGCTGGTACAGAAGCCAAAAACATAATCTGCAGCATTTCTGCTCTACTTCTTACACAGAGAAGTTGGGTTGAAAAAAGACCAAAGTTAGGTTCAACCCCTCCAAATGAAACCCAGCGCACATACATACACACATTCACACCAACCCCTCCATACACTCATATAAACTAAATATACACCAGTATCTATACTAATTTAGTATTTTTGTCCAAGAAATCATCTAAGTCCCTCTTAAAGGCATAAAAGACATTAATTCTTTAATGTGACATGTAGCTCAATTAATATAACAAACGGAAAATGTACTGGACAATGATACCATTTGTAATGTTTATTACTCATGAGAAACTACAAACATATATAAATATACAGCATACAATTAGCTGTTTTCTAAAACAATTTGCTTCAAAAGTTGGTTTTTCATATTTCAGCTTTTCAACTATTTCACTTCTTTGTTTTTTTGCAGTCCATGTTTTTTTTTTTTAGTTTTGCATATTTTCTGTAGCACTGCATTTTATATACTCAGGAATTATAAACGCTGACATAGTCCCTAGTGGGACATTCTATTCTAAATTTTACGGTGTTAGAGAAAAGAAAATTAACCATCTGGTTCCCAAGCAGCCAAAAGTTGAGCCACTGAGCCATTCTACGGACTAGCAAATCAAAACATCAGAGTTATTTTAAAAAAACTGTTTCATTTAATATATTCAAATCTAACTCTACTTTAAGAAGAAAACTGCAAATGACTTTCAATTAAGGGGTTACACTGAGTGATAATATTAAGAAACCCCAGGACCAAAGTGTAATTTCTTTGTTCTTAGCTTTTATGATTAAAACTGCCAACACAACAGCTTTGAAATACCTTTCTGCAAGTGGACATCTGGGAATCCTGTGTATAAGTCCTGGTACTTCAATGTCACTCTAAGTAGCCTGCATCTAAATGATGGTTATAATTGGGTATTGCGTTATGACTGCAGCTCACTCTACTTTGGAAAGTCCTTACAGTAAGTGCAAAAGGAATCAGATTCCACAGTACCACAGCTAAGTAGGTTTTCAAACTCACATTTCAAAAGATCAGCTTCTCATTTTTAAACTTTGGCACAGTCGCTTTCAGATAAAGAATTCCTCATGTTCCATATAATACCAGCTGATTTTATAATTAGCGTTACACTCAACAATGCACAGTAATTAACTGGACAGAGATCAATCATTTAAAAACCACAAGTTGTAAAAACAAAATTAATAGAACCTATTCTAAACTAATTACTAGTGTGTCCCCTTTATTATGTCTCAACAATTTATCAAGCAAGAAATTACGTTTGTTTTAACTGCCAATTATTTTTTTTATGATTTATTACTATTAATTTGTTTTTAATGATTTTCATAAGTGATTACATGATTTTTGTTATTTGAAAGCAACAACTTTCAAATGAATCCAGTTGAACTGAAATTCCTCTGTGTCTTTCAATATCCTCGTATTTTACTCAATTTTTTAATACTATAAAAAGAAAATTTGAATACAAGTTTCAGTTAGTCTTGTAACACAAGGAATATCGCTAAGCCTCATCAGAAGTGCCAGCAAGACTAACAACCATTTACAGGGATGCATTTTACAGACATCATACTCATACTGTATATAGTGATGCTGTCTTTAGGCTTACTAGTTTTCTGAGATTTGGTAACTCTGCATAGTGTTGCCTTTTTTCTGGGCTAGTGAATGTTTCAACACTGTTAAAGTAGGAAACAACTTGATCTCATTCTTGTGCAGAGGGAGGAACAGAGCTGATCAGAATGCTAGCACAATACAAGGAAATGCAGCGTATATTGGATCTGTTTATCAGTGTTTCTTTGATGCAAAATTAAAGTAATGCTATTGGTAAAATGCAGGTTAACCCATCCAAAATGAAAAAGGCTGATGCTTGGATATTCACAGATACACAGTACATGTAGAAACTGCCGTGCTTTATAAGAACTTCTATCTGGGGATAACCAATATATCTATATATCATATTTTGCCCT
The DNA here is from genome assembly GCA_038501925.1 of Xenopus petersii. Lineage (NCBI taxonomy): Eukaryota > Metazoa > Chordata > Amphibia > Anura > Pipidae > Xenopus > Xenopus petersii. Next base: position 51,626,190 of record CM076679.1, read on the forward strand.
TTCTCTGACTCTAATGATCTGCAATGTTAATACATCTTTTTCAGCTCTATCCTTCTGCCCCCGACACTACAGCCTGAGTGCTTAAGAGAGCATCACTGTGAGACATGTAGAGCCTGCAGTGATCAGACAAGGGTCAGGACTAGGGGTAAGTGATGAAAGAGTTACATGCCTAGCGCCCCCCACCGCTTTGTCCTAGGCACATACCTCTTCTGCAGTGACGTACTGGCCCACTGGGATACCAGGAGAACTCCCAGTGGGCCCAGGTGTCAGTGGGCCTTTTCTTTCTAACCATTTGGCCTATTTCATGGTCATTCCCTATTTCTTTATGGGAACAAAGAGGCTTAATAATGGAAGAAAAGAGTATAGTACTGTATGTAGAGAAAATAGACTAAGAGAATAAAGAGATTGATTAAGGAGAGGAGGTATAACAGTTTGGAAAGTGGGCCCTCAGCCTATGGTTTTCTGGTGGGCCCCTAGCATCCTAGTCCTACACTGCTCTTCTGCCTACTCATAGATCAGTCCCTGGATGCAGAAAAAGGTGGGCTGAAATTTTTGAGACCTGGTGCATTGAATTTCTCTTTCAAAGGGATTCTGTCATGATTTTTATGGTGTAGTTTTTATTTCTAAATTACACTGTTTACACTGCAAACAATTCACTCCATGTAAACAATTCCATGTAAAATTTCATTCCTAATTCAACAAGTGTATTTTTTTTAGTTGTAATATTGGTGTGTAGGCAGCCATCTCAGGTCATTTTGCCTGGTCATGTGTTTTCAGAAAAAGCCAGCAATTTAGGATGGAACTGTGTCAGGCAGGCTATTGTTTCTCCAACTCAATGTAACTGAATGATTTGCAGCAGGACATGGATTTTTACTATTGAGTGCTGTTCTTATTTCTACCAGGGAGCTGTTATCTGGTTACTTCCCATTGTTCTGCTGATGGGCTGCTTGGGGGGAAAAGTGAGGAGGTGATATCACTCCAACTTGCAGTACAGCAGTAAAGAGTGACTGAAGTTTATCAAAGCCCAAGTAACATGACTAGGGGCACTTGGAAAACTGGCAATATGTCTAGCCCCATGTCAGATTTCAAAATGAAATATAAAACATCCATGTGCTCTTTTAAAAAACAGATTTCAGTGCAGAAGTCTGGAGCAGCACTATTAATTAATGCATTTTGAAAAACAAAATGTTTTCCTAAGACAGTATCCCTTTAAGAAACCCTTGACATAACTATATATATTTATAGATCTCCTATGCATTTTGTTCACGTAAAACTGGCCCGAGTCTGGGCTCAGTCCATGTATTATCTTGTTATTAAGAAGATGTCTGGTAGCTGTGCTCACTACTGTACATTATAGGAATAAATGCACAGTCACTCACTTAAAACATCATCTGATGAATCGCCCAATAGTGCAAAATGTGTTGAGAGGGAGTGGTGGATGAGGTAGGCAGACCCGGGGGGCGGGGACACTGTCTTGTGGTGTGATATGTTAAAAGTTTTTTGATTAATTAATGTGATTTATATTATTATGGATGAATTGCACAAGTGAGTGACTGAGCATGTTTCAAATTTAAAATCTAAAATAGAATAAGGCTAGAAATGCTGTATTTTGTATACTAAATATAAACATGAACTTACTGCACTACAAGCCTAATCAAACAAATAATTTATGCTTTCAAAGTTGGCTACAGGGGATCGCCATCTTGTAACTTTGTTAAACATCTTTGCCAAGACAAAGACTGTGCACATGCTCAGTGTGGTCTGGGCTGCTTAGGGATTGTCATAAACAAAGTTGCTTGAGTTCTGCCTGGCTGGGAAGTTAGACGAGGGCTCCCCCTGCTGTTTATAAGTATGATTGTTTCCCTGCTCAGCAGTTAGGGACCATCTGACAATTCCTATCCACATCAGTAAATGAAGGGAGAATTTCACTGCATACTGTCCGGTTTCTTATAAAAACAGTACACATTTTTTAATTAAAGTATATTGGAGATAGATTTCTTTTTCGTTAATGAAAGTAAAAATGGGATTTTATTTTTTTGCCTTTACATGCCCTTTAACACGTGGTAATGGACCCGTGCACAGCTCTCATTTACCCTTAAATTAAATTGTTTCTATTACATTATAAGGATACACCAAATCCAGGATTCAGTTTAGGATTCAGCCTGGGTTCGGCCTTTTTTTAGCAGGATTCACATGAATCAAAGAGCCTGGCCAAACCAAATCCGTATCCTAAAAATCTTGTGACTTTTTATCACACAACAAGAGAGTAAAAAAAAAAATTTGTCTCATTCTAGGCGCTCTTTCCCCTCTCCATTCCCTAATTTGCATGTGTAAATTAGGATTCAGATTCAGTTGTATATTTGACCAAATATTTTCGTGAAGGAATTGTGATTTGAATCCTAAAGTAGTGGATTTGGTGCATCCCTAGTACATTATAATAACAAGGGCCACACAGAAGAACCTCACTGTGTTTGAGAAACTCCATATTTAGAGTATTTTATTATTATTAATAATAATAATAATAATAATAATAATAATATAAAAAAGACAAATATTATTGTCATGACACATTTATATCATCATGCTATTTTTCATGCTATGCTGTCGTGTGCACCATGTAAGCTTTATTTTGCAGACCTGCATGTTTGTTTTATGTCAGTAGTGCCCAAACTCTAATGTTGGGGAGGCCCATTAGTCAAATCTCATTTTAGTGGTTTTAGAGATTTTAGAAACCTCGAAACACACTTTCTCTAAAACCACAAATGTCATGAAATATATTAAAATATCTGAATATAAAAAGCATGAATGAATAAAACTGAATGAGCCAAATGCAAATATAAAAACCTCTAAAACCTCTCAAAATTTAGATTTTTTTGTACAGAAACAAATTGTTAGAGATTCTTGAAAATAAATAGACATTCAAATGTTAGTCATTCATATCATTAACCACACTGAGTTTAGTACCTGACCCAGAAAGACGGAGATCCAAACCCAGAAAATCTGAAAATCAGTGCCCTCGTCAACAAAGTAGAATTTTTGTACAATTCTTCCATTCATATATCACAAATATTTGAAAACAAATATTCATATTATGATGTATTAATAGTTTACTTATTTAAATATATATTGAAACATTTAGAAAATTTAGACTGAATAGAATCATTTGTTCGCTTTTCTAACTCTTAAAAATATTAGCTCCTCTGCATTTCAGTCTAGATGCTGTCGAAGAGCTGAAGAGAATCCTATTTTATTAAAACTGAAAAGGTCAGTTTTGTTGAAGGTTTCTATGGCGAATACAATAAATAAAACATTTGCCGATTTATGATTTTTATGTCATGTAGATGGATTTATTGATATTGATTTCAGCTTTAATCTGTTTTTCTGGCATACCTAGCAAACCACACACAATATTATCACCTTAATTCTATTTCCCATTTGATTGTATTTATGGAAAGGCAAGTAGAAGTACATGAAAAAATCTTCCAGCACTTATAGGATAAATATGTTTAAACATAGGCAAACAATATGTTTAACGTTATAATCGTTAAAGATAAAAAAAGAGTATTATTCAAACTGAGCAGCATGTTAATTGATATTTGTTATATTTTGGAAACTGCAATAAAAATTAAAAAAGATATTATTTTCTATAATTAACTTGTTATACCAGCACATTGTTTCTTAATAAACACTTGATGAACAATCCAATTGAGATTTTTTTCCACAAAAATTGAAAACTTCGCGTTTTTTCTACATTTCTTAAAAGCTCTAAAATATGATATTTCTAAAAAAACAATTAGATTTGTGTAAAAACCAAGAATACCCCTGAACTGCACTGATCTTATTGGACCGCTTTAAATCAATTCATACTTTAAGAGGTTTTCAGATTTTTCTTTGTACGGAATTTGACGTTAGAGGTTTTTCGGATTTTTTAAGTTCGAACTTTTTATATTTGGGTCTTTTAATAATTAAATGACAATTGTGGTATTAGAGTTTGTGAGTTTAGTAGTGGTTTCAAAAATTTAAAAAATTTCTAAAACCACTGAAATCTTGCCTTTAATAAATAAGCCTCTTACTTTAGAACCATATCTCATTTATCCATAGAATATCTACATACAGGTTTGGGATTCATTATCCAGAAAGCTTTGAATTATGGAAGGGCCATCTCCCATAGGGGCATACACACATATATATATTAATATATGAAAAAACGCAAACGTTTAGGGGGTTATTTATCAAAATCGGAATTTCTCATTATTTTGTGAATTATACTCTGACCAAGCCCGCACGATTTCCCCTTATTTATCAAACATTTTCCCAAAAAATTCCAGTATGGGAAAAAACTCGAAAAGAATCATGGAAATCTTAAGAAAATTCTAATCATACTAATTTGACTGATTTTTCGCTTGAAATTTTTTTCTAGGATTTTGCACTAAAACCACTAAATTTTAGGATGTCGCTGACATGATAATGTTGAGGATGTAGCTTCATCTTACCAATTTGCTAGCCTGAACCTGGCAAAATAGACTTTGATGAAAAGGGTAATGTAAGTTTAAGCCACAGGTGAGTGACTGACTGATAGGAGCCTATGTGCTGCTTAACACGGGTAAAGTGGGTATTTGATTTGAGGATAGGCTGGGAACATGTTGTTAAGTTGAAAAGTGAAGGTAATGAATCAGGGTTAATGAGAGGCATCAGAAAATAGAAAAGTCCTTATTACCAGGCCAATGGTCAGAGGCAGGGGACAGACAAACAAGTCCATAATATAGGTAGAGGTCTGGGCTGGAGGCAAACAAGGAAAGTCCAACAAACAGGCAGAGGTCTGAGCAGGCTGAAGACAAGGATGAATCCAAAGAACATGCCAAGGTCAAACCAGAAGATCAACATGAAGCAAGGCAGGGAACTGGACAAGGACAAGAACTCACAGCAGATAATCACAACATGACTACGACATGTCCGTCAGATACAGCACAGTGGAACTCACCAAGGTGATAGCATAACACCTAGATAGATAAACCCTCAGGATCTCAGCACAGTGACCTGGATCCTCACACAGGGGATCAGGGAACACACTAGCCCTAATTCCCTATTAGGCTGTGTACCTATACCACAGGCCAGTCTTGCCTGAGGGCAGAGCTGCCTCTTTGCTATCCTTCTTAGTTGGAGTCAGGCTGTTCTTGTTACTTAACCTACCTATCTTACTGTCCTAGAGAGTACTATTACAGGTAGTATCCTATCTCTAGCTGGCCTTATTCACAGGGTCCCTGCTCCCCGACTTTATGCTCTAGAGGTACTGGTCCCTCTAGGGTAGAATGGCTGTACCAGGCCTTGGTGTTCCCAGGCTCCCTGGAAACATCCACCTAGGTCAGCAACCAGAAGAAAAAGAGGAAGATCCACCCCTTCACAATCACTATACTAAAGTGTGACAGGAAATGGTCACAACACCTCTTGACCAATAACACAACTATGCAAATTACAATTAGCTACATAGGTATCTGCCCACAACTACTAGTTGTCAACACATGTTATTAACGAGGGAGGCAGAGGAGGTAGAATAGCCAGGAGACATAACCCATGTACCTTGGGAAGACAGACCAATGCTAACTCTGACAGTAGTCAAATACAAGAGTCCTCTGCACTCAACCCATTATCAATAATAAATGCACAACGACATTTTGTGCATACTGCTACTAAAAAACGCCTTACCCTTTAAACAAAACAGGGATTGTTTGTCCATATATTGCAATATATTTAAGCTGGCCAACTACGTCAAAGTCATCCCATATCTGTCCAGTCCTATGCTCAATTTTATCTGATTCATTAAGAATTCTATTGCTTCATTATACATTTTACAAAGGGACTAGGTTTTACCTGCAACTTACTTGCTGCTTTCAAAGTAAACCCCCATACTTGGCTGCCCTTTTATTAGACACCAGTGGGATCACCTGACTATAGCTGGGAAGGGTGGGAGCTACAACATGGAGCTGGTCACTGCTCCTGTATAACTATAACAAACAAGGGAAAGTTGTGCTCACCACTATTTTTTAAAACCATTAGGCGGGGGTGCAATCCCTGTTTTGTTTAAAGGGTAAGGCATTTTTCAGTAGCAGTATGCACAAAATGTCACTGTCTTAAATATATTGATAATGGGTTGAGTGCAGAGGACTCTTGTATTTGACTAAATGTATTTTGTGGTCACACCCTCATTGCACCCCCGCCTAATGGTTTTAAAAAATAGTGGTGAGCACAACTTTCCCTTGTTTGTTATAGTGCAGATAGAGTTCAGCACACAGTCTAGAGTATGATTACAGGTGATTCCTGACAGGTAACGTATAGAAAAGTACACTCTTTAATAAATTTGCGTATTAATGATCCTTTACCTGGGTTAAAATTCACCTGGCGAAAGGGAGCAAAACTTCTCTTGCGCTGAGCTTTTATTATATTATATTATTGTGACCCAATTTGTAAAATAAGAGGTTATTAAAAGTAACAGTGTTCCAGGACTATACAAAGAACAGCCATTTCTGCTCACTTCTCAGGATCCAATAAATAAAAAATCTACCTAAAATATTATTTAATTTTTAATGTATCTCATTGTGAGACTCGGACAGAAATGACTGTTCTTATATACTGTGAAGATGGGTCACAGGTAGGGATGTAGCGAACTGCCGAGTATGTGTTCGCGAACGCCGTTCGCGAACACCGGCAAAAAATGCGAACAGTTCGCGAACAGTTCGCGAACTTCGAACATCCGAAAATCATTCGATTCGAACGATCGAAGGATTTTAATCGTTTGATCGAACGATTTCCGTTCGAATCGAACGATCGAAGCCATTGGATCGAATGATTTCATTCAATCCAATGGCTTCGATCGTTCGATTCGAACGAAAATCGTTCGATTTTAGCGATCGAATGGTCGAATGGTCGAACAATTTTGACGCGAACGCCTATTGGCGAACGTCGCGCGACGTTCGCGAACTTGCGGCGGACGCGAACAGTCGAAGTTCGCGCGAACTAGTTCGCCGGCGAACAGTTCGCTACATCCCTAGTCACAGGTATAATTTAGTCGCCTACTATTAATACTCACTGTCTGTATATGTTTAAATTACTAGAGAAAGTATTAAGCTCACTGGGGTGCAAATTTCTTCATGGTTGGCTTTGCGTATTGTGCTTGCTGAATCCTGCAGTTTCAATGTAAGCACATTTTTTATCTTAGCTCAATTATATAATTCAACTTGTGCATCAGACTACTTAGAGTTTGTCTGATTTCAAGATCTGCTGTCTAGTTGTCCAGCCTCAGGCAAGTCACTATGGTGTCCTGTAATAATGAGACACTCCAGCCCACAAAATATCAAACAGTGCAAAACACTTACAAAAAAAGGCCAATATACAAGTCTAAGCTGAAACTAGCTATATTTACAACTGTACTCTGCTGGGACAATTATCAATACTTCATATTAGTCTCAGCAGAGCACCTCACACCTACATTCGGCAGTGCAACAAGGGACAGCCTACTCAGCAGCATGTGAACTGAAAGAGAATGACTTCAGAGTAGAACACAGGTATAATTTTACCTTGGAATCTAGAGCATTAGAGAAAAGAGTAGCAACTCAAACCAGAGATATTTTTTTATAAGTACCAAAATCATAAATAAAGAGCACAGAGATTGAAATGTTGTAGTAATTGATCACTTGTACTTGTATGAATCACTAGTATGAATTACTCATCTGCATGGCTATTATATTTAATTTGTCTCCCTTTTTTCCCTAAGTACTCGAGTGTGTTCTTTAAATTATTTATCACAAGGCTTTCAATTATTTATAATTATTTGCTTGCGCAGATACAAGAGATACTTTTCACTGTATATTTAATCAATACACGTTTCTTAGTATAAAACAAATGATTGTAATAGATAAATATATTAAAGGAGTTATTGTATTTATACTCACACACTGTGTATTTGATCAAAAATTGGTCTAAGTTAAGTTGTCCCTAAAATGAACAAATATAGAATTAGTAACATGAGAAAAAGTATCATAATAAATGATGATATAAAAACAAAAAACACAAAGATTTCTGAATAACATAAAAATACTGCAAAGTAAAACTTAAACAAAGTGCAAAACACATTTGCACTTTGGCACTAACCTATAGTTGGGGATCCTTGGCAAGAAGAACGTTTTGGCAGGCACTCTAAAATGCTAAAGAATTGTAAAAGTTATTTTAAACAATATAGGGCACATAAACGTCTCATGTGTTTTGTGCACAAAGCACTTATGCATCAGCTCAGCCTCTCATTACTTTAGTTACTAACAACAGAGAAACATCTATAATCATGATATTTTCAAAGCAAAACTTAGAGGGACTGGTAGAAGCATCAAGACAATGGATAATTGGGGATTGTCTCCCTTTATTAAAACGACCTCAACTTTCACTGTTGATAACATAGTTATTGTTAACCAATATGATTTTAAAGGGCAACTAAAGTCTAAAATAGAATAATGTTAGAAATGCTGTATTATGTATACTAAATATAAACATGAACTTACTGCTAGAGATGGCGCGAACTGTTCGCCGGTGAACTTGTTCGCGCGAACATCGGGTGTTCGCGCTCGCCGGAAGTTCGCGAACGTCGCGCGACGTTCGCCATTTTGGGTTCGCCATTGTTGGCGCTTTTTTTTGCCCTCTCACCCCAGACCAGCAGGTACATGGCAGCCAATCAGGAAGCTCTCCCCTGGACCACTCCCCTTCCCTATAAAAACCGAAGCCCTGCAGCGTTTTTTTCACTCTGCCTGTGTGTGCTGAAGAGATAGTGTAGGGAGAGAGCTGCTGCCTGTTAGTGATTTCAGGGACAGTTGAAAGTTTGCTGGCTAGTAATCGTGTTGATACTGCTCTGTTATTGGAGGGACAGAAGTCTGCAGGGGTTTGAGGGACATTTAAGCTTAGGTAGCTTTGCTGGCTAGTAATCTACCTTCTACTGCAGTGCTCTGTATGTAGCTGCAGTGGGCAGCTGTCCTGCTTCTGATCTCATCTGCTGACTGCTGCAATAACAGTAGTCCTTGTAAGGACTGCTTTTATTCATTTTTTTGTTCCAATACAGAGCAGTATCAAGCAGATTACTAGCCAGCAAACTTACTATCATCTGTCCCTGAAATCACTAACAGCTCTCCCCCTACACTATCTCTTCCAAGCACACACAGGCAGATTTTTCAGATACATTTTTGCCCTTGATCCCCCTCTGGCATGCCACTGTCCAGGTCGTTGCACCCTTTAAACAACTTTAAAATCATTTTTCTGGACAGAAATGTCTTTTTTAGATGTTAAAGTTCGCCTTCCCATTGAAGTCTATGGGGTTCGCGAACCGTTCGCGAACCGCTCGCATTTTTGCGCAAGTTCGCGAATATGTTCGCGAACTTTTTTTCCGACGTTCGCTACATCCCTACTTACTGCACCAGCAGCCTAATAAGACAAATGATTTATGCTTTCAAAGTTGGCGCAGGGGGCTGTCATCTTGTAACTTTGTTAGACATTTCTGCAATATCAAGACTCGCACATGCTCAGTGTGGTCTGGGCTTCAGTTAGGAGGTTAAGCTTGGGGATCGTCATAAATTATCAAAACAGCACAAGTCAAATAATATCTGCCATAGAAGCCAATACAGCAAGGCTGATTAATAATCATAATATAGAGACTGCACTGCGTCTCTGGATACAAATCTCTACAGGAAATCCAACAATGCTGCTCGAGTTCTGGGAAGTAAGGTGGGGGGGCTCCCCCTGCCATTTGAAAGTATGATTGTTTACCTGCACAGCAGTTGGGGACCATCTGACAATTCCTATCCACAGCAGTAATTGCACAGCATACAGTCAGGTTTATGATAAAAACTGTAGACATCTTTTAATTAAAGTATATTGGAGATAGATTTATTTTTCATTAAAGAAAGTAAAAATGGGATTTTATATTTTTGCCTTTACATGCCCTTTAAGCAATCAGTTTTGAAAACTTTTTCCTTCCACTGTTCAACCTGTAGACGGCTGAAAAATTTTTCCTTTTTTGTTTCTTTTGCAAATTTTCCCATTATTTATAAATGAGCCCTATTGAATTAGCCAATGTGACCTTAAATGGGCAGTAGACTGACTAACTCTGTTTATGTACTGCATACATAAAAAAGAGAAGAATTATTTTACCATGTTTTGTTCTTAATGTCTCAAATATTTCAATCCACCTGGAAAATAACTTCTCTTTGACTTATCCCATTGCACAGTATACCAAATGCAATTTTTTATTGAGATGATCCACCTGAAACAAGAATGGCTACGACAATAGCCTCCAGATCATACAATGTAGGACAATTCATTTTGGCTGAAAATACATATTACATTTGTATAAAAGGGCAAATGAGATCTGGGAAAAAGACCCATGATTGCTTCTAAGATTTCTATAAATATGGAATACTCTCAAGCTAAAGCTCACTCAAGGTTTTAAATCACATCAAAGGTAATATACTGATCAGATTCCTAACTACAGACCAATTTCACCCTTGTGGGCTTAGGGCTTTCTGATAGCATAAGTAGTGCTAAGAAGGTGAATCTATAAGAAAAGCATTTTGGTGGCAAAAAGAACATCCTGATTTGTATGCATAACAGAAGGAAATTGTGATCTACTTCCTATGATGAACTGATAAACCCCAATTAAGAGCGATATTAATCTGTAGGGCGATATTAATCTGTAGTTGGGAATGGGATTGGCATCCTGCCTTGGCTGTGCTGTAAACCAAGTGCATGAGATACAGCTTTGAGGGTATTCCATTTATGTGGAAATATAAGGAGCAATCCTGGGCCTGTTTCCCCAGTGCTACAAAGCAACAACTGGAGTGTTCCATTAAAACTACTAGGTAAGAATTCAGTGCTTACAGCAGGGACTGTTAGTTGCTCAATTTAGAACATTGACTAAAACTGACAATCTAATAGCTGGAAACAATTATTGAGTGACAAGCAGATTCACCACTGCCCTGTGCTATTTATGCTCATTGTCTGCAAATCTCCCTTCATTACTCTTCGAAAAAATGACTGGCATATATTGATCCTTACATAAATTTCTGTCAGGTCAGTGCCACCAGCACGGAAGGTGCCGAATTAACATCTCTTTGAGGTTGCAAACTAAGGATTCTGTTACTAGTAGATGCCTGGGCAGCATTTTGAGGGTTACAGTAGAAGAACACTAAGCAATTAACTGTAAACTGCATGGTATCTGTAACTCTCGGAGTTTCTCAAAATCAAAATTTTATCACAAAGAAACTGGTAATTGTTGGCAAGTACAAAAGCTAAAGACACAATGACATTGAAGTGAAATTGATACTTTAACTAGTCCCAACCACACACTTCAGAGCAAACCAGTTCAGCGTAATACATGTACAAAGTATCTAACTGTTAAGACATAACTTTTAATAAAGTATACTTAAAAGAGGAGCGCTCATGAAACTACACTCACTGCTATAGCCAACAGGCTGCAGTGCTGGACACGTGTCCTTAAAAAACAATCAATTAAAAACCGCATATGGTGGAACGGTGGTGCCAAAGTCAAAGTCAAAATAAATAGCACCTTTCCAGGAATGGAATTCTGGAGAGGCATCAGTGCATAGCTACCTGCTCCCACCCTTCCATTTGTGCCCAACGTGTGCAAAAAACCTGCCTATCTATGTGGGGACAGGGTGGAAGCTTGGCTAACCACCATCCTAGGGAGGCATAGGTGGACAGTGGTTAGCCTAACTTCCACTCTGTCCCCACGTAGATAGGCAGGTTTTTTGCACTGAGGCCTCTCCAGAATTTGGCACCACTGTTACACCATATGTGTTTTTTAATTGATCGTTTTTTAAGGACACGTGTCCTGCACTGCAGCCTGTTGGCTATAGCAGTGAGTGTAGTTTCATGAACTTTTAATAAAGTATACTTTATTAAAAGTTATGTCTTAACAGTTAGATACTTTGTACATGTATTACGCTGAACTGGTTTGCTTTGAAGTGCGTGGTTGGTAAGAGTAAGAGTACAAGTATCAATTTCACTTCAATGTCTTTGTGTCTTTAGTTATGTTTATACAAACTTACTTGCAGTGTATATACATGTTTCGAACCAGCAAATAGCTCCCATTTATAACATAAGTACAAAAGCTGTAAAAATGCACTCGTGAGAGCAAATAAATCAGCTAAATATGAATGAAAAGCAGGGGAAGTGGGGAAGCAACTCACTTGTACATTTCATCCAGTTTTGTCTACTCTATAGACAAAATGTCAAAGTCAAAGTAAACTTTATTGACATCTCAGTAGTATACAGATACACAGAGATGAGACAACATGGCTCCAGCTAGTACATATCAGAAAAAGCCACTTAAAATACACAATACATTTGTAAACATTTGAAATGTGCAATATATTGGCAGAAATTGGATATATACATGTGTAAACCTTAAGAATTGTGCAAATAAATTAACCATTCACAAAGTTAAATTCACAGTTGAGGTGTGTCTGGAATGTAGTTGGAGGGCAGGCAGTGAGTTGAGGAGTATGATCGATTGCGGAAAAAAGCTTCGCGTAGCCTGGTTGTTCGGGCTTTAATGCTGCGAAAGCGTCTGCCGGATGGGAGCACCGTGAACAGTCCATGTGAGGGGTGTGTGGAGTCCAGTGCAATGCAGGAGGCCTTTCTTACACAGCGCTTGTGGAAGATGTCTTGCTGCTCTGACAGTCCGCTGTAGACTTTTCATAGCTTTTTTTAAAATTTGTTATTTATGTTTTCTATAATTTGTTTCAATTACTTTTCTAGAAAGTCATTCCATTGCCAGACATTGTTTGTTTGCCGGATAAGCCCTTCCAATCCACAGCCTATCAAACTCAGAATGAATTACACTGAGAAAAACTGAAGCGGAAAGATTTCTTGGACACTTGGATAAATAGGCTTCATGGCATAACAAAGGAATTAAAGTATTTTCCCTGCTTCATAGATTTTGGCTGATGAGTCTGTTCTGTTTAATTGTTCTGTATATAGTGCTCAGACAGCACTGTGTAGAAATAAAGGTTTTAACATGGAACAGAGCAGGCAGCGGTTAGAAACAGACATTGTTTTTAAAAAAATAGATAAAATAATATAAATAAATATAAAGTTAAGCAGTCATTTAATTAATGTCAATTAACTCTGGACATTTATATGATGTAGCTTATTCTTTATTAGCCATATAGGAAGTACTTAGCCTTGTCTCTTTGGTACTTGCTGTTATTATTTCTGTTAGACCTATTGGTGATACAAACTGTGTTTATTGCTACAGGACACAAGGGAAAGATTTTGTGCTTCCCATACACCTTTTTTGTGCCAACTAAAATGGGTGCAATTGGAGGTGTTTAACAGAACACCATTCCTTGGCCACATTTCACCCATAATGATGTAAGTGTAAATGGGTAAAAATGTTATGGTATTGCTTGTGCCGAGCAGCTGCTTAGTATTACAGCTGACACAGTTAAGTCAGGGGGAAGAACACTGCAAGCACAAGTTTTTTAAACTTTTTTTTTATGATTGGTGCTGTGTAGTGATGTACGGACCAACCCAAAACCTGTGGGTTCGGGCCAACATTTACACAGTGTTTCTGGGTCGCAGGGGGGTTTAAGCTGAGCTCTTCCTTCCTCTCTCCTCACCCGCAACTGTACTTTGCCTGGCTTCTGCCTCTGGCAGCCTCTATGTATGTGCACATGCCTTCCCTGCCCCCTTGGGTATTTTACTAGTGGTCAGGCCTGGATTTGTGGCGAGACCAAAACGTTACGGGCCTAAGGCGGCAACAAAAATAGTGGTGGCATGCCGCCCAGCTGCTTCATGGGAAGTTGGGCATCCCCAGTTTGTTTGGGCACATGTGCTTGCATGCTCGTGGGCAGGGGATGGGAGTAGAGCGGGCGGGTGCTAGGACTGCGCAGCCAGGTGATTGGACCGTGTGGCCTAGGGGTGCCCTCCACAGAAATCTGGTCCTGGTAGTGGTACCTTGACAGGTAGGGTTGGGTTTAGGTGGGTTTGGATTGGGTGGGTTTGGGTTGGGAGTGGGTGGGATTCGGTCAGACGAGGGTTGATTTTTTTTTGTCACCCCACACATCACTAATGCAGTGTTTTTGCCAGATTTCCACTGGGACCCACAAAATACATTACATCAGTTGCACAAGATTTATCACTGCAAGTTAATATTAGCACCTACATTACATTGATAAATTGAATTCAAGTTGGAGGTAGTCATTTTTAGTCAATGTAATGTATGCGTGAATGGCCTCACCTCTGGCACTCTATGCCCACAGTGGCAAATACATTGTTAGCTTGCTATTCTCAAGGTAAAAATGACTTGCCTGTGTAAGTGCAACATGCCAATATAACCCTAGAAGTACCGTCTTCTTCCAGTACATGTTAATTCCAGAGCTCCCTTCATCTGTTCTCCCTGTACTTTGCACCTTGCTTGGAATTGATCACACTTTATGAAAGCAGAATCAACTGACATGTTTACATTACATGTAGGGTGCAAGTTGTGGATACAGGCATAAGGCATATTTGTGAGCCATTTTGCACTTTTTACTTGCATTGTTGTTCATTCATAATAAAAATCAATAAAGTAATATAGGTATAGTATGATTATCCAGAATGCTTGGGACTTGGGATTTTATGGATAAGGGATCTTTCCATAATTTGTATCTTCATACCTTGGGGCAGATTCACTAAAGGGCGAATTGTCACCAGGGACTGCTTCACACACATCGCACCACTTCACCAGGTGCAAATATGCTACCATTATACTTATCCACTAATATGCGAAGTTGCGCAATCTGGAAGGTAAAGAAAGGAAATGAAGAGTGTATTGCGGCGGAGGCTAAGACTAACCCCAAGAAGTTTTTTAAATATATTAATAGTAAAATGATGAAGGTTGAGAGAGTTGCTCCATTAAATAATGGTACCCGTATGGTTGTAACAGATACAGAAAAGGCAAATGTGCTAAATCAGTTCTTTTCTTCAGTGTATACAATAGAGGAGTCTAAGTTCCCAGGCTCACTTCATAGCTGCACTTATGGCTCAGCTCATCCTAGTCAGTGGCTGACTCAGGATATGATCCAAAAAGCTTTAACAAAAATGAATGTATACAAGGCTCCAGGGCCTGATGGCATACACCCCCGGGTTCTAAGAGAGCTTAGTTGAGTTTTAGACCAGCCCCTATTTCTGATTTTCTCAGATTCGCTTTCATCTGGTATGGTTCCTTTGTGCCTGATGAAAATTCGCCAGTGATCTTGCACTTTGCATATGGCGGGTAATTTAAATTTGTATGGAGGTTTTTATTATAAATGTTGGTGCAAATACTTGAAGTTACCACTTTTTATTACACATGTCCAGGGAACCTTAATAAAGACAAGACAGTTAATATAGTGCCCTACACATGAGCCCACTGTAAAAATTAATGTTCCATATGTTATAAAATGTGTGGAGAAAACGGGTTACCCAAAAGAAGTCTAAGTTAGAACTTTTGCAGCCAATCCTGCTTAAAAAAAGGAACATTGCCAACGTTTTTTGAACTTTAATGCATTTTCAACACACAGGATATGGTGCAAGTGACTGAAGATTGAGGAAGATCTAGCTTCTTTTTAGCACTTCGTCTGGTCTGAGGTGGCGAAGTCAACTCTGGCGAAAGAGGTAACATTCAGTAAAATCTGCAGTTTAATAAAATTGGGGAGTAACGATCGTTCACCAGAGTGAGAAGTCGCCTGGCGATATCGTGCGAATGAATGCAAGCAACTGTCCCATTCGCTAGCAACAATCATTAAACAAACCCAATAAGCTGTTTTTTTCCTTCCGATAAGGATTAATGTACAAGGTACTGTTTCATTTCCTTTCCTTCATTTGGAGCTTTCTGCATAATGGGTTTCCAGATAAAGAATCTCATACCTGTAATATTGTGTGGATTTTTTAACAACTTCCTTGGTTTCATACCAATCAAGTATTTCTTCTTTGGGTGCAGTATCATATTTGATATGCAATAAGCTCAAGATTCATTGAGTTCTTTCCATCCAGAAAATACAAATCTTTTAACATGAAGATTATTCACTGAT
The DNA here is from genome assembly GCA_038501925.1 of Xenopus petersii. NCBI lineage: Eukaryota > Metazoa > Chordata > Amphibia > Anura > Pipidae > Xenopus > Xenopus petersii. Next base: position 51,642,296 of record CM076679.1, read on the forward strand.
AATACACAGAATCAGAAGGCTCTAAGGTTTGATACCCATGGAGCTGTCTATTACTGCAAATAGCTCAGGAAATCTTTTCTAACAGGAAAAATGGCTTATCAGTTGCCAGTAGTTCTGCATTAGTCTGACCCTTCAATAATTTCCCCAGTTCAGATACAGATATACAGTACCTGATTACTTGAGTACCTCCAGAATGCTTTTTAATTTGTCCAACCATGTGACTTTCCTTTAGAATCTTTCCAAGAGCATGGGTTAAATCTTAGTGCCTACATTTAGACTACAGGAACATATTTTTTTGCAGCAAAGCATTATATGATACTTTAGTGTATTGGGCGACTGAAAGTGACATTTCCAGATGATGCCTTTTTTTGGATTCTGATTAATCTGCAAATATACATTCTGGTAATGTATTTAGTTCAGTATTTGTCCAATCCTTTGTTGAGGTTTGTAATTTGTTGAATAAAATTATGGATTTGGTGCATCCCTAGTTTTTAAGTAGTTCATGGGGCACATGTAAAGGCAATGAAACCTTGCAAGTCAGTCATCATCGCAATATGTAATGCCCCCATGATGTTGTTCTGCTGTGACAAGATAATAGCACGGTCTGTAAGGATTTTAAAATAAAAATCAATATGATTTTATGGACTAAGACCAGCTGCAATTCTGAGCAGTGACTCTTATGATTCCCCAATAATGCGAGTGAGAGAGTGCAATTAATCCTTATTGGAGGCAAAACAATCCTATTGAGTATGATTAATGTTTAAATAGTTTATTATCAGACTTAAGGCATGGAGATCCAAATTACAGAAAGACCACTTATCTGGACAAACCCAGGTCCTGAGCATTTTGGATACCAGGTCCAATACGTGTATTTGTATTTTAAAGCATTCCTTATATACAAAGCTACAAAACAGGGGTCACTACAGTAACAGATACAAATAAATACAAAATACAGTTACATTAAAGATTAAGAGCCAAGTGTCAAAGAGACAAGAGGAAACAAGATCCCATCATGCAGTGATCCTTCTGATACCAATTGCACACAATACAATAACTACATTTAAGTGTAATATTAAGTATTAATATACATGGGATGTTACATTGTGGAAATCCATAAGAAAGGGGATATAGTGCCACCAAAGATAGAGAGAGGGATTAAGAAGGGGAGTAAGCTGCAATATAAGTAATGCATTCAGTATATGGTGCTGAATGATTGGTTGACCAACAAGCATAATGAACTGGGTAAGGGATTAGGTCATTATTGTAAAAGAGTGCATAGAGATCTGCTGTAGGGGATGGGACAGTCTGTGACGTATTGAAAGGTGATGTGGTGTCTGTCCAGGCAGGGTCTAGTAAGATTACAAGACTATTTGAAAAATTTCATGGAGATCTGTAATAAGTGCATGTTGCTGAGCTAAAGTAAGTCATTGCTAAATGGCTTGATTTAAACGTGCTTTAATTAAATACAATCACTGCAGCCCTGCTGGATCAATTTTCTAGATATGGCCCGATTGTTAAACACAATGTGATATTAGGAAATGTAAATTCCATCACAGCTGGGAACAACAGCCATAACTGAACTGTTAAGGTGCCCATACATTATAAGATCCGGTCGTTTGGCAAGGTCGACCAACTAGTGGATCTTGACCTGATATGCCCTCTAACGGCTGGGCGATATTGGATGAATACTAATGTTCAGCCCTGGGGCCGAACGATCGGATTACAATACTACGAATGGGCTCCGACGGGTCACAAGACCACATCAAGTAGCCAATGTGGTCCTGGATCGTATGAAAAATCAAACTTGACCGATCGATAGCTGGCCGATTTTTGGCCTCATATCGATTGGTTGGACCCGTTGGGAGCCCCCCACACATGGGCAGATAAACTGCCAAATCGTTCTAAAGGGCCGATATCTGCAGCTTTAATCTGCCCATGTATGGCTACCTTTACATCAGCGCAGATTTGTTAGAATGGGAGACACCGGGTGCTTGCTAAACCTTCCCTGTACTTCTTCTGCTATTAACCACATTTCTGCAAGGTTAACATGAGTTAGCATGTTCACTCAGTACAGTTTTGCTGCAATGTTTGTGGTTTTGCCAGTAGGGAGAACTCCAATGTGGTCCCATACTATATATATGCCTGCATCTTACAAATTCCCTTGCAAGTGCTCACTGAAAATTGATGAAGCAGCTCATTTCATTAAAACAGAAAAGCTGAAACCGGTATTTTTACAATTTTGTCATTTTTTTCTATTGCAGCTTTCCAGCAGAGCTGTGATATGTTTCTGAAGCAAACACATCAGTTTTACCAGTGCAACACAACAGTACATACAAATGTCATTATTTTAAAACATTCATTTTTTTGGTGTTACTGTTCCTTTAAGCAGGATGATTGACAAATGTGCTTTCATGTCAGCAGGACTCTCATTTTCTGCTAGTCATGTGTGTGTATGTGAACATTTGATTCGCCACCTGTAGTTTTAAGTGGGGTTTTATCCCCCCAAACTGTATAGCTCTAGAGGGACTGTGAATACATTATAAATGTAAAACTTTAGCCACTGTAAAAACCTAAAAGAAAGTTTTACATTAAAGGGAATTTGAAGCTTGTGAACTTTTTGCTCCATTATAAGGATGTTTAGAATTCTGGGGAGTGTGGTTTGTCATTGAATCTAGAGGCATCTTGTGTTTAATGCTGTCAGTTCTATGATTGAAATTCATTTTCAAAGTATTTTAGAAGTTTGACCTCTGTTCAAAACTTCTTCTATCAGTGGATCAGTCATAAGGAAGTGCACTGTTGTTCAAACTATGACTTAATATATTTTATCAACATACTTTTCATACAGGGGATATGCTATCACATGTATACTTTAAGATAGTCAGATCAACCCTTTAAAGGATAAGTAACATACATTTTACCTTTGATCCACAATTTGCCAGAGGGCATATAATGAGCAGAGCTGTTCAGCAGGGTTCCCCCTTCTTTGTTCATTATCTCCAGTATGGTCCTCAGTAATTAGTTGCCAAGGGCCATTCTCCCTGGGCAATTGGTACATCAACTGCAAGCCAAACCTGACTACCCAGCATCATTGATCACCCTCTTCTCAACCTCATGGTTGTAAAGTCTAACGTTCATTTCATCATGTTAACATTCACAATGCAGTACTGTTCTTAGAATTCCAGTGTAATTATGTTCCCCAAATTTGTGAAATCTGTGTGCTACATTTTTTGAGTATTTCTGAAATGTCATGTAGTAAACAAACATTGGCCATGTCAGGGAATACAGCACCAGTTAAGGTGGCCATACACGGTCCGATAAAAGCTGTTGACAGACCGTGTCAGTAGCTTATTGGCCAATGTATGGGGCCCTCCGATGGGCTTCCCCGATTGACACCTGGCCAAAAATTCGGCCAGATGGATGTGGATCTTACGGGACTAAATATCCCGTTGGATCGTGGGCCGCATCTGTTCGTTGATGCGGGCCCATAATCTGACCGCCTGTTTACCCATCATTATGATTCGATCATTGGGACCAGGATCGGATCAGCCCGGTATCACCCACCTCAAGGTTGGCATATAGGGGAGAGATGCGCTTGTTTGGTGAAATCGCCAAATCTCTCCGTGTATGGCCACCTTTACATGTGATTATGTTTGCAATATGCACAGATAATGCCCTAAACTTAATACTTGATGACTTGCATGTGTAAAGTACTGGGCATTGCGTCTTTATTCGCACAATAAATCACATAGCAGGTTTGGGGCTATTAAGTGCAGCCCATTAAGATGTCTTATCATTGTACAATTGTGTATAATGTGTAAACTAGGACTAAATTATACATCATTCCTTTTGTAACTAACTAAACAACCATATAAAACATATATAACTACCATAAAAACCAAAATAACAAATATATAACCAAAGCTTTGATAACTTAAAGGTTTTAGTTATCACAGCTTATTTTCTAAAACAGTGTTTTTAAACCTGTGTGCCGCGGCACACTGGTGTGCCGCAAACTAATGTTAGGTGTGCCGCTATCAATTTGAAGGCTGAAGTGCGCGGACCTTTCACGTGACGTCACGTGACCTGAGCGGGCAGAAGAGCCGTGCCTGGGTTGGCTGATCAGGGAGGTCGCTGGTGAACGGCTAGTGCTGTTATCAAAATATTAAGGAAGCAGACCCTGCAGCGTAGCCATGCTGTAATAAGGAGAACCATATTTCTAGCTGTCTGGCTGCAATGCATGAGGCAGAAGGTTGTCAGTAAGAAAGTAGAAGGAAACATATATGAAAAGGCCAATTGAACTTTTACCTGATAAGATTTTCCAAAGCAGGGTAGCGCTGCCCTCTATTTAAGCTGGTAGGGGCAATAGCGTGGGTACCCGGCATAGCAAGCTTACCCTGGCCTTGAATGATGAATGTGAGAATTCTCTCACGAACACAGAGATTAAATTATTTTGTTATTGTGTTTTTTTGTAATAACAAAATAATAATAAGTGACCTGCTTCTCCCTTTGCACAGTTGCTAGCTGAAGCACCAGATCTAGTTAGTTAGATTTGAGATTTGATTATCAGTATTGTTTATTTATAAAACCCCAACGGTCTTGGCAGCAATTATAAAATATTTGGGGGAGTGTTATTACAAAAAAACACAATAACAAAATAATTTAATCTCTGTGTTCGTGAGAGAACTATTGCCCCAACCAGCTTAAATAGCCTGCTTTGGAAAATCTTATCAGGTAAAAAGACTGCAGATGATATAATAAAGTTCAATTGGCCTTTTCATATATGTTTCCTTCTACTTTCTTACTGACAACTTTCTGCCTCATGCATCAATGTTTAAAAAAAAGCTTACATTAACAATAGCACTTATATTGTTAATATAAGCTTTTTTTCACATTTTCAGCTGGTGGTGTGCCGCGGGATTTTTTCAATGAAAGAAATGTGCCTTGGCTCAAAAAAGGTTGAAAAACACTGGCTTACAGAGCATTTGATTTTAAGTCAGTGACCCCCATCTGAAAGCTGAAAAAGGAGCCGAGAAGAAGGCAAATGATTAAAAAACTATAAAAAATAATAATGAAGACCAATTGAAAAGTTTCTTAGAATGGGTCATTCTATAACATACTGAAAGTTAACTTAAAGGTGAACCACCCCTTTAACTCAAATGTCATTTTGCCATTGGCTCCAATGTATTAGCTGAAATATCACCATTTTGTACTTTTTTCCATGGTTTTGCGACTTCAGTGAAGTTTTGTTTATCAGTACTTAGGATTAATAAAAAAATATATTTAGATAACTGCATATTATTGACTGAAATAAATCTGAAGGTTTAATTTTCATAGCGGCACTTTCTTTTTTTCTTATTGTGTGAATTAGAGTAATTTTATTCTTGTTGAAAGTGGTAAACTCAGACTCAGAGTACTGTTTTATAATTACAGGGAAAAAAATGTTTTTTTTTTAATTATTTGATTAAAATCAAGTTTATGGGGTATATTTATCAAAGAGTGAAGTTAATAGTGAGGTTCCGCCACTAGAGTGAAATTCCGCCACTCTCCATTCATTTCTATGGGATTTTTATAGGCGTATTTATCAAAGGGTGAACTTTCACTTTCACCCATTGATAAATACGCCTTTCAAAATCCCATAGAAATGAATGGAGAGCTGCGGAATTTCACTCTAGTGGCGGAACTTCACTCTTATAAATAAATTTACCCCCAAGGGAGATGGCCTTCCTGCAATTCTGACCTTTCTGGATCATGGGTTTCTGGATAACAGACCCTATACCTGTAATTCATTTCTAGTGAGGTGATACTGATTAAACTGATTAGCATTCAAATAGCTGTAAAACATATCACTTTGAGCAGTAGCCCACCAAACATCAGCCTGTTTACCTTCATTAAGGATTTTTCAAGTGTGAGTGCAGTAGGTAGTGTTAACAAGGCCACACTGTGTACTACAACAAGGAGTCACAGATTTCTTTACAGAATATGTTTTTCCCAAGTGGTAGAAGAGTTGGCTGCTTGCCTAGACTCTTTCTGTCTTGCATGCTAACTGCTAAACTGGTTGTCATGGCGTTTGTAGTAATTGCCCACGACTGTTTAAGGTGTAGTATGGGGAGGAAAATTCACTCTTATTCCAGCACATCTTCAGCCAATAAGGGTTGATGTTGCTGTATTTTGTTTGGCACCATGGAGTAAAATGCAGATATCTGGCATCACATGTACACACAAATTTTGTACATAATTGATGGAGTTAATATAATGAGTCACAGAAGAAAATGTTCACGTTGATTGCAATTACTGGAGCTGAACTCAGCAAAAGTACTATTCACTGGGGGCACAGGGGTTTCAAATTCCCACTTTATATGGATTTAACAGTATGATTCAGGAAATATTAAGATGCACATACAGTATAATAAAATGTCAAATAAAATATGGTGAACCAGACAAATGCTTCAGAGGCAAGCAAGCACCCATGCACCCTTCCTCAGTTTCTGAATGACATCCAGGGGCCTATTTATTAAGCCTCAAATTTTTCAGGTAAAGTTTTTAAAGGAAGCAGACTTTTTAGAGGAAAGAAACCCTTGGATTTATCGAGATTGATTATGCTCTGAAGCTGCTGCAAATTCAAATCCTAAAAGAATCCAGCGAAAGCCTGTCAAAATCATGTAGAAATCAAGGGCAATAATTGGAACATGTTCTCGAGTTTTCAGAAAAAGCAAGATTTGAATTGACGCTTCATTTTGTCTCAACTTTTTGTTGCACAGATTTTTTTCGAGAAGTTTTATTGATAAATTAAAGGGATTCAGGTTTGGGAGTTTGGCTGATTTTTTTTTTTAATAAATAGTACCTCACCATAAAAATTCTAAAACTACTGAAAAGTTCATGAAATTATGATTGCGGTTAGGAAATTTTGTCAGCCCTGTCTAAATGGTGCACCAGGTTTTGCACATGCGTCCTGCTCCTGCCAACTGACACTTGCCAGACACTAACATATTACTGATGAGTTGATCATGATACAGAAATGATGGTTGCATTCATCTTAAAGCAGGAAAAAATATTTGTGTTGATCTTGATGCCAAACGTGTCAACCAAGGCAAAATACATGCGTTGATCTTGAAACAGACCCCATGGCAAATTTATAACATGACAACCTCAACTAACCACAAATTTCACCACAAAACTGTACAGGATTTGTTCATTCCTAATTATTTATTCAGATCTGCCCACAGACTTAGGGGCCGATTCACTAAATTCGAGTGAAGGATTCGAAGTAAAAAAACTTCGAATTTCGAAGTGTTTTTTGGGCTACTTCGACCATCGAATGGGCTACTTCGACCTTCGACTACGACTACGACTTTGAATCGAAGGATTCGAACTAAAAATCGTTCGACTATTCGACCATTCGATAGTCGAAGTACTGTCTCTTTAAAAAAAACTTCGACCCCCTAGTTCGGCAGATAAAAGCTACTGAAGTCAATGTTAGCCTATGGGGAAGGTCCCCATAGGCTTGCCTAAGTTTTTTTGATCGAAGGATATTCCTTCGATCATAGGATTAAAATCCATCGAATCGTTCGATTCGAAGGATTTAATCGTTCGATCGAATGAATAATCCTTCGATCATTTGATCGATATCTTTGATATTCGAAGTCGAAGGATTTCAATTCCTAGTCGAATATCGAGGGTTAATTAACCCTCGATATTCGACCCTTGGTAAATCTGCCCCTTAAACTCTGGAATAGCATGAAATCAATGCTCCAGCATATGGGGACAGATTCACTAAAGGGACGAAGTGGCCGACTCTAGCGAAAATTTGCCAGAAATCCCATCTGCAGGGACGTCACCAATTCACTAACAGGCGTAGAGGATAATTCGCTAGCGAATGAGACTGTCAATAGCGTTCGTCTGCACCCTATTGCCAGATGACTTTTCGCTCTGGAGAACGGTCATTACTCCGCAAATTTAGCAAGATGCGAATTTTCTGAGCGCCAGCTCTTTCGCCAGAGTTTACTTTGTCATCTCATACCAGGCGAACTGATATAACGAAGCTACATCTTCCTAAATCTTACGTCAGTCACATCATCTCCCGTATGCTGGAAATGCATTAAAAAAGCGTTTTAAAGCGGGATTGCCTTCAAAAGTCCAAACTATTAAAGATTAATGTGTGAACAATTTTTTTAAACTAATTTGAGGGACATGGGCTCATATCTTGGGCATTCGAAGGATTTTTTTATGTCAGTATGGCTCATTGGACATGTGTTTTAAAATGTGCATTTGCACTAACATTACTATTAAAGAGATCCATATGACTTTTAGGTACCCGCCCTATTTAAATTAACCTAAACGTAAGCGTGCTAGCGAAGTTTCACTAGGCAGAAATGAATGCTAGCAAAAATTTGATATGAAATGCTCCCCCATCCGAAGTTATGCTAGTGAAAATTTGCCAGTGTCCGTTTGGTGAAACGCAACTTTTTTTTGAATTAGCCTAGTGGTAACGAATTTGCACCTAGCGAAGTGGCACGAGTGTTGCAAAGCGGTCGCTGGTGAAAATTCGCCCTTTAGTGAATTTGCCCCATGATATTTTAGGAAACAATGAATGAATTTGTCCTGGAAAGGTTAATTGCTCCCCTAGCCTGTATTGGGGGTGAGTGACGGTAATGTTATAACAGACACAAGGTATGCTGTAGGTCTAGCAAGCCATAGAAGCCAATCTGATGTTTACTTTCAAGCAACAGAGCAGTCGATTTCCGGAAATCAGTAGGCAGCATTTACTAGTTTACTAGTTTAGTAGTGCCAGTGACATTACATGCAAATTTAATTCTTGTATGTCTGGAAATTAACCAGCAGTGATCAGATACATCAATACAAATCGTAAAACCCCATACAAAAAACAATTCTGTATTAATCAATGACATAAATATAATCCTAAAAACATTTTAAAGTGTCTGTGCATCTGTGAATAAACCCTATAACATTTTTTGTTTGTCTAAAAACAACCACAGCCATACCTAATATACCACATTACAGATATGCGGAGGCTTATTTATTAAAGGTCGGGTTTTAGTGGTTTCAGAGGTTTTTTCAAACCATTACTAAACTCACAAACTCTAAAACTAAAATTGTCATTGAATTTATTAAAAGATTAAAATATTAAAAGTAGAAATGAAACGATCAAAAAAACACAAAAAACGTATGCCTGAAAACCCAAAATTTTTAGGGAAAAAAGGGATTTAGACCTATCTAGAGTTAACGCCTTTTTTCAAAAATTGAATATTTTATTTACTAAAGGCATATCTTGATATATTTGAATTGTTTATAATTATGTGAGTTTTATAAATGGATGGGCTCTTTGCAGAATAGGCTATACAGTACGTGACCTGTTTACTAACAATCGAATTGAGATTTTTTGTCCATGGTTTTCCTATATTTCTTAAAAGCTCTAAAAATTTGAGACTTATTAAGTGACAGATTTACTAAGGTTCGAGTGAATTTTCGAAGTACAAAAAGTTTGAATTTCAAAGTAATTTTTTGGATACTTCGACCATCAAATAGAATACTACGACTTCGAATTTACTTCTACTTTACTTCTTTCGAATATTCGACCATTCGATAATCGAAGTACTGTCTCTTTAAAAAACGTTGACTTCAATACTTTGACAAATTAAACCTGCCGAATTGCTATGTTAGCCTATGGGGACCATCTACAAACTTTTTCTAAGTCTTTACACATCGAATAAAAATCGTTCGATCGCTCGAATCGTTTCAATTCGATGGTCGAATTTCGAAGTTTTTTGTACTTTGAAATTCGACCCTTGAGTGTAAAAACCACGAAAGGTAAAACTTCCAGTAAAAATGATTAAGGTCCCATAGAAGTCAATGGGAGTTGTGTCGATCCTAGTGGACCATTTTTAAACCAATCAGAAAGGTAGAGGTTTTCTTAGAGGTTTTTGAGGTATTTGTATCTTTTTTTCAGATCAGTCAGCACTTTTTTTCATTCATACTTCTTTATAATTAGAACTTTTAATAATTTTAATGGCAATTGTGGTTTTAGAGGTTGTAAGTGTAGTCTTGGTTTCAATACCTTTCAAACCACAAAAATCCGACTTTTAATAAATTAGCCTCCATGTTTTAGTGTACATGCATGTTTAATGTGCTCTCTTTGTGAGCTTTTGATTTGTGTTGTGCCTTTGCTGCTGCATATATGGTTGACTCATGTGAGTAGCATGAAACTGCTAGTACTTTTAAGCAACATTCTTTAAAATGCAACGTTCTACAAGAAATGTTAGCAGTGGGTTACATTTATTAACACAAGTTGTGAATGCAAAGTAACAGATATTCACTTGAGCCCTTGGCCTAGTGACCCCCCACCATACATACACACAGCCCATGTGCATTATATCACCTCATCCAGTGGACTCTGGGGCAGAGCTTCAGACTTCTGTTTGGAGATCCATAAGGGATGAATACAGCTTGTAAAATGTATTTCTGAATTCTTTGCTATATTCTTATATTGTAGTAGCACAAGCTGCATGTAAATTCTAAATTCCATAATCTTCTTGTTACATAGAACTGTATAGTGCTGATTTAATAACGCTGCAAAGCACTAAATGGTTGAACAAAAGCTTCAAGGCCTGCAATGCATGTCAAAGTTGGCAAAGCCATCTACTACCTATATAAATAATAGCCTGAATATTTAAAATATGCTTCTTGAAGCAGAAACATCTGTCATTTTAATAGTAGTATTAGTGTTAAGCATTAGACTTTAGATGTCAGTTTATGCAAACATGTGCAAACAATTGTTTCCAGTCAGCTCCACAAAAATATGTGAATTTTGCATACTTAAAGATAAGCATGAAATTAACATGCTCACCTGAATTTCACTCACTGCTATACCCAAGCTGTGAAAACCTTCTCTGCCAGAGTAGGAGGTTCTAAATCAGTGTTCACAGTCTTCAGAACACATAGGGGCCCAGTTACTTAGTTCGAGTGAAGGAATAGAGGAAAAATAGTTTGAATTTCGAATGGTTGAATATGGCTACTTTGACCATCGAATGGGCTACTTCGACCTTCGACTACGACCTTCGACTTCGAATTGAACGATTCGAACTAAAAATCGTTCGACTATTCAATAGTCAAAGTACTGTCTCTTTAAAAAAAAACTCGACCCCCTAGTTCGCCACCTAAAACTTACCGAGGCCAATGTTAGCCTATAGGCTTCCTAACAATTTACTGATCGAAGGAATATCCTTCAATCGATGGATTAAAATCCTTCGAATCGTTCGATTCGAAGGATTTAATCGTTCGATCAAACGGTTATTCCTTCGATCGTTTGATCGTAGGAATAGCGGTAAATCCTTCGACTTCGATATTCGAAGTCGAAGGATTTTACTTCAACGGTCGAATATCGAGGGTTAATTAACCCTCGATATTCGACCCTAGGTAAATGTTCCCCACAATATGGTAATATGTCAAAATGCAACAGCGGAGATTTTAGTGAACATGCCTTTCCCTCTGTGCTATTTGAATAATATGCTAAGGAGTGACAGCAGACAGCAAAGTCCATCTAGTTCAAACAAACCCCAGTGCACATACATACACAGACCTATCTATACACTCAAATATGTAAACTATACATACTGATACCTGTATTAAAATAATGGTAGATCTTAAGATCACAATAGTCTTATTATATTTGTCATCCAAGCCACTCTTAAAGGCATTAATAGAACCTGCCATCACAACATCATCCAACAGGGCATTCCACAACCTAATTTCCCTGGCATTAACAGTGAAAAATTTCCGAAACTCATTGAAGTCAATGGGCGTCAAAAATTGTCCAAATTCATTACAGTTAACAGGCGTCCGAATAAATTTGAGGATCGCATAAAAATTGTCTGCAATTTTGACACGCGTCAATTTTTTTTTGAAGCAGCAAATTTTTCGCTGGTGAATTTTGGCTGCAGTTTCGTGAAAACATTCACAGGGAAACACAGAAATGCCTGACGAATTTAATTGCCAATCACTAATGACCATGCATAAAATGTCTTGGTTACCTATTGACTTCAATGTGTTTTGTAAATTTAAGAGCAGTTTCACAAATTTTTGGGCAATACGGGACAGATTTGCTCATCACTAGTGGTGGACCTTCTGGAAGGGCTGGGAGTAGAATCAGTAGGGCTTAAGCTGGCCATAGATGCAAAGATTCGATCGTATGAATCATCGTACGATCGGACTTTCCCATCTCCCGACCCGCCACTAACCATTCAGATCAAAGTCTTACCAGTCAGATTAGTAAAAGAACAGATCAGCAATGTTCTGCCCCTGACAGCAATCGTACGATATCTATGTCCAACCAAAGCTAGTGACAGTCTCCCACTGAAAATTGTAAGATCGGCAATACAGTACATGCAGAGATATTATCGGCAGCTGACAGAAATTTTCTAACCTGTCCGATCGACCAAACGACCGATCTCCGCTGGACGAAAAATGTCGGGACTCTCCACACGTTCCGAAAATCGTATGAATCCTCGATTCGTACGATCAGATCTTTGCGTCTATGGCCAGCTTTAGCCTGGAGGTGAGTTAGGGTGAGATTCAGGGAGAATAGCTATTTCCTTGTCTACATATACCTTATATGCTTAATTTGGAGGTAAGTATTATTTTTGGGGTTAAAACATATCTACTCTACTAGATATTCATGGACCTATAACTGAATTACTGAAATACCATTCCTTTCCTATACTTGTAACAGTGTTATAAGATAAAGGTGCTCTAAATAAAGGTCACCCTCTAAATAGGGCTGGAACTGAAAAAGTGAAAACTATACACTGGAGGGAAGACTGTTAGAAGGCTTAACGAGGCTATTTTCTGCTCAAATAATTAACAATTTGCTATTTTAAAACATAAACTCTCCGGACACAAAAAGCCAATGTTTCACTCATGTTGTTCATCTTTTAATAAAATGTGTATAGGGAAAATAGTTGTTTGCCATCAACCACAATATCCTTCAGCTTCCTTATTGAAATTTTTTTTACTACATAAAATTCCATTTCTGCTTTTACTTGCTCTTATATTCTCTTCTTTCCTCTTCATTTCCACCACTGTCTTCAATACATTTTGACACATTGTCAAATACTTGGGGGCCCATTTACTTAGCTCAAGTGAAGGAATAGAGGGAAAAAACGTTGAATTTCGAATGTTTTTTTTTGGCTACTTCGACCTTTCGACTACGACTTCGATTTCTAATCAAACGTTTCAAACTGAAAATCGTTCGACTATTCGACCTATTCTTTAAGAAAAAACTTCGACCCCCTAGTTCGCCACCTAAAAGCTACCGAAGTCAATGTTAGCCTATGGGGAAGGTCCCCATAGGCTTAGCTATCTTTTTTTGGTCGAACAAAAAACGTTCGATCAATAGATTAAAATCCTTCGAATCGAACGAACGGATACGGTTAATTAACCCTCGATATTCGACCTTAAGTAAATTTGCCCCATGATGTTCATTGTGTGACATTGTGTGTTAAAGGTCAAGAAAAGGGGCTGCAAAAATGTCCTTGCCCTTAAACATAATACAGGGGAACCACTATCTACATTATTTTATTTGCAGGGGACGTTTACAACATTCAGACTTCTCTTCTCATTTAGCAGGCTTTGTTCATAAGATGATCATTGAAGTTATTAAACAAACTTTATTCTAGAAGGAAACATTTAAATAACACTATATCATTTTCTTGATGCTAGACAGTGTAATATCAGCACAGCAAAATTACACAGTAATTTCCATATTAGATTAGACTGCAATGAACAAAATACAAAGTCATTTTTTTAGATCGTAGTGACAATTATTTTTTGCCCATGTACTTTGGAGAACAAGGAGAAAAAGCTTTCTGGTGAGTACATTTCCATAAAGTTTATTACATCTTTAAAGATTTGCTAACACAAAAGATTGAATATTGTGCTTGCTTAATACATTTTATTTCAGTAAAATATATAAATGCTAGGTGGGCAGTCATTCAAGTTAAAAAAGGACCACATTTAGGATACAGAAAGAAGTGCTTATGTGGCAAGGTTGCCAAATGAGAGTAATTTGCTCAGTTTGGCTGCTCTTGTGCTGGGCTAAATTGTGTTGATCCTATCATCTGGTTTCTGACCATAGATTGGACCATAATGTAGCACTCATCGGACAGGATGGGTAGCATGCAAATGCAATGGTTAGTGCACCGAGGGTCATAAGTTTGATTCCAGCAAAGGCAGCTTGTATGACCCCATATATAACATAAAACACAATAGTTGTTGCCAGAGTGACATTTATTTACAGTTGTGGAGAGAAGACTGTTCCCTTAAGTTACATAATACTCATTATAACTAAAATATATATTAACGTTTTTAAATGCCTAGTTTATATGAATAAAAACAGAGGGGTTGATTGAGTGCAGCTACCCAAAGCAACCATTAGTGTCTATGTTAGTAATTGAGCCCTCAGCTCTATGTAGGGGCCAATTTATCATAAATCGAGTTGGCAATTTTCATGAAAAAATGGCAAAAAAACACAAACATGAATATATTCCAGAATATTCTTCAGAAGCTTGTCATTAATTATTAAAGAAATAAAAACAGAGAAAAGTTGTGCGGCCACTAGGACTGCGCAACCGGGCGCTAGGACTGTGTGGCCTTGGGGCACCCGCACAAGAAATCCAGCCCTGGTCTCGACACATTTATTTATTTTTCCAGTTCATTACAACATTCCAGTTTTATATCCTCATTGAAAATTAATGGAAAATCGATATGACTATGAAGATTTTCATTCATCGAGGTCATGGTATATTTAATATAGGTAATTCTAAAACAACTGAACGTCTTCAATGATTACTCAGCAAGTCCAGTTGTTTTTAGAATTACCTATATTAGATATAATGGACCAATCTCGCTGGTGTGCAACTTTTTATCTGAGAAAAAATGCTCGCGAGAAAATTGTCACTTTTTTCTTTAAATAAGCTAATGTTTGAGAAAAAAGTTGCACGAGTTTTGTCGCAGATTTCTTTTTGTGCTTTTTTCCCCCTCGTCCTTGAAAATTAGTAAATAGGCATCCCAATCTTATTTTATTTGTAAAATTCTAAAGAAACAACAAATGTATTATATGTTTTATTTCATGCCAATTTGATGCATTTGGGGGCCGATTCACTAACTTCGAGTGAAGGATTCGAAGTAAAAAAATTTCTAATTTCAAAGTGTTTTTTTGGGCTACTTCGACCATCAAATGGGCTACTACGACCTTCGACTACGACTTTGAATTGAAGGATTCAAACTTAAAATGGTTCGACTATTCGACCATTCGATAGTCGAAGTACTGTCTCTTTAATAAAAAACTTCGACCCCCTAGTTCGCCATCTAAAAGCTACCGAACTCAATGTTAGTCTATGGGGAAGGTCCCCATAGGCTTTCCTAAGTTTTTTTGATCGAAGGATATTCCTTCGATAGTTGGATTTAAATCCTTTGAATCGCTCGATTCAAAGGATTTTATCGATCGATCGAAGGATAATCCTTTGATTGTTGGATCGCACTATTTGCGCTAAAATCCTTCGACTTCGATATTCGAAGTCGAAGGATTTTAATTCCCAGTCGAATATCAAGGGTTAATTAACCCTCGATATTTGACCCTTTGTGAATCGGCCCCTTAATGTTCCTTCCATGTTTTTCTGTCTGTTTTCATCTCTCTTAGCTAAGATACTTTGTCATTTTTAAGGCTATGTTCCTCCAGAGAGCCCAACATAAATCTAAAGGTTGCCGTACTGTTAAACTTAATGAAGCCATTTACATTATGTATGATAATAGCTATACACATGTAGGTCATAATCAGGGGAGCATTTAAAGGCCAAGGCAAGATAAAATAAAGAGATATGATTAATGGTTTTGGTAATTTTAGCCTTAGAGCTGCAATCAGTAATAGCATAAGCCACATTTACACCATACCATACAGCTCACTTCAAATATGAAGCCAAAACATGCCGTAGACTACTTTAGTGTTAGCTGGTTATAGTCAGTTTTACTGACAAGACTAATGTAATCCAACAGGACATTGCTTCCCACTAGATACTGATAATGTGGAACCATTTTTAAATTATATACTGTAATCATAATTCCATTTAGAAAACAGTACACTGAACAGGAGAGCCAGCGTTTATTAGTAACTGTTGGTTATTCCTACTGTCTTTGGGGGTGCAAGTAGCAAATGGAAAAGAATTATTAATGTAGAAATGCTACGTCATATAGCTCATTTACTAATGTAGGTTCTAAACTGCACTAACGTAGATGTCAATAGTAGCTAATCAGTAGTGATGAGTGAATCTGTCCTGAAAAATTTGCAAAACTGCAAAAATTTTTGTAAATGAGGAAAAATTTGCAAACCGCATTAAAGTCAATGGGTGTCATAAAATTTTCTCTGCGCAACAAATTTTTCCCACTCTGAAAGTCAATAAAGTCCATGGGCATATTTCTGGTGTCTTTGTCTCAGCGACAATTTTGTCTTGACGACTTCTTGTCCAAATGCATAACGTCAATTGCTGATTTTTCTTATGGCAACTTTTTCGTCTTGGCGACAATTTTGTCGTGGCAACATTTTTCACTGCAGATTTATACCTCTTTTTTGTGAAAAAATTTGCAGATGGCAAAATGAGGAAATTCGCCACTAATCCATGGCTGCCGAAAAATGTGTTCATCACTACTAATCAGCTAATCAGGCTACTATAAGATACAGAACTAGAACAAATACTATGGTCCATATTTGCCTGGCACTTTGATTGCTATTTTGATGACAGTATCAGAAAAGGAAAGGGGCCCCTCTGAGGCTTAATTAGAATCGAGCTTGTTGCAGGTTACTTTAACGTGATGATCATACTGTATATGCCTTTTTCAGCTTCTCAGCCTACGTAACTATGTCTGTCTACAAACACGATCCATGTGAAATATGCACAGCAAATTGTATAAAATAATAATTCATTATTCATTATAAATGATTCAGAATGTGTATTCATTTGATCTGAATTTCAGACATTCTCTATTAGTCCAGCGTGGACTGCAGATTTCATAGCTAACACCTTGGCAACCAGGCCCTGTGGGATATTTTGTTTTTACAACACAAAGAAACTAAAATATAATTTGGCGAGAGCACAAAAATAGTCCTCATGTCAGAATACAAAACTGTCAGTCATGAAATCTGACATCCAGAAGGTAAGGATGGAAAGGGATATCAGAGATTTAAAACCAGGCATCCCAACTAATTTAATTCAAAAAGGGTTGTTTTCCAGTGCAGTCTTTTCTCAATACCACCCACCCTGTGTCATTTAATCAATTTCAATAGCAAACTTTAGAGGTGACATTGTGACCATCCATCCCAGGGGACAGCTTTATATCGGCAGATAAATAATTTATTATCTTTTTAATTATTCATACAAAAGTACAAAATCCAAAATGAAGCACCGTGGCAGAGTAGTTAAGGTGTCAACAATGAAACCTGAATCCAAGTAATTCTGTAGCTAGTTTAGCAGCTAATTAGAGGGGCATTCAGAAACATAAATGAGCAGCGATACACCTGGAATCAAATATATCGGGCTTTAATGTGCCGCATACCTTTACAAGATTCACTAGAGGTTTTTGATATTTTACTTTTTCATTACAAGTTACAAAACACAGTGTAAATAACTGAATGATAGCTGACATTCTGGATCCCTTCTTACTGGAATTGACTACTTTAACGAGTTCAAAAAGGTCAGCATCATCCAAGTCAGCATACACTCCTGTTACAATATATGAGAAATCATGAGCACTGTAGAATTGCCCAGCTGCTATTTTTTCTTCAAGGCTCGGACTAAACTACATTCTGGAGTTGACTAGCTGCTACATACAGTATATACTATAGCTATTATCTGCACAATCAAAGAGAAAAAATATATAATTGTCAATGATCACTTTTATTTACATTTTACAAATAAAATTTGAGGCGTTAGTACCACACTTTGCTCAAATCTAAATTCTCATAGAGTAAAAAGGTACTTGAGCTTGAAAATGTACATCTGGATATTGTTGCTAGGGGTTCAACATTTTAAAAGTACCCTCATAATTTGTAAGCAGTAGACATGTGAGCTTCCATATTTACAGCACTGCCAGTGTCAGACTAGGGGGGCCCAGGCCCACTGGGGCTGCCACACCAGGGTCCCGCGCACAACAGCCTGTGGCCCCTGACCCCCCCTCGCCCTCCACAACCTTCCTCCATTTTGTACCGATTGGGGCAGGGAGAGGTCAGGGAGCTTCAGGCAGGGAGTTTCAGGCAAGCAGAAGGAGCATGTCTGGGCTGGATGAGCCCACGAGTGCCTGTGGCCCACCGTTTTTTCCTGGTGTCCCACCAGCCCAGTCTGACCCTGAGCACTGCGGATCATCATCAGTCAAAGGGAAAATGTTAACTAAGGCAGCAATGGAAAATCAATCCTATTAGGTTTTATAATGCCTCTGTAACATCCTACTTAGATCTGAACCAGTGGCCCACAGTTTGTTATACCTCTACTCCACTAAAACAGACTGCTAGGAATCTGTTGTGGTGCTTGCAAACGTTTTACTTATCAGGTAAGCATGGTCTTTTCTGGCCAGTGCTGCTCAGTATATACCATTAACCTGCCTATATACATGTAATCCCCAGATCTGAGCTTACTCACTGCCTGTTGTAGGTGACCAGCTTGTTCCTAGGTTCCTTGAATCCTGCTGTTTTCTAAGTCTTGATATCTGCCCTGCCCTGGTCAGGTACTTTGCAATTTTCGGTTTTTTAAACCCAGTCTGTTCCTGATTATGAGTTTGTCTCACAATTTAATAATCTCTCAGATTCTGACTCACCGTATAGTGTCCTTACCGGTTCCTACAATGAATTTAATTTTGGGTAGCCCTGGATTCTTGTCCGTTAAGATGGCACCCAAGTAGCTGAGGGTTAGGCACAAAACCAAAAGTAACTGCTATAGGCAGAAAAGTGCACCAAAACAAGAATCCAGTTACTCCCTTTTTTGTCCTTGTAGCACCTTGAAGTATGCACTCCGCAATATAGAAAGACCACTGGAACACCCCAGATGCCAAGAATTCCAAATAATATACTGCATTTCAAGTTTTACTTTTTTACTACTTATTTTTTAATATATAATATGACACTTACTGTATATTTTATACATGGTGACTTTTTCAGCTGAGAGCTAAAAAAATGTCATTCTGTGTGTAAAAAATGCATTACCTCTACTAGGCAGAAATTGTGAAATACCACATATACGTCTCTGCAATACTGGTAACAATTAAGTCAAATAATTTCTGTATAGTACTTACAAACTTATAAAACAGGGGGTTTTCCAAAAAGCATTTTAATATTCACTGTATTGAAAAAGTGTATAGAATGATATCTAATAATAGAGAACTATATAACAGATTTTGTCTTAATTTTCAAAAATCCATTAAAAATGGTTCAATTTATTACTCTTCAACTGACATAAGAGAATAAAAACAGAGAAAAATCACACACCGACACCAATGCATTTGGAACAAGGTTAAAAACACAGAGAAAAATGCCCACTGACTCCAGTGCATTTGCCACATAATAAAAAGTGTGGGGGGAAATGCCCATTAACTCCAATGCCTTTGGCATGAGAAAAAATGGAAGAAAAAAACACCCACTGCACTTGGTGACACCAATGCATTGGCAAGAGATTAAAAAACAAGGAGAAAAATGCCCACTAACTTCAGTTAGTTAGATAAAAAAAGAAGGTGAAAAAATGGCCATTGACGTCAATGCATTAGGCCCAAGAAAAAATGCTGTCAAACGATGACCATTAACAATGCATTTGTGGAAATTTATGAAACTTTTTCTGAATTTTATTTTTTTAGCAAAAGTAAACAAGGCAGTTTCATTTATGACTGGGATAACTGAATACAGGAAGACAGTTCAGGTTCTTACACAAGGGCCTTTTTTACAAACATGTCGGGCGCAAAAAAAACTCATATATTGTGGCTATATTGTTCACCTTCAAAATTAGCTGTTGAGAGCTATCTCTGAAATCACTAAAATTAGAAGACTAAGGGGGTTATGTAATAAAAGTCACTAAGTTTGCTCAGGGCAGTAGCCCATAGCAACCAATCAGCAAGTAGCATTTACCGGTCACCTGTTTAAAAATCTTATTGGTTGCTATGGGTTACTGCTCCTGGGCAAACTTAGTGCCTTTTATTACGTATGGGGGTAATAGTGTTCAGAAGATCAGTAGTAACTTTGCTAAGTTGGAGTACAATTTTTAATCATATGTAGTTTCCAAAAACATGCATTATTTTCAATTTGTGTAGCTAGATTGGCAGCATATCTATTTACTTTTTTAATTTTGGGGTCTAAACATACTTTGTTAATCGAATGCATACTGAACATCAAATTATTCAAAATGACATTTATGATGTTTTATAATTACACAAGTAGCTATTTACACTTTTATATTGTCTCATAGGAGAATACTGTTATGATTTATTACTGTTTTCTTCCAGGCTACTCATTTACTCATTCACAGACGTCAGGTAGGAGTTTTTTTCTGCTGGTGCTTTTCTTCCAGTGGAGAAAATGCCTGCTGTGACATTAACCTAAAGGCTGGGAAAATGTACTGTACGTTACAGGTATGGGACCTGTTATCCAGAATGCTCAGGACCTGGGGTTTTCCAGATAATGGATCTTTCTGTAATTTGGATTTGTCATACCTTAAAGGAAAACTATACCCCCCAAACAATGTAGGTCTCTATTAAAAGATACTGAGTAAAACAGCTCATGTGTAAAACCCTGCTTCATGTAAATGAACCATTATCATAATAATATACTTTTGTAGTAGTATGTGCCATTGGGTACTCATAAATAGAAAATTGCCATTTTAAAAAATAAGGGCCGCCCCCTGAGATCGTAAGATTCACTGTGCACACATACAAACCACATGTAAGGTCACATGAGCCAATTAACAGAGTTCTGCCTTTTGCTTCCTCACTTCTTCCTGTTACAGTTAGGGGCAGATTCACTAAGGGTTGAATTTCGAAGTTAAAAATACTTCGAAATTCGACCCTCGAATTGAAATCCTTCGACTTCGAATATCGAAGTCGAAGGATTTAGCGCTAAACGTTCGATCGAACGATCAAAGGATTTTTCGTTCGTTCGAATGATTAAATCCTTCGAATCGAACGATTCGAAGGATTTTAATCAAACGATCGAATGAATATCCTTCGATCAAAAAAAGCTTAGCAAGTCTATGGGGACCTTCCCCATAGGCTAACATTGACTTCGGTAGGTTTTATCTGCCGAAGTAGGGGGTCGAAGTTTTTTTTAAAGGGAAAGTACTTAGACTATCGAATGGTCGAATAGTCGAACGATTTTTACTTCGAATCGTTCGATTTCGATTGAATTTGAACGAATTTAACCAATTCGATGGTCGAAGTACCCAAAAAAAAATTCGAAGATTTTTTCATTCGAATCCTTCACTCGAAGTTAGTGAATCTGCCCCTAAGTGTTGTAGTATTTCTGGTCAGGTGATCTCTGAGGCAGCACAGATAGAGTCACGAAATGGTGGTTCAAGGCAAGAGATGTAAAAGGGCAATATTTATGTAAATATATATTCCAGTTTGGTAAGATTCTTTAATATGTCATTCAATTTGATATAAACTATCTGTTGCTTAAGTATTCATTTTGGGGGTATAGTTTTCCTTTAAGTCTACTAGAAAATCATGTAAACATTAAATAAATCCAAAAGGCTAGTTTTGATTACAATAAAGATTAAGGGGCAGATGTATCAAGGGTCGAATATCGAGGGTTAATTAACCCTCGATATTCGACTAGGAATTGAAATCCTTCGACTTCGAATATCGAAGTCGAAGGATTTAGCGCAGAACATTTGATCGAACGATGGAAGGATTATTCCTTCGATCGAACGATTAAATCCTTAGAATAGAACGATTCGAAGGATTTTAATCCAACGATCGAAGGAATATCCTTCGATCAAAAAAACTTAGGCAAGCCTATGGGGACCTTCCCCATAGGCTAACATTGACTTCGGTAGCTTTTATCTGCCGAACTAGGGGGTCGAAGTTTTTTTTAAAGAGACAGTACTTCGACTATAGAATGGTCGAATAGTCGAATGATTTTTAGTTTGAATTCTTCGATTCAAAGTCGTAGTCGAAGGTCGAAGTAGCCCATTCGATGGTCGAAGTAGCCCAAAAAACACTTCAAAATTCAAAGTTTTTTTACTTCGAATCCTTCACTCGAATTTAGTGAATCGGCCCCTCAATATATCTTAGTTGCGATCAACTACTGTTTTATTTTTACAGAGAAAAAGGAAATCTTTTTTTTAAATCTGGATTATTATAGATAAAAAGGAGTCTATGTGAGATGGCCTTTCCTCAATTTTGAGCTTTCTGGATAATGGGTTTTTGGATAACAGATCCCATACCTGTACTTTGTTTATACATATTGCAGAGCAACTTTGTACAAAAGTATTTCTTTTGATGAAGAGAGCCGCTTTGTTAACTGTGATCATATTTTCAGCTAATTTAATTTGGCTGCAGGTATACCTCTTTTGTTGCATACAGTAATTAGACTTTCAGAGACTTCCAAGTTCTTATCAGCAAAAGTCAACATATCATAGCTTTTGATTATTGCTTTCATTCACCAAGACCAGACCAGCTTTAATGTAATTACATTATGAAAATGACATATCCTTGAGCTGAATATAGAGTTGCACTCATGGTATGGGCTACCTATTCATGTAAACGTAGGGTTTGTCTTTCATTTAATCAGACTCTATAGTTATAGAAACATAGTGGTAGAGGTATTCATTACTAAAAAGGGAAACCCAGGGACATGGGAAATGCTGCTATATTTGCTGTTATATTTTTACTTTGTTAACCATTATTACCGCTTGGTAAACTATATTGGCTCATGGTAAATCTGCCACATTTTTTGTGTTAACAAAAATGCTAAAATTACCTGTAAATTTTCAACTATGGCCAGGGCTGGACTTCTCCTGCTCGCCACCCCGAGGCCTCTGGGTCCTAGCGCCCACCGGCCGAGCATACATCCCCCCCAGCCGCAAGTGTGCGTACTGATTAGTTACCAATGTAGTTTACTATGCAGCGGGGCAGCATGGTGCCCCTAATATTTCGCTGCCCTTTGTGGCCTTGCTATGGCTATAGTAGCAGCTTCTCTCAGCAAAGTCTCCATGGCCTCTTGTATTGGTCAAAAATATGTTGGTGTTTTGTAAGAACACCATGGTGTTTTTTTAATTAAAGTCCAATGTTTTCTGGTTGGACTTTTAAAGGGGAAAACCACCATGTTAAAAGTCAGAATAAAAAGTACTCGAACTCAGACCTGCCAAATTCATGTAGAAGTCAATTGCAGATGTCCCGTTGATATCTGCTCTGGGTTTTGTTCAATAATCCAAAGATTTTGTGGTGAACAGGTGTCAAATCTGAAAAAGGTGCAGTTTTCAGAGACAAATCTGAAAAATCTGTCAATTCAGATTTTTTCATGCTTTTATAAATTTTTCCTGCACAAGAAATTTTCTGAAAAATGTATTGATAAACAAGGGGAAAAGACCTTGCAGATTCATAGTAGTTTTCAGAAAAGGGTGAGAAATTTTTGGATTTTGATAAATAGCCCCCCATGTGTCAACATGAAGCAGCATTTATAAATGTAGTACATGTTCTAGGCATATAATAAATAGTGGTCTCATAAATTAATTAGTAAAGGAAGACCTACACTATGTAGAAACAGGGCATAGTCTCTAGTAAAGGCTTTTCAATTATTCTGGCACATGGGGTGGCTAATATTTAACAATTGCAAACCCTAGGGTTTCTTCAATAAATAATGCCATAAATATTTAAGGAGAAGGAGATTTCAAGTATAAATCCCCTATAGTATCACATAGGTATAGCACAAGTCATATTTAATCAACAGCTAGGCAAGTTAAATGTAATAGTTTAATGATAAGAGAAAAAATGCAGCAAATAACAATACTGTGACTCTGACAGTTGTAAAGCAACATTGAATTAATACCTCCTTAATGGTAGGAATCACAGCTGAGACAAAGAACACAGAAGCATTTACCTTGCATTACCCAACATATTTAATTTCCATTTTATGAAGCATGACATACAGCAGACATACAGCCCCCTTAGCACTTTATATTCGTTGTTCAACCTGGTGAATCCATTTCAGGGCAAGCTTCCTTATTATCTCTGTGTTGTAATCCTAATCCTGAGAGCAATAAATAAAAGGCAAGTGCTGGTGGAAAATCAATGACTTGTTCCCTAATATATCAACAAGCCATTGTGTAGTGTCCTAATTAGGCCCTGAGGGTGAAATATTTTTTAGGGGGTGGACTAAATAACTTCAGCTTGATTTATTCGATTATAAGTAGTTGTCTCTAACAAAGTAATGGCTCATAAGGTTAATATCGGTAATGGCTTTCTTTTATTAATACGTTATTGATATGCTCAAGTAGAAACTATTTAATAATATTCCAATAGATTTCTTACTCAGCATGCACGTAGAAGCTAATAATCTCCCCATGTGACTTAGATTTTAAGTAGACATGTGTCTAGTTAAGACTTTGTTCATTATTTTTTCTCATAAGCATTTTGCTGTACTAGAATGAGGTTTATACATATCAATTTAATCAAACAATAGGGATAGAAAAGTTGCCTAGAATATAGTGCTTTTTCTATGAAGCATCACATCATGCACTGTAAAATGATCAAAAACTATCTACAGCGTGCCCCTCCCCTCTGCCTTTACATCTGTCCTGTTCATCTTCTCTTTGAAACAGAGCAAAGTCTTTATCTGCCGTACAGCTGACAACTGAAAAATAGCAAATGGGCATTCTTTGATTCCCTTTGAGCAAGTCTGTGCATATCAATCGGATAAACAAGCACAATTTCAAACAAGTTATTTACTGAAATATCATTCTGAGAGCACAGAACCATAAAATACAGTTGGTCAAATCTCAGTTTGACTCCCCTTATACAGTATATTCAAACACATACCATTCAATAACTGTCAGACTCAAACCTTTCTAAAAATTTAAAAATGTAATGAAAGTTGGAATAGATAGTAGAAACAACTGGTGACAAATAAAAATGTCCTGTTTAAGCCAGAATTGTTTTAATGGTTTCTTTTCGTCTGTGATAATAAAACAATACTTTGTATTTGTTGGTAATGTAGACCATGACTCTATTTTGGTAGCAAAACCATTCTATTGGGTTTTCAATGTTTAAATATGTTAAAATAACCTGCATGTATCATGATCTAAATGATAGAAAAAGCCTATGGGGTATATTTATCAAAGAGTGAAGTTAATAGTGAAGTTCCACCACTAGAGTGAAATTCTGCCACTCTCCATTCATTTCTATGGGATTTTTATTGGCGTATTTATCAAAGGGGGAACTTTCACTTTCACCCATTGATAAATACGCCTTTCAAAATCCCATAGAAATGAATTGAGAGCTGCGGAATTTCACTCCAGTGGCGGAACTTCACTCTTTGATAAATTTACCCCCTTATCTGGAAAACTCCAGGTCCCACGCTTTTTAGATAATAAAGTCCCTCCCTGTACCATCATTTTACAAAGCAACCTGTGTACAATATGAGCCGTATACAAGGGGTTTGTGCAAAAGAATATCCATCTTGTCAGAAATGTAATATATTAATAAAATAAAAAGCAAATAGAATATCTTTACTGTATCCTACTGTATTTCTTTAACTGGGGTGATCAGTGTTGAAAGGAGAGATAATAAGCTCTGGATAATAAATGTATACTCTGTTTTACCCTTATCTCAAGCTTCCACATACGCAGGTGTTCATCATATAAGAAGTTTAGATAGGAGGGGAACTCTCTTCTCCTTATTTAACAACAAGAACCAATGAGAAGAGATTAAGTGCAACATGAAAATGTCCTTTATTTGTACTGTTATATCCTTGTTATCAAAGGAATAGGCAGGCATATTTTCAGCACTTACTTGGGCTCAATAAAAATATTTATTGTTTTAAATCCTTGTAAAATAAGAAATGCTAAGGGGATCATATCAAGTAAATAGGACTCCAGGGTTGTGATTTGTAATTGGAGTGTCATTAAAACACATGTACTTAAGATTTGTACCTGGGGAGCTTGACTCATTATAAAACATGAAACATAAAACCAGGATTTGACAACAATACAGGTAAAAATTCATATTCAGGGGGATAATTATCAAAATCTAAAAAGTTCTCACAATTTTCTGAAAACGACTCTGACCAATTTCGCACAGATTTTCCCCCCCAGCCCATTTATTAAAAAAAATTCTCGTGTGGGAAAATACAGCGACTTTTTCAGATTTGACTCCAGAATACTGCGTCTTTTTCGGATTTGACACCGAATACCGCAACTTGTCGAGAAACCCAGTGCAAATTATGATATCTTCAGAACATCTGCCATTGACTTTTACGTGAAGTCGGCTGGTCTGAGTTGGAGTACTTTTTTATTGAAATTTTTAACACCATTAAATGGTGGTTTTGCCCTTTAAAAATACAATAAAAAAAATCGGACTTCGATAAATAACCCCCCTAAATGTTAAAAAATTAATAGAGGATCAGAATAGTGGTACTACTGCTTTACAATGATATGATATATGAGAGAAATGAAACAAATGAAATAAATGGAACATGAACATCCTCAAATGGTTTAGACCAATGAAGATTGTATGATGATATGATCAGCGGAGAACTCCTAGATGGCACTCAAAAAATAATATATATATCATAATCAACAAGCTTTTAAGTATATAGACTATTTATCATTCAGGGTACCCTAAGTTGCCCCATAACCCTATGGGGTATATTTATCAAAGAGTGAAGTTAATAGTGAAGTTCCGCCACTAGAGTGAAATTCCACCACTCTCCATTCATTTCTATGGGATTTTTATAGGAATATTTATCAAAGGGTGAACTTTCACCCATTGATAAATATGCCTTTCAAAATCCCATAGAAATGAACTGAGAGCTGCGGAATTTCACTCTAGTGGCGGAACTAAGGGGTTGGACAGTATGAAAAGGTAGGTTTTAGCTTGCTCCTTTGCTTCCTATAGTATTTATTTTATTAGTATTTAAATTGCTAGCACATGATTAAATGGAGGAACAATAATACTAATACTATTATGCATAAATTCCACAGTGTACTGGCCAAAGGCATGCAATGTTCTATAATATAATAAATGCATATTCATATTTATTTAAGGAACAACCCATGTTTAGACAGTTGTATTGTTATGCTATTGCACAATATATTCCTTTAAAATTATATACATTTCCTACCCCTTTCTTTGTTTTCTATTCCTTCGGCTTGTTCAGAGGTCTCTGACTGCTCTGAAAGTTTAGTCATCGTTGCAAAAATCTCTAAAACCACTGGAATGAGAATGTTGATAAAAAAGTATCAATGCCTCTTCCACAAATACTGGAATAATATATGTAATTATATTATTATTATTATTTTTATTATTATTATTATTATTTTTATATGGAACACCATTGTTCATTTATTAAATCTCTTATACCAATATGGAACTGAATTTTAATATTCCTTGGGCATTATACAATTATATGTAATCAGGTCACAAGTTTTAAGACATCTCTTTAATTTCTGAGCTTCCATGGTGATTAGGCTAAGTAGTGGCGCATTAATTGCTCTTCAACATAATTTTACATGATCTGTGCTTTGCTGTGCCTAAATTACTTAATTAGCTCAATGTTAATGCAGTCTTCAGCAGATTCAATAAAATATAATACAGGTAACCTGATCGTATATTTTGTATTCTGGTTATGGACATTAATTTTATCATCAGATCTCATTATCTTAATTACATAGAATGCCCTCCATTTGGAATTGCAAATAACTTGAATGAAAACAGCGATAGGGAATATTAAATAAAATTTAAATACAAATTAAATTATTGTATAAGAGTATTTGGAACAGCAGTTGTATTTGTATTTAAAAAATATTGAACTAATGTACTGTTTTAAAAATTACTTCAAGATCAGAGTGAAACATTAAATTATAGTTATTTATTTTTATTTGCAAGGGAAATGATTTACATTGCAGTGACAGATATTCAGTGGGGGCGAAGGAAATCCGGGGACTATGATAACTTAAGAATGGCAGTGGAAATGTCAGAAAGGAATCATAAAAAAACACATCACATTGAACGCTTGAAAATTTTTAGGTGTTATTTCAATGCCTTGAAGGCAATAAGCTATAAAAAGAAATTCAGCTTCACCAAAGAACAATGTGCACAGAATATTACAGGAGAACCACTTTTTCACATGAATTTTTAGGGGCAGATTCACTAAATTCGAGTGAAGGATTCGAAATAAAAAAACTTCGAATTTCAAAGTATTTTTTGGGCTACTTCGACCATCGAATGGGCTACTTCGACCTTCGACTACGACTACGACTTTGAATCGAAGGATTCAAACTAAAAATCGTTCGACTATTCGACCATTCGATAGTCAAAGTACTGTCTTTTTAAAAAAAACTTCGACCCCCTAGTTCGGCAGCTAAAAGCTACCGAAGTCAATGTTAGCCTATGGGGACCTTCCCCATAGGCTTTCCTAAGTTTTTTTGATCAAAGGATATTCCTTCGATCATTGGATTAAAATCCTTCGAATCGTTCGATTCGAAGGATTTTATCGTTCGATCGGACGCAGAATTTGCGCTAAATCCTTCGACTTCGATATTCGAAGTCGAAGGATTTCAATTCCTTGTCGAATATCGAGGGTTAATTAACCCTCGATATTCGACCCTTAATACATCTGCCCCTTAGTGTAATGGTTCAAGGCTGTCGTTCTGCTACTTTTATTCAACAATGTCTATACAGGTAATTGTCTTTAGTTAAAAGAAAACATATGCCTGGGTAAACAAATATTTTCCACAACTGTGACTAAAGAATGTAATACATGTGTTTCTACAATAAGGGGCAAATTCATCAAGGGTCGAATATCGAGGGTTAATTAACCCTCGATATTCGACTGGGAATGAAAATCCTTTGACTTTGAATATCGGAGTCGAAGTATTTTGCTCAAATACTGCGATCAAACGATCGAAGGAATAATCGTTCGATCGAAGGATTAAATCCTTTGAATCGAACAATTCGAAGGATTTCAATCCAACGATCGAAGGATTATCCTTCGACCAAAAAAACTTAGCCAAGCCTATGGGGACCTTCCCCATAGGCTAACATTGGGTTCGGTAGCTTTTAGGTGGTGAACTAGGGGGTCAAAGTTTTTTCTTAAAGAGACAGTACTTTGACTATCGAATGGTCGAATAGTCGAACGATTTTTAGTTCGAATCATTCGACAACAAGGTTTCCAGCACCATCAGATTGAGCACAGGAGCTCCTCAAGGATGTGTTCTCAGCCCGTTGTTGTACACATTGCTGACACATGACTGCATAGCGAGACACAGCTCGAACCACATCATCAAGTTCGCCGATGACACAACTGTGGTGGGGCTCATCAACCACAACGACGAGTCGGCGTACAGAGATGAGGTTCAGCAGCTGGCAGTCTGGTGCAGTGAGAACAACCTGTCACTGAATGTGGATAAAATGAAAGAGATGATCGTCGACTTCAGGAGAACTCTCCCTGTTCACACACCACTCAACATCAACGGCTCCACAGTAGAGATAGTAAAGAACACCAAATTCCTGGGAGTCCACATCTCTGATGACCTCACCTGGACCACCAACACCGCCTCCATTACCAAAAAGGCTCAGCAACGTCTTCACTTCCTAAGACGACTGAAACGGGCCAGTCTTCCGCCTCCAACCCTCACAGTGTTCTACAGGGGCACAATAGAGATAGTCCTGACGAGCTGCATCTCCATCTGGTACAGTAGTGTCAGCTCTGCTGACCAGAAAAGTCTAGAGCGGACTGTCAGAGCAGCTGGCAACATCATTGGAGTGGCTCTTCCATCACTGCAGGACATCTTCCACAAGCGCTGTGTAAGAAAGGCCTCCTGCATTGCACTGGACTCCACACACCCCTCACATGGACTGTTCACGCTGCTCCCATCCAGCAGACGCTTTTGCAGTATTAAAGCCCGAACAACCAGGCTGCGTGAAAGCTTTTTTCCACAAGCGATCAGACTCCTCAACTCACTGCCTGCCCTCCCACTACATTCCAGACATACCTCAACTGTGAACTTAACTTTGTGAACCGTTAATTTATTTGCACAATTCTAAAGGTTTACACATGTAAACAGTATATCCAATTTCTGCCAATATATTGCACATTTCATGTTTATATATTTATTGTGTATTTTTAAGTGCCTTTTTGTGATATGTACTAGCTGGAGCCACGTCGTCTCGTCTCACTGTATATTTGTATACTGCTGAGACGACAATAAAGTTTACTTTGACTTTGACTTTGACTTGAAGGTCGAAGTAGCCCATTCGATGGTCGAAGTAGCCAAAAAAACAATTCGAAATTCAATGTTTTTTTTCTTCTATTCCTTCACTCGAAGTTAATGAATTGGCCCCTAAATGTACCAAGTGTTTCAATAAGTACCCTGAACAGTTTTGTTTATATACTAAATTATTGTCATTTAAGGCAAAAAGATTATTAACTATATTTGCCACATTTTTGTAGTATTCCCTTGTTTGTGCTAAAAGCGTCTAACTGCCACCCCCTTTGAAATATATCAACCTATTAAATGATAAACCAGCAATATATTGTTACTAATACACTTTTAATAACTAAGAAAAAAATAGAGATGGCAACTTAAAATATTAAAAATGAACACTGAGATCAATGGAAAGGCACAAGATATTTAAGAGATACAATAAGAAATGCATGACTTTGCATCTAAAATAATAGCAAAACCATAGATCATACGCATAGCTCAGATACCATAATGCAATTCATAGAAGTAAATAGTGTGGAGCAAATTTTTTTGCCATATACTGTATGCGTAATGAATTTACCTTTAGGAGCGTGGAGGGGATGCATGCTGCGTCCTGTTTCTTTGTTTGCCATCCAGGAGGTTTGCACGCTCAGCGCACCTCTGGGTTTTGACACAGGTTTGCGTCTAACATGATTGCGGTTTGTGCGAAGTTTGAATATTTCAAGGGGCCTTGGGCAAATATTCACTGCCCAACATTAGGGGGCAGATTTATCAAGGGTAGAATTTTGAAGTGGAAAATACTTCGAAATTCAACCATTGAATTGGATTGTTCGACTTCGAATGTCGAAGTTTTTTTATCGAATTTGGCCGTTTTCGGTCTAAGTCAAATCGTTCAATCTTACGATGAAATGAAAGGTTTAAGGTGGCGAAGTGTCGAAGTCAAACTTTTTTTAAAGAGACAGTACTTTGATTTTCAAAGTCGTACTTTTTACTTTGAATCAAAGTCGAATTTGGCCTATTCAATGGTCGAAGTACCCATAAAATAGTTCAAAATTCGAAGTTTTTAACTTCGAAAATTCACTTAGACCCTTAGTAAATCTGCCCCTAGGTCTATATCATGGTTCCTGGGTGCGTTCTTTGTGTATTCTTTATCTGGTTTTCACTCTTCCTGTTCTTGACATTTTCCAGTTTGCTGCCTGTCCTGATCCTTGCCTTGTTTTGACTACTCTTTTAGATCCTGTTCTGTAATGTGATATCAGTGTGTTTGACCTGGCTTGTGACCTTGACTATTCCTTTGTCTCCTGTTTTTGTCCCATGTTATTCAACTGTTGCCAACCTAGCCTGGCTTCAACTATACTTTTTGTCCCCGTTCTACTACCTCCCACTTGGTTCCCTTGGTCATACCTTAAATCTGTATAGAGAAAAAATTTTGGCGCACAAACAACATTTTCGCAGACAGTATGCTGCACCATGTAAACAACACGTTATACAACATGTTATACAACATAACACCTGTTTCTAGGAGTTGCATGACACATTGGTAATCCTATCACAGTAACTACACAGAATCAACACCTCTGTGAATTTCAGATGTCACCTCTCTGAAGAGTTGTAATGTGCCGTTGTGATTGGATCGGTGGAAGAGTTTATATGCCGAGAACTTCCCACACAGTCAGTTGAACTGAAGAAGCTGCTCGGAGGAGCAGTGAAACGTCTTCAATAATTACTCAGCAAGTCTAGTTGTTTATTTTTAAATTACTTGTATTAGACATGTATACAACACTTTTTAAAATTTTGCAGGCATTATGACAAATCCACAAAACTATAACATACCTTCTGTAATTTGTATATTTTTACAATTTGGCGACAAACACTTTTGGGAATTTCCCTCCACATTATGTCTCTGTGCTAAAAAGAATATAGGACTTGCTTTTGCAGAGTTTTCATCTATTTGATAATACTGTAATTCCAATTTTGAGCACGCACTTCACGAACCTCTTGGAAACGGTTAAAACTCAAAAAGCTTTATCTCACATAGAATAAAACATCTGCCGCGTTTCGTGTACAAACACGTGTAATCATAGATATAAAATATTTTACTGTTGTCTTGCAGGAAAGTGCTCTTATACAGTGAATGGTTGTGGCCACATCTACCAGGGCATTAACCTATGTGTTTGGGGCGGTTTTATCCAGTGTGAGTTTTATTGGGATGCCCAAACTTGAATTTGAATAAATCTTCTCTATTTGTTCTTCCAAGAAATGGTAAACTTTTAAATTCTGGTGCAAAACTTCAATGAGTAGGGAAAGAAAGGTTTTTGCCATTTTTTACATTTTCAAATCCAAAGAAAGAGCTGATCTCATATCTTATATGATGGAACCTGTTTTTTGCTTGGAGATTAATGTGGTAGGGCATTGCCAGAAAGTTCCAGGAGAGGCAATAGTTGCTGCAGAAACTACAGCATATTTTTGTGAGGAAGATGACAAGCTTATATCACTAGGGATGTAGCGAACGTCGGAAAAAAAGTTCGCGAACATATTCGCGAACTTGCGCAAAAATGCGAGCGGTTCGCGAACGGTTCGTGAACCCCATAGACTTCAATGGGAAGGCGAACTTTAACATCTAAAAAAGACATTTCTGGCCAGAAAAATGATTTTAAAGTTGTTTAAAGGGTGCAACGACCTGGACAGTGGCATGCCAGAGGGGGATCAAGGGCAAAAATGTATCTGAAAAATCTGCCTGTGTGTGCTTGGAAGAGATAGTGTAGGGGGAGAGCTGTTAGTGATTTCAGGGACAGATGATAGTAAGTTTGCTGGCTAGTAATCTGCTTGATACTGCTCTGTATTGGAACAAAAAAATAAATAAAAGCAGTCCTTACAAGGACTACTGTTATTGCAGCAGTCAGCAGATGAGATCAGAAGCAGGACAGCTGCCCACTGCAGCTACATACAGAGCACTGCAGTAGAAGGTAGATTACTAGCCAGCAAAGCTACCTAAGCTTAAATGTCCCTCAAACCCCTGCAGACTTCTGTCCCTCCAATAACAGAGCAGTATCAACACGATTACTAGCCAGCAAACTTTCAACTGTCCCTGAAATCACTAACAGGCAGCAGCTCTCTCCCTACACTATCTCTTCAGCACACACAGGCAGAGTGAAAAAAACGCTGCAGGGCTTCGGTTTTTATAGGGAAGGGGAGTGGTCCAGGGGAGAGCTTCCTGATTGGCTGCCATGTACCTGCTGGTCTGGGGTGAGAGGGCAAAAAAAAGCGCCAACAATGGCGAACCCAAAATGGCGAACGTCGCGCGACGTTCGCGAACTTCCGGCGAGCGCGAACAAGTTCGCCGGCGAACAGTTTGCGCCATCTCTATATATCACACACGGACTCCCAAAACCCAGAACAAATTCCAAGATTCCAGTCTCTCTTTTGCCTATAACAGCCACCTTTCATTTTGGGAGGAACCCTCTGCTATTCAGATGCCACCAGGTCTTACTGTGAGAGAACCAAGGCAAGAGTTCTGGGCAGGCAAGGGATCCAAAGCATGTTACAGAAGTAATGGGGCAAGAGCAAACTGTAGTCAAAGAACAGGTAGAAGTCTGTGGGTGTCTTCATGAGCAATGAGACAGGTGTCCCTGCTGCCCCACTAGACCACCAGCTACTGTAACAACTAATTTGTGGAAGATATTTTTTGCAGAGCATTTTGACACACATCTGCAGAACATTTTTGATACACATCTGTAGGATTTCATGAAATCCTTCCTTCTTCCTCTTCAACATGTCAAAGGCTGGTTGTAGCTTTATAAAGGTTCATCCAAACTTCTAAGTTGTATTGTTTTTCTATTTCTAAGATGGGGTGAGTTTTATTCTGTATTATACTTTCTTTATATAGTGAGGTGTCAAGTAAGCAGATGACTAGTTTATAATTGCAATAATGAGAAATTTACATAATTAGTAAATTATATTCCAAAACACATTTTCCAAAATTGTTACTTATGAAAAAATTAAAGCTTGCATAGTATTAGATTAGATTCAGACTTAAGGCTACACCTATTTTACGTAATTTTCTTATTACTATGCAAACTGACTATTGGGCAAAGTGCTTCCCATAGAGTATGTCTTCGTACATTGTATGTCTATGTACTTTATCTGCCCTTGTGCGCCCAGCTTCAGGGGTCTGTTGTGTGACAGTAATTTTAATAATATTATTATTATTATTATTATTAATAATAATAATAATAATAATAATAAGCCCTTGAGACTGTTTCCATGCCCCTAAGGTTTAATAAAAGTATGATGAAAAAAATGCATTATAAACCGATATAAATGTTTTGATAAATGTTTCTGGTGAATCTGACTTCTGGATGTTTATTGGCAAGGAGGTTTTTCAACAAAATGAAAGATTTCTGTTCAGCAGCCCCTTTTAATATATTGGCTTCCTTGCAGATCCACTGAAGCCACTGCTTAAAATCAGGCTGCTGTGTGTTTTGCAAAGTTTTGTGATGTTTCCTTAAACAAGATTCAGCAAAAACATCAGGAATTGTCTTTAAGAAAAGAAGACTACCTATATGCTGAAATATTGCAGAGATAGTTTGCTGTTGGCTTATTCAAAAAATACACAGTTAGGGGCACATTTACTATTGATCGAATATCGAGTGTTAATTAACCCTCGATATTCGACCCTCAAAGTAAAATTCTTCGACTTCGAATATCGAATTCGAAGGATTTACCGCAAATGCTTTGATCGAATGATTGAAGGACAAATCGTTCAATTGAACGATTAAATCCTTAGAATCAATTAGAATCAAGGATTTTCCTTCGATCAAAAAAAAAAAAAGCTTAGAAAGCTTATGGGGAAGGCCCCATAGGCTAACATTGGTGCTCGGTAGGTTTTAGGTGGCGAAGTAGGTAGTCGAAGTTTTTTTTAAAGAGACAGTACTTCGACTATCGAATGGTCGGATAGTGGAACGATTTTTAGTTTGAATCGTTCTATTCAAAGTCGAAGGTCGAAGTAGCCAATTCGATGGACGAAGTAGCCAAAAAAAACTTCGAAATTCAAAGTTTTTTTCATTCCAATCCTTCACTCGAGCTAAGTAAATGTGCCCCTTATTGTGACCTCGGTCATGGCAAAAATGAATGTTATGGGGCTGTGTTTAACAATATTTCCTTTTTGCGTAGATTAAATATACATTATATATTTTGTGAACTTGCAAATGTATTTAGCAGCCCAAGTGTCAATGGGTTATATTTGATGTTATATACTATTACACTGTTTGTCATTTTTATTATAGTTCCAATCTATGTTTTAGAGCTCTCATGTGGGATATTGCTTCTATACTGCCTACATTTAAAAGCATTCATAATTAGTGTTGGGCGAATCTGTCATTGAAGTCAATGGGTGTATTTTTGACGTGAGCAACAATTTTTATACTCTTGACTATTTGTCCAAATGCATTAAAGTCAATGGAAGTCTAAATAATTTTGCCGTGAATAATTTTGCCGTGCGTCAATTCCCGATGAATTTCTGCTTTTTGCCGCCCGCAAATGTTTTGACGAAATGGAGTCAAAAATTCTCAGAAGAAACTCAGCTGCGACAAACAAAAAATTGTCGTGGTAGATTTCTCGACTGGGAATTTTTGACACAGTTTCGTCAAAATATTCAAGGGAGGCGTAAATGTATATTTTATTTGCATGTATGTGTATGTGCATTTGCAAAATAAAATATAAATGTAACCAAAGAAATGGATTATTCAGATGCAAAGCGATTTTTTATCCACAGCAGTGTCAGCTTGGAAAACGTTTTTACTTCACCAACACAGTCTGAACCAAAGAAAAAGGCATTATTGAAGATTGTAATAGTAGAAATTTGAAGGAGTTTTTTGAGAGTTGGAGGCGGCTGAATAGGAGCCATTACAGTATCCATACAAAAGCTTTTCTAACAAATAAAAAGAAAATGACTCAGAACTACAATACAGATTTGCAAACATAGATACTATATAGGATTACTTACCTGTCCATCTGTTCTATATATTGGAGATTTCTATCTAGCAGAAACTCGGTATAGGGTTATTTATTACTACTAATTATAAATGAATAGATAACATTAGAGATGGAATGCAATTAAGCAGAGTACACGCTGCAGTGTTTCTGTTTGTGGAAGACTATGCTGTTTTAATATTCTGAGCTATAATATTTACCCAGAGGTGTGCAGGCATAATCAAACTGCTGATTAAAAGATTTTAGGTAATCCTTTTATACACTAAAACCAATCTAGACTAAATAAAAAAAAATGTGCATTTATCAGGGTTTCATTCTTATTGTTCCATAAACTTGTCCCCACTCCCCAGCTGCTTTATTAAAATGCAACATGTACTCAACTGAGAATCCACCTATTTTGTGGCAATTTGCCTCCATATTATTTTGTTCCTGCTCTTGGAATTTGAAGTATTATTCATATTTTGTCCTCCCTTCTTATGATTTCGTTTTTTTCTTGGTCAACTGTCCCTCCAATCTGCACCCCCACAAGGGAAGGGGCAACCAGAGACAGCACCATGATTTGAATGGCTTTTCTTTGGTCCTAAGATAAAGTGTAGTGCTTCCACACTACTTACAATGCTATTTTTCCCTTGCAGTTTTCCTTCTTGAGTATATCCTACAATCCATCAAGGCATATAAAGTGGGTCACTAGATCTACTGATTCATTCCTTTAATTATTATTAGTAATAACATATTTTTTACTTATTTATGTGGTTCCCTTAGATCAGTGCTGTCCAACTTCTATTGTACCGAGGGCCGGAACTTTTCCAATCTACATGGTAGAGGGCCGATAACAGAAGCCAGTGTTAGCCACTCCCTGTTTTTAGACCACACCGACTTTAAAGCACATCCATGTTACAGCAAGACCATGTCCACATTATTAGCACACCAAAAAACCAAATGGTTGGTACTCAATGCAGGGATCAGGGCTGGAACTAGGGGTAGGCAGAGTAGGCGGCTGTCTAGGACGCGATCATTGAGGGACGCACTTGTTTCAAGCGTTTATTTAATAATTTGTTTCAGTAATCATGGTCACCCAGTTGGGTAGAATCCATCTCCTTCCCCTTCTCCCTCTTACCGGCAAGTAATAGCTCCTTCTGTGCGGTGCACCGCGATGTGTGTACAGATGCAGCCACTTTGGTTTGTCTGTTTGACACAGAATAACTAAACACAGATATCCCATTTATCTCATTTAACATAGAAAACTGTGTCACAACATCCCATCTAATTAAAGCATTCACCATTGTGAACAATGGAGCTTTGGTATGCTAATGAAAAGGTTAAATGCATTAAATGAGTTAAGATGACTTAAGATAACACAGTTTCTTCAATTACCCCTGAGTCATGACGCATTTAACTCACAAATCCAAGTGGCTTCATCTGTACATGCGTCAATGACGTCACTGATGTGTTGTATGACAGAGAGAGGCAGAGAGCTGGGGGGCTGCTTGGTGTGGCTTTCACTGCTCTCAGCCTTGCACAGTTGCACTGAACTGAAGACATTCTTTCTATTACTGTAAAGTGTGAAGCTTCCTGCTGGCACAGCCAGATTTGGGGCCCATATGTTTGCTGTTGCTGCTGGGCGCTGGCACAGGTACATAAATACTTGGAGGCAATAAGATATGATCAAATTTATTTTTGGCTGCTGCTGACACAGGTAAAGATTGGGGGCAATATGATGGCTGCTGGAGGGCTGTATGATGGATGGCTGCTGAGCTTGCTGGTACAGGTATGGGGGGGGAGTATAATGGATGGCTACTGGCACTGGTATGGGGGCAGTATGGTGCATGATTACTGGCACAGGTATGGGGGGGCAGAATGATGGATGGCTACTGGCAGAGGTACAGGGGGGCTGTATTATGGATGGCTGCTGGGCTTGCTGGTACAGGGGGCAGTAATATAAATGAAAAAGTGTTGTACACTTTCTTGCTCTCTTTATTTAAAAACCATCATGGTAAGGAGGGAAATGGTAATGCAGGACAGGGGGCACTGAGTGAAGCTCTTGTCTATGGTGTCAAACTACCGTGTGCCTGCCCTGGCAAGAATGTCACTCATATGTGTAAAAAGCTAAGTCATATTAAGACATACCCATACATCCATATTCCTCCAGTGCCCCAGCATATGATTAAACACCTTACGGGCCACTAACAATAATTTTCAAATGCTAAC
The DNA here is from genome assembly GCA_038501925.1 of Xenopus petersii. NCBI lineage: Eukaryota > Metazoa > Chordata > Amphibia > Anura > Pipidae > Xenopus > Xenopus petersii. The sequence goes on from CM076679.1 coordinate 51,680,953, forward strand.
AAACCCCCAGAACAAATACCAAAGTATGACACATACAGGGAGCATAGGGAAGGCAGAACAGAGCAGGAGACAGGAATCAGTACCAGTCTAATATGTACTACATACAGTGACACAGTGCTGGTGACCCATTAGCATTTTGTATAAAGTGTGAACAGGTAAACAATGTGGGCAGTTTTAGTCTGGGTCTCAGGTCTAAACAGTACAGGCCTTTAGGGGAGTGAACAATAGAGGTGTCACAAGTGTGAACAATGCAGGGGGATCACAGGTGTGAACAATGCAGGGGATTAGTCTGAATTTGAGGTTTAGACAATGCAGGGGGCAGTCAATCTCTGTAGTGATACCTTTTAAAGTTTACATATGGTAAACAGACACAGCAGGCAGACTTTGATGTGGAGGGCCACATGAGGGGGGGGGGTCGCGGGCCGCAATTTGGACAGCCCTGCCTTAGGTTATTGAATGTGACCATTGACATGATATTCCCTTATATGCAAACAAAGGGTGTGACACTATGTTGTAGCCAATTTTCTTTGTGTTTATTTATATAGGTATACGACCTGTTATCTAGAATGCTCGGGACCTGGGGCTTTACAGATAATGGGTCTTTCCATAATTTGGATATTCATCTACTAGAAAATCACTTAAACATTAAACAAACCCAATAAGCTGGTTTTGGCTTGAATAAGGTTTGATTAAATATTTTTTGGGATAAACTACAATGTACTGTTTTATTATTACAGAGAAAAGGGAAATTCTTTTAAAGAATCTGGATCATTTGGATAAAATGGAGTCTATGGGAAACAGTTTTTCCGTAATTTGGAACTTTCTAGATAATGGGTTTCCAGATAACAGATCCCATACCTGTACCACTGGTAAATTGTATAATAATATTGTGCAACAGGAAAGAGCATAATATTCAGCCATTACTAGGCACCTTGGACAGCTCGGAGCAAACTGAGCAACATCATGTAACCAACATGGGTGATGTCCTGACCATCAGCACACATAAAGAAGCCTACTATCATGAATAAATTAGATTCATTTTTAAAAGTGTTTAAATACTTTTTTTTAGTATTCTTGTCCTAATAAATAGCAAAGTAGTCTGCACAAATTTCCAATAGGCACTAACCCTTTACAACAGAATAGATCAATACATATTCAAGAAAGCTTCTGTACTCTGGGGATTTAAATCAATAAGAAACATTCAAGTTATCTTTAATTAGAAGTATGTATGTGAATTAACACTAATGGAAGATTCAATAACAAAACTCCCAAATGAAGCACATTAAAGTGTACTTATGTTTTCTTGGTTTTCTTATGTGGATTTGTCCAAGAGAAATATTAAGAGTTATGTGTATATTTAATTATAATTATGGGTTCTCCACGTTTTTATCACTGTATCAGCTTGCAGTTTTAGGGGGTTATTTACTAAACTTAGAATGCCAAAACCCTGAAAATTTCAATTTTTTTTGTAGTATAAGATCAGAATTTCTTGGTTTTCTTATGAGGATTTGTCCAAAAGAAATATAAAGAGCTACATGTATATTTCATTATAAGCATGGGTTCTTCAAATTTTTATTACTGTATCAGCTTGCAGTTATAGGGGGTTATTTACTAAACTTAGAATACCAAAACCCTGAAAATTTCATTTTTTTTTGTAGTATAAGATCAGAATTTCTTGGTTTTCTTATGTGAATTTGTCCAAAAGAAATATTAGGAGCTACATGTATTGTAAAGTTCAGGGGGAGTGGGATCGCCCATGCACTACAGCCACAACACAGTAGTAGAATAAATGTCTCTTTATTCCTTATTCAAACAAACAAACGGAATCTTCAGCAGGTAACAATCACAACGTAAACAAGCTGTATCCTCAGCAGGTAAAGTAAGTCAACTTAAACATGGTCTTCAGCATAAAGTAACAATCACTTTCATGCACAGCAGAATTGAAAGAAAACAGTTCATATTCCCATTCAGGGATCAGGCTCACCTAGCCTTCCAAAGCTTTTTGATTCCCAGTCAGGAGAGCAGTTTCCAAACACACTTCTCTCTTGCAGACCTCACGTGTGTCTACCAACCCCCTTCCTGAACTCTCAGGGCTCTCTTAACTCCTGCACTGCTGCAGTAATTAGCCCTGCTGTGCACCCTCCAGGTACCTGAATAAAGGGGAAATATACCTGCTGTCCAGGACCCACCCCTGGAGTCCTGTACAGTATATTTAATTATAATTATGGGTTCTTCAAATTTTTATTACTGTCAGCTTGCAGTTTAAGGGGTTATTTAATAAACTTCCAATGGGAGAAGTTCCAAAGATTTTTTAATCTGTACTGGGTTTCGTGCAATAATCTGAAGATTTCGGGGTTTTCGGGCAAAAATCTGAAAAAATCTAAGTTTTCGGGTGGAAAATATGAAAAATTTGTACGGTTTGTATGTGTCATGATTTTTGGGGATTTCCCCGCGCAAATTTCTTTCAGGAAAGTGTATCAACAAATAAAGCAAAAAAAAACCCATGCGGATTTGGTCAGATTTTCTTCAGAGAATATTGAGATAAATTCGGACTTTGATAAATAACCCCCTTAGCCTTGCCTAAACAGCCATTGAGGCTGAATTTTTGTATTGATTTAGTCAGATAACTGTTGGTCGCTTCCATTTTTAATAAGAAGCTCCTATAAATATAAATGTGTGTGTTTATGAATACACATATGGGGGCACATTTATCAAGGGTCGAATTTTGAGGGTTAATAAACCCTCGAATTCGACCCTCGAATTTAAATCACTCAAATTCAAATATTGAATTAGAAGGATGTAGAGCAAATCCTTTGATCGATCGAAGTAAAAATCGTTCGTTTCGAACGATTTTAAATGATTAATCGAAGGATTTTTCTTCAATCAAAAATTTTGTGGAAAAGTGCTGGGGAAGGTCCCCATAGGCTAACATTACACCTCGGTAGGTTTAAAGTGGCGAAGTATGTAGTCAAAGTATTTATTAAAGAGACAGTACTTCGACTATCGAATGGTCATATCATCGACCGATTTTTACTTCAAATCGTTCAAATCATTCGATCCGATCGAATTCGATCGAATTTTACCAATTCGATGGTTGAAGTACCAAAAAAAATACTTTGAAATTCAAATTTTTTATCATTCGAATCCTTCACTCGAGTTTAGTAAATGTGACCCATAATGTTTTGACTACCTTGCAGTGAGCCAGTCAAAAAACATGTATTGTATTGTATTAGAACATTAGAAGGTGCTCTAGAGGTTTTAAGTTACCAAAATTGGTTTTGCCCTCATTTTAGGTAGATATAACAAAATGTATAAAAATACCATTAGGATTAGGTATTCAAGATAGCATTTACTGCTGAACAATGTACAGTGTCTATAATCATCTGGATGATGACCAACTACAGATTAGAATAAAACACATTCCCCAAAAATTTTACTTATTTAAAAGAAAAATCCTAATTTCTGCTCAGAAACATGGCATCTCAGAAACTGAAATACAGAGGTGTTGTATTAAAAAACTGTAAACATTTTTCATAAATTAAATAGAAATATACAATGATACTGCTCTGTTCAAACAATTTTTTGCCTTTTACAATCAAAACCTGGTACTCCACTGTATGCTAATTTTGAATCTAAGGAAAAGCTTTGGCTAATGTGAATGCCAGTCTCAGACTCTGGTATTATAATTTCAATGGATTTTGACTTTTTAAACCACTTATGCTTGAAAGCTGTGTCCAACCACTTTAAAATATTAGGAATTGCAAACAATGTAAATGTCTATCATGCTCAGTTGAAATTTCATGGTTTAGGGAGTGGGCGGCTGAGACATAACTTGTCTATTTTATTTTAAAAATGAACTTTCTTCTGCTGACTTTAGTAAAGCATAAATATAATGTTTTTTATATGCCCAGTGTGTTTTTTTTTATTACTTGGCCACACAAGTATGATGAACGATGCCCTACATTCCTTTGCATCAACTATTTTCAACAATTAAAAGGCCATAATAAATGGCAATATGGTCAGTTGCAGTCTGTGTCACATCTACAAATTCAATGCAGGCCCCAATTGCATTTGCATTTGTATGAAGTCAAAGGGGTATATTTATCAAAGAGTGAAGTTAGAGATCACCAGTCGGCTAGAGTGAAATTCCGCCTCTCTCCATTAATTTCTATGGGATTTTTAAAGCCGTATTTATTAAGTGATGAATTTTCACTTTTACCCTTTGATAAATACGCCTTTAAAAATCCCATAGAAATTAATGGAGAGAGGCGGAATTTCACTATAGCCGACTGGTGATCTCTAACTTCACTCTTTGATAAATATACCCCAAAGTTGGCATATAACAATTGTGCTTACGCACACTCACCCGCTGTATTTCTTTCAGGTAATGGTCATTACTGGAAAAAATCTTAATTTGTAGTTTAAAATAAGGAATTAGTAATTAAAGTGTAGTGGTCCATTGAAGAAACCTCAATTCACAGTTTATGTACTCTAACACAGTTTTTCTTTCCTCTCAGTTTATCAGCTGTGCATAATTGCCACTTGAGTACTGAGACACTTTGCAGCCCTTCTGAGTTTTCATTAGCAGGGTCTACACACTGCACCATATTCAGCAATCAAGAAAGCAGGCATTCTATACAGGTTCATGGATTTAGTCCTGGTGACTGACTTGTGAATGATCCGTAGATATCAGTGAAAACTATTAAGGAGCGGTAATCTCTGAAACAAAATCCAATTAAAGGCAGTCAAGAAATGCTCCTTTTTATCTTTACTAATTATGTGTACAGCCATACCCAGATTCCCTGCCTAGCAGAACTTAAAATCTGAACCTGGTGCCTGAAAAAAAGAAAGACGACAATCCCCCCTCCCCCCTCCTTTGTCTGCAGGCGGAGTGCTGGAATACAGAAAAACTAAGACTTTCTAATGTCTAATGTTCTGAAGAGAGCCTACACATAGCTACCAATCAATTAGCTTTCAGTCTACTCCATATTATATAATGAAGGCTACTATGATTTATTGTACTGGTGCAATTTAACACCTTTGTTTCCTAATGGTCCTTACACATTGGCATTTCACCCTGCATTCCCCTATTCTTAATTTTCCTGAGCATGGCAAAACAGAGGGTGAAACACCTGTGTGTAAGGGCCCTAAAGTGTTAGAGAGCCCATCAATTAACCACTGAGTGAAACTTAGATGAATGTTTGTGTGATAGAAACAATGAAACTGAGACAATTTACAATTACTTTTTTATTTTTTACTTTACCCTAGCAACCAAGCAGTCGTTTGAATTATGACCAAATGAATACCTGGTAAGCACAGATCATTCTGTAACATACTAAAATGTAACTTATAGGTGGATTGCCCTTTTAAAAGGTGCATTTTTAATAAATAAAAAGTGAAAGGTTAAATACAGGTATGGGATCTAGTATGTGGAAACCTTTTATCCAGAAAGCTCCAAATTACAAACGTCTTTTCTCTGTAATAATAAAACAGTACCTTGTGCATGATCCAAACCAAGATATAATTAATCATTTTTTAAACAGAATAAGCCTGTTGAGTTTATTCAATGTTTACATGATTTCTAGTAGATTAAGGGGATTGTTTATTAAAACTTGATTTTTTTCTAGTCAAGTGAAAAGAATTGACTTTTTCAAGATTTATTATGCTCCGAAGCTGCTAAACGTCTGAATACAAAAATACTGTCAATGGCAGTTGTCCCTTTTTACTGTTTGAAGATTTTTTAACCTTCACGAATTGTGGGAGTTTTGGGGTGTTGGACAGTGTCGGACTTGCCCAACTGGATACCTGGAAAAGTCCTGGTGGGCCCTTCTGCTGCTAGACATGTGGCCTATTTCATGGCCATTCCCTATTTCTATCAGAACAAAGTGGCTAAATAGATGGAATAATAGATTATGGTATTATATTATTATATGTAGTATGTAAAAAAAGAGACTAGGAGAATAGAGGTTGAGTGAGGAGAGGAATAATAATAGTACTAAGAGTGGACCCTGGTCTTAGATTAATTGGTGGGCCCCTAGTCAAAGGTTTTTGGATGGGCCCCTGGTGTCCCAGTCCGACACTGGTGTTGGATGCTGGTTTTCACTCGAAAACTCAAATAATTCTGTTTGAAAAAGATTCGAATTGCTGAACTATATATTTGAGTTTTTTCCCGACCCAACTTTTTCAACCTGATTTCTTTATAAATAAGATAAATTTGTGGATGGGAGTTAGGTTAAATTTGTTTTTATTAAAAAAAAAAGTCCAGTTTTAGTAAATAAACCCCCTAAAATATGAAGATCCAAATTCTGGGTAACAGGTCCCATACCTGTACAATTAATTTGCTTAGAATAAAAAAAGATGACGCAGACACGTTTATCTATCTGATACATTTTAATGCAAAAATGATTCCTTGCAGCAGTAACAGAGTGGGTTAAGCTAACTTGGGTGAATTTTGGGGAGAATGCTTATTTGCTCTCCTAGATACACCTGAAAGTCCACTTAGAAGGTCATTTAGGGTGAGTTTTGTAATTAAAATCTATTTGTTGTACTAGATAGTCTTGGAAATATGACTGATTGGCAAAACAAATATATTTAACACAGGTTATAAACCAAGTGTGGCCCTAACCCAGGGGCACGCTTTCCATGAAGCAAGATGAGTACCTTGCCTTAGGCTGCATTGTCCCATAATTTGCCAGGGGAGGCAAAAAAGCTTCTAGTAACCTTTAGAGCTTAATTTCTGGATAATAAACTTGAAATTTGACTCTTCTAATACGGATTGGGGGGGCAAATTGCAGCCACCTCAGGGTGGCTTAAGGGCCACAATTGCCCTTGCCCTGACCAAATGTTGGACCTTCAAGGTGGGCTTAAATGAAAAACGTCCTACAGCCACCACTCTGGATGCATCAGCTGTGTTTGTTGTTTGTTAGCTTCAGAACTATGTATCAGAATTAGATGATGGGCTTGAAAGCTAAGGTACATTTTCCATGACTACTAATGGACCATAAGTGCCAGTTATTATTGAAAAGTTTAGGTAGGCAGGCCTTTGGTGTCCATTTACACACCCCATGCCTGCTCCCTATTTGATAATTATTTATTGCACAGAAATAGGAACACCTACATGTACAAGGCATTTGCAACTTTATACTTAACAATTTCTCAATATAATTTTAATCCATTGTTAGGGCAAAGCAAAGCAAATTGTTGGACAATTCCTCTCCCTTAAAAGCCACATACTGGCAGGGGAGGATAGATCCTTCACACTGAAACATTTGGTTCAACATACACTGATTCACAGATAATACTACTATGCAGAGAAGTAAGACTTCTTTATACTATGGCGAAAGGCAAACAAGTTAGGGACTGCCATATGGGCTTTACCTTGACATGGTATGATGGCTTTTCAACTTTGTGATCATAACTTTGTAACTAAAAACCCCTGTTACTTACTTTTAAGACAGGGGACTAGGGAATGTGCATTAAAACTAGCACTTCCATTATACTTAAATATACTATTACTTAGCCTTTAGAGTGCTTCCACACCGCCATTTTGTACAAAGCAAAGCCGACTCTTCATTATGGTTAATGGCAGATGACTCAATTCTACAAGTTTTTACAGCCAAGCGGTTTCACACTTCTCAGGCAGGTAAACATTACCCTCCAACACCATAACCATTTAACCCAAAGAAGTATTTGTCAATAAACGGCACTAGGACAGGAGTGTGGGTAAAGGTTGGCCACAGCTTTAATTTATTTTTCTTAACATGTAACCAGAGCCTTGCAAAAGTCATTGACAATTGTTTTGTAGTAACAAATGCCCAACCAAGGATACAACCAGGGTGGGATAACATACAAAATCAAAGTAACATTTTTAATTCCATCTACCCAGATTTTTTAACTGCGCTTCATTCATGCCTTGCAAGATTGTCTTTGTGGTGGCCTCAATTTGACTAATTCCTTACTATCAAGGCCCAAGCTAATTATGCATTTTTAAAAATTGGCTTCAAACTGGTAGCAGGTCAGGGGAGAACTGTCCTAGTGTAGCACTCCTGATTTAAACATGTGGGTAAGCTTTACTGGACAGGCTGTGTCATCAATTGCCCCAGTATGACATCTTCTGCCTGAACCCCCCCATGTTTGATTCTACTCCTATGAACTGGTCCTCTAATTGGAAGGGCACCAAAGGATGCAAGGCTAAAGGCTGAACAAAGTAGTTTTATAATTGTTGTGGTTCAATCAAAGTGCTGGTGTTGCGGTTGGTAAGAAAATATGCTTTTAAGGTTTTCAAGTTAGCTGGGCCAGCCGAAACTTTATCAGGTACAAGGAGGCCAACGAATCATGTAAAAAATCAAGCTAAAAAAAAAAAAAAATATATATATATATATATATATATATATATATATATATATATATAGAGTATATTTTATTTTTAGAAAAATGTTATTAAATCTTCAGAATTTCCTGTTGTTTAGGCCATTCACTACAGTTATAATATCCTTCTTTTGCTTCATCAAAATTTAGTCTCCACATGTAGTGTATTAATAAGATATCATCATAATAATGATAATGAGTCTTATGTTCCCCTTCCTATAGGTACCCATATTACGAGCATATACTGTACCTAAATTTAACTGTAGATGCACAGTCTGCCCTTCTTTTATCCTCTCGTGATTCATATATGTGTTTGTTAGCTTACCTAATATACACATTATTTGAATTACAAGTCTTCAAAAGCCTACTTTGAAAATATGACAAAAGCTCAACTAACCAAATAAAACGTGGTCATTAGCTAAGATTTTGGGGGATGGGGAGATCATGCAGAGTGAGTAAGCATTCTCTTAAGTGTTATTTGTTTTTTTTTTTTACAGAAGATGAATTTGCATTAACAGCTATCCCTCTGACACACCAGTGACTAAGAGGCAATAAATATTCAGGGTTGAAGAGCCCAACCAACTGGTCTCTATCACCTTTAGTGGTGCTAAAACTAGCCAATACTTTGAAGGCTAGTCTCTGTACTTCACAAAAAATTGAAGGTCCATTTTTTATATATCTAATCCCATAATTGTACAAGTCCTTTTTCATGTGTTTAAAGTGAGTTCAATCGTAACTCATAAAAAGTTTTATAAAAACTGACCTCACCTTTTTTGAGACATATGTCCATTTTTGCCTGCTACTCTTTTATACAGCAAAACTACTGTTTTGCTTGCCCCATGCCTGTGTTTTTAGACTGAATTGCACTTTCACCAAAAATCTAGTTTGCCAAACCTATCATAAGAGCAGGCTACTTCATTTTAATCTAATAATCTGATATTCGTACAGGTTTTGAAACTTTTCAAAAACCCAAACCCATACTGTAAATTGTATATTTAGCTTTACTCGTTTTTTTTTGTTTTTTTTTTTAAACTTTGCAGAATCAAGGAAATTCATTTGAGTGTGATCAATTTTCCTTTCTGGCAGCTCCAAAGTCTCTACTAAAATCTTTCTTTTTAAATTGCTTATCTCATCATTGGCACTGCTTACATTGTATTATTAGGTTTGTCGATCACTGAACAATTTGTCAGAATTCTTTAAGCATTTCACTGTTTTTCAGTTGCTTGTGTTATCAATGCTTGATAATATCAATATTATTTTTTTTGCTGAAAATTTACTGCAATTGCCCTATTTTTAAAAATGCAGCATTTCTTCTACGTCTTCTAAAATTTGAATGTATGTGTGCAAAGTGATGTGTTACAACTTCTGTTAGATCTGTTAGATATCTTTATAAATATATGTACCTTACATGTGCATTCATTTATAATTCTCCAACTGCTCCATAATATTATGCACAAATTAACTGGTTTAATTACTAGGAGCAACATGACATGGGGGCAGATTTATCAAAGGTCGAAGTGAAAATTCTAATTAAAAAAATTTGAATTTCAAGCAAATTTTTGTGTACTTAGACTAAGGAACATTCCAAATTCTATTCGAATTTGAATTTATTTTTTTTTCGAAATTGATCATGTACTGTCTCTTTAAAAAATCAACTTCGACTGTTCACCATCTAAAACCTTGCAAACTGCTGTTTTAGCCTATGGGTGACTTCCTATCTGGAGTCAATTGGTGGAATTGAAGGGGTTTTTTTTAAAAAAAAAAAAAATTTGAATCGTACGCTATTATTTTGATTGATACGATTCGAATTCGATCAAAAATTGATCTATTTGATTGAAAACTGACCTATTTGGCCAAAACAAAACTTGAATTTAATTTTGGTTGGTCTATTTTTACCTGGGCTATAGCCTAGGTGCCCAATGTAATCAGGGAGCCATTTCTAATTTCTTTTCTATTATATTTATTATTTTTATTCATGCTGCTAGGTCCAGTAGGGCGTACCTGCTGGGAGAAGGCAGCAGAAAAGGTGCATGTGTGGGTGTGCCTGGAAGCTTACAGATCCAGTAATGTCACAGGTGTATGGCAAACCTGACCCAGTGCACACGTGCCTGGATCTGCACACATCCGGACCCAGCAGTAGCCTAGAGGGGGACCCTGTGTGAATGTAGCCTAGGGGTCCTATATGTCCAGCACTGTGTACATCCTGAATCAGGGTCCTTAGTAGCTAACAAACAAAAGATGCACTTCCTTCTAAAGACACACAATTTATCTATCATCTTACCTAGGAAAGTGTTTGCATTTTATATGAGTACATTTTCATCATCTGGTCAGAATTAACCTAGTTTAAAAGTGGAAGCTGATTATCCAACCCAAGGTTCAGGAGTTGTATGGCCACAAAACCACAATGTTCCTATTGCTTCTACCAGTGTGTTCTGAATGACACACAAGCAAGGGGCATTTCAGGAGACAGAGGAGAAGCTATTTGCACTCTCTCTTCGCTCTTGGAGGTTATTTTTGCACTTGGCCTCTTGCCTTTCTTCTAAACAAGTATAATTGGTCTGCTTTTTTGGTTTCTATTTTTATTTTAGTTTTCTGCCTTTTTCTGAATTGAACTTCGTATCGCTATCTGGTTGCAAGTGTCAAATACCGGCTATATATGATAAGGTATAGTATTAGTTGTTTTTATGCTTAATATCATTTTCAAATTATGGCAATGTATATCGGAGTTAAGGAATTATTAAAGCATGTCTTTTAAATTAAACATTGCACAAGTACAGTATATATGCACATTTATGAATGAATTATTGAATTTCTGTGAATCCAGTGCAAACCCTCATAGGTCTGTTAAAACAAAACTGTGAATTGTAATACATTTACATTTAATTTATAATTGATATTATTGTGTATCTCTGGCTGAAGGCTTGCATACAGAGTAGGATACAGATTTAATTTAATAGAAAACATATAATTTACTTAAATAGCCAGAAAGGCCTTCAACTATAAAAAAAAAAAAAAAAAACATTGTTCCAATTCAAATCATATCACAATTAACTATTCTTTCACCTGCATGGGCGTGTCGTTTTCTCACCATAGCAACAACATGGATGAGACTTTTGCTCTTGCTTTATAGGTGGTTCATTCCCGTGACAATATTATTCATAAACAGCAGCAAATTAACATCATGAAATCTGATTTCTGTTTGAGCCTAATTGTTGCAAAAAAGCTTTGAGGAAATGTTATAAATTGTGTAAGAAAATTAAAAATTTTAATTTTACAATAGAATACCTGTAATACCCTTTGTCAATTTGTTACACTGCAAATTCCCTTTTTAAAGATCTGCCCAAAGGTAATCTGTTAAAATCTTTTTCCTTTCAATGGCAGATAAGTCGCTAAATATATTAGTGCTTTCCGAAACAAATAGTAAATAAATTAATACGGATTTTGTTTTCATACAAAGGACAAACTGTACACATTGTGCATATATTGTCATTAACAACTTTTAGTGCACTTTTCATTCATTTCGACTGACTAGTCATGATGAGCAAACTAGCATGTTTCACTAAAATATTTGAGAAACCACCAAAAAATTCACAAAACCATAACATTTTACTGACATAGATAGGAGTCAATGGGAAGGCAAAGGACATTGCAAGTAAGTCGTTGTTTCTCTCTGCAACAGCATATACATTGTCCTACCATGTTAGAGAAGCTCCTTTGCACTCTGCTGCAAGTGTTCTATATGAAGAAAAAAAGCTCCAATTTTTGCCAATTTCATCCAAACACGGTGCGTGGACAGGTCGATGTAGAAGGCAAAATTCTAGTGTGGATTTCCTGAAATTTTCACCATTGGTGAATCTGTAATGTAAGATATACCAAAATGATACCAAGGACCCGGTCATGGCTCATGGCTCAACAGCCGCTTCCCAAGGAGCCCTCCACTACTCGGATGCCGACAGGTCTTATAGTGAGAGGACCAGGAAGATTGTTCTGGGACAGAAAGGGCGGGGAACAGGAAGTGCAGTCATGGAACAGGCTGGGTCAATACCAGACAGGCAGTGCGGTATGAAATCAGTAACCAGAAGTGTAATTAAAGTCACAGGCCGAGGTCAACACCAATCAAAAGACATCGGGGACAGGAAAGATTCAAGAACTCAGACTTTAAACGCACCCTGGAACTATGGAAAAATGTAACTACATTGTGCAATGAGAATAGGAACGAGGTGATTTAAATATTTGAATTTTGTGGCAAGCGCGATGATGTCATGCATTGTTTTATTAATAAAGAAAAAAAGAAAATGATTTTTAAAATGTTTAATCATTTGGATAAAGAAGAGCCTATGGGAGGAACCCTTCCAGTAATTCACAGCTTTCTGAATAACAGGTTTTTGGGTAATGGATCCCATACCTGTAGTTCATATTTTATACAAAATATTTTTGTACTCTAATAGTACTGTAAATTAAAATTAAAAAAAAAAAGATTCAAATGATCTGTATTATTGTTTTGTACCAATAGGTTTTTTAGATTTACTGTTGGAGTTGGATTGCAGCAAGCAAAGGAAAATAGTTATGAGCAGGTTCATAGATGATGTAGACATGCCTTTTAGATTGAAAATTAAATGGCTAAGATATTTAATTCCGTGTCTGAGAATACATGCATGAATGGTTAGAACTTGGATTGAAACACACTCCAAGGCAGTATTTGATTGAATAAGCATTATGAAGTTTGATTCATACAGTGTAGCATTTCATTCATGTTTTCATATGTAGCTCCTCTATAGCGGCCAGGTTATGCCTGGTATCCATTTAAACAATTTTAAAATTGCATTGGCTACTAAATCTGCCCATTTTATAAGTTTTATAGATCTAGATCAGTGATCCCCAACCAGTAGCTTGTGAGCAACATGTTGCTCTCCAACCCCTTGGATGTTGCTCTCAGTGTCCTCAAAGCAGGTGCTTATTTTTGAATTCCTGGCTTGGAGGCAAGTTTTAGTTGTATAAAAACCAGGTGCACTGCCAAACAGAGTCTCAATGTAGGTTGACAATCCACACAGGGGCTACCAAATGGCCAATCACAGCACTTATTTTGCACCCCAAGAACATTTTCCATGCTAGTGTTGCTCCCCAACTCCTTTTACTTCTGAATGTTGCTCACGGGTTTAAAAGGTTGGGGATCTCTGATCTAGATGAACAAATGCTCCTTCTTATATCCTAGCCTGCTTAATACTAGCAAGTAAAACATGATTTGTTATCTAGCTTTTATGGAAGAAATTGTTTAAAAATAAACATTTGTTTACTAAAAAACATATTACATTTGCTTTTATCATTAACACATCTTGTGCTGGTCAGAAATCATTGATTCAATTGCTGAAAAGGGTGACCCCTTGTAATTATTCACTGATTTGGATGACTGAGATCATCAGTCATGGACCATGGCAGTCTAGCTTAACGTCAACATTACCCAATAATGATTTAATTTACCAATTATAATGTGCAACCATACAATCATCTGATTTTGTTTTCAGTTACATGTGTAGTATCTTGAAGCTAAACGTTCTTTGTTTTTTTGCTTTTTTTTAGCTACTGTATCTACTAAATGTCTGCTTAAAACTGTTAATAAACTTAGGCTTGCTTTGCTGTGTTCAATTCTTAATGTTGACATGCCAAATACAAGTTAATGATGTGACAGGGCTAAAGCCAATTCTGCTTTTACTTACAGTATAATGCTGCCTCAAGTGCATTCTTGCATTTAAGCATTAATAATGCTATCAAGTCTCTAGATATTTATAAAATACCAAATAAAGGTTTGAGTAAAACCATTAGTCACCATTATTATAACATTATTCAAAGAATAAGAAAACTCATTTCAAAGAAATATATTTTTCTTTGAACTGGAGGTTTAATGAAGGGATGTTAATTGAAGATTAGCAACTCAATAATAATGCTGAATTAAAAAAAATAATGCCTAATCACTGACCAATCAGTATTACGGAAAAGTTTTTTTTTATATAAGTATGTGTTTACTTCAGAAGTGCTAAATTGAACTTGGAATGGTTAGGAGCCAATTATCCCCAAGCCAATGTGACCCAAATCTGAAGTTACAATTGATAATAATAAATAAATAATAAAATGATTTCATATTCATGGAAAGAAATATAGGAAGCCCAATATGTTGGTGAATGTACTAACATTCAAATGTCTATTTTATATTTACACATCTTTCGAAAGTTTTGGTTTTTCTCTATTTCTCTAAAACTTAAATACAAAAATTATCCAAGTTAAAGTTGTCAAGGTCCTATAGAAGTCTGTGGGAGCTGCGCTGATCCTATTGGACTATTTTTAATCAATTCAGACTTTTAAATGTTTTTAGATTTTCTTTCACTAGTAATTATCTGAAAAACTCAAAATTTTAGAGCTTTTAGTTTTTTTATTTGTATTGTTCAGCTTTTTTTCTACCATTCATGCTTTTTATATTTGGATCTTTTAATATATCTCATAACATTCATGGTTTTAGAGAAAGTGAGTTTATTCGTGGTTTCTACGTCACTCCACATAACAGCATGTTTGGTAAAAAAACAAATGACAATAATATTAAAGGTGCTCTGGCAATATCAATAAACTAATGTCTATGAGTTTCAGAACACTCTCAAAACAATTACAAACTTTGAAGAATTCAAAATCACTAAAGTACAATTTGCCACACTGAGAGAGATTTCCACCATATATACAAGGGTGATTTTAAAAACACAAGTATGTATTTCCACTAAATTCAAGAGTAGTTTTAAACAAAACATCAAAACTCTTATTTAGACTTTTAGAATGTTGTGTCTGTGAAACAAGCTCTGTGAGTGGTTTCCTGAGTAGTTTGTCCACATCACAACATCTTTCTTTACAAAGAACATCACTTGGCAGAAAGCAAGTTAGGACATTAGCCTTTCTGCCTTAACACTGCTCTCACTACACATGAAGGACCCTGTGAAGCTGGGCAATCCACTCCAGGGCTGGGGCAACCAACCCCTTTAGAAGAGTGGGGCGGTGACCCAATAAGAGGCAGGGGTTCTGTCAGGGAGGTAATTTGGGATACGGACTGCCAGGAAGGTGTGAGCTGGCACCGGGGTGCACTCGCTTGGATGGTGGTGGAGGATCTGCACCTGTCAGTCAACAGCAGCACCTGTGTATATAGTTAGGAAATCTACTGTGAAGGAGCAAGTGGTGTCCCTAATCCATGGTGAAGACAGGCCACCTAGGGGTGGGGACCCCAAACAAACCCACTTGTCCCCCAAGTTGGTAGCTGGGCTTGGTGCCAACAACCCCAACTCTGGAAAAATGACTGTTACAGAAGGGTAAAGAAACAACTGATGATTGACAAAGTATGAGTACCCATGCTCTTACTGAAGAAACAGAGGATGCTGAGTGTATGAAGAGGTGCCACAGCACAATGTCAAGATTGTACTCGGCAACATGAATGGCAAGATAGGTAAAGATATAGTATTCAAACCACCTATCAGTGCAGAGAGTTTGCACAAGTCTATCAACATTGCTAGACTAGTAGGTTTTTCCCCTAGAAAGGGTGAGTCTGTTTCTAGTACAAAGTTCCTGCACAAGATCCGTGCCAACAGGCTGGTGCTATTAGCAAAGGAGATAATTGGGGATTACCCCAATCACTGACCTCATTTTCACCATCCGCTGCATCTTTGAAAAGTGTTATGAGTACAACATCAAGTTGTTTGTTGATTATAAATGAGCCTATGACAGAGTAGATTGCAGGTACCTGTTCAAGACTCTGCCCTCACTTGGAATCCCTAGAAAATATAGTCGGCTAGTCCAGATGATGTTGTGGGACACTCAAAGCAAGGTCAAGGAACCAGTGTCCTGGAAGTTCCAAGTCAGCAGGAGCCTGAGACAATGTATGCATCCTGCTCAACCTCACCTTGGAG
The DNA here is from genome assembly GCA_038501925.1 of Xenopus petersii. NCBI lineage: Eukaryota > Metazoa > Chordata > Amphibia > Anura > Pipidae > Xenopus > Xenopus petersii. Next base: position 51,697,254 of record CM076679.1, read on the forward strand.
AGAGTGGTGTGTAGCATCAGGATAAACCCAGGGTCACCAATTCAGTGCTGGGCCTGTGCAGATGACATTGGCCAGTTTATGAAAGCTGGAGGAGGCATCTGGGCAGGCAGTGCTGGTAGTCAACAAGCAGAAGACTAACTACATGCTCATGATGCAAAGCACAAGCAGGGCCAGGCTTGCTTCAGTTAGAGGACTACAGCTATGAGAGGGTACACATGTTCAGAGAGGAATGAAACCGACTTAGGGGCAGATTTACTAAAGGGCTAAGTGGCTAACGCTAGCAATATTTTGCCAGAAATGCCTTCCGCAGGGACATCGCCAATTTACTTACAGATGTAAGCAAAATTTTGCTCTTGCGAATTCAGTAAAATGCGAATTTTACTGAACGTTACCTCTTTCGCCAGAGTTGACTTTGTCACCTCAAACCAGGCGCTGCTAAAATTAAGCTAGATCTTCCTGAATCTTACGTCACTTACATCATATCCTGTCTGCTGGAAATGCATTAAAATTTTAAATACGCTGTCATCAAGAGAGGAAGGCTCCACTTGGCCAGCTATCTGGAATGCATGGGAGAGGAGCAAGCTGCGAGGAAGGTCTACTGTCAATGGACAGTGGGGGTCATTTATAAACCCTGGGCAAATTTGCACATGGGCAATTACCCATAGCAACCAATCAGATTGCTTTCATTGTTTTCCTTGCAGGTGGCTGATAAAAGCTACTCACTGATTGGTTGCTATGGGTTACTGCCCAGGTGCAAATTTGCCCAGTGTTTATAAATAAGCCCCAGTGTTAGGGAAATCAGGCTCAACAGATGTGTGCATGAGGCGAGTGAGTGATTAAATTGTACAAATAATGAAAATCAGGATGGAAAAGTATAAATGTGATTCTTAGTAGAAATTACAGCCCTAACTCTCACCCCATTCATCCACTTAGGGGTTGGTGAGAGCTGGAGCTCTATAGGCAAAAAAAAACAAGCTTTTGCATAGAAAAGAGGAAAATATTAAGGCCTTTGTGATAACTAATTGTCCTATGTCACTTTCCATTTAATTGAAGTAATAGGAAATGCGTCACTGGTCACCCTGCACCTCTTCAGCTATGCTATGAAAGCATGCCATGGGAGTGCATCTGCAGCAAGTGATAATTTGATCAGTGCCACAGAAGAATTACATGAGTTAATTGCTATTAAATTTGCAATACGGATCCTATATACTAGACTTAGAGGCTCAGTAGTCCTATAGCAGTCGTAATCCATACCTTCAAATACATCTCCAGTAGCTATCCATTTTTCAACCTTGCTAAGACTTATTAAGGCAGATTAGAGCCCTGGTTGTGCATGTGAGGGGCATATTTTTCATTTTTCTATTTTACATGTTGGCAGTGCACACCAGGTGTCACTTAAGATAGTACTGGAGCTCCATAGAGGGAGGGTCCTGTTAACATAGTATAGGGCTGTATGAATACTGATGGCCGGCTCTGTGGCAGGCCCTTTGATGTTATACTTTGCATCCCATGCTGGATACTTTATCTGGCACAATGGATGTAAATGACCACTAAAGGACAAACATTCTCAAAGGGTCAAGCTGAATAACCTTACATTTATTTCCCATTTGATTCTCTTTAAGGAATCTAGGGTGATACATTTAGGCAACAGTTTAAAATATGACAATGACTAATGTGACAGTTATTTGTATTGAACTTGATAGCTATCACCAATTTCTTTCTCTGTAAACAGCTACATTAGAGAATATATTGATTCACTTTCTTTCTCTGGATTTAATGTGAGGATATTTTTGAGACACACGTTTGGTACAGCAGTGGCTTGTCCGTACTTTGAGGAAAAATATGTCCTTGTTATACATGCTCAATGCTAATGAGTTTACCATCTCCTGTCACTGAAAAAGTGACCTTTATTTTTTTCAAATAGCCTTAATATTTCTTGTAGTGTAACTGATATTTCACAGATCTATTTTAATTTTGTGACCTTTTGTGCTTAGTTTTTCTCGCATGACACTTTCTCTCATTTCACATTATTTGCTGCTTAACTTCCAGCAGCTTATGGACTGTGTAATTACAAAAATGCATTGTCTGGATGTAAATGTAGTAAAATAAGATGCTGTCTGTCTGTCTGTTTATCTATCTATCTATCTATCTATCTATCTATCTATCTATCTATCTATCTATCATCTATTTATCTCTAGTTATTTAGCAATCTGTCATCTATCTATTATTATATGTACTATCTACCCCCCACCCCCCCATTTGTCTGCATTTAGCTGTCTGCCTATATCCTTGCAGGTTTAGCCACAATGCTAAGGTACAGAATTCACTTCTAATACCAAAATGGCATCTGATTTTTTTCCCCTTTGACTAAAAGAGATTAAGCCAGTTGATATAGAATAATGGTGCAGATTACAATGTTAATTTGCCTTAAAATAAATTAGACATCTTAAAGGCTCTTACTCATAAGCGTTTTTACCTGCGCTCCCCTGTATTCCGTTTTTTGGCATTCAGCCGCAGGGGAGTGCAGGAGTAGACGCATTTCATTTTTTCAAATGGGGCTGTACTCACACAGGCGCAAGTAGGCACCGAATGCAGGTTGAGACGCAACATGCTGCATTTTTCCTGCGTTCGGCGCCTACATGCGCCTGTGTGAGTACAGCCCCATTTGAAAAAATGAAATTCGTCTATTCCTGCGCTCCCCTGCGGCTGAACGCCGAAAGACGGAACGCAGGGGAGCGCAGGTAAAAACGCTCATGAGTAAGAGCCCTTATAAATACACTGCTGTAATTTTCCTAATGGATGATAGTGATGCATGGAAGTAATTAATTTGTTACAGACAAAAATGGAGCTTTATAAACATGCTGTTTATTTAACACCATGGTTTACATCATTTTTTTTAGGAGTACATTTACTTACACACCTTTCTAAATATGTTTCATAGATTTCTTTTTACTAAAATATTTTTTAAAAACAAGTTAAGGTCTGACGTCTCATTCATTCTAGTGTTTTTAATTTATCCAAATCCCCTCAATTTACCAATAAATCTGTTAGAAAAATTGTTAAAGGGACATCTGCCATTAATTTTTACATGATTTCGACAAATTTTAGCTGAAGTAGCTGAAGTATTTTCTGATTCGGATTTTTAGCAGCTTTGGTGCTTAATAAGTCTTGAAACATTTTTGTGTTTTTTCCCTCTAAAAATGTGAGTTTTTTCCCCTTTAAAAACTGAGCCATAAAAAATCAAGATTTAATACAGTAAATAGGCCCCTTAGTGATATGCTTTTTGCAGTTATGCATTCAGTTTAATTGAAAATTGGCACAATAAAAAAGGATATTGTCACGATTGGCACCCAGAATCCAGAACCAATGCTAGGCTCCCTGGTCTCGGCTCTTGCTTCCACCTTTAACAGCCGCCTTTCACCTCGGGAGGAGCCCTCGGATAATTTGATGCCGCCAGGTCTTGTTAACAAGTATTTAGAAGTTCTCTACCCTCCTATATTCACCTGTGTAGGTCCAGGTGCTAAACCTCAAGACCTTTGCCTGCAAGCCGGGTCCAAATTCCACATCCAATAGAAAAAATCCAGTAGCACACCTGTAGTGTTGAAAATTCTTCAGTGTTTTATTTAGCCCATACAAACACACAAAGCCCTTTGTGTGTTTGTATGGGCTAAATAAAACACTGAAGAATTTTCAACACTACCGGTGTGCTACTGGATTTTTTCTATTGTCCAGGTCTTGTTAAGAGAGGAGCCAAGCTAAGGGGTCTGGACGAGCAGAGGGGCACGATCGTTTAGCAAAGTCTTTTGGGCAGAAGGTCACAGTTCAGGGAGCAGACAGAAAGCGTAAACAAACCAGGCCGGGGCAGCGCAGGCAGAATACAAACAGAGTCAAACAGGCAGGGGTCAAAGCTGGGAGATCAATCAAGAAGAGTCAGGACAGGCACGGGTCAGAATACATATAGCAGAATGGTCGGTTTACCAGGCAGAGGTCACAGAAGTCAGGTTAGTCAGGCAGGCAGGAGTCAAAACAGGAATCAGGTACAAGATACAGACAAGAATAACACCCAAGAACTCTTGGAGATGAACCTAACAACGGGCAATGCACACAGTAAAAAAAGTCCCTTTAAATACATTTTAATTTGGCGCCACTGTGCGCTGATGCCATCACGCCAGCGCCAGTGCACCAATAAATAAAGAAGATGCGCGCCATGCGCGCCTAAGGAACCAGCATTACACAAGGGAAGAGCAACGTGGCGGGCGTCCCCGCTGATGGCGCGGCGGGCATCCCAGTCGGCGGCGAATCGCGCAAATTCGCCGCCAGCGAATAAATTTGAGAAACACCAGTGAAAATTCGTCAAAAACAGGCGCCGGCGACAAAAAAACGGGCACCAGCGTCAAAAACGGGCCATTTCGCAAATTCGCCCATCACTATTTACATCTTTTATTGTTCTATGGTCAACTGAGTGGACAACTTTTGGACTGCTCATAAAGCTATTGCCCTCAGTCCATGCATTGCATATTAGCAATTTCTTATTGGCTTAATGAAATGTGAGTAACAGGATGAACAAAAAGGAGACACACACTTACTGCAGCAGTAAGGGCTCTTACACATGAGCGTTCCGACCTGCGCTCCCCTGCGTTCCGTTTTTTGGCGTTCAGCCGCAGGGGAGCGCAGGAATAGACGCAAGTCATTATTTGAAATGGGGCTGTACTCACTCAGGCGCGTGTAGCGCCGAACGCAGGTTCAGACGCAACATGCTGCATTTTTCCTGCGTTCGGCGCCTACATGCGCCTGATTGAGTACAGCCCCATTTCAAATAATGACTTGCGTCTATTCCTGCGCTTCCCTGTGGCTGAACGCCAAAAAAGGGAACGCAGGGGAGCGCAGGTCGGAACACTCATGTGTAAGAGCCCTAAGTCACAGCAATCAATCAGTAATTAGCTTTTTTCAACCAGCTGTTAAAGTGATGACAACAAAATATTGATTGGATGCCTTTATATTTTTATAGCTGCAAACTCCTCTAATCCTGGTGGTGCAGTGCTGAAGTTTAGGTATAAAAAGGATGGCTCTCAGTGCTGGTTAACTGGAGGAGCACTCTAAACCTTCATTTTATAGCTCAACTAAATCTATCTGCAGAATAATTCTACTTTTGTCCAGATAGTGGGAAACATACCATGCCTTCTAAGAAAATACAGTTATTCCTAAATCATAGGCAAACTGTAATAACGTAAGCAATGTCAATAATAAAACCTATGACATTCCTCTGGTAAAATAAACCGAGGGTGGTGGGGATTTGAAAAATGTCATAGTGCTGTAATCACAATTATCTTAGCCTTTGGTATGAATAAATATAATTTTAGTATAGTAAAGTTATGTTTTTGATGGATAATTAAGGGGTTAAGGAAGATGTTGGTCTATTTTTTTACACTGAGAAAAACATCCTGTGGTGCATACAATGTAAGTTTGCTTAGCATAAACTACAAATTTATCATAAAACAGTTTCTTACTTTTTTAGTACACACTGTAATTTATTTTGAGAAATAAGACAAAATCTATTCTAAACAGATTAAAAAGTCAGTTCCTGTGGAGATCGTAAACTCAGCACAACTATATGCTAAAAATAAATCAAATAAAGAACTTTAATAGTCAGTTCTCCTTTTCACTTTTAGATTAGATAGTCCCAAGGCTAATGATCCAACACCATTCCCACTTGGCCAATTTTGTGCACCGGTCCTCTACAGAGCTATTAGCAAGGAAACTATTGATGTCCTGCCAGAACGGAAGCTGCTGTATTCCAGCTCTTTGAAATGCTTTCTCACGCAGTATATTAAATTCATAGGAAAACACGGTAGCACTGATCCAAGCAGCTTATGCATGTCACTCAACAACATATATATAGATTTTGAGGAGGATCAGTATCACCTGCCTGACCCATGGTCATGGATTCCTATATCACTCATTTCTAGCTTCAACTACTTTGTATAAAGCAGATTCAATGATAAAAAGCCCCCAATTGCTTCTTATTATGGCCCTATGGATCACAGCACAATATGGCACATCTGCCTAACTGGCTCCGGAAAACCTGATTTCCTATTCTTTCATGCAAAACTGTGTATGTGTTTATCTAACCATTAGGGATGCACCGAATCCACTTTTTTGGATTCGGCCGAACCCCCGAATCCTTTGTGAAAGATTCGGCCGAATACCGAACCGAATCCGAACCCTAATTTGCATATGCTAATTAGGGGTGGGAAGGGAAAACATTTTTTACTTCCTTGTTTTCTGATAAAAAGTCACGTGATTTCCCTCCCCGTCCCTAATTTGCATATGCAAATTAGGATTCGGATTCGGTTCGGCCAGGCAGAAGGATTCGGCTGAATCCGAATCCTGCTGAAAAAGGCCGAATCCTGGCCGAATCCCGAACCGAATCCTGGATTCGGTGCATCCCTACTAACCATGGACTATAATGTTTCAAGTTCATTTTCCTTTCTTCCTTATTCAGCTCTCTATCTATTTCTTTAGAATTTAAAAACATCACCTTTGCTTTGCTATCCTTTTCATCTTTTTCTAACAGACTAGTTTGCATAATTATATACACATTTTTAAATTTAAAACCTATACCTTTATATTCTCTGTTTAATATCACTTCTACAAATTGTCATTGAAAGAAAAATCTATTTCTATTGTAAAGGCAATATGACCTCCTAATAAACGTATTTTTTCCTGTTGGGATTGTGTTGAAATTTCAGAAATCAAATTAGCTCTGTGCAAATACATTTGGAGCAGATTTATTTTAATGTCATTTTTGTCAAAATCCCCATTGATGCAATAGGTGATTAAGGACTAGATAGTCATTAGGAGGAAAATTAGAAAAGGAAATTGAATTTGCAATCTGTCATATATAGGGTCCATGAATCCCAGTTAACCCTGATTTAGTGGAAACCTGATTGGTTCTTAACAAAGTCTCATACTGACAGATCCAATGAAAGAAAGGGATGTGCTAAGGTTAGGTCAAGAAAACATATTTGGGTTGATTTAATTTAGAATAGCTGACAGAGCAGGATTTAAAGTTATTGCTGTCAGGTATTACATTAACCTTGCCGAAACCTGCTATTTGAGTAAATGTCAGTGATCCCTTGGCTGCACAGTAGTTATTAACCTGTACAACTGCTTTGTTGTTATAAATTCTGGTTACCAATGCCATTTAAGCTTTCAGTATATAAGGGACTTCTTTGAAGCATCCATCCTGGGGGTGTTCATTTGAATACAAACTAGGGTTTCAAAAGACCAAAGAAATAGACTTAAAAAGGAAAAAATTTAAAAGACACATGACTTAAAAATGCCTGTTGCATGTCCTATTTTCCTGTGTTAAAGGGGTTGTTCACCTTCCAAACACTTTTTTTCCGTTCAGATGTTTTCAGATTATTACCCAGAAATAAAGACTTTTTTCAATGACTTTCCATTTATATTTTTCACAGTTTTTCCAAAATCTAAGGTTAAAGTTGAATGTTCGTGTCTCTGGTGTTTTTCTGTCTGGCAGCTCAGTAATTCAGGCGCAGTATTAGCAACTATTGTATCAATTCCAACAGCTGCCTGTAATGAAACCCAGAGATTCTGCTCAGCAGGGACAAAGATAACAAATGTATCAACTAAATGTAAGTCACTTTAGAACAGTTTAAAAGGGTCGGCAACCCCCCCCTCCCAGAGCTGCTTTAGAAGGTGAAAAATGACACAATTCAATATTAGAAAAATGGTGACACATAGAAAATAGAAAGTAATTGGAAAAAGTCATTATTTCTGGTGATCTATCTGAAAACAACTAGTTGTTTGCAGGTAAACAGCCCCTTTAAGAATGAACCAACAAATATTTTTCAACTGTTATTTAATTTAAGAAAAAATATTACTGCCATTCAAAAAACAAAAAACCAATGCACGTTTTCTATATTCAAAGAGCTTCACCTGTGTCTCAGAATTACATTTATATTACACAGTGGGTTCAAAAGGTAACCTTGATTAACTACTGTCAGCCTCTCCTTTGTTGCTCTAAAGAACCAAGGAGGTGTGGTCACATGTAAAATGAAAAACTTTTCCATTTCAAAATATTTTTAAAGAAAACTATAGACAATGTGTATTTAGATTGCAAGCTCTTTATGGTAAAGACTTTGCCCTAGTACACCTAAATATGAGATACAATTAGCAATTCTGCTATTTATAAACAAGAAATAATACATTGATTGCTGAGAATTAGGATGATGTTATAAACAGCTGATGTCTCACTTGTTGCTCAGTTTACCTTGCAATACACACACTCTCTCTTTACTGTAGAATTTTAGTTCCAGACTGAGTGAATTTCTCTCTATGATGCAGCTTATTTTTCACCCAGTCCCTGTTCTGGCTCCATTTTTGTTGCACATATGAAAATGAATTCAGAGTGCGAGGGTAGGGTGAGTGATAAGTAATTCTATTTGTTGCAGGGAGCTGAAAAACAACAGAAACATTTTCTTAATCCTGCACATGGGAAATGGTGTATCATGTAAAAGTAGGATTGCCAGGGTTTTGGATTTGGTTCAGCCAGGCTCTTATATTTGGCTGAATCCTGCTGGATTCAGGATTGGATTCTGCCAAATCGTGAAGTTTGTGCATTACTAGTTGAAATGAAAGTTAGGGTTCTTTTTGGGGAGAATTAATTACTCATTCTCATGATTTTCACAGGAGGGAATTTTCATTTTAGACTGATCCTATACACATTTTGCTGGCTATATTCTTTTTTGTATTCTATAAGAAAACCTCCCCAGTCAATTTTTCCTTTCATATAACCAACTCGTTATCTCTCACTCATCCTTTAACTTTTTCTGTGTTCCCCATACTAAAGATAAAGTTTAGCTAGTGAGTTAAACACAAGCAGAATTATGCATACATGCTTGGAGTCAGATGACATTTTATGTATTGAATTAGTCTTTGCAGCAGTTAACTGATAGCACATTCTCTAATCTGCATATATCTGCATATTGTACTTAGGGATAGATTTATGACCGCTCATTCTTTTTTTTATATAAACAGAAAGATAGATAATTACAACTAGTGAAAAAATTATGAGTGATTCAGATTTACAAAACATTTTACAGCTTACTATGAATTCGTAGTAATGCTGAGAATAATTTCTATAGGTTTAGCAAGCTCTCATAGACTACAGGTTTAGCAAGCTCTCATAGCCTTGCATTGCTCTAAAATTAAAACAATCCTCATATTCTTTCAGAAAAGTGCCAAATTGACAGTATGTTCTGTTTCAATATTGCCACTGAGCACAGCCTCTTCAATGCTTTCAAAGCAATCAAATCATTTGTGACAAATTGGCACATTGTAATTTCTTCCATGAACATCATGGGGCAGATTTATCAAGGGTCAAAGTGAATTCGAGGAAATTTTCAAAGTAAAAAAATTCTAAGTAATTTTTCGAATACTTCAACCATCGAATAGGATACTACGACTTCGACTTCGAATTTGATTCGAAGTAAAATAGTTTGAATATTCGACCATTCGATAATCGAAGTACCGTCTCTTTAAAAAAACTTTAACTTCAATACTTCAAGACTTTTCTAAGTCTTCACACATCGAAGTAAAATCATTCGATCATACGCTAAAATCGTTCTAATTTTTTTCATTCAAACTATTTACTTTGAACGTTCGATGCCCAAATTTGGTAAAAAAACTTTGACTTTGATATTCAGAGTCAAAGTATTTCAATTTGAGGGTCGAATTTCGAAGTATTTATCACCTTTGACCCATGATAAATCTGCCCCTATATGTAAAAAATTATGCCCTTTGACTGGGAGACCTGTTTGTCAGCATTCTCATTTGTGTAGTTTTAGAGTTCTTTTCAACCACAACTAAACTCGAATTTGTTTACTCTTTGTTTATTATTATTAACATGTATTTATATAGCGCCAACATATTGCATAGCACTGTGTTTACTCTGAATTGTTTGTGTGTTTACAAGGGAAAAAAACTACGAAACATTCTAAAACCTCCAAGTAACTGCCATTGACTTCTACATGACTTCGGCAGCTTTTAGATGGCCTTCTTTTACATTAGGGTCTATCCTGTTTTTTATACTTTTAAATATACTTTTGATAAATTGCAAAAATGTAGTGTTTTATAATCATGCTTCACATACAAGATTTTTAGCACTAAAACGTTTGAATTATAAAAATAAAAATAATGGGTGAGCATTATTGTGGGAAAGATATAAGAATTAACAAGTTCACATTCTCTCTGGGCCTGCCCATTGGCCATTGTTCCATAACATTGGCTTTTATGAGCATTTGTTCAGTCCCGATTCAAAACTTTACTGATTTTATTCTAAACTTAACTGGATGATCTACAGTATATCATCTGCAAATATGGACCATTCCCATTATTTTGCAGTGAAATCTTATAAGAAGCTTTAGCAAGATCTATAAATTCACTGATGTAATTTAATCATTTCCTGTTGGCTTTAATGTATTAAGGTGGCCATAGATGTAAAAATTACAATCTTTCTTGGTAAACATATTTCCAAGAAAGATTGTTCGCTTCAACACACACGTGTAGAGCTGAATCGTCAGATATACGGGTAGAAACAATAGAATTCTACCTGTATCTGAAAATGGCCTATGTTTGGGTGCCTTCAAAGGCACCCAATCAAAATTTTTTGTCCAGCCCAATCGACGAGCCGACAGATATCCAAGTCTTCTGACAATATCGGTCAGCTCGTTATCTACCATACACGCAACAAATATCGTATGAAAATTTGTTTTGTGAGATATTATCTGTGCGTCTATGACTACCTTTAGTCTGTGTATATACACTTCTTCCCACACATGTTTTGGTATGAAAAATTTAGAAAGTCAAGACTTTTTTTGTATTGCTTCTCATGCTAAGCATGTAATAGTCTGTGCCGTTTGTGGACTGATACCATAGTCTGCATTTCTTTGTCTTCATAATAATCTGCCCCATTTTTCCTTTAAATAGTACTTTAAGATGGAAATATCATGAGCACACTGAGTGACAAACTACATTTGAGACAAAACAATGTCAAGTTTCCCAAGTTTTACAATAGGCTCTAGATCCAACCAAATAATTGAGTCTTGCTATAAACCTGCAGATTATTGTGCTCTTCATCTATCATAGTCAAATAATGGGAGTAGTCAAAATATGTTTCTACACCATTCTCAAAAATTATTGGATGCATAATTGCAGCTGGCTCAAAGTAATATTCTGAGCACTTTAGCAAATTACTTTATTTTACAAGTTTCCAAAGCTGCTCCAAGTTTAAGCACTTGCTGTGACTGTCACCTGGGGTTACTTGAATACACAGGGGTATATTTATCAAAGAGTGAAGTTAATAGTGAAGTTTCGCCACTAGAGTGAAATGCCGCCACTCCCCATTAATTTCTATGGGATTTTTAAAGGCGTATTCATCAAAGGGTGAACTTTCACTTTCACCCATTGATAAATACGCCTTTCAAAATCCCATAGAAATGAATTGAGAGCTGCGGAATTTCACTCTAATGGCGGAACTTCACTCTTTGATAAATTTACCTAACAGTTGCTTCTGTTCCATGTGAGGCACATGATTCATTTTATACTTGATTATAGAAGAGAGTGGGGCTTAGAGAATTATTCTACACTGGACTCTTAAGACTGTAGGGAGAACAATATGTTTAGCTGCTTAACTGCTGTAATAAAGCCTGGAATTAGTTGCTACATCTTTTAAATGTTTTAAAAACAATTTTGTTGCAAAAATGTAAGTGAAAAATATTTTTAATGTAATTGTATTTTCCTGGTGGTTAAGGATGCCTTTAAAAACACAGTGAACTGAAATACAGTATGTATCAGCTATGTATATGTATACACAGCAGGTCTTGATATTAATTTCTCAGTCAATCCGGTTGCAATTGTGAGCAGTAATCCATACCATCATTTTATTACATATGAATTGAAAACACCATTATTGTATTATTATAGACTGGAATGTGCACCAAAATATTTGCAGCTTCAAAGAGCTAAATGCCAAAATAAATGTTAGATTTCTATTCATATTCTGCCTTTCTTTGGAAAAGCTAGTTGTAATATGCCAATCCCCCACCTAATGTTTTATTGCATTCTGCATAAAGGTATCTTTATGTGACTTTAAAATGTTTACTTTGATAAGGATGCCCCAAAGTCATAATGAAATATAATACAATAATTTATAAGTACATTCATTCCATAAAGCTGTTTTGTTCTTCTGGCTATATAGATAAAGTTGTGATTTACAAAATACAAATTACTTACTATTAACTAACATACAAAGAAACAAAATACAAAGAAAACCACATGATTGCTTTCTTATTATAAAATGGGAATACTCTCATTATTTTTTGAATGCATTTTTATTAGAATTCTAAAGGGTATGGTGTCACTAAAATGTAACAAAAACACACTGCTAAATGAAGATATTGTTTTTGTTTCTAAACAAGCTAAAAACATAATGCTGAAAGAGCTGAGACAAAGAAAGCTTATTTATTTATTTTTCAACCAGCAACATGATTGTCATATCTTATCATCTAAATAAGGTTGTAAAGGTATCACCTTCATAACACATTTGCAATTTTTTAATATAACTTTTTATAAGCTTTACCCTATAATATTTTTATTGGCTAACACAGTGCAAAACCTTTATATGTCAAATAAAATCCTTGTATTATACTGATGTAATCCAGCAAGGGTAAAACTGGTCTCCAGCTGGAGGTTTGAGCAGAAATTAAATTGCTATATGTCTATATGTGGATACATTGGAATTGCTATTACTTTTTCTTTATCCTGGAAGTGTGAGAAAGGGAACAGCTGAGGGTTAGAGGTCACTTTCACCATGTGTTGCTGTTATAAATATTTGCAATATATACAATATTTTATATAGAGTGAATATTGTCTTATGTAGTGCATGTTTATTTTTACTGTAGATGGGATTTATACATAAACATACTGAATGACACAACATAATGGAGTTGATGCCCTTGACTTGCTTAGATATGATCATGATTTTGGAACAGAGAAACAAGTTTGATATCCAGTGGTATTTCATTTGGGAGATGATTCTGAGATAGAATTAGTAATTATTTTGCTGCCTGAGAGTTTTGCAACACAGTTCTGTTTGGAAGTAGAAATGTTAAGCACACTTTGTAATTAATAACTGCTGTGTATAAAGTCAATAAACTTGCCAATACACACTTTACTGGTGGCATTTTGCTATAAAAGAATACAGCATAATAAAGACTTACTACAATTACATTAGACTTTCTCTTCTTGCAGGGGATATACAAAAGTAGTCAATTAATTCAATCTTTTTTGGGATTTGTACCACAAACAGATATGAAAAATATCATCTATTTATTGTACAGAAGACAACAGATCACATCCTGTTTGAAATATTTATGGTACGCATAGAAGACACTGTGAGGCAGATTCACTAAAGGGCAAGTTGTCGCCAGCAACCGCTTTACGCACCTCACACCACTTCATCAGGTGCAAATTTGTTTCTGTGCGAAGTTGCATTCTGGGTGCCGAATGCTGGCAGATTTTCGCTAGCGTTACTTCGGCAGTGTGAGCATGTCATAGCGAAAATGCACTAGCCTTCGTTTGTGCCTAGTGAAAATTTGCTTGTGATCTTACACTTAGGTCAGTTTGAATAGGGCGGGTAAATTAAAGTTGTATGGACGCCTTTATTAGAGATGTTGGTGCAAATGCTTGAAGTTAACCTTTTTTATTACAAATGTCCAAGGAACCTTAACGTGGACCTGTCACCTAGACATAAAAAGTTGTATAATAAAAGTCCTTTTCAAATTAAATTAGAGGCGGGGCAGGCAATTACTTTCACTTTCCATTCAGCAATTACTAGACGTCAGAGAGATCCACACATTCCCCCTCTCTCTTTACCATTTAATTGTGTAACCAGTGTATGGGGATGGACATCAGGTCCCCCATTCTGGTGCACAAAAAAGATTTTGAGATGATGCAAAGCTTGCCTTAATAATAGTGTCCACAAAATGGCTCCTGCCTAGGAATTCCCAGATGGAAGGAAACAAGATTCAAATAATTTTTACAGTGTAATTAAAGTTCATATTGCTTGACTAACATGATAAAATAGGATTTGGATAAATATTTTTGGGTGATGGTTCCCCTTTAATAAAGACAAAAGAGTTAATATTATGCCCTACACATGAGCCCACTGTAAAATGAATGTTCCATATGGTCTCAAATATTTGGGGAAAAATGTTAATTCAAAAAAGTTTGTTAGGACTTTTGAAGTCAATTCTGGTGAAAGAGGTAACGTTCAGTAAAATCCGCACTTTACTGAATTTGCTGATCATGACCATTCGCCTGAGCATAAAGACTAGCGAATGACCACTAGTGACGGTCCCATTCACTAGGGAATTGTCGCCTATGCCTGCTAGTGAATTGCCAATGTCCCTGCAGATTGGATTTCTTGAGAATTTTTGATGGCCACTTTAGTGAATTTGCCCCTATGTTTGAGCATCCAGGTGCTAAAAACATGCAAGAGTTTATAAACTCGAACATAGTAGATGTAGCTTCATTTGAATTTGAATAACTTGGCTTCCTGCTGAGTGCAATTCATTTCCCTGACAAAAAATTAAAAGCTCAGCAGGTATTTGATAAGTTTTTTACTATTTTGAAACACCAGCTCACGGAAAAAAACCTCCCTTAGCTTGAAGCTGAGGCAATTGAATCAAGAATATAGGAACTGCTACATGGTTTTAGTAGCGAAAGCTCAAGTACGAAGGCTCAGCAATTCTTAAAATACCCCCCCCCCATTAGTTATGGTGTGTTAGTTGTCTTATACGATTGATGAAAATAAATAAGACCTGGAAAAATGAATGGTGTTCCTCACTAAATCTTTGTGGGGGAAGATTATGATATATTATAATATTAATTGATAATATATTATATATATTAATAATACGATACCCCCCTCTTACCAGGGTTTATGGTTCTCTTGAACAAGCAGACAAATAATCCACACAAATAAGTGTATTTTAAAGTGACTGTATTGTGAAATTAATCAATGGATTGTTTACACTTAAACCAATTACAATAACACTAAAACAATATTTAAACTATTTACAGTTAAGATTAATCAATATAGTTACATTATTGCTACCACCAGAGTAATAAAATAGAGGCCAGCTCCATTTTTCCCATCCTGGCATCCATCTGTCTTCCAGCACCTCTGGTCTGCAGTCCTCTCAAACCTGCCCTATCTCCAAATTGGTCCCTGGACATCTCCCATTGACTTAAATAGCTATTTGGCAGGTTTTAGGTGGCAAATAGTCAAATTCGAGTTCTTAAAGGGCCAGAATAAGTTAAGTATCAAAAATGTAGTTTTTTAAAAACTCAAATCGAATTTGAATAACTCCCTTGTCAAATCTGACAGTTTTGACCAACAAAAAAATTAGAAATTTCGAATTTTCAATTTGACCCTTGATAAATCTGCCCCTTATTAAAACTTCAGATTTAAGTTTCCTGAATACCTTCCTATTAGGTACATATTACTTTATACGATGGGTAAAACACAATTGCCATGACCACATTTTGTGCGTAGATATTAAAGGATGATTGTAAATCCTCCCATAAAATGACACTTTTTGTGTACTTAAAAGGCTTTCACAGTTACATTGTTTTTATAGTTTTTTGTTGTAAAGAATGTTTTTATTTGTTGTACTTTTATTAATACATTAATTTGAAGTGTAATTGCATAGTTAGCAAAGTGAAGCCTTCTGAAAGTATTTCTGAAGGTATTTACTTGTCTCATGCCATACACACAGCACTGCCTAGATACCAAAAATTTGAGTTTTAATTCTCCCATAAGGCATCATGGGCAGAGACATGCAAATCACTCCTTTATGTTCCTTTGGCCAACTATGCATCCAGAGACACTGGTTTATAGAACAGATACAGCCTAATGCTTCAGAGCCATATATCCAAACTTGCAGACAGCCTGTTTCGATCTTGTTAGATTTCATCAGTGCAAGATATTGGAACATGGCTTCTGAGAGGTAGGACTTGGAGAGTAGCAAAAAAGAAAACTGAACCTGGTTAGGGTGAAGCCTTCTGAAATCAGAAGGTATTTACTTGTCTCGTGCCATACACATAACACTACCTACATACCTACAATGAGAGTTTTAATTCTCCCTTTAATCAGGGGCGGAGATGTGATTTGCATGATGCCTTTTGGCAGAATTAAAACTCTCATAGCATAGTTAGATAATTTGGGTAATAAAAGCAAAAGTATTGAAATGGTTACACCGCACACCTGGAGTTTTACTCACTTTTTCTGCTTTGGTGGTGCTGGTTATCCTTCGGCCTGACGTGGCCTCCCAATAGCAGCAATTTCAATTATGGATCCGCACACACCAATTTTCTGCAGTTTTTCTTTTATTTGTGTTCACCACCAGTATCAACGTTTCGGGGGGTACAACCTCCCTTCGTCAGGATATACATTCAAGTGTGACAAAAAACACCTTTATAGGCTTAACTCCGCCTACATTGTTACATGTGATCTAATTAACATTTTACTTTATTTTCCCATTTTTAAAAATTTTTTAAAACAATTTTTTCTTTAAAAAAATTCTCATAGTGTATAAACATTAAGTTTATAATGTTAATGTTTATACACTATGAGAATTTTTTTAAAGAAAAAATTGTTTTAAAAATTTTTTAAAAATGGCAAAATAAAGTAAAATGTTAATTAGATCACATGTAACAATGTAGGCGGAGTTAAGCCTATAAAGGTGTTTTTTGTCACACTTGAATGTATATCCTGACGAAGGGAGGTTGTACCCCCGAAACGTTGATACTGGTGGTGAATACAAATAAAAGAAAAACTGCAGAAAATTGGTGTGTGCGGATCCATAATTGAAATTGCTAATAAAAGCAAAAGTCAAACCCTTGATCAACATATCAAATGCATATATATGCATACCAATGCAACCATCTTGTATATACAGTATAGGCTATATATATATATATATATTGGTTATTTTACTAAACTAACTGTATACCACAATAGCCTTGGATATTATGCTTGTTCAATAAATCATCCGAGCTACTCTTAAAGGCTTTAATAGAATCTGTCACCATATCATCAACGGGCAGGACATTCCACAACCTCACTGTCCTCACCATGAAGACCCACCTTCACTGCTCCAAGTTCAGTTTCTGAATTCTAAAGGGGTGGCCTCTTCCTTTTTTATTTTAATTTTTTAAACCTTTGTTTTTTTAGTTACATAACAACGATTGACATATATACAAGGTGACACCGTACCAGGGACCTATAAAGAGGCAAAATAATATTTTTTAGGCTACTGAGTTTAACCTGCACAAATGATACATATATTGGTGTAAGGTGAGTTTTAGCCTTCTTAGTTTTGTCTGTATGACTACTGAATAGCTGAAAAATAATTGCTTGCGCCACTGTGTTCTGAACCACTAGAGCATGTCTTCAGGATATTTAGGGTATGTGAACTTTAGCTTGGTGTCACACACACATATACACATGAAGGCTTATTTATTAAAGGTTGGATTTTAGTGGTTTTAGAGGTTTTTGAAACCCCGACTAATCTCACATTCTCTAATCTCATGATTGTCATTCAATTTATCAAAAGATCTGACTATAAAAAGTGTGAATGAAAAAAGCACTGAACAATTTTCTTAAAATACGAATACCTTGAAAACCTCTAAAAAGGTAAGTTTTGTGGGCAATTCCTAGCGGAAAAAAAAACCTGATAACCTCTTAAAGTCCGAATTGACTTAAAGAGGTAAGATTAACACAGCTGATCACTCAACAAGTTTTTTTTCACTTAATAAATTTTGACCTTTTAGAGCTTTTAGAAATGTAGAAAAGCCACAAATTTTCAGTATCATAGAAAAAATTGCAATTCAATTGTTAGTAAATGGGACCCATGCAGTTGTGTTCTCTCTGTGCTCTCTAGTGCAGACCATAGACATTTCCCATCATTTACTATGAAACATTACTTATGTCATGTACACATATACACATACATGTTAAAGGACAACAAAACCCCTTGAAAATATGGAACTTAAATTGACTACTTGCCATAAAACCCCTTTATTATATTAGAAGAATATGTCAATATTGCCCACATACCTTGACCAAGTGATGTGCTTTTCCAACCCTAGTGTTGGTGTAAGAGTTCAATATGTACCAGCGAGAAGTGATTACTTTGCTTGAGGCCATTTCTGCAGGCAACAGGGCAGAGAAGCTTTGATAAGGAGCGTCAGGAGTAGGAACATTAATGGATGCTTTCTGCACCTGTAAGTTGTCCTTCATTTTGGGTGTAAAGTTTCCCTTTAAGTAATATTTCTCACAATATAAAATGTGTCATAAATAGAGCCTTTAGGAGCTTGTCTATATTCATCTTTATAACATAAGTTTCTTCGTTGGCTTTTAGGAAATAGAAATGCTTGTTAAATGTATTTCTTGATTTAAAAAGCACTTTTGGAAAGCTATACTTTTCTTCTGAGAGATTCTGAAAACTAAAAGAACAAATCTCTGCATTAGAGTCTGGCTCAGAAAATAGACTTTCACACCATAAGGCCGCAGGTGCAATTGACAGGGCAGGAGTTTTAACTTAAACTGATGTAAGAATTACTTATTTGTATTCATTCTTTTTGATGTATTTATCATTTCACAGAAGCCCTGGCCAACTCAGTGTGGTGCTGAAGATGCAGTGCTGGAGAACACTTGGTTGCACTCTTCAATATATATGTATACAGCATATATTCACCCCATGTGAATGTGCATGCAGGTGCCTCTCGACTAACTATTGAATAGTATAAAAAGTGTCCGTACTGAGCATTAAAAAATATTCTGGATCTGGCTACTTGTGGTGATTAGTGAACAAAGTATATTTTTTGTCCATAAATTCTGTCATTGTTTACTGTACATAAATATTTAAATGTATAATTGCATGTGGAAATATGTGACATCGTAGACTATAAAAACAGTACACGGCTTATTTACAATGTTGGATAAGGTGCAAAGTGCAAATAATAGGCACAATACCCTATGTTTGGCCATAGTAAATAAACTCTTATGTCTGTTATTATTATGTATAATCTCTTTTCTTGCATTGAAAGCATTGTGCTATTAAAGGGGCAATATAAACTTACGTTCAGGATCAGTTTATTGAGCAGGGCTTGTAATTAAAGATATTTTTAGATAATACACAGTTGATTGTAACTCCTACGACCCTATTCCGGGACCGGATGCAGGATGTGCACCGGGCCCCTCTCCCGACTCGCTATTTCCTTACCTGTGCCACAAGGGGGAGTGGGCCCATGTGCAATTTCACCCCCTGCTCCCCCGGTATTTACGCCACTGTCTGTTCAGTCTGGACTGCAGGGTCAGTAGCACTCGGTAACCAGGTAATTTTGAATTTCCTAGCTTTCTGTTCGGACCCATGTATGTTCATCTGTTAGTATGTAATTAAAACTACTGCCTAGTTGCTAGGATTGGTGGGGCCATAAAGAGGCTATAAGAGTGTAATATTTACAGCAGCACAGGAGCAGGTGCTAAATGTACCTGCCATCTTTGAATCAGTGCCCCCTGCACCACTGGATACATATCAGATTATATTATATGTTCGTGGGACAGATTAAAATAACATTATGATGCTACACAGCAGTCAAGGTACAAACTGGGGGGCAAAATAAATCCTTAGTAGGGCCTTTAGACTTCAAAATGCAAAGCTCTGTTAGAAAAATTCTGTTACATTTTTCACCTGGGTATTGTAATAGAACTACCTGTGCGGCGGGGTCGCCCGCCGCGCCATCGGCGGGGACACCCACCGCGTGGTTCTTAGTCGCCGGAGCCGGCGCCATCTTTGATCCTTAGGGCGCGTGCGGCGCGTGCGGCGCGTGCGGCGCATGCGGCGGGCCAGCGCGCATTGGCGCACGTTTTGGCACGAAATTTGAATGTATTTAAGGCCCATTCTGACTCCCTGCCAGTGCCCGTGATAGAACTTGTTTCTAGTGGTTTCCTGAGCCTTGTGCATCCGATCTGTTCTGTATCTAGTCTGTTTGATTACCCGTGTTTGACCCAGCCTGTTCCTGACTATTCTGCATTCTGTATCCTGACCCTTGCCTGCCTACGACAACTCTTCCTGCTTAACCCCTTGGTTGACAACCCGGTTTGACCCTTGCCTACCTGACGATTTTTGATATCTGCCTGCCTCGACCCAGCCTGTCTGACGATTCTCTTGCCTGCTCCATTTGTACCGTGAACTTCGGCCATAAAGACTCTGCTAACAGCCGTGCCAATTTGCCAGCCAGAACATCTTGCCTTGCACCTCTCGTTAAGTCCAGGTGGCACCCAAGTAAGCCGAGGGCTCCTCCCGAAGCTCAACAGTGGTCACACTACTGGTGAAGCCGAGCCGAGACCAGGGTGCTTGGCACTTGTTCTGGTATTGGGTGCCGGTCGTGACAGGTATTTTATACAAATTCTTTTAGTTGGTTTCTCAAAGCTTTTCCCCACTTTATTTATGCTATAATTGTGCAATATATTTTAAGTTCTAAAAAAGTCTATTCATACTGCTTGTTACTTTTGCTAAAACGTGCTTTTGTGGAGCTAATACCTTGAAAATCAATAGTTAGTTGGACATGCTTTTCTCAGTTTTACTAATTAAAAATGAGCCTGCCATTTACTTCTCATTAATTTTAAATGTCAGAATGAGTCAATACATTGATCAGAGATATTCTGTAAGTACGACATATTGTGAAACAGATGCATTGTGTAACTAGTTCACCCGCTTATAATATCATTATCTGAAAAGTGTATGATTGCCAGGCTCTATTTAAAATGTAGACAGGAATAATACAACCTTATTAGGTATTTAGGTGGAACTGGCAAATGAGTCATTTTAATTTAAAACATGGCGAGCTCAGTCAAATTTTCTTAATCATTAATGTTGAATAGATTTTTGGCAATGCAATGATGAATAACCAACCCTTGTAATAAAGCTTTAATGTGTGCTGTTTTAAGCTGCAAATATTGAAAGCCATATCATTGCCCCTTCTTCAGGGCGACTAAGCTAAAATGTAAATCGTCGGCGGGCTGGCACTCGGAGCGATTCCTTTTCCGAAGTCGCCCAAAGATTCCTCATCAGGCAACTTCAGGTGCCTTTGGAAAATGAATCACTCCGAGTACCATCCCACCTGCAATTTACATTTTAGCGGGCCGAAGGCAGGAGAGGCAGTTTGGGGAGATTAGTCGCCCTGAAGAAAAGGAGATTTGTCGCTGGAACATGCCTGTGTGCCCTGACCCTAAAGGAACATTATACCCTTAACAACGTAGGTCTCTCTAAAAATATATTGCATAAAACAGCTCATATGCAAAAGCCTGCTTTATGTAAATAAACTATTTTCATAATGATAAACTATTTTAGTAGTATGTGCTATTGGATAATCCTAAATAGAAAAAAAGCCCACCCCCTGGGATCCTCCACAGGGAAGCTGTGGTGATTTGGTTTCTCAAATACAGAGGAATAACAATAAAGCCAGTATACCTAACAGCTGTTGGTGGGGGGTATGAAAAGTATAGGATGTCCAAGAAAGGGGCCAGAAGCACTGTTTCATTGTATTCATTGGGTTTCTTGTTGCTATTTCACCTTCCTAAAACATATAACAAAATTAGAGTGCTCTCTGATGATGAAGGAAAAGAAAACAAGTATCTTTAGAAATAAAAAAGTTTCTCCCAGTGGTTATAATTATGTGCAAAGTTCAGAGATGATTTTTATTTTATAATACCTCTGCTAGGAAATCTCAAATATCAAGATGAGAGATTAGGAAAGCTTTTTTTTTTTACTATCAATCTGCTTTATTCCTGAATCCAAAATACAACAATTCATACTGCTCGGGGGCTTATAAAATTCCAAAAAGGCTTAGATTGGACTCGTATTTTTCTCTCTAATAGTCCTTGTGGCATTGATTTGCTATATTCAGAGATCAGAGGGTTTCTTGCTAAAACATTATTCAGAGCTGCAAAAAAGACTGTACTTTTCTCTGTGTTATACAGAATGCTGAGCAGGATTATATGTCAAAATTCCTACATAAATACATACCCAATTATTAATAAAAACCTTGCATTCATGGAAAAAGGTGCAACATGTATACAGTATAATGTCATAATTACTAAGATCTTTCAGTTCACTGGGAACAATTTTAATATGCACATTGAAAAAATACTGTTTTACTCAGATGCTTAACACAAAAATGTAGGCTATAATAGTAACAATCAATAATTAATAATAAAATGTTATATGAATACATTATGGCGGTTATTTACTAAAATTTTAAAAATTCTCACTATTTTCTTAAAACCACTTTGACCAACCTCCCATCCACATTTTTATCGTATTTATGAATAAATACGGGGGAAAAATCTATAAAATCATGAAAAATTCAGAATAGCATGATTTTTTTGGATTTTACGCCACCAAAAACCACATAATAATTTGGATTATTGAACGAAACCCAGCGCAGATCATGATATCTTCCAATTGTGACATCTGCCCTTGGGAGTTTTTGCCATTGGCTCTTAAGTACCAAAAGTGAACCCTGCCTTGACCATGACAGGATCGTCTTTCCTTTTGACCTGAAAAGGTAAAGCTTATTCTCACATTATATGTTCTGTACATATCTACCTACCCTCAGTGGACCAAACCTAGAATCCAAAATCTATGTTTGGTTTTTAGATTACATTATTCATATGTTAAATCTCTATTTTGGCATTCAGTATATGCATAAATAGGTCTGAATGACACAAAACCTGAGAACATGAACAGGTCACATTGGTCATAGTTCTTGTCCTCAAACTCAGGGGCCATTATTATTATGCAAAAGAGGTGGAACTTGTTAAATAGATGATCTGTTCTAACGTACTGCTGTTTTTCTATAGCTGATTTTTTGATTGATTCTTGGTTCTAGATAATTTAATTAAAAAAAATAGCCTTTAGAAAAACTTTGTTTCATTGCAAGATATCTTGTGCTGCGTAGAAGCTAATATATTAAAACCCAGCTTCTTTTATAGCTGGAACAAATCGGTAATTAGTATTGAACACACCCGTTATTTAATTAGTGTAGATTAAGCCATGAGGGAAAAAACTCTAGATATAATAATTACAAATTTTATTTTCGCATTAATTATTACCTCATATTTACAGCTGAAGATGTAAACGAAATAATTAGGGAACAGATAAGTATTAAATGACACATCTTATCAGGCTGTTAGTACACATTCATGTTGCCTTGTGTAAGTAGGTTCTTTGTATCTATCTTTATATGTATGAGACTCCTTGTTTGCTCATATTTTCTGCTCTTCATGCAGTGCACAAGCACTGTCAGACTGGGGGAGGTGGGGCCCACCAGCAAATCCTAGCTAAGGACCCACCACTCTGTCGGCCTCAAACATACTGCAGAATACTTCTCCCCACTCAGCTATGGGCCTACAACACACTATCCTGTCCTGCCTGCCAGTAGATTTGCACATGATAACATTAGGAAGGCAGTTTTGCACACCACATTTAATTACTTTTAGCTAGATTGGACAACTCTATTTAGTCAACAGATCGAGAAGCCACAGACACAACAACCCTGATTATTGAAGATAAGATTTAGGGGTTGTCAATCATTTTTATTTTGTTGTAGCCCTTGTACAGTAACATAATTAAGTGCTAAATTTAAGTTAGTTATCCACTTTAATTGCAAAATAATTTGATCTGATTTACTATACCACATACTGTATGTAGTCATTAACAGCATATTACAATGAATGGTTTCAGATTGGTTTAAAAAGTTTATTGTCATGTATAAATTCTGATACCTTATTCTTCAACCATCACTAAATCAATCATCTACAATGTAATCTATAGAAAATATAAAAATAACAGTGCCCAGTACTTACACTTAGGTTGTTCCACTTACACAAGTGGAGTTTCTGAATATGTTTCATATCAAGCTCATGCTTTACTCTTTTATAAAGTTATATCCAGTATATCATCAAAAATATCCCCCATACATAACATTACATTTACTGATTTAAAAATTGCTGATTTCTTATTCTCACTATGGTATTGCCATTATTATTTGATTTATACTAGTCCAGGGAAACTGACTCTAGAAGAAAGATAATTAAAGGGATACTGTCATGGGGAAAAAATTTTTTTTTCAAAATGAATCAGTTAATAGTGCTGCTCCAGCAGAATTCTGCACTGAAATCCATTTCTCAAAAGAGCAAACAGATTTTCTTATATTCAATTTTGAAATCTGACATGGGGCTAGACATTTTGTCAATTTCCCAGCTGCCCAAGTCATGTGACTTGTGCTCTGATAAACTTTAATCACTCTTTACTGCTGTACTGCAAGTTAGAGTGATATAACCCCCCCCCCTAGCAGCCAAACAAAAGAACAATGGGAAGGTAACCAGATAGCAGCTCCCTAACACAAGATAACAGCTGCCTGGTAGATCTAAGAACAACACTCAATAGTAAAAACCCATGTCCCACTGAGACACATTCAGTTACATTGAGAAGGAAAAACAGCAGCCTGCCAGAAAGCATTTCTCTCCTAAAGTGCAGGCACAAGTCACATGACCATGACAGTATCCCTTTAACAAGTTCTTTTTGTCAGACTTCCATACCTGTAGACTGTGAGGGCCAGCTTTGACATTGAAATATATTATATATTTTTTTTTAAATAATGTGTTATGAATGGTTAGAGTACAATCCTGCAGCACAAAATATATTTTACAGTGAGGAACTCAGCAGAAAATGATCAGCTGCCAGTTTTGCTGTTTGTATGGCAGATTAAACTTCTAGTAGCCCAGGTTAGTGTGACTTTAAAGACTTACATTTTCTAAATTTAAGTACAATAATTACTGATAAGTAGACATAAAGGTTATGCCAAAAATATAAATCTGCCCAATTTTTAAAAACATTGAAACTAATGTAACAAGACTGCTCAGTGCCCCCCAGCAAAAAAATCTTCGGAGGGGCCTGGTACAAGCTTTGCATCTTGCTGTATCTCATATAGCACAAAAATATCCGCGCTTTGGTTGTTCCAAAAGCTGCACTGAGCCATATAGTGTGCAGGGATGCCATTTTTGGTGGCTAAAATAATATTCAGTTCTTCAATTTGTCTAACACGTTTCCATGACATTAACATTTGTCCTTTTTATAGAACATATACCAATGTTTTTGACTGACACCGCCCCATGGGCCCTTCTTATTCTGGTGTGTCAATATTTTTGTTCTTTTAGTAATGAAGTATTGCCTATGACTTTTCAACTCCATGTTCTATAATAATCTCTGTGTGTGCAGCATTTCTCCTGCTTGACTAGCTAGTGGAGTTCAGGCATGTATTACAAACCTGACAAGAATTGTATCTGAAAGTGATGTAGAGACATGTCTTTAAATTGTTTCCACATCATCCCCTATTGGGATGTTATCTAAGCAGTACAGCAACTTATATATACATTTTTTTAGCATCAAAACACAAAATTCACTTAAATTTGTAAAAGATATATAGTACTTTTTATAATGATGTCTCCTTTGAGACCTTCCTTAAAGGAAAACTATACCCCATAATAAAAACTTGAGCAACAGATAGTTTATATCAAATTAAGTGGCATATTAGAGAATCTTACCAAACTGGTATATATATTTAAGTAAATATTGCCCTTTTACATCTCTTGCCTTGAACCACCATTTCGTGATGGTCTGTGTGCTGCCTCGGAGATCACCTGACCAGAAATACTACAACTCTAACTGTAACAGGAAGAAGTATGGAAGCAAAAGACAGAACTCTGTCTGTTAATTGGCTCATGTGACCTAACATGCATGGTTTGATTTGTTTATGTGCACCGTGAATCCTACGATCCCAGGGCACTGCCCTTATTTTTTAAAATGGCAGTTTTCTATTTCGGATTACCCAATGGCACATACTACTAAAAAAATTATATTATTTTGAAAATGGTTTATTTATATGAAGCAGGGTTTTACATATGAGCTGTTTTATGCAATACATTTTATAAAGTTACAAACAGGCCCAGTGTATTTGAATCCCTGCTAATTTTGAATTCAAAATTATTTAGAATTAGAACCCCTGCTAATTCCGAAATCCAGAGTGTATGTTGCCATGGCAACAGATAAATATAATGCCATTCTGTTACTGTGTTCCAGGCAAATCAATGTTTATAGTGTGGTAACTACAAAAGGGATGCAAATGGTCTAATTTGGCACATGGTATAACAATGTAACTGTGTATCATAATAAATGAAACTTTTATAACAAGTAATCTTTGACACGCTGTACTATCAGCATGTGATAGAAATGTTGACATTGAGTATGATGAATTTCTCAGCATGTGACTGAAATACTGAAAATAAATTCTGCTTCTGCACATATTTTTGACCTGTACAGGTCTTTGTTGATATACAGTAGCTATTTAGATGGGGAAGGCCTGTTTCTGGTTATAATTTTGCTTGATCTCAGTTTGTTCCTAGCCTGTATTTCCTTTCCTCTAAATATTGTGGCCATTTTGTTTTGGCAAGGTACAAAATAGAATCATGCTTTTTGCAATTCACAGCATGACCACTTCTCTTGAAATTCACTCCCAACAACAAACTCATTGCACTAGAATGGAGACCAATTTGTTGAGTTTCCTACAAAATGGGGAATGGTCTAAGCCTGACAACACAGCATACTAAAGGGGTATCTTTGAGACTGGATCTGATGGTACATAAGAAGAACAGGTCTCCCTTGTGGCTGTGCTACAAAGTCAATATGGCACAAGATACATCAGCACCGATCAAGGTAAATTTGCCCTTTACTCTTCCAATACAATCCATGGTATGGAGAGACTCCTTGCAGTCTGGCCACAGAATTGTCAAAAACATTTCACGGTACCAGGTGTCCAACTTTGGTGCAAAGCTCTCACAGGGGAAAGGTAATTAAAGTTGGCAAAGGAAAAACTATTCACACAGAGAATGTATGCATTTGCACAAAAAAAAATTCTTTTGTGAGAATTTAATATAGTTTTTGCAAACTTCTGAGAATGGAAAAGAGATTGCGAATTTTACAGTTTGCACCACCAGTGCACAGCGTATATAATAAAGGTTCTTACTGAAAAAAATGGTATGTTTGCTCCAAAAGAATACGACATCTTCAAGCACTTCTTAAAAGTTTTCAATGTGCAATTAAAATTTGCAATGCAATAACAGTCTAAGGAAGAATATTACACTGGGAAATGTTAATTTATATTCTTATTTGTATGAATTGTTTTTCTTTTTGCGACTTTTATTACATTTCCCGCTTAAAGCTTTCATATTTCAAAGTGATAGTACCATCAGGGGAGCTCCACCAATGAGGCGAGTTGAGACACTCAGCAGCGCCCCCCTGGTTGCCAGGGACGTCAAAAATGCCGTTCCTGGTAACTAAGAGCTGAATTTCCATTTTTCAACCCAGAAATTTGGCTCATCTAGTGCAGGCAATTGCTCTCACTGCACTAGTGACCAGACCGCCCACGACCCCCTCCGTAGCTGATAGGTGAGTGCCGGGGGAGGGGTGGGGGCGGCAAAATGCTGGCCGCCCCAGATGACAAAATATACAGGATCGGCCCTTAGTACCATTTTACACACTGGTTAACAAATTCAAGTGTGTTTCACTAGCAAGAGGAAGAAGTCAAACACCTTCCATGGCCTCCAAGTCAACCAAGTCACAACATGACTGAACCTTATGAGTGCAATCTGCCCATGACCAAAAGGATTTTTTAAAAGAATGGTCTGATATTCCATAACACACAGTTCAGGATGGTCTTACTTACCGTATTAAGTAGCATATTGTTTTAGGTTTTTCTGCTAATTCTTTTTACAGGTATAGGATCTATTATACAGAAATCTGTATCCAACTTCTGGGAAGGCAATTCCCCATAGAGTACATTTAAATAAAATAATTCAAATATTTAGACTTTGGAGTAAGTATGCAGATCCCCAGGCCCCAAATATTATGACTAACAGTTCCATACTAGGTCCCATATATAAATGCAAATATACAGGTATGGGACCTGTTATACAGAACGCTCAGGACCAATGGCTTTCCGATAACCGATCTTTCCATAATTTGTATCTGCATACCTTAAAGGGGACCTGTCATCCCAAAAAATAATTCCAAATCCTATTTTATCATGTTAGTCAAGCAAAATTAACTTTAATTACACTGTAAAAATTATTTGAATCTTGTTTCGTTCTGTCTGGGAATTAATAATTATAGCAAGCAGGCAGGGGTCATTTTGTGGCCACTGTTATTAAGACAAGCCTTAGAGGAGGGGCAGGCAAACAGATTTTTTTAATTTACTTTTAAAATCTGACATGAGGCTAGACATTTTGTCAATTTCCCAGCTGCCCCAAGTCATGTGACGTGTGCCTGCACTTCAGGAGAGAAATGCTTTCTGGCAGGCTGCTGTTTTTCCTTCTCAATGTAACTGAATGTGTCTCAGTGGGACATGGGTTTTTACTATTAAGTGCTGTTCTTATATCTACCAGGCAGTTGTTATCTTGTGTTAGGGAGCTGTTATCTGGTTACCTGTTCTTTTGTTTGGCTGCTGGGGGGAAAAAGGGAGGGGTGATATCACTCTAACTTGCAGTACAGCAGTAAAGAGTGATTGAAGTTTATCAGAACACAAGTCACATGACCAGGGGCAGCTGGGAAATTGACAATATGTCTAGCCCCATGTCAGATTTCAAAATTGAATATAAAAAAATCTGTTTGCACTTTTGAGAAATGGATTTCAGTGCAGAATTCTGCTGGAGCAGTACTATTAACTGATTCATTTTGAAAACATTTTTTTTTCCCATGACAGTATCCCTTTAAGGACTGCCCAATAGATCAGCATGTTTAGGTCTAATGCAAAGGGTAATACATTGATGTGCCACGTCAGTTTATATTTGTTTGTACATGTGACCAAATCCTTTTTTTAATGAATACATTTCTCAGAGATGCATCACTCCACTCCCACTATATGTAGCAACATGAATACAACAAACCATGGTTACCTTTCCCAGCCTAGGTGAAGTAACTGCATACAGAACTCTGATCAGCATGTTCTGAAAGATGAAAAATATTTCTCTGTAATCTGAAAAAACATTTTGCCAGACAGACTTTGCAATGACAGATGTGAGCCCTGGAATAGACTCCAGCATATGTTTGGCTCTGATCAACTTGTGAACTGTCTTTTGGCTTTCATTACTGATGAGAGAAGATTTTTACAGAGTTTTGACACTCCAGTAGATGTACATACATAGACTTCAATGCATTTTGGTGAATTTTCGCAAATTACGCAATTATGCAAAATGGGTCAGATTCAACTACATCACAATTTGTGTTTCCTCACAGGGGTGTATTCCAATTGTAAGGGTAAGAGCTGTCTCACTTGGGGGACAGGGAACTGTCAGTAGAGTCCTTGTTTTTTTCCAGTTAATGTCTTGCAGATGCAATTACGCACAAAGCAATTCCTCAGCAGGATGGCAATGTCTGAAGCACCTTTTCCACATTTGCAGGGCCTCCTTCTACATAACTGACCACTTCACTCTGTCCATATTCAAATTCAAGATGAAATGAAAAACTTTTCTAGTTATGGCCCTGCAGACTGTAACCAGAGGTGGCCACTCCTGGGCATATACGGCATTATGGGAAGAATCTTGTTCTACAGAACCACCAATTTCCCTTCTAAGACTCCAAAGATTGCTGATAGCATCAAAACTACAGACCAGGAATTGCTTGAGAAGTGCAGGGTTTTCTAATTACAATGTGTAGAACAAGGAAAGAGGAGCCACAAGAAATGCATTTCAAATGAGACAACATTCTCCTATTCTTTATGCAAAACAGAAGGAATTCTGGGAAGAAACAGTTCAGCTCAAATGTTTCCATTTTCACAGCTCACTCACTGGGACTTAAAGCACAGCCAGTGTGGTTGCTGGTTAGATCTCAGCTTCACACCTGTTACAACCTTTTTGGGTTCATCAGTGCAGTACAGGGAGTTCTGATAAGTGAATAGAGGGCACAGGATGTAGATACAAAGTAGTTTAAGCCTTTTTAAAATTATTTTCCCATGTGTATGATGAGAAGGAGCACTGAAAAGGATTCCAGCAATAAAATTATTTGTTATATGTGGTGTATTAAGAAGTCTTTAAGAAAACTGTATATTAAGGTAAATGGAAAATGTCCTTAAATTAAGCTATTCGAATAAAACAAATGTTCACATAAATAGAAAGTTTAGTTAAATAGAATGTTCCGGTAACTAGATGTTCAAATTAACAGAATATTTAGCAAAACTGTTTATATTAAATGAATGTTAACAAGATAGAATTTGACTTAAATGAAGCGTTAATGGTAAATTATCATGCAATTTACCTGAACATTCAATTTTCTGATTATTCCATTTCAGTAAACATTATTTATACCTGAATATTCAATCCCTCTAAATATTTAAATAAACTGAGTTTTCTTCAGGCAAAGTGTGTAACTATAAGGGGGAATGTAATTAAAAAATGGCAAGTGTTCTTTAAAAGGGACCTCTATACAAACTCACGTGCACACTCAGGCCCTTTCTGCCACGATCCCGCTTGGTGCACAGCTCCTCAGGGAGACGGCCCTCCCAAAATATACCGGTAAAAAGCAATAAGGCTGGCACACAGAGCGATTCAAACCAGGGTACAACCCCTGGTACGTTTATTGCGACACAACATTTCGGGGGCGTTCCCCCTTCGTCAGGTGACCTGATGAAGGGGGAACGCCCCCGAAACGTTATGACGCAATAAACGTACCAGGGGTTGTACCCTGGTTTGAATCGCTCTGTGTGCCAGCCTTATTGCTTTTTACCTTTAAAAGGGACCTGTCACCCCAAGAAATAATTCTAAATCTTATTTTAGTCAAGCAAAATAAACTTCACTGTAACAATTCTTTTAGTCTTGTTTTGTTCAGTCTTAGAATTCACAATCACAGCAAGCAGGCAGGTGTCATTTTGTAGACACTGTTATTAAGGCAAGCTTTGCATCATGACAAAATCTTACAGAGTAGGGCAAATGCACATGCCCATGGACTAGCTACTAAATTAGATGGTGAGGAGGGTGGGGGAATGGGGAATGTGGGGAGTGCAATAAAATCTAGGAAGTGTAGAATGGAAAGTGCCCTGCCCCTATGCCTAAAGTTTTCATTGCAAATACACTTTGTGATTGCGAAATGTCATTACATATGTCATTACATATGCAAATGTTTGGTTGCAAACTTTGCGAGGAAGTCATTGAGGTCTGTAATCGGTCAAGTATGCAAACATGGTCGCAAACATTTACAATGGTCTTTGCAAACTTTTTTTGTGCTAATGAAACATATTACATTCCCCCAATAGTCACATAATAAGCGAGTCAAGAATATGAAAGAAATCGTTATATACTGTATATTTCTTGGTTGAACCATTGGGAAAGCAGCAAAGTAAATTGACAGTAACTGCACTTTTAGGAGGTATCATGGATACAAACCCACAAAAGCAATAGCAGAAGAGGCTAATTATGTGACAGGAACTGTTAGGGTTATTGTTTCAAAGATAATAGGACTTAGAGGACCTCGGATTTGATGGATTCCATACAGCTAATCAATTTATCATCTGTTATGCTTAAGAGAAGAAGAACATACAGTTTTACAAGACGGGCTTGGTTTTTTTTCTATAAG
Organism: Xenopus petersii; assembly: GCA_038501925.1. NCBI lineage: Eukaryota > Metazoa > Chordata > Amphibia > Anura > Pipidae > Xenopus > Xenopus petersii. The sequence goes on from CM076679.1 coordinate 51,729,089, forward strand.
CTAATAAAGGAAAATATTTCATAGTGAAGTATGTATACTTCTTTGATAGAATGAGGTGCTTATAATTATTAAACATGTTGCTTCTCTGAACTAAAAAATACATGTAAAATAATATAAAATGCAGGAAAACCAGGTTATGTAAAATTCAGGTTTGATTGTGTCAAGTCTTACTATATAAATAAGTGAGAATATTGATTTGAGATGAAATAAATTCCAACCACAATTAAAGTTTTGTACTTTTTAAAAACAATTTTAACTCTATTCATTTTCTACATGAACTTCATCTTAAATATGCAAATATGAGGTAGTGATTAAAGTTGCCAATAAAGCAGGTCATATTGTACTTGGCAAGCTCAATTGTATGTTCAGGAAGTTCAAAGACAGTTGAATAATATTAGAGATTATGGAAAGTTGGCATCTAATACTATGGTGACTTTTAAGAGGCCTGGGACAATATACTTTGTAAGGCTCTGGGAAAAATGTATAATGAAGGATGGAATTAGATGAATTTTTAATGGCTGACAACCCAATTTTACCCGTCTATTACATACTGCCTAAAATACTCCAGAGATTATATAATCCCCAGAAAGCCACACAGTGACAGGAATTAATTGAAAGCAAACCTCTGTGCCTTCATTAATTTGGTTTGGAAATGTGGATAGATTAACCTTATATGTAATGGACACCTCTGATGCATTATTGAGATTACAAGATACATGGCTAGAGGGTGATACAGTTTTAGTCATGGACAATTTTTAGCCCTTATATTTATTCAAAACATAAGGAAAATGAATCTCTTTTAAATATAGTATTTAACAAATAAAATGGAATTACCTTATTTTGAGCCTGTATAACTCATTGTATTCCAAAACCCAGAACAAGCACCAAGGTTCTGGTTGCGGCTCGCGCGTTTGCCTATAACTGTCACCTTTCCCTTTGTGAGGAGCCCTCAGCTACTCAGATGCCACCAGGTCTTAAAGTGATAGAACCAAGGAGAGAGTTCTGGGCAGACAAGGGAACCACAACATTCGACAGGAAGGACGGGGAAAGATAAAGTGTGGTTGTGAGACAGGCCAGGGTCAATACCAAACAGTGCAGTACGGAATCAGGAAACAGAAGCATTGTTGAGGACACAAAACCAGTCAATAATGCAGCATAAAGTCAGGATCCAAAATAAATTGTCAGAAACAGGCAAAGGTCAGTACAGGCAATGAACTAGCAGAGGAAAGGCACAGGCAAGGGTCAAGAAGAGATAACCAGACAATAAGCGAACCCAGGAACAAAAGACCTACATTGGGCGATGGGAATTAGGTCTTGACGCCTTTAAATATTTGAATTTCGCACCAAGCACAATGACTTCACATGGAGCTCAAAATACAAAAGGATGTACTTGGTCGAAATGCATCAACAACAGGAAGAGGCAAGTCAAGGAGGAGCAGCAATGGAGTATGTTCACAACTCATTTGGAGCATATTCTAGATTCTGTAAGCTATATAAATAGGAACCAAATGTGCCCCCTCTTATGCCAAGATTTTCTTGGGCTGCTGGGTGCGTACTAATGGGGGAATGTAATATTGGTCACTAAAGCAAAAATCATATGCAATTAATTTTTCAATGCGAATAAATGTTCTCAAAGTGAACTAATTTGCCTTTGAGAACCCATTGCCCCTCACACAACAGTATCAAATTTTATAGTTTGCTATAGTGCACAGTGTATGTAATTAAACTTTTTAATTAAAAAGTTACGTTTGCTCCGAATGTGTACGCCACCTTCAAGCAGGTATTAAAGGTTGCAATGTGCAATTAAAATTTGCAATGCATTACCAATAAAACATCTAATAAATAGTTATGGGTGAATTTGTCTCCTTTCTCTGAAAAATTTACAAATTTACAGCGGAATTCGTGAAACGGTGAATTAAACATGAAATCCATTGAAGTCAATGGGCGTCAAAATAATTTTGACTCAAGTCAATTTTGACGCCTGCGAAAATTTTTTTAAATGCACCTATTTTGTCCAAATGCATTAAAGTCAATGGGAGTCTGAAAAAATTTAAAGCACAACAATTGTTATGCTCGCTGTGACAGGAGCTCTGATAATGCTGGAAGCTGCAGGCTCAAAGGGGTGGGGCTGGGAGGTCACATGGGCAGGAAGCTGTTTGCTCAGAGAGGTCAGGAGGAAGTGGGAGTGCCTGCTGGGAAGAAAGTTGCAGAAAAGACTTGCTGCTGTGTTGGCTGGTGGCTGCACAACAGAGTGGGATAAGTTGCGGTGTTCCCTCTATTTGGACTGTGATTCCTCAGAGCTGCACCCCATGTTATGTTACTGGACTGTTAATCTATAACCCTGTTATACAGAAATGCAGCCACCCCTTTGAGCCTGCAGCTTTTGCATTATCAGAGCTCCTGTCACACTCGTGACTATTCTGACGTGCGCCACTACTTATCAGGAATATTACATTGTGACATGCGAATTTTTACTGTTATTTGTGTGCAAATTTGTTCTCTTTGCAAATTTTATTACATTTCCCCCTAAATGTTATAATTTACCTTGATTGGGTGGGCAGTTCTAGCTGATGATATCCTAAGTCACATATCTATGCATAATCTAATTTACTAGGCTGCTTTGGTTTAGATGTAATATCAAATGTTTGCAGTTGCTGTATCTCCTTCTCCAACAGCCTTCGAAACATGAAAAGGGATGCGTCTTTGAGGTTGACCTGAAACTGACTGATCAATGTGTAGTTTCACCTGAAGACCCTTTAATTTGCCAATGCCTTCAAAAAGGATTGGATATCTAGGCATTTTATCAGGAACTTCAGGGATTTGTTTATGCTGCTTACTAGTGTAACAGACCTAAGGTCACTGCACTGCTTCAGCTAGGAAATGTGTCAACACTCAACAGCACATTCCACTACATAAAAAGATTCAGTAATTTAATAATCTTTAAATGTCAGTTCTGAAAGTTGCCATATAAAGGCAAGGCATGGGATGAGCCATAAGGAAGTATTTTCATCTCACTACTTTGTAATGCAGATTTCTTTGAAATGTAATGATAAATGATTTGGCTGATAATATTAACAGATGCCCCTGTACCAATAAGAGCTTCTGCAGGATTGCAATTTATTAGAATTATCTGCCGTGGATTTGCCATTGCATGGACATGACAACAATCCTTTTTTAGAATCTGAAAATAATATCTTCAACTACCGCTGGCACCACTGTGTTTACTCTCTTTCCTGGAGATGCTTTAACAGGTAGACTTTTTTTGGAGCTGATCTGCATACTTTTGCAAAATAATTGTGTTTATCACAGTTAAGGCAGATTATGCTGGACAGTTATTCAGGGGATATGGTCCAGTGCAATTATAAAAGGTTGCAGCAGGTTTATGGACTTTTTGATATAACTGAAGTTTGGTGTGATATAACTGTAGTTTGCTCAATCATTTTAGCTTGCTACATCATTATATGGACAGTCTAGTAGTTTAGCTAAATTCATATTGGGTCTCAGTGCTCTTAGCTAATGTGCACCCTTTATAAGCTGCAAATTCACATGAGGAAGCAAGATCTACACTTGAAAATCAGGTTTTGTATGTGGAGAAAAGTAGTTGTGGATAAATCATAGTTATCGATATAACAATATCCTATACCTGCTCCCCCGCATAATGTAATAACATGGCTTTCTTTCTGGCATGGTCAGTAATGTTCGTGACTTGGAAAAAATATTTCAAAATGTTATAGAGTGTTCCTAGGTTTGCTTGGGACAGGTGCATATCAAAACAGGGGAAGGTAAGTAGACTGGCCATGCTTTTTGCTGGACTGATGACACTACTAGATTGTGAGCTGTATTACTGTCATACCTGCAGATGGTTCGGAGACATGGATACATGTCTCCTGTTGTGATGAACCAGTGCAGGGTGGAGAAGAATGAGAACAATATACACAATGGCTTGGATTTACTATCCATATGTCCATAGGCCATCTCTGCTCGCCCCCCAATCCCCTTTCCCCTGGCCTTGCCACAAATCTGGGCCTGTCTAGGCTGTTCTCTCCACACATTCTGCTCACCCCCTTCACTAATGCATAATCAAATAAACATTTGACATTGTTACAGGAATGGTTCTTTTTCAGACCAAAATCTTGAGTCAATCCTCTACATAGTTAGGTGTCATTTCATCAATGACTTTTTTTATGTTTTAGCAGGGTTTAGAACAGCATGGTCCCTGCCTTAATCAAAATACATTTTTATTTTACAGCTTTCTTATCCCACAAGGTCACTGATTTTTGGTTGTAAATAACTTTTCTTTGAAAATTATTGATACAAACCAATGTACTGTACTTTCATTTATTACCTAATAATTCCAGTAGTTTACATCCAGAGGCCATCAAGAGGGGTCAGTTTTTAATAAGACTGATGACAATTTTTGTATTATAAGGTTTATATGCAATGAGCATGGGAATCGGCATTGATAATCAGAGAAACAGTATAGATTAATTATATGTTCTACAGTAATATAACAAGGTAACCATTATGCTTAAACTCATCCTGCCCCAAATACAAAAAAACAGGAAGTTGTGAGATCTTCACAATTTAAACATAACTAATAACCAGAAAATAGACATGGTCTGAACAGATACTGGGTGAGATGCTTTGAAAGATTTCAGTAGAAACATGGTCCAAATTACAGCTAGAGAGGGAAAACTTGTTTGGTATGTTGGTCCAAAGTAATTTTATTCATAGTTCGAGAAGGGTGAATTTGTCCCGTCTCAAATTTTGCAATTTTCCTGCAAAATTCATGAAACGGGCGAAAAAATTTGCGAAACGCGGACTTTGATGCCAGCGAAAATTTGGCGGCGTCCTTAAGGACATGTGTAAATTGTAAATCAAAAAGAATCATTGTGACAACTTAAGTGCAGTGGACAGTTGTACCCAATACAACTGATGGATATATTCTCCAAACTTTCTCTTCCCAAAGGGCCTCAAAGGATGATTGCATTTTACAGATTACAGGTATGGGACCTGTTATCCAGAATGCTCAGGACCTGGGGTTTTCCGGATAATGGATCTTTCTGTAATTTGGATTGTCTAGTCTACTAAACCCAATAGTCTGGTTTTCCGTCCATTAATAATTCATTATATCTTAATTTGGATCAAGTATATGGTACTTTTTCTTTTATTACAGGAAATCATTTTTAAAAAATTTCAATTATTGGATTATAAAACTTGCAATACATTTTTTTTTATCTTTTTCTGTCTTGCATTACATCAGCTGTCTTTTATTTTTATCTTATTTGAATATAGTTGCTACTGTGATCAATTAGCTTTTATTGGACCTCTAAACAGGTTTCTTTTTTTACTTATTATTCTGGTCCCTTGACACCTCCTTCAGTTTACATGGCAAACGTCAATATCTTAGTTACCATGGCAATGAGGCACTATCTGAGATCAGTCACTACTCTGTTGATTCAGGAATACTTGTTATAATTAATACTTTTTGTATATTTTTATACAAAGGTATAATGTTTTACAGTGGTGTCACCTGGAAATATTCTGCAACATATGAGATGCCATCAAAGAGGCCGATGAACTTCTTGTGATTGAAGAGTATCAAATGTTGATCTGATTTGGTTCAGTTCAGAGACTCTTATATGGTTACTGGTTACTTTGGCTTAGTGCCAGAAGGACTTCATGGGAACTAGATGCTGGGTTTTGATTGGCCATCAGGGGGGCAAGCTTTGGCTTTATACCCAGAAATGCAAAAGAAGCTTGATGTCCTAGTGGAAACATGAAGCAAAATGCACATTTGTGGGCGTGTTTACTAGCATTGCAACCAATCAGCATTTTTTTTAAGATTTAAGCAGTCACCTACAAGTTAGAAATCAAATGCAAGATCTGATTGGTTTCTTTGGGCAATATCACCAGAGATATGTATCTTCAATGTTAGTAAACACAACCTTGGTTCAATTAGTGATCATGGAGCCTTCTACATATATTTAATGAGTTAGTCTGTCATTTGTGGTTAGTATAGTGGCATGGCTTTTTTTTGTGGCTATAATCTACATAGAATAGAATGAGTATAGTGATCTTCTTATTTTATTTTTGCTTTATTATCTATACATTTTAATTCTGACTTATTACTGTTATTTTATTCAAATGCACAGATACACAGAATGAATGCTACGGATACACACATGAGGCTGTTTATACATGTGGTCAAATAGCCAATCACAGCCATTATAAGTCAACCCCAGGGACTTTTTGCATGCATGTGTTGCCCCTTTCTACAATGAATGTGGCTTATGGGTGAAAAAAAGGTTGTGGACCCCTGCCGTAGCCTATAGCTACCATACAGTTGTTTGCTTTTTTGTGCACTATATGAATAAAAGATAACTCACGGCTTTCTGCTATGGGTTATAGGACTCAGGCAAAATTTGCTCATGTTTGGACATGGCTCCAAAAATATCCTTTAAAGTATGTACAGCATGCAGATATAGCTATGAAGTATGGTGGACCTAGATAGTACAGATTTAAATTAGGCTTTTAAAGCTGTATTGGTTTCCAGTTAGACTACACTGCTACCAGTAATATGTCTTCCTTGCCAAGTTTACTCCCTTGGTGTGAGCGGTAATGAACGCTATAGTCTTACTAAGCAGAAGTGAGAAAATATTTTAGCAACTACTTTTCCTGATTGTATTGAGATTGTATTGCTCCTTGCAATTTATTTTAAAAGTTATTCTGTTTTAATTAAGTAAATGACAAAAAGCTAATCTGTTTAAATTGGCAATCCACTGCAGTAGTAATTTCGGTCCCGCCGACTGTTACTATTCTTTTCTGCTCCCAATTATATGAGATGTTTTATTGGATTGTTATTATAAAACAGCTGCAATCCTGATTTGCAATGGGGCTGTTTCATAATTTACACAAATGTACAAGCTAAGCTGAGTGCATGCTTCAATGGGGCTAGGTTGGCAGCTTATTGTCCTATGAACTTTAATTATTGAAAACTAGGGATGTACTGAATCCAGTATTTAGTATGATATTTAGCTGGGATTCAAGCTTTTTCAGCAGGATTCGGAAGAATCTGAATCCATAAAACCACGTGACATTTCTTCACACATAGGGGCACATTTACTAATGGTCGAATATCGAGGGTTAATTAACCCTCGATATTCGACTATCAAGTTAAATCCTTCGACTTCGAATATCTAATGGTTCGAAGGATTTTAATCCAGCGAACGAACGAAATTCCTTTGATTAGAAATTTGTTAGAAAGCCTATGGGCATTGATGTACAGTAGGTTATAGTTGGCGAAGTAGGGGGTCGAAGTTTTTTTTAAAGAGACAGTACTTCGACTATCGAATGGTCGAATAGTCGAACGATTTTTAGTCAAAGTCGTAGTCGAAGGTCAAAGTAGCCAATCCGATGGTTGAAATAGCCAAAAAAAAAACGTTCGTAATTTGAAGTATTTTTTCTTCTATTCGTTCACTCGAGCTAAGTAAATGTGCCCCTAATAGTAGGTAACATTTTTAGTTAACCACACGAACAGCACATGGTTCTCTCCCTCCCCTTCTCACCCCTAATTTACATATGCCAGCTAGGATTGCATTTGGTATTCAGCCGAATCCCGTAATTGTTTTATTGATGCAGCTCCCAATGACACTGTAGATGCGGCTGGGCGGCATGCTGCCCCTCAAATTTTGCCATCCTAGGCCGGGGCCTTTGTGGCCTCGCCACAAATTCGGGCCTGGTTTTACTGCATGGTGGCTGTCATCTAAACATGTAAATGCCTGGCTCCTGCAAATTTTGTCATCACTAAACTTTTGCTAGTTTTAATGAAAATAAAGTTAAATTATAGCTGTATTTTTCTGAATTAAAAAAAAAGACACATTTTTTTTGTAAGGAACATAAACATGGCAGCTCTAACTGCTTTCAGCTAAAAGTGTGTGGGTGTGCCTGAGAGCACCAATTTTTCAAACACTGTCAATATTATAGGGTACGCTGTAATAGGTGTTATAGTTTTTTGTTGCTTTGATGATTGATGGTAATGTTTTGAATGCCTAGTAAAGCACCATACTTATATTTAAATTAACTGTATCTCTGGGTAATGGTAGAGCACAATACTTTTAAATATATGGACTGGCTTTCCAGTTAGTTTTAAAGAAAAGCTATATATCTTCTGACAATACAGGCAGCCTTTCAGAGTTTCATTAGATCTAGCTTTCACTAGCTACCTAGGTAGAAGATTAAGCTACAGCTTAATGGCTGATGGTGTGATTGAAAGACCAGAGTTTCTCTGAAAAATATTTACACAGCCAAAAATGTAATATAACTAGATACTGAACTGAGAGGACCCTGGTGGTCTAACTGGGCGGTGAGGACGCCCGCTTAATTTATCTGCTCCTTTTCCTTGCCAGTTTCTCTATGGTGCGCGGCATGCAATTCCTGATTATTGTGCATCGCAATCGCCATGACGTCATTGCAAGGGCATGAAATTTGAATATTTAAAGGGGCTCTGTGCACAAACTCATTGCCGTTGTTAGGTCTAACTTGTTAGTATCTGGGTGTGATTCTACTACTGTTTGATTCCTGTTTTGACCTATGCCTGCCAGACCATTCTGAACTCTGCCAAATCTGACCCTTGCCTGCCTAACCACTCTGAAGTCTGAGTACCTTGACCCTTGCCTGCCTGACTATTCTGAATTTACCAGTATTGACCCTTGCCTGCCTGACTATCCTTGAACGCTGCCTGCATCGACCCGGTCTGTCTGTATTCGCTTGAACTCTGCCTGAACCGACCACTGCTGGTCTGACCTTGCTTGAACTCTGCCCGCACCGACCCCAGCTTGTCCGACTACGCTTCGTCTTTTCTGAGAACTGTGCCTACCTTCCAAAGACTTTATAATGACCATGTCCCTTTGCTTGTCCAGAATCTTTGCTTGGCTCCTCTCTTATAAAGACCTGGCTGCATCCAATTAGCGGAGGGCTCCTCCCGAAGTGAAAGGCGGCAGAAGTGGAGCCAAGACCAGGGAGCCTAGCACCTGTTCTGGATTTTGGGAGCTGGTCATGACATGTACTAGCTATATTCAGGTAAATAATATAAAAGTAAAGTTATTAGCAATTCCTCGAACAAATTGAGGGTACAGGTATGGGATCCAAAACCCTGTTTATCCAAATAATCAAACATTTTTTAAATTATTTCATTTTCTCTGCAATAATAACAGTACCTTGTACTTGATCCAAACTAAGTTATAAGTAATCCTTACTGGAAATAAAAAAAACAGCATTTTGAGTTTATTTAATGTTAACATGATTTTCTAGGAGACTTGAGGTATGAAGATCCAAATTATGGAAATCCATTATCTAGAAAAAAAAAACAAAGTCTCGAGCTTTCCAGTTTACAGGTCCCATACGTACATATCTCAATAACTCCTAGTGGCTTTAGTAGCACTCTGTAAAAGCTGTCTTGTAGAAGAAGTTATTATATTGAGCTCTGAAATATTTCATGGTGGTCAGCTTGCATCAACAAGTTCAACCATCCTAAGAAAAAGGCTTAGACCAGAATAACATTAAGATGCCTTCCTCATGCAACATGTGCCATTATGGCTGACGCCACAGCGCTCTCTCATGTATAACTTTAGTGCTTATTATTTAAAGACTCTTGGCAAACTGTTGTATATCAGATTTATTTTCAGTCAGCAAGTTTGTTTTGTTATTTTTAAGGCTACAACTATATGTTCTGAAAGCCATCCCTACTTTATTTATACTCCTAGCTACAAATTGTCGTACTTCCCAGAAGGTTCTCATCTGCATCTGTTTGTGTCAAATTAAAAAGTCTCCTATCTACAGTACCAAGATACCTTACCATTATTCTGATCTACATTCTTGCTGCAAAGTCAATCACGATCTGGAGCAGCAGGAGCTGTTACAATCCTTCACACATTGTCAGAATAAATACATAAAACATCAACAAAATCTCCAGCACTAACCCCATACTGTATTATTCAATATGAATAACAGGGACTTGTGACCAGTCATGTGCTGTCACTGTCATAAATATGTATTTATACTGAGACTGTAAATAGGCTCAGAGAATGGAATGGGTTTAATGCAGATGTTGGTTCTTCAAATAATTCAATAGCTCAAGTTTATATATTCTGCTCATTTTTTTTTCTCACAGTTTTCTACTTGTCAGAATATGTTACAACCCAATTGCGGAGAAAGAGGCCAGAAATGCACACAGGCTTCTCCTGCACCAAATACATATGGAGGATAAACAAACTATTCATGCATGAGTAGAATTCTGCTACAGGAAACAGTTCTATCTTTGAATATAGACTCTAAATATTGGAAATGATGGCTTATTCTCATGAAATATAGCAAGATACATAAAAAAGTCCCTGTTGTCAGAGGATGGACATGCTTTTTTCAATGTGAAACTTGTTTTCATTTTCTTTTGTGCGATTCCTACCTACTTGCCATCCCTTAACTTTTTAAGTCTAGACGACAGTCACCAGAAGTACAACTTCCATCTGTTGTTGGGTAATGAAAATTGCCTGCCAGTACATCAAAGCATTACATATGGAAGATTAATAACGTGCTGTTGAGGTTGAGTGAGAAGGATAGTGAGAATGACATGGAAAAAGAGGGAAAGCAAAAAAGATTATAAAATTTCCTATGGTTTTTAAGTTATTTGTATTTGTATTGCTATTGAATGGACTGTTTGTTTGCCCCTTTCTATTCTTTGCCCTTAAGGCTAAGACTGTTGAAACAATGTAAGACAAGGCAGCTGATTAAATGACCTGTCTTTGCTGGGGAACTTTTTATTTTTATTTTGGGGTTGACTTGCCCTTTAAGGAGAAATGTTTATGTTGAGGACACAATGTCTATTATTCCTTTCTGTGTGAAACTGGGATTTAATATTCTAAATTATTAGATATAATGATGATAATTATAGGAACACAAATCCAGAACAAACCATCAGTATTATTTATAGGTTAAAGATTATTAAAGAGTCATGAGAACTTCAAATACATTTCATAGCTCTTAAAAAATTGTCATCAGAATATGCCAAACATTGGCATTTTATTGGCATCATCCGCTTATGATATCTCATAAGCTTTAAGCAACATTAGAAATGATCGGATATGTAAATAAATGCTAGCATACAAAGTATGCTGTTCTCTGCTGCTTTTTGTGATTAAGTGGAAGTGTTGCACCGTACTTGTAATCCACCCAGGGTTGCCAGGTTTTCTTGAATTGGGCATGGTAATTTTGGTACTATTATGTTTTTCGTTAACAAAGATCCAATCTATTTTCGCCTTTAATTCGACCTTTGTTTCCAGAATCTTGTAGCTAGTACCTAACTAATTGCAACTGGACCCTAGTTAACACATCATTAACAGACCACAATAGGGCTTTATATGGGTGTTTCCTCAAATCAACATGTAGTACACAGCATATCAGGTTGTATACTCAAGACCAAAACCTAATTCCCTGGAGCACGCCTACGAAAAGACGCTTGGGTCAAAATTGTTGCACGTCAACACTATTCAGACGCCCATTGACTTTAACTCCACAAGCAAGTTGACGCAAGCGACTTTTCAGTGTGCGTCCTAAATTGACGCTGGCATCAATTTTTCGAGTTTCAAATTTTTCAAGAATCTTACGCTGTTTCGCAAATTTCACGAGAAATTCAGGAATTTTTTAAGAATCTAAACGGGAGAATTCACCCATCACTTATTGTGATGTGTTTCAAGCTTAACCAAAGCTTACACCATTGTTCCTCCTCCATTCTACTGCCCAGTTCATTATCCCATATTTTAATGTAAGATAAATCAGAGAGGGAAGTGAAATGTATGTATAGGAGCAATGTTGCTCTATATGGTGGTTTACAAGACAGGCACCAGCTTTCAAAAAGGTGGTACTCTGTAATTGAGGCTTAGAACACATCCAATAATAACACTGGTCATTTGAGCATGGTAATGTTCAGATTCAGATACCTCTAATCGGAATGGGTGCCCACGTGTCAGATGGAAGTATCTACTGGTAAATAAAGCATTAGAGAGACTGTTATACGGTCCCCTTATCTAAGATTTTCCTTTACCTTTTACCAGCTTAGCTGCCCTTCTCTGGACCCTCTCTAATTCACTAATGTACAGTTTGAGCTCTGGAAACCAAAAACTTTATGGCATATTCCAGATGGGGCCTAACCAGCGCTGTTACAGTGGAAGAATAACCCCCTCCTCCCGTGACTCTATGCCCCTTTTAATACAGCTGAAGACCTTATTTGCCCTTGATGCTTCTGACTGGCATTGTTTGCTACAACCAAGTTTATTATCTACAAGGACTCCAAGGTCCAGCATCTTACTTACCTCATCATAAAAATCAATGACATTTTTCTGACCTATCCATTCACCAGGACAAAATCATTCGCCATTCACCTGGACAAAACTTTGAATGCGATCCCTAAACAAACCTTCAAATAATTTGGCCACCACAGATGTCAAACTTGCTGGCCTGTAATTGCCAGGCTGAGATCATAATCCCTTTTAAACTGTAAGAATTAAATCAGCTTTCCTCCAATCCATAGGTACCATACCAGATGAATGCAAATCTCGAAATATTTGTTTTCGGTCTAAAACCGTCTAAAATGGAACTAAGCTCTATTAGTGCCTGAGGGTGTATGCCATCTGGCCCTGGCACCTTGTTCACATTAATGTTTAGTAAAGCTTTATGTACCATATCCTGAGTCAGCCACTGACTACTAGGGATGTAGCGAACGTCGGAAAAAAAGTTTGTGAACATATTCGCGAACTTGCGTCAAAAATGCGAACGGTTCGCGAACGTAGCAAACCCCATAGACTTCAATGGGAAGGCGAATTTTAAAAGCTAGAAAAGACATTTCTGGCCAGAAAAATGATTTTAAAGTTGTTTAAAGGGTGCAACGACCTGGACAGTGGCATGCCAGAGGGGGATCAAGGGCAAAAATGTATCTGAAAAATACATTGTTGACACAGCGCTGCATTTTGTGCTGTAAAGGGCAGAAATCACACTACGTCACTCAGGTGATGTTTCTGGACACGGAATGTGAAAAAGCTCACACAGCTAGGTGGCACTTGGTTAAAGACTGGGCAAACAATGCCTGCAAGGGCAACGTATACAGTAGTGGATACGGAATATATTATTGCTGCTGTAAAAACATCACTCAGGTGATGTTTACGGACACGGAATTATTATTGTTATTTAGACAGAATGTGAAAAAGCTCACACAGCTAGGTGGCAGTTGTTTGAAGAACACACTGGGCAAACAATGCCTGCAAGGTCAACGTATACACTACAGCAGTGGATACGGAATATATTATTGCTGCTTGAAAAACGTCACTCGGGTGGTGTTTCTGGAGACGGTATTATTATTGATATTTAGACAGAATGTGAACAAGCTCACACAGCTAGGTGGCAGTTGTTTGAAGAACACACTGGGCAAATAATGCCTGCAAGTGCACTACTATTGGTGCACTACTATGAAGAACAGCAAACAGTACTGGACACGTTAAAGAACAGTAAGATAAGTAAAATAAAATAAAAAAATATATGTATATTAAAAAAAAAAAATTACTGAACTACTAGGAGCAGCACAGTAGCACACCAGTCCCACTCCCCAACACAGCTAGACTAATAGCACTGGGCTCTTATAGTAGCAAAGTAAAAAAACAAAAAAGAAAATAAAAGCAGTCCTTACAAGGACTATTGGGTTATTACAGCAGTCAGCAGATGAGATCAGAAGAGATCAGTGCCCACAGCAGCTACATACAGAGCACTGCAGTAGAAGGTAGATTACTAGCCAGCAAAGCTACCTAACCTAAAATGTCCCTCAAATCCCTGCAGAGTTCTGTCCCTACAATACAGAGCAGTAGATCAAGTAGATTACTAGCCAGCAAACTTACTATCAACTGTCCCTCAAATCACTAACAGCTCTCTCCCTACACTAGCTCTTCCAAGCACACACAGGCAGAATGAAAAAACGCTGCAGGGCTTCAGTTTATATACGGAAGGGGAGTGGTCCAGGGGGTGTGGGGGTGGTCCAGGAGGGAGAGCTTCCTGATTGGCTGCCATGTATCTGCTGGTCTGGGGGAGAAATGGCAAAAAAAAGCACCAGCTAAGGCGAACCCAAATTGGCGAACGCGAACAGTCGATGTTCGCAGGCGAACAGTCCGCGACATCCCTACTGACTACTGTAGCTTGGGGTGAGCCAACAGTGCAGGTATGAGGTGGATCTGAAAACTCTTACCTCCTCTCTTCTGATTTAGCACAATTGCCTTTTCAGTATCTGTTACAACCATACTGGTACCATTATTTAAAGAAGCCACAATCTCATCCTGCATCTTTTTACTATTAATATACTTTAAAAACTTTTTGAGGTTAGTCTTCTGCCGCAATTTGCTCCTCGTATTTTAACAGGACCGTAACTTTTCAGAGAAGGGCCAACTACTAAAGTATTCCCATAGAGACACCACAAACTGTCAGTATAAAGATTACACTGTACTGAAAAACTATTTATAAGTAAAATGAATAAAAGTATGGGATCCTTAAATAAGATATACATTTACAAGTATCATTTAGTTATCAAAAGGTAATCTATAGTTATACCCCATAATAATTGCTATACAAGCTACCATTACACTGATTTGAGTAAAAATTCCAAAAATGCCACAGCTTGTGTAATTTATTTTTAAAGCCACAGTTGTTGGAACTGGTTATACAGAAGGTTATTTTGGCAGATTATAATTAACTAATTGCTCACAGTTTTAAACACAAAAAAGGAATAGTGAAAAAATTTTTGCAAAAAACTGGAGAATCAAGTAAAATAGAACATTTCAAACAAATGTTTTTGAATTTGTGTGTGTCATCAACACGCATGCACTTGAATACTAAAAGTGTTTCTGCAACTGTATTAATTTATAGATTACATAATCTCCCAGGGTCATGACCTATTTGTAGGTCCTCTGTTACACTCACTTTTGCAGCCTGATTTGCCAAAAAAAATGTATCCGCCTGCAGGAGACATTACAATAAACTCTTATTATCTATCACTGCAACTCTCATCTCGTTGACCTGCATTGCCCCACATTAAACACTCTCTAAGCTGAATAATATGTGCATATATAATTATGCATTCTAATTTATCATTTTACATGTATATTTAATAGACAAGCTGGGAAATACACATAAGAATAGGTGATAAACAACACTACTCCTATGGTGATTTCTGCCATTCAGTAATCGCATAAATGCTCTCTCTAGAAATATTATAGCTGTTTGCAATTTATAAAGGGCACAAATCTACACAACACTTTACAATATGGACGGTAATGAAAATCCAATAATCTTGATAAAGAAGCCCTGTGTCTGAAGTTTTACAATGCAAGAAAAAGCAAATTGCTAGGAACATAAAGTGAGGTGAAAGTAAGGCTAAGATATTTATGCAGGCAGAGATTATTTTGTAGAACAGATTCTATTAGTTGGGGGCAGGTTTACTAAATTCGAGTGAAGGGTTCGAATTAAAAAAACTTCGAATTTCGAAGTGTTTTTTGGGCTACTTCGACCATCGAATGGGCTACTTCGACCTTCGACTACGGCTATCGAACGATTCGAACTACAAATCGTTCGACTATTCGACCATTCGATAGTCGAAGTACTGTCTCTTTAAAAAAAACTTCGACCCCCTAGTTCGGCAGATAAAAGCTACCGAACACAATGTTAGCCTATGCGGAAGGTCCCCATAGGCTTGCCCAAGTTTTTTTGATCGAAGGATATTCATTCGATCGTTGGATTAAAATCCTTTGAATCGTTCGATTCGAAGGATTTAATCGTTCGATCGAATGAATAATCCTTCGATCGTTTCGATCGAATTTGCTGCGCTAAATCCTTCGACTTTGATATTCGAAGTCTAAGGATTTCAATTCCTAAACGAATCGTTAATTAACCCTCGATATTTGACCCATAGTAAATCTGCCCCTTAGTGTTTGGTATTAGAATGCAGTATTCTATCTTTATAGCTATATCTCTAAAATTATAATTTTAAATTGCTGTTGTGAGTCAGTGGATTCAGTGATGGTTTGAGAGAGGATCTCTGACCAGTTTGCTCTGCATTATCTGTCGCACGGGAAAACTACTGCTTTGGGGAGAATGGAAGAAACATTAACCAATAAGATACTTGCTTTTTAGACAGAATTCTCTTACACTGTGTTTAAGATTTATAGAAGTTGCTGTAGATCCAATTAGAGGCATTAAAGGAAAACTATAATTCAATATTTAAGCATCCCAAGGAGGCAGCCCTTAGTTTTTAAAATGGAATTTTTTATTTTAAGATTTTTTATTTTAAGATTACACAAACGGCACATACAGTACGACGAAAAAAAGTATATTATTATGAAAATGGTTTATTTACATGAAGCAGGGTTTTACATATGAGCTGTTTCATGCAATATATTTTATAGAGACCTCCACTGTTCTGGGGGTATAGTTTTCATTTAAGAGGCTTTCCAATTAAAATAAATGTAGGCCCGGGGAAAATAAAAAGATGGAAGAGGGATAGTTAAGACATGAAGATAGCTGGGTTAGTACTAGCATAAGCACAAGTAGTTATTTTTGCCAGCCATCACTCTCTGGTCTATTTTCAGCCTCCTCTTGCTCTCCGAGTCACAGCGTTGCACTCTGTTCAGTACATTTGTCATCTTTCACACCATCTGTGTCCCACTTTTTATCAAATCATGCATAAGTATGTGCTTGGAAGTCACTACAGAACCAATCTACTATTAATTTCTGTATATGAATGCCCCTAACTCTTTACTTTTCCCTCCATGCAGATTCTGTCCAGAGTTCACCGGTGCCATCTTCTGCGGTTTCGGTAATCTTCGGAATGAGACTGGCGCTTCGGCAATTTTCGTGAGTTTAGGCACATGCGCAGTTGTCGCGAAACAGAAAATTGCTCCAACTGCGCATGCGCAGATTCGCCAGTCTCATTCCGAAGAGAATTCAGGCACCCCTGAACTCCACTGAACAGAATTTGCATGGAGGGGTAATTAAAGAGTTAGAGTGGGACGAGGAGGGAGGGGGTCTATGTAGGGTTTTTTTTGTTTTATTTTATTAAGGGTTTGTTACTCCTTTAAGAGTACAACCCTCATTTTAATTAACTACGTACATATTCCAACATGTGTTAATTCTTGATACAGGAATGGGATTTATTATCCAGAATGCTTAGGACCTGGAACTTCTGGGTAACAGATCTTTTCATAATTTGGATCTGCTAAAAATAATTTGCATATTAAATTGATTGATAAACATTGATGTTTTATTAGATTTTCATCACATATATATCATGCAGATGCAGTAGGAAGATAGCAATTACAGTAGTAATGTTTGCAGTATTACAATTTACAAAATGAATGCAATCAAGTCATCTACAAAATTAGAGCAGACACATGGTAAATTGGCTAAACAATATGTGCTAATCTCAACAGGATATCATTCTGTTGGGATAATTTGTAAGGAGTAGAGAGTAAAGGTGGCCATACACGGGCAGATTTTTCACTTCCAAACGACCAATCTCAGAACATTCCGATAATATCGGTAAGTTATCGGATAGTTGATGGTGTACGAACGATCGTCGGACGAACGATCGTCGGATGAACGATCGTCTCAACATTATCGTTCGCAAAATTGATCAAATGAGTTGAAAAATTTTAGTCGTTCAGGAATAAAATTGGCCAGTGAGTGTGAAATACAGACATTATACTGTGGTCGAGTGGATATGAGGGCTAGCTTCAAAAAGAGCTAAACAGTGATGATAGATTAGTTAACTGAGTCAAACCATAATAAGCAAAAAAGTAAAAAGAAATAACTTCCTGTATGTGAACAAATAGATTGTCCGTGAAAGTTGGGTAGGTACAATATGGCAATTGGGAATTTAGCACTCTAGTGCTCGAATTTTAGTATTCAGTTGTCCGGGTGTAGCTTACTGTTGTCTGTTTTCTGTTTGCCCTATGCATGTTGGAGGAGAGCAAGCGGTGTCACAATGACAAAGCGGTATGATTAAAGCCATGAGGAAAGTTGTATCTAACCCAAGGGTCCCACACCACATGAAATCGTTTTTGTTTATTGTTTAGTATACTAGTTAGTTTTTCCATTATAAAGGTTGCGTTAATTCTTGCTTTCAGTTCCCCCAAATTGTAAGGTAGTAGATAGCCAAGATTTTGCTATAATCTGCTTTGCTGCTGTAAAGATATGCGTTATCAACGTATGCGCAGGTGCTGGTATATCCTTTATGGTGTAATTGAATATTGCTTGTGCTGGGTGTTTGGGTAGATTGATGTCTAGAACTGAGTAGTTTAATTGGTATACTCTACGCCAAAATCTCTGTGCTTGTGGGCAGGACCACCAGATGTGACTCATTGTGCCCTGGTCTTGGCAACCCCTAAAGCAGCAAGGGTTAGCAGTGGGGTCCCATTTTGCTTTGCGGGCAGGTACCATGTACCATCTGCTCAGTACTTTGTATGAGGTTTCCTTAGCAGATATGTTAATGGAACAGTGGTTGGAACTTTCTATTGCCTGTATCAAAACCGGTTCTTCCAGGTGAAGTTGTAGTTCTTGGGTCCAATCCAGAATGTATTTAAGTCCCATTATAGGGGCAGTGTTGGTCAAATAATTATATAATGGACCTATGAGCCTTCGTGATATTGGGTATTTTAAATAGTAAGTTTCGTATATGGTGAAAGGTTGTTGAGGGTATTGAACATAAATGGACTTTGAGTAGTGCTGAATTTGGTAAAAGCAAAATATTTCGGAGTCAGGAGCTTGATACTTGTCTCGGAACGATGGCCAATCTTTGATAACATCTTGGGGTAGATGAAACAGTTTGGTAATACTTTTGTCTATCCACCACTGAAATTGTAAAGAGTGTAACCCTGGTGGGAATTTAGGATTATTGAAGATTGGCGAGGCAGGGTTACGGGGAGAGATGATGGTGTGTTGTCGTCTAATTTTGTCCCAGATTAGCAGTGCAAATTGTATCACTGGATTAGAAAGAGGGGGTCGAGAGCATTTTTCTATCCATAGTAGATGTTGTAAGTCCAAAGACGGGCAGTGTGCCCTTTCGATATCTACCCAGGCTGGAGGGTTGGTGGTCACATGCCATTTAATAAGTTGTGCCAGTACAGCCGCGTGGAAGTAGTTTAAATATTTTGGGACACCCAGGCCTCCTTGGGTCCGGTGGCGAAACACTATAGTTTTTGCAATCCATGGTTTAATGCTCCCCCATAGGAACTTCTGTCTGGCTCATTGTAACTGGGTTATCAGCCCCATGGGTGGGGTGGCTGGTATAACTTGGAATAGATACAGAATGCGTGGCAAAATTGACATTTTGAGTGCTGATACCCTACCGACCCACGACCCAATAGGATTTTTATGTATAAATTGAATTACTTATAGTATAGCTAGTAGAGCATTCTAGAGGTATTGTCTAATTGTGTTCTACAGGAAATTTGGTACAATAAAATTATTGGTATTGAAAGTTATTACATTAATAGTAATAGCACAGTGTTTTATAGACATTTTTTCATGGTAGTCATACAGTTACCCATATTGTAGAAAAAAAATGTGTTATAAACATGTTATCTTTCATTGTAGTTATCTTTATTATCTTTCATTATCAGCTAGAAATAAGTCCTGGAGGCCTATTTATAAAAGCTTTGAGAAGGAACATGTCCCACCTTAACCCACTTCGACAGTTTCTGTGAAAGTAGAAACGGCCTACTTACAAAGCTTTATATAGTTAAAGGGGCTGATTTGTCCACATTCAAAATAAAATTTTAACTGTGATTCAATATTTTTGCCCAAAACTCACAAATTTGAGAAATGTGAGAGATGTATTAAGCTCAAAAGACTCAAATGTAAAAATAGAACACCTAAAAGCTGCAAAGTTTATGTAGAAGTCAATAGGAGTTGTCCTAGGAAAAATTCAATGATTTTTTCAATTCAAGTTTTTATATTTTTAGCATTTTTTTGAGAGTTGGTGGACCAAAAATAATCAGTAGAATACGAATACACTGCATGAGGTTTTTTCACGTTTATATATTCAGTCACATTTTTCCTCAATAAGCACACATTCAAGTTTTATATGTTTTTAGGTTTATTCAAAATGCAAATGTCATAAATTCAAAATTCTGATAAACAGGACTCAAATTGTTGTCAGTTTGTTAAACTCAAAATTTTAATTAAATTATATTAACAACAATAATTAGCAATGGGTGGCAACATTTCTTTTTATTTTAACAAAATTATTTCTTTACTCTTCCATAGAAACAAATTATTTGTCAGGACATAGTAGCTGAGCAAATATCAATTTTAATGTAAGAAATAAGCTCAAAGTTCTTCATTAATGGGGGGGAGAAAAATACACATATACATTAATTTTATTAAATACACGTGTTAAACAAATATCTATGGATGGGGAGAAGGTACTTTATTCGCCCACCATTTTTTCCACTCAGAGGATTTTACTTTGCCATTGTACTGACATAGAAGTAATTCAGATTATTGCTTCTAGTCTTTTAGGGACCTTTGATTTACTTGTTCAGTCACAACTAGCCATTAAATTATACTTCTCTCATTAAATTAAAAATTTAAATTAAAGGCCCCAGAAAAGAGAAAATAACAGATCCTATAACAGAAACATTTATTAAATGATTGATTGATTCAAATTAATCTGATTTAATGATTTTGATGAATATCAATTATCAATAGATGTATCTTTCTTAGTATCACATTAAAGTAAAATGACATTTAATTGACATTATTTGTCTGCTGCTAGTTTGGTAAATACTGATAGCAAGTGCTGTTGGTAATGGAACCGAAGGTCAGTTGTGGGCATCTGACTGTTTCAACCTCATGATAAGTATTTTTCTCTTCTTGACCTAAACAGTGTTGTATTATAATAGGGACTATTTTCTGCTGGACAGCTTCAGTGTTATCAATATGAAAGCTAATTGCATCAGGCAGCTCTAAGCCACCTGAAAATGTAATGTAATGACTTACTATTGTGCAATTAGTATGCTGTGCAATTTCATATCCAAGTGGCAATGTTTCCGTTCAATAGCCCAGTAGTTCTGCCCTGCACAATCTTTAGAGCCTTGTTAGAGTCTAGACAGTTGAGTTGACCTTGCTCTGATGTTGTCTGATGGTAAAACATATTTTATTTCCCCGCCTTGTTCCATGTCATAAAAGCGTATGTTATGAGTCTCTACTGCAGCTGCATAAAAATAAAAATAAAATTAACTTCTGTGATTTGGCTGCAGCTGGCTCTGTTTTTACCATTTACTGTCAGACCTCTTGTCTTTTTGCTGTTTATAGTACCTTCATAAGGAGAAGACTTCAGGGTGCCCTTATCTGCTATTGTTATTATTGCATTTGTACAGGCAAAACCAGAATCCAGTATAAGTATCCACAAATAAAGCAAACAGAGCCCTTGCCTTCACTCTTTTGTTTAAAAGGTATATTTTAGGGATGCACCAAATCCACTATTTTGGATTCGGCTGAACCTCCGAATCCTTCGCGAAAGAATACTGAACCAAATCCTAATTTGCACATGCAAATTAGGGGTGGGAAGGGGGAAAAAATACTTCCTTGTTTTGTGACAAAAAGTCAAGTGATTTCCCTTCTGTCCCTAATTTGCATATGCAAATTAGGATTCGGTTCGGCCTTCGATGGATTTGACTGAATCCCGAACCAAATCCTGGATTCGGTGCATCCCTAGTATATTTAAAGCAGCAATGCAGTTTTTTTGTATATAATAAACTGAGTTACCTTAACTTTGTTATGAAAATTATTAAAAGTAAAGATGGAGGGACAGAGATGTTCTGCCTATCTCCTCTACGACTTTGCCCCCATACATCACCATAACTGCACAATTAAGTCTTTTGTTATTGAACAGTAATGTCATAGATTATTGATATGATTCAATTTTAAGTATTTTTAATTCTCAGTAATAACCTTCCCCATCCTGCCAAAGCTCAGGATCCCAAGATTAGTGAATTCATTAAACAGTGAATTATTTAATATTCTGCAATATTCTGCCGCAGATGTAATTTAGTGTGTTGGTGACATTTTCAACTGCAGCCTCAAGTTTACCGTCTCCCAGTAATCTCCTGTGCTTTCTGCATTTTGATACAGACAGTTGTGAATAATGTGTCCTATAGATATTACCATCAATGAATATTTTAAGCTTTCGAAATGGATCATTAAAAGCTAGATTCTTAAAAATGTCAGTAATAAATTGCGCCTTCCTTCTTCCACAGGGCGTTTAGCAGCAAAAGCATTTACATAAAATGCTACGCCATTTTGATTATTATGCAAATGAAAACCATTTCCATATACCTATCCTTATAAATTAAACTATCCTCCTGGGACAAGGGAATACATATTCATAATCTCACAAATGAATTACCAGTCTGCCTGCTAAGTATGTTGAAGGTAGAAAGGGTTAAACAAACTCAACACAGAATCAAATCAGTAGAGTGCAGTCTGCATGCAAACACTGTCTTCATTTAAATAAATGCTCAAAAGGCAATAATTAATTCCACCCCTTTATGTCTGCAACTCCATTTGTCGGGCTATCTGATAAAATCAGTGTTAAAAACATTCTTTCCACAGTAGAGAATGCAATCATTTGTCTTTGATTAAAAAACTATAAAATAGTAATATACAATAGAAAACATAAGTATTGAACACGTCAATGTTTTACTCGGTAAATGTATTTCTAATGGAGTTATTGACATGAAATTTACTCAAAGGGGCACATTTACTTAGCTCGAGTGAAGGAATAGAATAAAAAATACTTTGAATTTTCGAAGTATTTTTTTAGCAACTTCAACCATCGAATTGGCTACTTCGACCTTCGACTACGACTTTGGGACCCAGAGAGGACCGAAACGTTGGAGATGAATTTGTGAATAAAGCACATTGATTTATTTCACTAAAATGAAGGAGTGCGGGTCCATTTACTAATATATATATATATATATATATATATATATATATATATATATATATATATATATATATATATATATATAATATTAAAAACTAAAAAACACATAAGGCAACTTGGATTAGAGCCCCTGTTATACTGAGGTCATTGCATACACATTTCCATGCCTATTTAGATATTGACAATATTTTTCAAACATGGCATCCAGATACAGTAGTTCCTTACAGGGGGTAGGGGTAGATCGCTTATCCCATTGGTTGATGTGGAAGCCAAGGGTGGATCATTATTATTAAATTCGAGTGAATAGGCTGTATTTGAATGTTAGAATCAAATTTGGATCGTATTCTATCAAATTCAATTCAAAGTATTTTAAAAAAAAAAACCTTACATTTTTCACCAAATGTCACCAAAGGTTCTAGGGCTCCCCCTATAAAACAGCAAATCAGCAGGTTTTAGATGGCGAATTGTCGAAGTTGAATTTTTAATGAGACAGTACATGATACATTTTGACATTCGAATTTCCCTAGTCGAATATTCCCTATTGGAATACACTAAATTTAATTTTTAATTAAATTTTTCAGTTCGACCCTTGATAAATCTGCCCCTAAATAATCACTAAAATAGCCACATAATATTTCATACATCTTTAGCTGATTGCCTAGAAAAGTATTAAGATGGGCAACAAGTTAGCGCAATCTCAAACTTATGACATTATGATTAGTTATTAAAACAAGATTCCTGGATGGTGCTGTGACTTCAGCCATTATTACTACAACCACATGCATGCCCAGAAATGGTTCAGAAAAGCACATGAGGATCCCACAATGGTGATAAACAAAACTAGTATTTCAAAGTGACTATGTTCAAATGATGTGCCCAGCAAAATACATACACAGAAAATAATGAAAACCTTTTCGTTCCTTTAAATAACAGTGGGTGTAACAAAGAGTTTTGAATGATCATTCGATTAACAAATACATATGGAAAACATATAGAAAATGTTTGCATTTTAGATGGAGGAGATTTAAAATGTTCTTTATAGCATCCAAGCCATTGTAATGTTCTCAGGTTGTTTCCTAAAGAACAGAGGCAAACTCTTTTAATTCCAAGAGCATGAAAAACCATTGGGGATTAAAGGTTGTACTGTGAAAATGGATTATAATGCATTTAATCTCTTAAATCCTGATAGACACTTTATTTTTCAGACAGGATTAGGACATTATCTGTAATGACAAGCCCAGTCCTGAGTGTCATGTTTGGCTGTCAGGATAATGAGATATTATACTGTATTTGTATTTATCAGATAATTAAAAGCATAATTAGTCTAAAGATGTAAGCTTCTCTCTAGACAACTTTCTAGAAAATCACAATGAAATGTTGCCAGTATAAGAGCATAAAGTCCCCCTGCTCTCTGTATGTTGCAATATCAATGTTATCAATAGTTTTTTATTAAAGGTACAAAGAGTTTCAATATGCCCCTTCCCATAAGCTTTTATTATACAAGTTAGCAAAACAAACAGAGAAAAAATTGCCAATGTATTTGTGTGAAACAGACTGGTTTTGCTCATTACCAGGTCTTATATCATTCTTTTAAAGGGGTTGTTCACCTTCTAAACACTTTTTTTTTTCAGTTCAGTTGTTCTCAAATTGTTCACTATAAACAGTGAAGACTTTTTTTCAATTGCTGTTCATCTTTAATTTTTTACTATTTTCCCAAAATTTAAGTTTAAAGTTGTATGTTCCCGTCTATGGTGTTTCAGTCAGGCAACACAGTGATCCAGGAGCATCTGAATTATTACAATTTGCTACATTTAGTTGACACATTTTTCAGCAGTATCTGTGAAATATTAGCTAGTATTGTATCAATTCTAACAACTGCCTTTAATGAAACTCTGCTCAGAATTCTGCTCAGCGGGGACAAAGATATCAAATATATCAATTAAATATATCAATTTAAAAAAGCTAAGGAGACAGCGACCCTCCTCCCAGATGTCAAGGATAGGTAGGGGGCGCTGTGGAGACTGATGGGGGGAAGGGCGAGTCCTTGAGGCAGGAGCTGTATGTGCTTAGGAAACTAAAAGGGAAAGGCAGGAACAGGGAGACGAGGGCGTAGTCAAACTGGAACAGGTGCAGAGTGAAGCAGGATGGAGCGGGGCGGGCGAAAGTCAGGACCAGACTGGACAGGGCAATGAGGGTGTCGATCAGGGTCAGACCAAGAGGATGAGACTGGACGGTGCAGGCGTAGATTTGGGGGACAGGACAGGATACAGAAGGGCACTGGAGCAGAAGGAGACTGGATAGCAAGATAGCAGGGGAGGACTGAATAGCAGGAGAGCAGGAGAGGACTGAATAGCAGGAGAGGACTGAAAAGCGAGAGTAGACTGGAGCAGAGGGAGACTGGAGCAGAATAGCAAGAGGAGCGGATAGCACTGGAGAGTGAGAGAGAGAGACAAGGGAAGCTATTAGACAGGGTTCAAGGCAGAACAGGACAGGAAGCAGGAACAGGCAGGGCAATTTCAGTACAAGATGAAGTCAGGGAAAGGTACAAGGCGGAATAGGAAATGAGAAAAGGCAAGGGTCAGATCAAGGTCAAGACTGGGAAGGAACAAGGTAGGGTAAAGCAAGATAAGACAAGATAAGATAGACAAGGACAGACAGACCAAGGCAAGGAAGAATAACAAGGAAAAGGGCAAGAGCTTGAACAACCTAGTTAGGGGCGCTGCTGCTATACTAGGGAGTCCATGTAATGCTCCGGCAAGGAGTGTTCTAAGGGCTGGCCTTAAATAGGGCAGAGTCAGCCCTGATTGGCTGATTGCAACTAATCAGGCAACAGCTGGGATGGGGCTGCAGAGGCCAGGTAACACATAGCGAGCAACCCTACAGGCTGCTCCCCTGGCCAAATGGCCAAGGCATCAAGCCACAAACTCAAAGGTCCCCAGCTCGAATCCCAGCAATACCTGACATCAGAGTCGCTTTAGAAGGTGAGAAATTAAAATTTACACTTCAATATTGGACAAATGGTCACAAATAGAAAATAGAAAGTAATTGGAAAAAGTCTTTATTTCTGGTGAACAATCTGAAACCAACTGAACCAAAAAGTGTTTGAAGGTGAACAACCCCTTTAACAGAATATGGAGGAGCCTCACATCTTGTTGTTTTCTAGGAAAATTATCTTACCTATCTAATTAAATGTAATGCTACGTTTATTCTAAAAAGTGATGGAAAACTTTTACCCTCTGAACTATAAGATGCAAATTATAGCACACACTTAAAGAAAAATCTTGGTTGTTTCAACATTTAAATGATATGTTTATTGTGTAATTAACTGTATTAACTGTCATTATGTAAGCACTGTGATTTCAAACAGTCTAAGCAAAATCAAAGCCTCAGAGAAAGTTTCTCCTGACTGCTACAGAATACATGAAAGTCACAGTGAATAAAGCAGATTGCAGAGTCGGAATCTAAGCCAGGGGCAGTCCATGAAATTCAAAATGTCTAAACTGCAGGGGAACAGAAATTTTCCTAAAATAAATAGAAAGCAGTCAAGCTCACAGTGGTGGAATAAAACTAAATGTAGTTCATAATTGTGAATGAAGTACATAAGAAGAGAGGGAAACATTTTGTATCCTCTCCGGAAAAGACTAAGCAGTCACAGGAGAGAAGTGAAAGTTTAGCTAGGAAATAAATCTTGCAACATCAGAGGGCTCATTCAGACTCAGTAGAAGAGGAAGGCAATATGTATATGCTGCCAGTTAAAGGATGCATTCTATAATAAAGGAGCATGTAGCCACTTTGGTTTGTGTGTCACAGCATCCTATCTAATTAAGGAGTTTTTTTCTGATGCTTCATGTAAACAATGATAGTATTATATTGTATTGTTCTTAGAAATGTTACATTCTTTAAATAAGTTTACATGACTTTAAATAACACATTTTACTTCAGTTTATCTCATGATACATTTAACACAAAAATCCAAGTGGCTCCATCTGTACATTTACAGTCATTCTGGCATTTTCACACACCAAAAAACTACACAATAAGGGGTTTAAGGGCAGAGACACATGCATCAATTCGGGAGATTAGTTACCCAGCAACAAATCTCCTCTTCTTCGGGGTGACTACTCTCCCCGAACTGCCTTCCCTACCTTCCCGCCAGCTGGTATAAAAATCCCCGGCGGGATGGTACTCGGATCACTTCATTTTCCGAACATGCCTCACAAGGAAACTTCGGTCGACTTCTGAAAACAAAGTGCTCCGAGTATCATCCCACTGGTGATTTTCATTCTAGCCAGCGGGAAGGCAGTTCAGAGAGATTAGCTGCCCCGAAAAAGAGGAGATTTGTCGCCGGGCGACTAATTTCTACATATCTGCCCATGTGTCTCTGCCCTAAGGGTTGATTGTAATGAAGTCTTATCACCTATTGATCCTAAAGCAACCACTAGATTTTAAATGTCTTATAGAAAGCCAGGTCAGCTAACAGTGGGCAGAACAGAAGATGAACCCATTAAAAAACATACCAATTACTGGAAAATGTGCACCCAAACAAGCTTTGTTTTGGGTTCATAGAAGCTGAACCCACAAAAACAACATACAGGGGCTCATTTATAAACTTCGCGCAGGGCAGATTGGTCTTGCACAGTGAATATGTTTGCCCTGCGCATGGTTACATATATAAAGCAGAATTGTGAAATCTTTTTCGCAATGTGAATGTCTATAAGAGCTTTTTGAATATGTTAAAATTCACAAATTGCGAATATTTATGTGCACACTCTGCGTTTGAATTATGCCAAAACTCAGGAGAAAATATATGCAAAACAGTTTCGCAAGTTCGCTAATTTAAGTTACTGTCAACGCTATTTTCGTGCACAACAACCTTGTACAGTGAGTACACTCACGCAAACACCCATCTCATTTGCGATCCATTTGCCAAAATTTATTCACAAAGCAAATTCGCAAAAAACTTGCAAAACGGGGAAAGACAGGCATAGCAGTGCAATATATTAGCATTAAGGAAAAAGCATGGGCAATACAACCATTTGCGAATAAATATGTAATGCACGAACTTTATATAAATTACTGGATGGCAGGAGAATTTTCTCCAAAGTACTGTAATATAATAATGGGCAACCACTTTAGTGTTTGCTTTGAGTGTCAACATAAAGCTAAAGCTCCATTTAGAATTAGTGATGGGCGAATTTGGGGTGTTTCGCTTCACTGAAAAATTTGCATATATCCCATAAAATTCACGAAACGGCGCCGGCATCTAATTTTTGACGCCGGCATCCATTTTTTTGATGCTGGAGAATTGTTGAATTTTCGCATCGGTTTCGCGAATTTATTCGCCGGTGGTGAATTGCGGGAATTCGCTGCGAATTCGCGCCTGGCGAATAAATTCACCTATCACTATTTAGAATGCATTTCCTATGAGGCTTCACCAAATTGTAAACTTTACCTGAACTTGTGGTATCTGAACATGTGGTAGAATTTATTTTTTGTGTAAAACAAGTCAACCTCTAAACATTTTGGAGGCCTGAAAAATAATTTGCTGTGGGGCCCAGTAATATCTTGTTACAACTGTGTTTTGATTAGTTTGGAATGATCTGTTCATCATAAAACAATCCTTATTTGTAATCAATGCATTTATTATAGTGTGTTCCCGAATTATCGTATGGCCAGTCCTTGATGCTGAGGCTCTACAGTCAAAATGTCATATACAATATATTCCTAAAAGCATTTCTTGACATCCCCTGAAAAAAAATATCTTCTCAGGTTTCAAGCTTAGGAATTTTTGGCTTTGATATAGTTCCTTAGATCAGTGTTGCAAGACACCCTAATAAATGTATAGTGTGTGTTTGAGATTCCTTTATACACATGGAAAAGATGAACAACCCCTCTCTAGAAAACACAGATAATAGACTACTATTCATTTTGACTGTGACAAAAGCATATCATCTTCTCGGGTCGCTATCAGTTTGACAAATAGAGAAACACAAAAAAATAAAAGATGACCAATTGCAAATTGTCTCAGAATAACAATGTCTACATCAAACTTAAAGTTAATTTAAAGGTGAAAAAGGATAGGAAGAAGAATTCCAGCAGATTATTTGCAATTGATTTATTCGTTACAAGACATGTTTCGGGTTGATACTCTTTAACAAGTGTATAAGGACCATAACCGTTACGTGACAACCTGCTGGAGTTCTTCTTCCTCTCCTAATTGATTTTTAGCTAACTAAAGCTGGCCATGCACTATAAGATCCTCTCGTTTGGCGACATCGAGCAGAGCTGAGCGATTGGATTAGGAGGAGCAATGGACTCCGAGGGGTCGATTGCCTGAAAATTAAACCTTCCCGATCTATATCGAGGCCAGATATCGATCGGGAAGACCCATCAGAGGCCCCTATACATGGGCAGATAAACTGCTGAATTGGTCTAAAGGACAGATATCAGCAGCTTTAATCTGCCCGTGCATGGCCACCTTAAGTTGTTGCAGCACAGAGCAACATAAAGGAAGTAAGAAACAGGTATAGGACCTATTATCAAGCACAATGTCAGTTTTATTATTAAAGAGAAAAATAAAAATAATTTTAAAAAATATGGATTATTTGAATAAAATGGAGTCTATGGGAGATGACCTTTCCATAATTTAGAGCTTTCTGTATAATGGGTTTCCAGACTCCATACCTGTACTTAATTTTCCTATAACCTATACAGATCACCAAAAAAAACAATTTTTGGATGGAATTTATAGATGAACAACCCATTTAACTGTATAATTGTAAAAGATGTTTACCAGCATGCCTTGCTCGCTTGAAAACACAGATATGAGGCTGTGACAAAGAGTACCATTTCTTCTTGGATCCTTTATCAAGTTTGACAAACAGAGATAAATAGCAGTTTTGGAGACAAATAGCTCTTATTTTGACTGAAGTGCTAGATTCAGTACCCCATTTTTGTTTAGCTCATTATTATCCTATATTTATATAGTGCTGACTTACAGTATTTACACAGTGCTTTGCAGAGATTGTTCATCATTCACATCAGACCCTGCACCAGTGGATGTTACAATCTAAGTTTCATATCACATTCGCACACATACTAAGGTCAATTTCTTCAGGAAACAATTTACCTGCATGTTTTGATAGAGTATGTGAAGAAATCAGTGTCCCTGTAAGAAACCCGTGTAGACACTTGAAGAATTTAGATTATAGTCCAGGCTACTCCTGCTATGAGGCAAGGTAAGAACCTTGACTCAGGCAGAAGTGGGCGGCCAGTTACCGGGGGCAGCAAATAGTCACTTTTGGTAACTTTAATGAACCTGAATTTCTGTCTTCTATAACTGAGACTAACAATGTAGGCCCCCTTGAACCACATTGATACCACAGAGGTAAGTGGCATCAATGTGGGGAGGGCGGCATCAGCGCAGCTGCCTTAAGTGGTGGCAGCAGCCCCAAAAATGGCCCTGGCTACAGTCACATGTCACATAAGGGAAAATTGCATAATGTTGTGAATTCACCAAAGACTAACAGACATCACAGCAATTTAGTTTAACTAAGTAAAGAAGTCTAAATTTGGACAGGCTGCCTCTTTAAAGGGGGAAAAACTGTAAAATAGAATGAGGCTATGAATGCTATATTTTGTATACTAAACATAAACATGAACTTACTGCACCACAAGCCTAATCAAACAAATGATTTATGCTTTCAAAGTTGGCCACAGGGGGGTCACCATCTTGTAACTTTGTTAAACATCTTTGCAAGACCAAGACTGTGCACATGCTCAGTGTGGTCTGGGCTGCTTAGTGATCATCATAAATTATCAAAATAGCAAAAGTCAAATAAAATCTGCCAGAAGCCGAAACAGCAAGACTGATTAATAATCAGAATAGGCCGACTGCACTGGGTCCTGTGTTGTCTTGTAATCTAATCTGGATTTTATAGTTTTTGTATTGTTTAATACAAACTTTCTCCAACTCTGCAGTACCAGTGGCTGCAGCAAAATAATCCACCAAATAGAATTCTAGTTTATCTGTTTAAATCTGGCTCCATTGTCTGTGTCCCTGCAGCTGAAGTTGAAAACAGTAAAGGGTATGTAAAGGCAAAAATAAAATCCAATACAAATCTCTACACAGTAGCCGACTGCCCTACAGGGAAAGAAACAAAGCTGCTTGAGTTCTGCATGGCTGGGAAGTAAGGCGGGGTCTCCCCCTGCTGTTCATAAGTATGATTGTTTCCCTGCTCTGCAGTTATGGACCGTCTGACAATTCCTATCCTCAGCAGTAAATGAAGGGAGAAAGTCACTGCATACAGTCAGGTTTCTTATAAAAACGTTACACATTTTTTAATTAAAGTATATTGGAGATAGGTTTCTTTTTCATTAAAGAAAGTAAAAAATGGATTTTATTTTTTAGCCTTTACATGCCCTTTAATATAGGTCTGCTTCTATATTTACAGTACTTGCTCTGTGTATATAATTCTTTGCATGAAGAGTTACATGAGTTCATCTTTACCTTTGGTAAAATTTATAGACAGGTAAGTTGCTGCTTCATCCAGTCATTGCTTTGAGAATGTCAGGCTTCATCCTTTTCCTGTTATAGTGCCAGATAACAGCTAATTGTATTGATGGTCTGTCAAAGGGGAGTATTGATTGTCAGTCATGCTTGTATCTAACCTCCTTTTGTAGCAAAAAATGAATAGACTTGCAGTATAAATTATTTTATATATATTGAACAACTAATAAGGGATTTACAGTTAAATCCCTTTATAGCTGAAATTCATTGTTCTCTTATTGAGAGATGGTCCTTGTACTAGAAACAGATTTGCAATGCTTTTCAGACAACACATTCCTGCATCACTGGTATTTTGTTGCAGTAGATAGTCTCTATTTTTGTTACAAATATTAGGATTAAAACACAAAGAGGAGCAACACCAAACTAAAACTGTTCCATATGGGTATGGATTTCACTAAATTCTCTGTTTCTCAAGCTCCCCAAAATTCATCAGTTTGAGCTATTCCCATTTATGTACCTGTACTTGATTAATGGGATGGAGTTGGTTAAACAGCATGTTAGAAGCATCCCTGAGAATGGCACCAATGCCTAATCATAGCAATGACTGTCCTGACAGAAGGAAGTATAAAAAAGTATATCAAAGTGTCCAAAGGGCTTAAGTGGATATGCTCTAGGTTTTTCAACTCTTTATTAAGGTGGAGTGCACTCGGTTGGAGCCCTCTCCCATAGATCCTAATGCACTCAGGGTTTTAACATAACTAAGACAGTGATCATATAGTGGTTACAAAAATTTCAAAGCAAAGTATACAGAAATGCATACAGCATACCTGTAAGACAGGAGAGAAATGTACTGTCACAGTCATGTACACAGCAACGCCACCAGCCCATCTACATTACAACAGACAGTTAGTAAATAAGTATATAACAAGCAATCTCCTTGCATCATAATGAGAAACTCATAATCAGGTAACAGGCTCAGACTGTGCAGATTTCTCATACAGCAGCCATCTTGGGATGCACCATGTGCTCTGCAACTTCTAGAACAGAATTTTATTCTTTATCATTAACGGACGGAGCTCTTACATCTCCCATAAATCATAATGCACTGAGAAGGGGCCAGGCCATTTAGCTGAATTCACTACGGGGTTTAGGGAGGGCCCATTACAGAGATATAGTCTGGTAGAGTGCTTGAATTGGGAACAAAAAGATGAAGGGATGCTGCTTGTATAGCTACACTTACTTTGATGGACAGCCCCCCCCCCCACAAAACCACTCCCATTCCCATTTTACTGACACACCATAACCATATGAAAATGGATATATAGAATATAATATATAAATAGAGTGGCACTTCCATATATAATTCCCCCAGAACTCATAGCAGGATGGCACAGTGGCAATGCCATGTATAAATACCTCCAGAACTCACAATGGGATGGCACAGTGGCAATTCAATGTATAGATACCCCAGAACTCATAGCAGGGTGGCACAGTGGTGATTCCATGTATAAATACCTCCAGAACTCTGGCACAGTGGCAATTCCATGTATAGATACCCCAGAACTCATAGCAGGATGGCACAGTGAGAATTTCATGTAGAAATATCTTAGAAATCTTAGCAGGATGGCACAGTGGCAATTGCATGTGTAATACCCCCCAGAACTAATAGCAGGATGGCACAGTGGCAATTCCATGTATAATACCCCCAGAACTCATAGCAGGATGGTACAGTGGCAATTCCATATATAAAACCCCCATAACTCATAGCAGGATGGCATAGTGGTAATTTCATGTATTAATACCCCCCAGAACTCACAGAGTGATGGCACAATCAGTGAAAATGTTATATATAAATACCTTAGGACTCATAGCAGGATGGCACAGAGGCAATTCCACATATAATACACCCAGAACTCATAGCAGGATGGCACTGGTTGGCCAAGCATGTTAAAAAGTGAATTAAAGAATACAGACAGAACATAATAAACTTTAAAACCAATACATACATCTGTCTCAAGGTATTTATTCTTTTCTTCTGTTATTTTATTTATATTTCTTCAATTCTTGTAAAAAAAAAAAAAAAACAAACGCTAGTGACGGTCTTGTTCACTAGCTAATTGACCTCTATGCCTGTTAGTGAATTGGCGATGTCCCTGCGGATGGGATTTCTGGCAAATTGACGCTAGCGTCAGCCACTTTGCCCTTTAGTTAATTTGCCCCATTATCTTTTCTCTAACACACCATCCTTAATGTGTATGTATGAGAAGAGTACAAGATGTATTAATACATGCTTCTGCAAAATGTTTTGATTTACTTTGTCTTTCTTTACACTGGTCTACTTTCTTTTAATGCCTCACTGAGTGTACAAAAATGGATAAACAACTTACTTACTTACTACTCATTTATAACAGTGTGCACATACAGTATGCTGGTTGAACCTACATTGGCGCGTGAAGCACAGTGCAGTAAGTTCTGCCAAAAGGTGGTCTTTCCCGACCAGGGATCCTTATAGAAGCTCAATGAAGTCCTTTTCACATAAATCACATGTAAGTAAAGTCTGTGTGCAGGGGCAATTTATTACCATTTGCATGCAATTTACTAACTGGCCCAGATTGTTGCAGCC
Source organism: Xenopus petersii (assembly GCA_038501925.1). NCBI lineage: Eukaryota > Metazoa > Chordata > Amphibia > Anura > Pipidae > Xenopus > Xenopus petersii. The sequence continues at coordinate 51,763,256 of CM076679.1, forward strand.
TCTCTATTTGATGCTGAGTTTTGGCCTGAATTGCACATTTTCTTTTTTTGTAGATAAATATGATAACTACAGAGACAGAGAGTAATAAAGCAGAAATATAAGTTACTTTAGTGTGCTTCAGTGGTCCATTTTATTAAGAAAAAAACCTTCCTTCCACTCCATGCACTCTGTGTCTCTGGTGTCAGGAGACATGAAGGGACCTTGTTAGCTGCCCTCTATAATGACAGGATGAGTTCATTCCTCTAGGCAATGTTTCTCTCTGGCTTTTCAGCAGTCGCACCATGTCATAGGGCAGGGAGCACGAATAGTCTATTGCTGGGTAAGGAACTATCTATAAATGTGACACTAATCTCTATTTCAGCCTCAGAGGAAGCAGGTAATGCAGTAGATACAAAGGTCAATGTAAGAAAAAAACATTAATGAGAAGATTTTTAATATTAATTTTCAGAGGGGCTCTCAGTAAAATAAATCTTTGTAGATATGAAGTAACAAGCAGATAGCATTGTTGTATTTACTTATAACCATGGTTTAATCATCTAGACAATATTTCTTCTATGCTCTATTTCATTTTAATAGACTCTTTCTCCATGCAGCTGGTTAACTGAGAAGCAGGCAGCTGAACCAATTATCTGTAAAAACTCATTCAAAACATGCTCAATTGGGCATGCCGACATTTCTGCAGGTCATGTTTTCATTCGCTTGTTTCAAAAGAGCTTCCAAGTGATCCTTTCATTACAAACATGATGGAACATAAGTGTAATATCATGTTAGATGCCACATTTATTGCACAACTAAATATTGACTGGGCTCATTTTCATAGACAGAAAGGAGCGGAGTGAAGAATTCAGCGGAAGTGGCAGATGTGCTCAGATGAAATAATGTGCTTTGTTTTAGAAGTATTGTAACTGGATATTCTCTTTTTGTCTCCCGCAGGCAGTTGATGCTCTGGTTTGCACTGTATTGCTGTGGTTTGTTATATACTGTACTTGAAAAAAAACTTATAAGAAGAGTATGCTCTAAGGAAGCCATTTTTGGATCTTATGGGTCACTTATTTTATTTCGTAAAATATATGTACCTTAGATTACGTTTTTAATAATGATTTTATAATTTAAGAAACACAGCTGATTGACTAATAAGCATTTGCATTCAATTACTATAATATCAGAATCAAGCAGATGTTATGCTGAGCCTGACTTTATTTAACAACTTTTATACGTTCATACCTGGTGATTTTATACATACAGTATGTCTATTTCCCAGATTCTTTTTCTTCACAGGAATGTTGAAATTGTTGCCATAGTACAGGAATGGGATCTACTTTCTGGAATGCTTGGGGCCTGGGCTCCCGCTTAAACACCAATATGGATTCATGCAGTTTAGTTACTATAAACGACAAGATACTGTTGTTTTTTATTGCAGAGAACAGATTACAGGTGCTAAAAATTTTCGGAAAAGAGATTCCATGCTTCTAGTTAAGTGCCTGTAATTAAAGAAACAGTAACAACAAAAAATGAAAGGGTTTTAAACTAATGAAAATATAATTTACTGTTGTCCTGCACTGGTACATCTGGTGTATTTGCTTCAGAACCTCTACTATAGTTTATATAAACAAGCTTCTGTGTAGCCATGGGGGCAGCCATTCAAAGCTGAAAAAGGAGAAAAGGCACAGGATACACAACTGAAAACAGATACGCTCTGTAGTATACAATGGGATTCTTCAGAACTTATCTGTTATCTATTATGTATCCTGAGCTTGAATGGCTGCCCCCTTGGCTACAAAGCAGCTTGTTTATATGAACTATAGTTGTGTTTCTGAAGCTCCTGCTAACACTAAACGCTATACCTTGTGAGGAGTAGAGCACAGTCAAACCCATATTGATAGTTTATCTTTAAACATGTTTTCCTTTGACTAAATTATGATCATGTCATTTAATATTGTAAATGCTACAGGCATCCATTTTACCCATATTAACAAATGTATTTATTTTGTAATATATTTATTAAATTGTTCAAAACATAACAAAATACATAAGTAATGCATGCCAGTTCATATCTGTATGTGTGCAGTCAAAAAGCAAAGAGATTTGAGGGGCTCCTTACTACTGCTGTAGCCTATATACATGACAAAGTCACCAGTTGAACCGTGACCTGAAGCTTTGCATGGCCCAGTAGAGAGACATGAGAGGCCATCAGCATTGCAACAAATGCAATAAAAGTTCACTTAACGGTAATATAATATATGCATGTGGATCAAAACACTGCAATTATTCAGTAATCAATATTCGTTATAAAAAGAAGTTTCAACTAGTGATGGGTGAATCTGTTGCGTTTCTCTTTGCTGAAAAATTTGCAAATTTACCGAAAAATTAGCAAAACAGCAAAAAATGTGTGAAACACATTGAAGTCAATGGGCGTCAAAATAATTTTATTGCGCGTCAATTTTGCCGCAAGCGTTGATTTTTATACATGCAACTATTTTGTCCAATTGCATTAAAGTCATTGTGAGTCCGGATAATTGTAATGAGCGTCAATTTTTATGTGCGCAACTACGACTTCGAATCGAAGGATTCGAACTAAAAATCGTTCGACTATTTGACCATTCGATAGTCGAAGTACTGTCTCTTTAAGAAAAAACTTTGACCCCCTAGTTCGCCACCTAAAAGCTACTGAACCCAATGCTTGGCTACGTTTTTTTGGTCGAAGGATAATCCTTCGATCGTTGGATTAAAATCCTTCGAACCGTTCGATTCGAAGGATTTAATCGTTCGATCGATGGATTATTCCTTTGATCGTTCGATCTAACTTTTTGCGCAAAATCCTTCGACTTCGATATTCGAAGTCGAAGGATTTTCATTCCCAAGTCGAATTTCGAGGGTTAATTAACCCTTGATATTCAACCCTTGATGCATCGGCCCCTAAGACTGTATTCCTCCTAAACACTTGGTTTAATTTTTCAGTACAAATTCTAATCTCAAAAGAATTCTGATAGGACATCAATCATCTTTGACTACTGCCAGCTAATATGGGATGCCAATACTGTATAACACAATGTTTATGGTGGTCATTTGTGTAATAATGCTTCCAATCCAAAATTTGGTTATGTCTGCTTATTAATATTGTATATTGTGGAGAGGTTGTTTATTGTATTAAATTGTAATGGGCTTACAGTAAATGTCATAGGGGAACCACTTTTAAAAAAACTGATCTTTTTATTTGGATCATGTCATTTTTTAAAACATGTAGATATACAGAGTCAATCCTTTGTAATTTCATCTCCTTTTCACTGACGCAGGGTGTCATCAGTACCGATCCTATACACTATGGATCCAACAATTCTTCGTAAGAAAATTTTTTTAAGCCAGGTAATGGAAGTATAACATTACTCATGTCCCTCACATCGTGGTACACAAAGTATTCTGTAAAAATAGGAAGTGGGTCTCTTGTCTGCATATTCTCCATATTTTACACTTATGGGCAGATTTATCAAAGGTCAAAGTTCAAATTTATGTGAAGTTTTTGTATTCTAATAAATTCAGATATACTCACAACTCGAATGGGATGCTATTTAGGAAAAAATTTTAAAGTCTTATATTCGATCGAATAATCCCGGCCCAAAAATTAAAATCTAATTTGAATCGAGTTTTCCCTCTGAAAAAAACTTGTATGTCAGAAAGGCTGTTAACATATTCAAATGGTAAACGGACCTCTGCAATTGACTTGTAAATTAATTTAGCAGGTTTTAGGTGGTGTATAATCGAATTAGAACTGTTTCATTTGCCGAGTTGTGATAATTCTGACATTCAAATTTACATTCAAATTGGGGGATTACAATTTGAATGTGTGACTTTTGACACCAAAAAATTCAAATTTCATTTCTGACCCTTAATTAATCTGCCCTTTGGACTATGTTGTGAGCACACTGTCATTCCAGAAAATCCTATGCAGAATGGTTATTTGAAATTTATTGTTATTATTCAACTATTGCACAATGGTCAACAAAAACCTAGCTGATTATAAATATTGCTCCATGAATAAGCACTGAGAAATTGTGAAGATGTTAAAATTACAATGTTTACTGCCATCCCAATATGCCCATATTTGGTTTGTGTATGAATCCCACTCATACACAAACCAAATATGGTAAGAGCTTTTGGGAATAATAAACTGCAAGAAGGATAGAAGTGATAGAAAAGATGTCCAACCCCTCACCCTCCATCATCCTTCAACTGACATTAGATATAAGAGTATGTAACAGTTGGGCTGAAGGTCTTGAAGTCAGGTCCTGTCACTTCCATAATCTAAATAACTCCTCATCAGCTTCATATATTCTTACTTTGTAGCTTACTGTTGATGCAGTATCCTATTAAAATGTTTTTGCTAAATTTTGTTCAGAACATTTTTTACTTTCAAATATGCTTGTTGATATGAACAATGCTATAAGTCAAGCTTTATGTAATCTGTTTAGAATTTAGTATTTTTCTTCTTCTGGTATGAAACTGGAATATATTTTACCCATACACCTGAGTGAATTACAGCATGTGCAAATGATATCACACCATATTTATGATTAGAGATTAGTTTTAAATGATTTACTGTTTCAGGGAGCCTTGTTAGAAAAAAACTACTTGGAAGACCAAGGCTGCTTGCTTTGAAACAGCTCAGTTTAAGGGAGAGCAACGTGCAACTCTGTTATCATCAATCAGTTGTGTTGAAAACTGTGTGGGATTAATTATAGCCACAGTGCACAATGTTCAATGCACAAGTCGGTTCATGCTGTGTCTGTTATTTTACTTAATGAAAAAGTTGTGACAAAATGCTTTTGAGTTGATAAATGTTAGCCATGGGACCTAAATAAAACAGTACAAACACCTTTGTTTACTTGGTAATTATGAAAGGTACAATCCTAGTGAATAAAAATGTAGATATAGCTAAAAACAGATAACAATAGCTGCAGGTTCTTTGAAGTTAAATGACATTGCACTAAGTCCATCCTAACTGTACTCCACAACCCATTCTTTTCATAGACTCTGTTTACATCTCATTTACAAAATGATGCTGATAATGAAAACAATAAAATAATTGAGAAAGAACAAGAGTGACTACTCTGTCTATACTTTACTATACAGTAATGTATATAATAAAAAAAAAAAATAAGTCAAATGCAGTAGCCTAACTAGGCTCTGGGCCCTACAGCAAAAACATTTTTAGGAACTTTAGGAAGATAGAATTTTAGGACCCTCAACTTTAGGAAGATGGAATTTTTTGCAAACATATGGTGAAACTATCCATCAGTCAGGGTGCCATTGGGACTCTTATAGTCCTGTCCCCCTAACCATTACTATGGTCAATTATCCATAAAGTTCCTAGTATTATGCCCCTGGATATATCACATAAAATAACAAGGATATGCAATATCCTGAAACTTTAGCTGAATTGGTCTTTCAGATCTGTATGTCTTCTCTAATGAATTAACCAAAATTAATAAGGAACTCTTTCTGCTCTATAGTTACACTGCTCTCGTCCAGAGATGTTTGGGTCATAGAGTATCAATATACCTAAGGAAAGGTGATGTAAAGCATGTAGACCACCATTTATGTTCGATTATACACCAGACTGGCAAGCTGGCAATTTTGTTCAGCCCATTTCATAAATGCGCCCAATAAATTGCACAATCAGTGTAGTTACAGGGGTTGAGGGTACAAAAGGAATCCAATGGACATAATACTATGTCTTTTGACAGAGAATGAAAGACAACTTCAGTTCAAAGGGCCCCCCTAGAATCCCATACAGGATATGGGTTGTTAGAAGGTGTGTAAATGATAGAAGAAACTGGTGATCACTGGAGAACTTGCTGCCTGGGAAAGAAAAGACGGGGGTCTTCACCAAAGCATTTACAATGGCCAGTGGTCCTTTAGTTATTGCTATGGCTGCTGACTAGGAAGTGGTAAAGGGGAAAATGCCAATTTGTTATGTAACTGTACACTAAAATAAGAGTGAAATCAGCTGCAACAGTCTATCAATTATCTATGATCTTGTGCAATAAACCATCATGGCAAATGGTTAACTTGTCCTACCAATATAGCACAAAATGAAATGCATACATTTAAGATATATTTCCAAATAAAATGCATGCCTTGTAATTAAAGCTCTTTGCAAGTCCTTTTGTGTGTGTACATTTTATTGCTATAGTATTTTGTTCAAGGTACTTCAAGTTAACTGCAGAGCAAGCGATTGTTTATTTACATAGGGGCAGATTTATCGAGGGTCGTATTGAAAATTCAAATTTGAAATTAGAATTTTCGAGGGTCTTTTTTGGTCAAAACTGTCAAATTTGACTAGGGAGTTATTCAAATATGATTCGAGTTTTTCAAAAATTTCAAATTAGATTTTCGAGATTTATCATACTCTGGCCCTTTAAGAACTCATATTTGACTATTCGCCACCTAAAACCTGCTGAATTGCTCTTTAAGTCAATGGGGGAATCAATTTGGAGTTGTTTGCAGCCTTCCTGACATTCAGAGAGTTTTTAGAATTTTAATCAAATTTGATTCTAATTCAATTAGAGTTTTCAGGTTGATCCTATGCACACAAGTTTAAGAAATTAGATTTTTATAATAAATTTCCGTTGGTCGAATTTTGAGTACATAGGAGTTTATGGGAGTTTTAAAAAAACTCACATCAATTCCAAATTCAATCCTTGATAAATGTGCCTCCCCATGTCAAAAAGAATGCAAGAAATACTTTGCTAAGGGTTTAATATTTGGGGCATGAAGTTGCTGAATTATTTCAGCATATAAGCTGATGAAAAAATATTTACCTCTGCCAAAAATCTTCTTTGAATAATAAAATGTCCCTTCAGGACCTAACAACATAATAATAATACGGTGCAGATATGATTCCTTGGCTGAACTCACGCAGCTAAGGCTAACACTATTCTGTGCTGCAAGATTATCTCCAGGTTTACAAAAATCATATTCAATACTTTGTTGTAGTGGAGAGCTAAAACTGTAACCTGTGGATTGGTCCCTATGGGAGCAATTATTCGAGTTGGAGAGATCCCCTATTACACAATGAATATTACATCAAGTCAAAGAAAGGTTTAACCCCTCTCACTCTTAAATCATATTTGTTGCTTGCACAAGTTAAGGTGGTGTGATCTAGCTCAGACAGAAATGAAGGCTGAATAAAGAGCTTTAAATAAAGCAAGTTGTATTTCACAGGACACTAATAGAGTATATGCCACAACAGTCAGATATAATTTATATGATGAATGCATTCAGTGCTGCCACTACATCTTCCAGACAGCATTGTTCTGTTGAAATGCCATTGGAAGCTTTGTTCTATATATTCAGATTATATAAAAGTGTGTGTGAGGGTAATAATGTGTGTGTGTGTGTATATATATATACACACACACACACATGCTTTCAAGTAAACCTCCATACTTGGCTGCCCTTTTATTAGACACCAGTGGGATCACCTGACTATAGCTGGGAAGGGTGGGAGCTACAACATGGAAAAAAAAATAGTGGTGAGCACAACTTTCCCTTGTTTGTTATAGTTATACAGGAGCAGTGACCAGCTCCATGTTGTAGCTCCCACCCTGAAATGTATAATTGAACCATAGAATTCTTAATGAATCAGATGAAAATTGAGCATAGGACTGGCCAGATATGGGATGACTTTGACGTAGTTGGCCAGCTTAAATATATTGCAATATATGGACAAACAATCCCTGTTTTGTTTAAAGGGTAAGGCATTTTTCAGTAGCAGTATGCACAAAATGTCTCTGTCTTAAATATATTGATAATGGGTTGAGTGCAGAGGAATCTTGTATTTGTCTATATGTATTTTGTGGTCACACCCTCATTGCACCCCCGCCTAATGATTTTAAAAACTAGTGATGAGCACAACTTTCCCTTGTTTGTTATAGTTCTACAGGAGCAGTGACCAGCTCCATGTTGTAGCTCCCACCCTCTCCAACTATAGTCAGGTGATCCCACTGGTGTCTAATAAAAGGGCAGCCAAGGTTGGGTGTTTTACTTTCGAAAGCAGCTAGTAAGTTGCAGGTAAAACATATTCGTCCCTTTTATAAAATGTATAATTGAACCATAGAATTCTTAATGAATCAGATGAAAATTGAGCATAGGACTGGCCAGATATGGGATGACTTTGACGTAGTTGGCCAGCTTAAATATATTGCAATATATGGACAAACAATCCCTGTTTTGTTTAAAGGGTAAGGCATTTTTCAGTAGCAGTATGCACAAAATGTCTCTGTCTTAAATATATTGATAATGGGTTGAGTGCAGAGGAATCTTGTATTTGTCTATATGTATTTTGTGGTCACACCCTCATTGCACCCCCGCCTAATGATTTTAAAAACTAGTGGTGAGCACAACTTTCCCTTGTTTGTTATATATATATATATATATATATATATATATATATATATATATATATACACATATATATACATATAATTAAGCACTGGGTAAGCATGAAACGTGTTAGGCTATTTTTGTGGGGAATAAATGACTATTATATGCAGGATGGCAAAATGGCAATTCCATGTATATAATACATACAGAACTCACAGAAGGATGGCACAAAGACAATTCCATGTATAATACATACAGAACTTGTAGCAGGATGGCACAAAGGCAATACCATGTATAATACCCCCAGAACTCACAGCAGAATGGCACAGAGGAAATTGCATGTATTATACCCGCAGAAAGCAAGTAGGAGTGGACGCACACCCATAACATCTCTTAAATAGTGTAGCCCGGTGCTCAGTAATGGAGGATTCAGCAACCTCCTATATAACGTAGAAAACAAACTTACCTGCACTCAAGTTTGCAGGAAAAACCTTTCTTTATTGTAGTGCGGAACTTGTTTTCTATTTTATACCTGCAGAACTCACAGCAGGATAGCACAGAGGCAATTTCATGTATTATACCCCCAGAACTCACAACAGGATGGTACAAAGGCAATTTCATGTATAATACTCCTAGAACTCACAGCTGGGTGTCACAGAGGCAATTCCATGTATAATACACCCAGAACGCACAGGCTATTTAATGCATAATATTCCCAGAACTCATAGTAAGATGGCATTGTGACAATTATATGTATAAATACCACTAGAACTCATAGTAGGATGATACAGTGGCAATTCCAGGAATAATATAAAAATTAAAATGCAAAATGGCTAATTAAGGCAAGGAAATAGTTAAGTGTCTCTGTAGAATAAACAGAGGAAGAAGACAAATTCCTGCGAGAAAATAAGTGGGAATGTAGACAGACTGTGTAAATAAACATCAAGATAAGTAATAAAGATGAGTAGTTATTCTGAATCTTATCATATTCTCTATCGACAGTGACAGCCATGAAGTGGTGGTGGGGGAACTGCAGTGAGCCACTAGGATTTCTAAACCGTCCATCAAGTCTGCACAAGCAGGAGCACAGTTCTTATTCTTCCTTCTTTCCAGCCCAGCAGGACCTAGTATGAGGTGGGAAATTCAATCTTTATAACCCTGCTGTTGCAGCTCTTCTGATTTCAGGTTCTTCTATCTACTTCTCATTTGATCAGTTTTAAAAAGTTTTATTGTGGACAACTCAGTGTCATTAAAATAAATTACATAAAAAATGACCAGTTTGGGTTAATTATGCTGAAGAAGAGGTGCTTAAGGGGAGATTTGATAACTTTGTATAAATATATAAGAGGACCAAAGGCAGCTAGCAGACATGAGGGCATGCATTGAGATTAGAAGAAAGGAGGTTCCATCTTAATATTTGTAAAGGGTGTTTTATAGTGAGAGCTGTGAAGTTGTAGAATTCTCTCCCTGAATCAGTTGTACTGACTGACATGCTATATAGCTTGAAGAGAGGGTTTGATGGCATTTTTAATAAGTGAAAAAAGACAGGGTTATTAAAAACAGCTCTTTGTACAAGTTAGTCCAATTGCATTTTTAATTAAACGTTAGTTAAATTAAAGTTACTGTCTTACAATCAAACCAGAAAGACCTCACAGGAACACTGGACAAGGACTTGTTGAGACAAAGTAGGAAGTCTCAAGTAGGATTAAATAAGTACATATGCAAGAAGCTATCACATACAATGTGTCCATTAACAACATGCAATGACTGGCTAGATTGCAAAATATCCATTAGTACATATTAACATCAAACACTATTAATGATGGTGACTCAATCCCCTTCTTGGTGAACATGAGGTCCAGCTGCAGAAAGCTTTGGGGCTAGTTAAACATGGCTCCCTGCTCTGATTCATTGAAACCTTTTCCTGTGGTCTGGTCTCTCTGATCCTTCTAAACTTCTGGTTTTTACCTATGGTCTTTTAAATTGCTTTACCTGTCTCCTGCCCAGGGCATTTAACCTGCTCTTCAGACTAGAATATACCTTCTTTTAAAGACTAGTGCTTGTCTGCTACCTGGATTAAATTATATATTTATATATGATTTCCAAATAATCTTTATATATTATACTAGTTGTATTTTAAGACTATAGACAACATCTTTATATTTAATGCTGTGGAATAATGAAGAAGGGACAGTAGAGCTCAAATATTATGGCTGTATCCTAATATAATAGAAAGGAAATTACAATTTTTTTTCTATAGTAGCTAACCCAGCAGACACAGTCCCAACAATAGGGAAACTTTAAAATAATATTCTCTGCTTAGAAGATATTTTATTACTTCATCTTCCTACTTGAAGATTGTAGATAGAAAAGAAAGCTTCTGAGGAAGTGGCGGGATGCCACGAAACGAGTATAATGGACATCCTAGGTTATCTATCCATCTATTATTTTATACTAATTAATTCATTAAACAGCCTTTAAACAAACAGATGTATGAATAGCATAACAAGGCATCATTGTCTACAAAATCTGCAGTTTGTGCATGTATGAAGTTTAATTTCTGCACCATAAATATTAATTCTTACTACAGTAAATTAATAAAAAAGTGTCTGTCTTTCTCTTGCTTAACATTCAACTATTTGGCAATGGAGTTTTGCTGCGCCCAATTAGCCATTTATCTAAAGAGTATATATAACTTTTTTAAACTACAAAACAAGTTATATCAGAAATTCCTCCTGTGGTAGAGGAATGAGAATCAACTGCCATAGAAGTTAATGGTGCTGGCAGACATTGCCCCTGGCTAGAAGATCAAGCAGCAACGTAATGGCTTCTCAATGTGAGTCCTGAAAATTCTAACTAGATAACAAGTAGTGACTCTCCACTGATTTGCAGCTGAGCCAGGCAATCAATTTATATCACTTTGATGAGAAAAAGACGAGATCTCACAACAGTGGGAATAATCAAATGTTTAGTTACTTTTTGAATGTCCTGATTCAAGGTAGACTAAAAATTCACACAAAAGAGAATCCAGGATGTATGGGATATACTGATTCTGAGCTCAAACCAGGATATAGATACAGTCTTATTTTAACTGAAATATTTTCCCGTTTGAAACTAAAATTGGAGGCGTCAAATAGAAAATAAACGATAATTCCTATAACTGGCTACATTGATGCAAAAGTATATAGACTTTTTTTGCTTTAGGTGATGTTGTGATGGCTGATTCAGTTAATGCCTTTAAGAATGGCTTGGATGATTTTTTGGACAGACATAATATCAAAGGCTATTGTGATACTAAACTCTATAGTTAGTATAGGTATGAGTATATAGAATTTATGTGAAGGTATGGAGGGGTGTGTTTATGGATGCTGGGTTTTCATTTGGAGGGGTTGAAATGATTGACTATGTAACTTTGTAACTATGTATGTTATTTAGGCTAATTTCTTTCAATAGTTTGTTGGTTGAATGGACAATTTATTTAGCAGGGGTTGCAATAGTAATAACCAAACAGGGTGATTTTACCTAAAAACTGCCAAAACAAAAATCCTTTTAACTGTAAAAAGGAGACCAATAAAGTAGAAGTTAATTTGTGTTGAAAATATTTCTTTAATTATCCAGACTAAAATAAATGATGCTTCCTCATATTAAGGTACAGGTAATTAGAATGAACCTAATACTTAACTGGCTACATTTTTGTTTCACACAGACTCAGTATAGTCAGTAACTTAGGCCAATTTCCTTTAATAGTTGGGTGGTTGAAAGGGCAATTTATTTTGCAGAGGTTGCAACATTTTACCCAAATGTTGCTATTTTATTTTTACCCAACCAAAAACCCTTTAACTTTTCTCCAAATATTCTGTAGCTTTAAAATGAAACCAGTAAAATAGCAGTTCATTTGTGCTGAAAATATCTCTCTGAATATCCAGACCCACACTTCCTGCACCATTGAGTTTTTAGTTTGGCGTATGTATGTTTTAAAGGAGAAGGAAAGGTTAAAACTAAGTAAGCCTTATCAGAAAGGTCCACCTAAATATACCAGTAAATATACCAGCAAATCCTAAAGTAGTGCTGCGTTGAGTCTTCTGTCAAAGGAAATACTGCATTACTTTCCTTCTACTGTGTACACATGGGCTTCTGTATCAGACTTCCTGCCTTCAGCTTAGACCTCCTTGCCCCGGGCGTGAGCATGCTCAGTTTGCTACTTCCCTCCCCCTTCTCTGCTGTAATCTTAGCCCAAAGCTATAAGTGAGCAGGGGAGACTTATGCAGGAAGAGATGTCACATCAAGCTAATACTGCAGCTGCTATCCTAAACAAACAAAGAGCTTCTAGAGCTTTTTACTCAGGTATGGTAAAGCATTCTACAGAATAAATATAGCATTCTAGCTTGTACTATTGCAGCTAATCTATTGACAATAAAATGCCTCCGTAGCCTTCCTTCTCCTTTAACACAAACATACTTCCACACAGTTTAAATAATGTCTAAATAATGATTGTTTTCTGTTTTTTTAAATCTGACCTATGGCCAGCCTCATATCCATACGATATCTGTATCTGAATTCATTTATCAAAACTGTCATTTGACAATCTGTAAAAGAATATTTGTCTACAATTGTGTACATTATTGATGTATGCCCTGTGAAAGAATGAATGTCAAAATTGCTGTCTCCTCCGTGATCTTGTGCTGTTCTCAAAATACACATTATATTCTGCAACTGTAGTTTTACCTCAAATTATCAAGAGGAAGTCTCCCATCTCACTTTAACAAATGAAGTTTCATTGAGGCTGTAAAAATCTGTCAAAATAAGTATGTATACCAAAACACATATTAAACAGCATTTGTCTAAAAACTCCTTCGCTAAAAGTTAACACAATTAATAGAACTTGTGTTGAAAATGACATTCTGCCTATTGTTGGTTATGGGAAACATGAAGTCACTCCTTCTGCTCCTTAACTTGTGTGTTATTCAAATATTCAAGTTTGGCCATTCACATTAAATGCCCAGGGCCCCTCCACAGAGCCAGACCCAAACGTTTTATTCATTTACACTATAGACACTTCTAGTTAAATAGCTGTGGTTCATTTTTATCATATTGTATCATTTTTATCTTTTAACATTTTCTGATGTTACGGTACAAAGCATTTCACATTTTGTTAGAGATAGAAAATTCTTCTTATTAATAAATACTTTACCATTTTTACATTCCAAAAGAAAGTGTCTTTGCAATTCTTGGATCATTTAGTCATGTAATACAAGGCTTTGTTAATATTCTCTTCAGACAGCACTTTCTCACACTGTTTTCAGTGATTCGGTCACTTACCTTTCATTGACTTTCCTATAGCCTTATATTAGCAGCGTAATTTGCTTTACCAGGGTCCATGCACAACCTGCATCACGCAGAAGTAAAGAAATACAATATTAACTAATGACACTTAAACAATTATGACAGCAGAAGGTTTATCTTGAATCTTGGAAAGCCTTAAAATGCTTGTTTCAGCGTCCTCTTAATCCCATCCTCTTAATGTAGCTGGACAAGTCACTAATGACTTCTAATAACATCTGCTTCAGTCTCCCTGTCTAAATATTAACTGTCTGTCCATCTCCAAAGAAAGATCAAAATTGTCATATTTTATTGATGGGACTTTTGTTTTCTTGCAGTAGTCAGAGATTAAAAGATGAAATATAAATACATTTGTGATGTGAATCACGTCCATATATTTAAAAGCAGATGTTAAATGCACAACACGCAGACAATTAGATCTGTGTTAAGGATTTTTTTTTAAATAAAGGACTGCACAAATGTGCACCTGGACAGTAACCCATGGCAACCAATCAAATGTTTGATTTTTTTAGCCATCTGCAGGCAGAACAATAAAACCAATCAGGGATTTTTTCTGAGGCTTACTTCAAAAGTGCAATTTTGCCAACTGTTTATAAAAGAGGGCGCTGTTCCATAGTTCCATAGTTAAGTTGGGTTGAAAAAAGACCAAAGTCCATGAAGTTCAACCCCTCCATATAAAAAGCAGCACACATACATTCACACTCACACAGTTCCCTCGATATCCTCACTTAAACTATATATATGTAACGCTTTTCTGGCCTATCCCGCCAATTAGGGGTTAAGGGTGTCCAGCTAGTGTATGAGCATGGGTTACACTGTGAAACTACACTCAGGGCGGAGCCTTCGCTAAATGGAAGCTTCCCCTTTAAGATGGTGTATAACTACAACCCACAGGCATATAAGTGTAAAAGATAGAATAATGGACGCCAGGAGGTTCTTTAAAAAGTGAAAACAGTGTGATGGTTTATTAACAAGAAAATATGCAGAGGCAAATGACCACAGGTTTACTCACGCAGGAGTTGTAGTAGGAGTTAGCATATCACAGAGGAGACAGGATAGCATTGATGATGATGCAGCATGTACAGATGTCACCCCTCAAGTCAAACACCAGGAAGAATATCTCACTCCCAAAGACCAGCGACCAAAGTGAAACAGGATCGATCAAGTAGGGGTCAGGCAGTGCTCTGCGAACTGAGTTCCCTATCACTGAGTTCCCTACACTAAAGGCACCTTAAAAGCCTTTGGGAGGCTACTCCCTGCTATTCTCCTTGTTGGAGCGCAGAACTGCTCATGCTACTAAAATCTAGCTATCTCTCTCTCCTAGAGAGACTATAACAGGATCTGCCCTAATGATAGCTAATCCTCATTCACGGGATTGCCTGGTTCCCGACTTAAGCACCAAAGGTACAGGTCCCTTTGGGGTAAATGGCTTACTGGGGCCTTGGTGATCCCAGGCTCAATGGGAAACACCTAGCAGCACAGACACCAGGAGCCAAAGAGGAAGAGGCCACTCCCTATACAGCACTATATAGCAGTGTGGCAGGGGAGTGTCATTACACTCTTTGTCCAATAGGTGTAGATGTTATACTTTACCAGTTAGAAGGGCTTGGCCCAATAACAAGGGAAAAGAGAACTTAAGGAAAGGTAGGGGATTAACTCTATAGGAGCCTAATAGATCCTATAGGTCCCTACATACACCCGGGGGAAAAATCCATTTCGTCCCGACAATGGTGAAATGATATAAACACAATAGTAACAAAGTGAATATATAGTGCAAACCAACAATACCATTGAACATCACTCTTCTGGTATCCTCTCCTGAGGAATACCTGGTAACAATGGGTACTGTGGAGAAAAGAACAGTAAAGAGCAGAAATGCAATACTGTCAGAGTAAGTAAGTGCAAAAACTGTTTCAGTTACATTAAACTTTAGTACAATTTCGTGAGAACCCTTAAGGACACTCAGGCACTTGACATATGATACTTGAACCATACCTACACATCAGGAGGTCCAGGCACAGGCTTGGCTGAAAAGAAGAATTAGCATAGTTTTCTTTTCACATAGCAACACTCATTTTCAGTGCAGTTGAGTTACATGACCCCACCATAACCAAAAACTTTATTCCATATCACACCCCACCCTACCCAAGTGTACAAAGTTACTGAGAGCCACTTGGGGAGTAGTAAGGCAAAGAAATAAAGGTGCTACTCAGCGAGTAGTTAGAGGTAGAAGAGTTTTGGTGGGGGCTCAGCAGTCTTTGTCTCATGAACCCAACATATTTACAAAGGTCCTGGACAATGTCCATAAGTCCAGCAACTGAAAATGGTGAACAAACAATGAAGAAGGCCCAAACTTGGGCATCGATCTAGAAGAAACTTCTTTGAAGAAGGCCCCAATAAACGGGCATCAATCTAGACGAATAGAAGCCTGGATGTAAATTAGCATTATTTACAACAGGAACAGTGAACAAATCAGGCTCTCAAACAGGAGTCCCTGGACTTGTCTTCTTACAGGAGACCATGTCTGTAGGGAGGAAAACTTCACACCCCCCTAGGGGATGGCTGGTGGTGCTCCCTGCTAAGGCAAGACTTTGCCACGGTATCCTTGTAGGATAAGTAATAATTGGGGTGTGGCTTCTCCACACGACCCCCATGGGAAACTTTCTCCATTAAGCTAAAATGCTTATCATCCTGGAACTTCCCACAGCTTTTCACAGAATGCTTTAACACAGTGCGGCCATACCACCATTCATGGACCACATTGCTCAAGAAAGAAAGATCGCGCTCCCTCTTCAAAGCATTTTTCTGGAACAGTCCTCCTGATCCAATCTTCTCCCTTCTGATCAACTCTCCATACACCCACTCATCGAGATGCTTTTCCACTTCATCATAGACGAATTCTGGGCCATAAGGCATATAGTAGCCCCATTGGTCAAACACACGAATATTAATGATCCTTTGGATTCTTGACACCGTACGCTGCTTTTGAGGATCAGCACGGCCAGGAGAAACCCAAAAGGAAGTATCATTGGCAGGGTTCCCTGCAGACGGCATGGGCTTTTCAAAGAAAGTGATCAATTCCTCCTTAGAGGATGCAGAAGATGAAGGCAGCGGTCCAAAATCCATTTCTCTCCAATCTGGATCAGAAGACGAATGCAAGGACTCAAAGCTGTTCCCTTCAGAGGAACAGGAGGCGGAGGTAACAACACCAGTCAATGTGGCAGGTGATTTTTCTCCAAAAACCTTGGGAGGGGCGCGTCCGCGACCCCTTCCACTTGTAGCAGACTTCTTGGTGGCAGGTTCCACCTTCAGACCCCCCATGGAATCTGTAACTTCCTGCAACTCTTCCCCTTTAGACTCGGCAGAGATAGGAGAGGAAGGTATAGAAGTAATTGTAGCACCCATGGGCTGTATAGCAGCTGTGCCAGTAGTAACTTCAGCTTTGGATGAAGTCGCAGCCGCGACATCAGACATGGGAAATGGAGCAACAGGCAGAATAGCAGAAAATGGTGAGGCAGGCAATACAGTAGATAATGGTGGAGCCAGTATAATGGGCCCTGAGGATTCCTCCATTTTCAAGAAGGGCCCCATCCAGCAGCTTCGCCCACACATCTTGCATGAGGGAGTCAGCCTCTTAAATGCAGCACCACATTCTGCCCCACACTCCCCGCAATATGGCACCATAATATTGCAGCCAGGGCTAAGGAAATCTTCACCAAAAGTGCCCCTCCAGACATACCTGTTAGGTGAGGGGGCTGGCACGCTTGGGCGGAATGAAAAGGTGATATGTCCTTCTCGGGCCTCTGGGTCAGGCCATCCATCCCAGCCTTGGTCCGCCATTCTTGTCTGGGACACGGTGAAGTGCTGAAAAATTTTCCAAACAGCGTGTACCTGCAGCCGCAGGACAACTATGATATGCTGGGAACCTGGATGAAATTTGATGACTTCGATTCCAAAGATCCGCAGCAAGAAGCGGTATGCCTTTAGCAGTTATCGCTTTGTAGTGGAGGCAAAAAGGCAAGTTCCCTTAGCAGCCGCTAAGGGTGTAGGCCTGTGAAGAGTTTGGAGCTCGCAGAGATGCGTCCGTCCTCTAGGAAGTCCTCCACAAAATGGCGGCGGTGACGTGATGTCAGGGCACCGCCTAGTCCAAGTGCGCCAAAGGATATGCGCAGGGACAAGATGGCGCCCGCGAAATCTTGCGATGACACCAATGGCGCCAGCGAAAATTCACAGTGCACAAAAACAAAAACGCCAGCGAATATGCGCCTGGCGAAAGCACTAGTGGTGCAGGCGAATAATGGGACACGGGAAGAACCACCAAGCCCGAACCCACGGCCTTACTATGCGCACACCAAAAAATAGCAAGTGCGTGCAGGACTGCCCTTTGCCTAATGGGTCCGGCAGCCTGTCAGCAAAATTTAAAGGGACAGAACACAATTTTTACAAAAATTGCCAAAAACACAATATAGCCTGGATTGGGGGCGGGGCCCCACGTTGGGCGCCAAAATGTAACGCTTTTCTGGCCTATCCCGCCAATTAGGGGTTAAGGGTGTCCAGCTAGTGTATGAGCATGGGTTACACTGTGAAACTACACTCAGGGCGGAGCCTTCGCTAAATGGAAGCTTCCCCTTTAAGATGGTGTATAACTACAACCCACAGGCATATAAGTGTAAAAGATAGAATAATGGACGCCAGGAGGTTCTTTAAAAAGTGAAAACAGTGTGATGGTTTATTAACAAGAAAATATGCAGAGGCAAATGACCACAGGTTTACTCACGCAGGAGTTGTAGTAGGAGTTAGCATATCACAGGAGACAGGATAGCATTGATGATGATGCAGCATGTACAGATGTCACCCCTCAAGTCAAACACCAGGAAGAATATCTCACTCCCAAAGACCAGCGACCAAAGTGAAACAGGATCGATCAAGTAGGGGTCAGGCAGTGCTCTGCGAACTGAGTTCCCTATCACTGAGTTCCCTACACTAAAGGCACCTTAAAAGCCTTTGGGAGGCTACTCCCTGCTATTCTCCTTGTTGGAGCGCAGAACTGCTCATGCTACTAAAATCTAGCTATCTCTCTCTCCTAGAGAGACTATAACAGGATCTGCCCTAATGATAGCTAATCCTCATTCACGGGATTGCCTGGTTCCCGACTTAAGCACCAAAGGTACAGGTCCCTTTGGGGTAAATGGCTTACTGGGGCCTTGGTGATCCCAGGCTCAATGGGACACACCTAGCAGCACAGACACCAGGAGCCAAAGAGGAAGAGGCCACTCCCTACACAGCACTATATAGCAGTGTGGCAGGGGAGTGTCATTACACTCTTTGTCCAATAGGTGTAGATGTTATACTTTACCAGTTAGAAGGGCTTGGCCCAATAACAAGGGAAAAGAGAACTTAAGGAAAGGTAGGGGATTAACTCTATAGGAGCCTAATAGATCCTATAGGTCCCTACATATAGCAATATCTATACTAATTGTAGATTTTAGTACCACCATAGCTAATAATATTTTGCTTATCCAAGAAATAAGCCAAGCCTCTCTTGAAGTCATTAACGGAATCAGCCCTCACAACATCACCTGGTAGGGCATTTCACGACCTCACTGCCTGTGAAGAACCACCTACACTGCATCAAATGAAAGTTCTGTTCTTCTAACCTAAAGGGGTGGCTTCTGGTGCGGTGATCCTTTTTATGGGAAAAAAGTTAACCAGCTATCTGTCTGTCATGCCCTCTAATATATGAAGGGAGCCATAGGTATAATATATACCTATAGTTTTAAATCCCTACACTGTCATCTCCCCTAGTTGCTAGGCAGATGCCCATGTATCTAGTTAGTGATTGGCCAAGAGGTGTTATGACAACTTCCTGCCACACTGCAATATAGTGTGTGTAAGGAGTGGCCTCTTCCTCTTTGGCCTCTGGATGGTGAGCCGGCCAGGGGGGGCCTGGGTACAGCTAGGCCCAGAAAGGCCCATGTGCTTTGGAGAAGAAGTCGGGGACCAGAAAAGCCCGTGAATGAGTATTAGAGAGAAAAGATTTGTAATAGTCTCTCTAGGAGAGAAAGGCAGAGAGGCAAGAGAGAAAGAGCAACTGAAGCTCCAACAAGGATTTGCAGTAGGGAGTAGCTTTCCAGAGGCTTTGTGTCAGTGCCTCCAGTGCAGGGATCTCAGTGAGGAGGGATGTTAGGTAGCAGGTGGCTTCCTGAACAGTGAGAATGAGAATGGCGTACTGAATCTGCAAAATTGCCTAATGCCTGATGTGACTGTGTGTCATGTGCTAATACCTCATCTGTATACGTGAGTAATCCTGGGGACATGGTCTCTGACTAACAGTTCTTTGTTTGTCTCCTGGAGCCCAATTTTTTTGTAGGTTTTGTATTGTATTGTTTAATTGAACACCTCTGCACTCTCATTTACAATTATGCTTGTTCAAGAAAGCATCCAAACCACTTTAACCACCTCTTAAAGGCATCGATAAAATGTCCCTTCACAGGGCATTCCACAACCTCACTGCGAATAACTACATACACTGATTCAAATAAAAGTTCTGTTCCTCTAGCCTAACATGCTAGAAGAGTAATAACGTACTTGTGAAAAGTAATGTTCCCTTGCACCAGAGAAAACAACCCCAACCTTGGCAGTCAACCCTCACAGATTAGATCTTCCATCCCCTTTACCAGTCTAATTGCATACCTCTGCATTCAGCTCAACCCAAAACTGCACTGCACAGGTGAGGCCTTACCGGGAACCTTTAAAAAAGCAAAATTTTGTTTTCACACCTTGAATTAAAGTCATTTTTTTTTGCAAGACAGTACTTTATTAGATTTAATATCCACAGAATGACACTACATGGAATTAGGCAATATGTTAGCTACAAAAGTCCTCAGATCCATCTAAATTAAAAAAAAAAATAGTTCTGCACAATTTTTTTTCATCAGCAAAAATAGAAATAATACTTTCAATGCCCTCCTCCGGGTCATTAATAAACAAATTGAAAACCAAAAGGCCAAGTACAGACCCCTGAGGTACTCCACTAACAATACTGGTCCAATAAGAAAATGTTCCATTTACCTCCACTCTTTGTAGTCTATCTTTCAACCGGTTCTCTTTCAAAGTATCCAAGTACAAATACTAGATTCCAAGCCAACATTCCTTAAAGGGATCCTGTCATCGGAAAACATGTTTTTTTCAAAACGCATCA
The DNA here is from genome assembly GCA_038501925.1 of Xenopus petersii. Classification (NCBI taxonomy): domain Eukaryota; kingdom Metazoa; phylum Chordata; class Amphibia; order Anura; family Pipidae; genus Xenopus; species Xenopus petersii. The sequence goes on from CM076679.1 coordinate 51,784,179, forward strand.
GTTAATAGTAGTGATGGGCGAATTTATGATACAATATTTATTATCATAGCCGTTTTGTGAATTTCGCGCGAAATTCGCGCATTTTCCGGCGAAGCAAAACGGCGCAAATTCGCCCATCACTAGTTAATAGTGCTACTGAAATCTATTTCTGAAAAGAGCAAACAGATTTTTTTTATATTCAATTTTGAAATCTGACATGGAGCTAGACATTTTGTCAATTTCCCAGCTGCCCTTGTCATGTGCCTGCACTTTAGGAGAGAAATGCTTTCTGGCAGGCTGTTGTTTTTCCTTCTCAATGTAACTGAATGTGTCTCAGTGAGACATGGGTTTTTACTATTGAGTGCTGTTCTTAGATCTAACAGGCAGCTGTTATCTTGTGTTAGGGAGCTGTTATCTGGTTACCTTCCCATTGTTCTTTTGTTTGGCTGCTGGGGGAAAAAAAGGAGGGGGTGATATCACTCTAACTTGCAGTACAGCAGTAAAGAGTGATTGAAGTTTATCAGAGCACAAGTCACATGACTTGGGGCAGTTGGGAAATTGACAATATGTCTAGCCCCATGTCAGATTTCAGAATTGAATATAAAAAAAATATGTTTGCTCTTTTGAGAAATGGATTTCAGTGCAGAATTCTGCTGGAGCAGCACTATTAACTGATTCATTTTGAAAAACATGTTTTTTCCCATGACAGTATCCCTTTAACCATTAACCCTCTGTGTGGTACTGCATAAAAAGCTTCAGCAAAGTGGAAGTAGATTACATCCACTGTCATAACAGTGTCAAGGTTTTTGCATACCTCCTCATAAAAGGCAATTAAATTAGTCTGGCAAGATCTGCTATGCATAAAATCATGCTGACACAAACACATAGGGGCTGATTCACCAAAGTAGAAGAAGCATTTTTTGGAGTGGTGTTAAAACTGGTGTAAATACTCCTCCTACTCCTACTTATTGTAGGTGAATGAATGTACCGGGTAGTGGGTGACAAGTCCACTTTAACAGGAGATAACACTGAATGGATATAATGCATATGGTAGTGCATTCATCAAGATTATGTGATAAAGCATGTGTTCTACCATACTGTGCTGGGAATCTCTTTTCTGAAAGGTATGAACATTATTACAAGGCACAGGCACGCTCATGAGTCACCTAATGGTTGACTGACAGGTTTTGAATAGCTAAAGACAAAATCAGAAAAAAAGTCAGGAAAACAATGTTTAAAATGTCATGTAAAAAAAAAGATCTGGAAACTGTCTGTTTAAAAGACATATTCACAAAGTGGAGATAGGTGAATATGGTGGGAAATCCAACAAATCTATCTCCACTTTTATTTTGTGTCACTGTGAATTCCCACCAAACCAGTTGGTTTGAGTGGTGTTATTTAGAATTTTAGATAGATAGGAGTTGTATTACCATTTATTATACGTTTATTTATTTCTTGTGTGCTTTTATTTTTATTTTCTACTGTGACAAACATATTATTCATACTACAGTCAATCAGAGAGAATTCTGGATTCTTACTGCTGAACAAGAATATGATAAGCTGACTACATCCATTTATTAATTCCCATGCATGTATATTGGTTTCTCTTTACAAGAACAAGAGTAGATTTCTAGTTACAATGCATATTTGGAGAAATACATTCCCAATATTATTCACTAGAGGTTTCAGTTAAAGAAGAATTGATGTAATTGCACAACCATAGTAAAGTGCACAACTCACTGGTACCCCCAAAGTCACCCTCCTTCTGCCATATTTATGACCAAAGTGCAAAAAAAAGTCCTGTTTTTAACCGCCCTGCTGTGTTATTTACCCATAATGCAGCATTTTAGCCAGGGTGAGAAAGGGCTCCATAACCTGGAACATGTCTTGCAATATAATTATATAATTCTGTTCTTAGCCCTTCCTCTTGTCTTGTTTCACGTTTAATTTTTGTTGTTCCTAACAGTAATGCTGTCTGCAAAGTCTAATAGAACAAATCTCGTTCTTATTTTCAGTATGTAAATACTCACTGAACAGCACACACAGTTCAATGATGTACAGCATACAGATACTGCATGGTATTATGATAACATTACTACTGGGTAGCACATTAATCAGTGCAGAGCTACTTGGTATTTTTGTACTAATTGCAGTGTTTTATCAGTATATGCAGAATTCCCCAGCTTTATACAGCTCATCACGTTTATTATAAGCATACAGATACATAGCATCATTACCCAGCAGGGAACTCTCATTATCGAAGTACCATTACTCAGTATCTTTATATATTGTGGCATGGTCATTATCAGTATAGATAGCACCATTGCTAGGTCCCCCCCTTCATTAGCAGCTTAGCATTACTCAGCACCATGAAACACAATGACACTCTCCTAATCAGTATAAAATGCAAAGCATTAGTATTTCATTATTAGAGAAGGTAGAAAATTCCTTATTAATAGATTCAATAATATTGTATTTATATGCTTAATGGTATTTGCTATACTATGAAAACATGGTATCAATAAGAGCCTACATGCAAAATATAAACATACAAATAAGGATAGAAATACATTATTATGTTATACCATGTTATCCATTATGTTATACCATGCCTGTTATCAGTGTACAGTAAATATTCCCACATGCTGTGGCAAATCTATTATCAGTTTAGAGTAATCCCACCAATAAATAAGTTTAAGGCATTTATCAATACAGCCACAACTGAAAAGCAAAGTAATCCCAGCAGTATGTATTTAGCCGCTATGGTCACTTAATAAATGAAAGGTGCTTGGGGAGTTAATTATGAGGGTTTACTAGACCCTTTAGAGATATATTTACTTTTATTATTGCTCTGATCTCTACCATGTTCATAATTCATCATTGCTAACTAGAACTTTGACCAGAAATATGTCCTAAAAACAGATTGTCTGTGGAAAGTGCTAATAGGCACTTCAAATAAAAGTCTCTGGTGGCTATTTTTGAACGCACTGAGCACCTGGCCTACAATGTGTGATTTAATCGGCATGTTTAAGCAATGTGTCAGGCTCATTATCCGTATACTGTAAATACATAGCATCATGATCAGGTGTAAGAGTTTTAATCACAGCAGCGAGTGCATCATGGACATAAATATAGACAAAAAGATGTAATGAAAGGATATATATATATATATACTGTATATCATTTCTCACACCATGCTCTTGTTCTATTATTTATTTTATAGATTCTTTCTACAAGCCAATTAGAGTATGTGTAGTTGTTCTAAATGTTTTAAATGTGAAACTTTTGCGAAATGTTCTTGCCATTTGCCCCCTCCTCTTTAGCAGTTGCCGTTGCTAAGGAAACACATCTCATCCTGCACATTACAAAATTAATATATTTGCCTACCTCTGATGAAAATATAAATAATATTCCTATCTGCCAATACTGTTCACTAACCTTCCTTTATAAGCCATTTTAAAATAAAGCAACTAGTAATATTGTAATACTGGTATCTCCAAACTGTACACCACAAGAAATTGTTGATTAAGCCCCTGGCTGTCTGCCAGATACTGAGAATTGTAGTTAAACTCAGTCTCACTTTACCATTGGACCCTACTCATCATCTCATCCTTTTCCACTAACCTACCAAATAGTTTGTAGGGTTCAAGACTCTTGGGTGGAGTCTGCATTCCATTTCGTCTAGTGGAGTTGATGCAAATAAAAATAGCTTCTTCCTTCTGCTTTAATCATAATCATTTTCTAATTGGACCAGTGTTGTATCTTAGAGGTCTGTCCTTGGCCTTTGCTTTATTTATTAATGACCTGTAGGTGGGCATTGAAAGTACTGACTCTATTTTTGATGATCTTACTAAATTGTGCAAAACTATAGGTTCCATGCAGGATGTTGCCACTTAGAGTGATTTGACTAAATAGGAAAACTTGGGCAACAAAATGGCAGAATACGTTTAAGGCTGATAAGTTTAAGGTTATGCACTTCGATATAAATAACATAAATGTGAGTTTTACACTAAATGGTAGTGTGTTGGGTGCATCCTTGTTTGAGAAGGATTTTGTGGATAACAATCTGAGCCCTAGGCAATATCTAGAGTACTGTCTTGCATTAAAAAGGGCACTAACCTGAAGAATAAAACATTATTTAATAGGTCGCTGGTAAGACCTCACCTTAAGATTGATGGAATATTTAAACTGTGAGGATTGACTGCCAAGGTCGGGGTTGTTTTCTCTGGTGCAAGGGGACATTATTACTCTCCACAAGTATATTAGAGGACATAACAGGCAGATAGTGGAGGAGCTGTTTTCCCATAGGCACCAGAGCCCCTCCCCCCCTTTTAGGCTAGAGGAACAGAACTTTCATTTGAAGCAATGTAGGAGGTTCTTCGCAGGGAGATTGTGGAATGCCCTGAGGGGTTATGTTGTGAAGGCAAATTTTATTAATGCCTTTTAGTGGTTTGGATGTTTTCTTGAACAAGCATGCAAGGCTATTATAATTCTAGGATCTACAGTTAGTATAGGTAATGGTATATACATATATATAGTTATATATGTGAGTATGTGTATCGGGGTCATTTGGAGGGGTTTGGAGGGGGTACAGCCTTTAAGAGGATTAGCTAGGCTGGTGGAAGAAATTTGAGGGTTCCTGCAACCTAGCCAATCCCCTAGTGGCAGGAATGGGACTTGCACTTTAAAGGGAATTAACAGTTCCTGGTCCTGGGTTAACTGTGTCAGGGCCAGCACCCAGGTATAGTGGTGGGCGAATTTGCGCTCTGCTGAAAAATTCGCTAATTCCGTGCGAAATTCGCAAAACGGCGTTCATTTTTTATAACGCCTGCCAATTTTCACCAGCGAATTTTCGCGGCCATTTTGTGAATCTATTCGCCGGCGGCAAATCGTGAAAATTCGCCGCAAATTAGAAAATAAGGATAGAAATACATTATTATGTTATACCATGTTATCCATTATGTTATACCATGCTTGTTATCAGTGCACAGTATATAAAATGAGATGCCGGTGCCGTTTTGCGAATTATCGCGGCCATCTTGCAAATTTATTCGCCTACGAATCGCGAAAATTCGCCTGGCGAATAAATTTGCCCATCACTACCCAGGTACCTTTTTTACTTCACTCTTTTGCTTTAATTCACTTCTGCCCCTTTCCCCACCATCCTGGAAACTAAGAAATAGTAGAGCATGCATAACAAGTTAGGGGAACATAAAGTCAGAGCACAGAAATATGGATGGGGGAACCAAAATTCAAGGTTACCTGTAAAGTGTTAGAAAAGCAGATTGATTGGGTAAATGAGAAGCAAGAGAAAAGGGGGTAGAAAAACAGAATGTATAAGTAAAATGCAGTATAAAAAGAGAGACAAATTAAAAATGAGGAAAAGAGTAGTGGCAACTCTAGATGAGAAACTAGTAAGAGAGCAAAAGGATGTTCTGTGTTTACAGGACATAAGCAAAGAGGTCAAATCAAAGCATGCTGGATATTGCAGCTAAAAAGCAACAAAGCTCTAGTGTGTGTGTGTGTGCATGTGTGTGTGACAGGCAGCTTCAACACACCATAGAATGCTGAACAGTCTTTGTAGAGCACTATATATAAGAATAGTATTAACATGTAATTATTGAAACAGAACATGATATGTCATATTGAAGAAGATATTAGAAGCCACTAGAGCCCTCTCTCTCGCTTGCCTATGCAATCTGCAATATTTAAGCAGTTATTGATTTCTGGACAAAACACATAAAGATATATGTGCACTTTAAGAAACAAATCATAGCATACTCCTAGCTTTCAGTATAGTTGGTTTCAGATAGTTCACAGAAATAAAAACTTTCAAATTACTTTCTATTTTATATTTGTGATGATTTTTCTAAGTGTGAAGTGTAAAGTTAAATTTTTCTTCTAAAGAAGCTCGATGGTGGGGGGAGGGGGTCGCCAAATCATTAACCGTTCTAAATTGATAAATTTAGTTGATACATTTCTTATTTTGTCCCTGCTGAGCAGAATCCATGAGATTCTTTAAAGGCAGCTGTTAGAATTAATACAATAGGTGCTGCTGAGAAATGTAGCAACTAAATGCAGCAACTAATTTACCTAAATTGTAACAGTTCAGATGCTCCTGGATCACTGAGCTGCCAGATTGAAACACTAGAGACAGGAACATAAAACTTACATTTTGGGAAAACAGTAAAAAATAAAAGATGGAAAGCAATAAGCCTTTATTTATGGTGAACAATCCGAAAACAACCAAACTTAATAAAGTATTTGGAGGGTGTATAACCCCTTTAACTTATCGATTGCTACGTAGGTGGTGAGGATCTTAGGATAAAGACTTTTTATTTGCACATACCCTGCTGGTTATGGCATTAGTGTCTTGGGGTACTGTCATTATAACTTAAGGTTGCTCATTGAATCCCCCCCTTTGATTGCTCCACATTCCATGACAAAGTATGAACCCCTTGCCATAGCATATTCCCATGGAAATGCTAAGGAGTTAACAGGTCTGTGGTACTGTATATAGACCAACTGTAACTGTTCTAAATGATACATTAGTTAATACATTTATCTTTGACCCTGATAAGCAGTATTCATGAGTATCATTAAAGGCAGCTGATACAGAATTGATACAATAGTTGCTACTATTCCATAGATGCTGGTGAGAAATGTATCCAATAATGTAGTAAATTGTTCAGAATCTGCACCTGGATCTCTGAACTGCCAGACTGAAGCACCACATTAAGCTTTAAATGTCAAATCTGGATTCCAAGGTGGCTTTCACATTTATCTGGAAGGTGATAAACTGAATTAACTAGTCCCTTCAGTGACAAGTTGACCTCTCCACCTACTGTATTCAACTAGCCACAGCTTGCTGGTCATCAGAACAACTCATCCATATTCCAAATAGTAGCTAATAGCCTTGTAAAAACAATCACAAGGCCTTGGGCAAATAAAACCCCTAGTACTATACAAATTAGTAATTGTAAAACATGCATTGCAAAGTGTTTATTATACATTTTATTTATTTACAATTTTTAACATATTTTAAGGAATTATATTCTAGACTAAAGTTTAATGTTATTGGGTACCATCACATCCTAGTATGGAAGCAGCACAATGAAGGAACTCTGGTACAGGTAACACTTGCAAACAATTCTTTATATGAGGTGGAACAAACGGTAGCTCAGCACAACTACTGTATGTAGAAGTGTAAGGAGAGACTTTAATACATTTAAGGGTGACTTGTGCTCCTGCAATGACTGCAGCACACTTTGCATGGCTGCGGTAGCCCTTCATAAATGGTTCTTATAATCTTTTATCTAGTGACAGGCAGAATATGGCACAACGGCAGCATAGGACAGACAGAGTATAGCACACAGGCAGAGTTTGACAGGCAGCATATGGCAAGCAGAGTATGGCACAGGAAGAGTAGGACAGGCAGAGTATGGCACACACAGGAAGAGAAGGACAGGCAGAGTATGGCACACACAGGCAGCAAAATTCATACAGAAAAAATACAAGAGGTCCTCTGCACTCAACCCATTATTAATATATTTAATACATTATAGGTGGAATGTAATATTGGTTGCTAGTGCAAAAACCATTCACAATTCATTTGCACTGCAAATAAATGTTTGCAGAGTTACAAATTTGCCTTTGCAAACACTTTGCCCCTCACACGACAGTAAGATAGTGAATGCAAGTTTTATAGTTTGCGATAGTGCAAAGTGTATGTAATAAAATTTCGCATTTGCAAGCCATTTTTTGTGACAACATATTTAACAAAACTGCAGAGCAGGGTTTGCAATGCACAATTAAGATTTTCAATGTAATAAAGGCCTAATGAAAAATACTACATGCTAATTTTTATTCGCAAAGTTCTACTCTTTGCGAATGTTATTACATTTCCCCCTTTGTGTCTTAAACTACCAAAAATGCCCTCCCTTTAAACAAAACAGGGATTGTTTGTCCATATATTGTAATATATTTAAGCTGGCCAACTACGTCAAAGTCATCCCATATCTGGCCAGTCCTACGCTCAATTTTCATCTGATTCATTAAGAATTCTATTGCTTCATTATACATTTTAAACAGGGAATAAGTTTTACCTGCAACTTACACTTGCATTTAAAGAGATACTGACACCAGAAAATAAACTGTTTTTGTATTTGTCATAACATTGTTTTTAAATGCTATTTATAATTTTGCTATTAAAGTATTTGTGTTATGCTTTTACATTACCTTTCTTACCCCTGTGTTCCTAATGGAGGGGGCTGCCATATTTGTATAGCAATAGTCCATTAGCATTAGAAACTCTAAGGGGCATATTTATCAAGGGTCGAATTTCGAATTGAAAAAACGTTGAAATTCAAATTCAAAAAGACCAACCGAAATTAAGACAAAGTTTTTTTTTTTGATTGAATTAGTCAGTTTTTGATCTAATAGGTCCGTATTCGGTGGAATTCAAATAGTTCAAATCGAAGTAGATCGAATTCGATTCGAAGTTTTTCCCCCAAAAAAACTTTGATTTTTCAAAGTCCACCAATTGACTCCAAATAGGTTCTAGGAGGTCCCCCATAGGCTAAAACAGCAATTCAGCAGGTTTTAGATGGCGAATGGTCGAAGTCTAATTTTTAAAGAGACAGTGCATGATAAATTTCAATATTCTAATTTTTCAAATTTGAATTGAATTCTATTCCCTAGTCAAAGTACACAAAAAATAGCTCGAAATTTGATTTTTTTTTCATTCGAAAATTCATCTCGACCTTTGATAAATCTGCCCCTTACTGACAGGCTGAGAAGAGACAGTCAGGTTGGCAAAACAGTCAGGTTTAGGTACTTCAGCGAAAAACGATCAACATGACGCATAGGCAACGTTTAATGTAGATTGATATTTTGAAAAAAAAAAACGTTTAGGGGCAGATTTACTAAATTCGAGTGAAGGGTTCGAATTAAAAAAACTTCGAATTTCGAAGTGTTTTTTGGGCTACTTCGACCATCGAATGGGCTACTTCGACCTTCGACTACGACTATCGAACGATTCGAACTAAAAATCGTTCGACTATTCGACCATTCGATAGTCGAAGTACTGTCTCTTTAAAAAAAAAAATCGACCCCCTAGTTCGCCAGCTAAAAGCTACCGAACTCAATGTTAACCTATGGGGAAGGTCCCCATAGGCTTGCCTAAGTTTTTTTCATTGAAGGATATTCCTTTGATCGTTGGATTAAAATCCTTCGAATCGTTCGATTCGAAGGATTTAATCGTTCGATCGAATGAATAATCCTTCGATCGATCGATCGAATTTCCTGCGCTAAATCCTTCGACTTCGATATTCGAAGTCGAAGGATTTAAATTCCTAGTCGAATATCGAGGGTTAATTAACCCTCGATATTCGACCCATAGTAAATCTGCCCCTATGTGTCAGTATCACTTTAAAGTAAAAAAACTCCCAAACATGGTTGCCCTTTGCCACCAATAGGATAACCTGACTGTAACTGGAAAGTGTGGGAGCTACAACATGGAGCTGACCACTGCTCCTGTATTAACTATAATAAACAAAGGAAAGTTGTGCTAACCAATAAATTTTTATTTCAGTAAGAGTGGATGCAATGTGACCACAGAATTCATAGAAACAAATGCAAAATGCTCCTATACTTGTCATGCAGTCAGCAGCCAATCACAAGCAGGATCCCAATGGTGACAACCAACAAGCTTACCTTTGTCTTTAGGCAAATGTTTTTTTCCAGTGAAGCAACATAGGGCTGTGGACATTGACCTGAGAGAGATCTGCGGTCTTGTTCTAAAATGTAAATATGTATTTTCTTTCCAAAATTAATGTTTAAAACTTTAAAAAATTTGCATTAGGTATTTACCGTATGTTCCCTAAAGAAAAGTTGAAATCTCATATTTTAGAAAATTACCTCTCACCTTCATTCTTACAATGATTTAGGGAGAAGTGAAATTGCCTCCTTGTTTAAGATGCATTCAGAGCATTGTTCTGCTCTCTTTGGAGCTGATCTGTGGAACATCCTCAGGGTAGGAATTTCCAACTGCTATTTGTTCTATCACTTTGCACATTTGGGAGATGTATTATGCGCAGTGTCTGTGTCTCTCTAATGTGGGTGTTTATCTGCCTCTACAAATTATTTGTGTGGATAATCAATAAGGAACCAAAGACATTTTGTGATTATGGTTTCCTTTCATCACGACCTTCAAAGCAAAAAGTGGAGATTAAATTAATACATTATTTAACTAGACAGTGTGCCTTTCCAAATAGGCGCAATTGCTGCTGTCATCTAAGTAAACTTACTTATCCTTCTCAGGGCAAAGTTGAACAATCTGATTTAAACCACTGGCAGTGAATGATCTATTATACTTTGCCATTCAACTTTGTATAAAGCAATTTCAAGGGCTGTGATGTTATTGCGCTATGCAAGGCTGCACTCGCCATTTATCTGAGAGGCGGTGCAGACAATTACTTTGGGAAGCTGAGTCCTTTGCTATGTTTGGGTCAATACTCACTTGCGCCACCTGTGGGACTATATATTGCTCACTGAGTGGCTACGTAATCTGTAGAGTATATTTCTGATAAGGGCTGTGCTGTAAGGCTCTGGAGTCAATTTTCTGAAAGAATGAGCAGTTCATTTCTATGTAGAGTTCTGTAATATATTTGTTCATAAAAATGTGTTATTTTTTGAATTCTGCAGTCAATTTATCTGTAAGGCCATGGACCCCAATTCAGTCCAGGGGATTAATTTACAGGAATAGCAGACCCTGGGTGTCCAATGAAGTAAACCATCCCAGCAGGCTATCTTATAAGTGGCTTCAGAAAAGTGTATTATTTCCGAAATGTAAGGGGCCCAAAAATGACTTTTCTTTGGCAAACATTGTCTTCTAGTTACATCACTGGTTCAGCACAATGCTTTTTGAGGATATGCAGTTCCTTTCTCTGTGGAAATCTCTTAATTTCTGCGTGAGACTTTCCCATCAAATTCTCTTTGGGAATGTGCAGTTCATTTCTCTGTGGAGATCTCTTCATTACTTTATGAGACTTTTCCATCAACCTCTCCTTAGGAATAAGCAGTCCATTTCTCTGCGAAGATCTTCTCTTCATATCTGTGTGAGACTTTTCCATCAACCTCTCCTTAGGAATAAGCAGTCCATTTCTCTACGAAGATCTTCTCTTCATATCTGTGTGAGACTTTTCCATCAACTTCTCATTGGGGATGTGAAGTTCATTTCTCTGTGTGAATCTTCTCTTTGTTTCTGTAGAAAATGTAAAGTTTGGTGATACCTTTTATTGGCTAACTGAATAATTAAAAATTGCAAGCTTTCGGAGCAACCAGGTCCCTTCATCAGGCAAAAGGGTGTGAGACTTTCCCATCAACTTCTTTTTGGGCATGCACAGTCCATTTCTCTATGGAGATCTCCTCTTCATATCTGTATAAGACTTTCCCATCAACTTTTCTTGGAGATGTGCAGACAATTTCTCTGTGGAGATCTCCTCTTGATTTATGTGTGAGATTTTCCCATCAACTTCTCTTTCGGGATGTGGAATCCATCTATCTGTAGAGGTCTTCTCTTCATATCTTTACAAGACTTTCCTATCAAGTTCTCTTTGGGCTTATTTCAATTGCTCTGTGGAGATCTATTCTTCATGTCTGTGTGAGACTTTTCCATCAACTTCTCTTTGTGGATGTGCCGTCATGTTTTTAGGCATCAGACAGTATTTGCTGTGAGCCTGGGGAAAAATAAAGTTCCACTATAAGGACAACATGTAAAGGGCCACATTTTTTCAAGACAGAGAGCATTTACTCCTGGGCATTTATTGTACAGCCACCATGGTTATGATATTTGTTAGATAAAGTATATGGATAGAAATACTTTTCACAGGCAAAGGTTTGACACAACCAAACTAACAACAATTGGTTTGTCTAATTACTGGAGTATAGACAGTGATTAATTATCATTCCATTTTAAGGCAGAAATATTATAAGCCGGCTGCTGTCTTAGTACTAATCATTTTCAGATTTATAGAAAACTAAAAAGTCTGAACATAAATTAAGGCTGCGAGCCCTTGGGCATAAAAATGAAAGCTATGCTTATAAAGGAAAAACAATAGCTTAGTAATTTGATCGCCATGAACGACATATGTGTAATATAATTGAATCAGAAGTTATTCTAATTATTGGCATTACATAATACAGATTTAATTGGTAGCAATCCATAAATGTTTCCTTTTCTTAGCTCTAAAACCAATTTGCTGGCAGCGTTTTAATTAAAGATGGATTAGCTAATAAGACATTCTACTAATCAACCTGCCACCAAACGGCAAAGATCTCATTAATAATAGTTGATGGAAAGCTCTCAGCTGAAGTTTTACGAAAATGAAAACATGTAGGATTGGGCTTTGTTTTATTAGACTGAGATTCATAGGTGACAAAATAAAAATGTTCATATTACAATGTAGGGGGCCCATTCACTTAGCTCGAGTGAAGGAATAGAGGAAAAATAGTTAGAATTTCGAATGGTTGAATATGGCTACTTCGACGATCGAATGGGCTACTTCGACCATTCGATAGTCGAAGTACTGTCTCTTTAAAAAATTCTTCGACCCCCTAGTTCGGCACCTAAAACCTACCGAGGCCAATGTTAGCCTATGGGGAATATCCTTCGATCGATAGGAATAGCGCTAAATCCTTTGAAGTCGAAGGATTTAACTTCGACGGTCGAATATCGAGGGTTAATTAACCCTCGATATTCGACCCTAGGTAAATGTGCCCCTAAGTGTTCAGATTCTTAAAGCACCTCATAGTTTTCTCTGTACCTCTGGGAAAAAAAGAGACATTTTTCTATTTAGTCTGACTATTGGTAAATTAAATCCTCCCAAAACTCAAAGGGGCCGATTCACTAACTGCGAGTGAAGGATTCGAAGTAAAAAAACTTCGAATTTTGAAGTGTTTTTTGGGCTACTTCGAACATCAAATGAGCCACCGCGACCTTTGACTACGACCTCGAATCGAAGGATTCGTACTAAAAATCATCCGACTATTCGACCATTCGATAGTCGAAGTACTGTCTCTTTAAGAAAAAACTTCGACCCCCTAGTTCGCCATCTAAAAGCTACCGAACTCAATGTTAGCCTATGGGGAAGGTCCCCATAGGCTTGCCTACGTTTTTTTGATCGAAGGATATTCCTTCGATCGTTGGATTTGAATCCTTCGAACCGTTCGATGCGAAGGATTTTATCGTTCGATCGAAGGAATAATCCTTCGACCGTTCAATCGCACTATTTGCGCTAAAATCCTTCGACTTCGATATTCGAAGTCAAAGGATTTTAATTCCCAGTCGAATATCGAGGGTTAATTGACCCTCGATATTCGACCCTTTGTGAATCAGCCCCTAAGTGTTACTGTACTTGTAGATCTCTGGAGCTGGTCACATGGTAAGATACTTGTGGTATCTCTGGAACTAACTAATTTGGTATAATAAGAAAATATAAAAGTATATAAAAATATATGAGTAGTAACATTTTTTACAGGGGTCAAAATCTACAGTTAGTAAAAGAAACATGTTGCTAATGACACCCCACAGAGTAGCGTTCTGCATTGCTGAATTAAATGCTGTCCCATGATACTCTCTTACTAGCACTGTGGCTGCCAGTTGATAATGGCATTTCAATCACCATACTTTCCCCTAAGGTCTTTCTTGGCTATTTGATTAGCTTCACTTTCACCTACTTTGCTAATGCTAGCAAGGCAAGAAGGGGCAGCTCACTTTAAAGGAACAGTAACACTAAAATGTTTTAAAGTAATTAAAATATACAGTACTGTTGTGCTGCACAGGGGAGTTTGCTTCAGTACTATAGTTTATATAAATAAGCTGCTGTGTAGTCATGGGGATAAAAAGCACATATGGGCTCTGTAGAATATGATGGGTTTAGCGATGGGTGAATTATTTCCGTTTCGATTCGCCACGAAAAATTAGTGAAACATGGATTTTGACACTGGCGACAATTCTTCAGCGTCAAAATGGGCGCCGGCGTCAAAGTTGGTATGATGTAACAATAAGGGTGAAGTAGATCAGAGCTCTGGGTGTTGCAGAATTCATAAATAAGTCAACTTTTAAAATATATAAATTTATGAAATATGAAACTGTTGTGGCAGAAAATAACACAACACTATTAAAACTTGAGTAAAAAAAAAAAAGAGACATGATTTTGGGACAACGTTTCTCCTATTAAAGAGTAAACATTAAGGGGCACATTTACTTAGGGTCAAATATCGAGGGTTAATTAACCCTCGATATTCGACCGTCAAAGTAAAATCCTTCGACTTTGAATATCGAAGTCAAAGGATTTACTGCATTTCCTGCGATCAAACGATCGAAGGAAAAATCGTTCGAGTCGAAGGATTTTAATCCATCGATCTAACGATTTTCCTTCGATCCCAAATTGGCTAGAAAGCCTATGGGGACCTTCCCCATAGGCTAACATTGATGCTCGGTAGGTTTTAGGTGGCGAAGTAGGTGGTCGAAGTTTTTTTTAAAGAGACAGTACTTTGACTATCGAATGGTCGAATAGTCGAACGATTTTTAGTTTGAATCGTTCGATTCCAAGTCAAAGTCGTAGTCGAAGGTCGAAGTAGCCAATTCGATGGTCAAAGTAGCCTAAAAAATACTTAGAAATTCGAGGTATTTTATTATTCTATTCCTTCACTCGAGCTAAGTAAATGTGCCCCTAAATGTAAGGCTAAACAAAAGTTAATCATTCAAATTCTCCTCTCCTGTGAAACACAGCTAATTTAGTGTGTGATTCCAACCAATAATTATTGGTATAATGACCTATCATCTAGAGCAATAGACTTCATACTGTTCTCACTAAGTTGGTTCTCGGTAATAACTCACTAGCTGACATTTCTTTTTGGGAAAAGTTAATTTACACACATTTGTTTTTCAGGGAAATGTATTCATAGTGTATTTGTAGACAGAAGAAATAATGCTGTAGAAAACGCATGTAATGAAATGTCATAAGAGGTGTGAAAAAATATGATATGTTAACAAATGCTAATCACAGAATAAATCTCCTTTCTCTTCAAATAATTATAAAATTTGAATATCTGAAAAATAAGGAAAATGTATAAAAACACATTATTTGAAAGGAGAAACTTAAAAAACACAAACCACAAAATGTATATATGTCTAGTTGCAGATGTCTTTTTTTTTTTTCTTTTACTAATAATTATTCTGGTTTTGTATAGTTTCACACTGCAGCCCAAGAAAAAGATTTAAAAAATCAACCTTAAACAAAAGAAACATCATGTATTCATTTATCAGTATCAGATAAAACGTTGTGCAATAATAGTTTGAGTAAAATGTGTCAAAGTCATATTATTTTCATTGTTGCGCAAAACAGTGGTACTGAAAACTAGAATAGATTTGCTTTATAGGGCTTGCCAGCTGAGTGAAAGAACCCATACCTACTTAATGCATGAAGTTGGATTCATATTGCATGTTTTAACAATAGAACAATATGCAAAACTTGCATGCTTTTTTGCAAGTTTAATGTGCTTCAGATCATTCTAGAAATAAGCAATGCACCGATAAATACCACATGTTGGCCAGATGTCACCTCTTTGAAGAGTTACAATGTGCCACTGTGATTGGATTAGTGGAAGAGTTTATATGCCGAGGACTTCCCACACCAGTCAGTTGAACTAAAGAAGCTGCTCGGATGAGTAGTAAAACATCTTCAATGATTACTCAGCAAATCCAGTTGTTTTAGAATTACTTATATTAGATATACCATGACCTGGATGAATGAAAAATCTTCGTGTATAGCGCTATAGTAAATTGAGTGCACCTTACTCTACTATAAGCTTCACTCCCAGTACATATGCTCCGGATGAGACCTTAAAATCTTAGGGAGTGAGCCTTCGCAGCGATGTGGAAGCAGGGTGTAGAGCAACTGTAACTGTATTCAGGGTGCAAAGAATTGGGTGCCAGTGGTTCTTATAACTTAACCATAGAACAGATTTACTGAGCACAATATACAATCCTCAGTGGAGTGTACATAAATAGAACATTTGCAGGATCATACAGTACATTGAATAGGCAGTACTCACAACACCTTTGGCAGGATGATTCTCCTCAGAGATAATACATACAGCTTTGAGGAGGTACACCCAGCTTTCAGCCTTTTCCCTAAGTGGAACCTGAGGGGAATTCTCTACCCTAGGTCTGTACACTTAAGGTGGCCATACACGGGCCGATAAAAGCTGCCGACAGACCGTGTCGGCAGCTTATTGGCCCGTGTATGGGGGCCCCCGACGGGCTTCCCCGATCGAGATCTGGCCGAAAGTCGGCCAGATCTCGATCAGATGGGGTTAAAAATCCCGTCGGATCGCGGCCGCATCTGTTCGTTGATGCGGTCCCGCGATCCGACCGCCCGTTTTTGAGAGCTAGGATCCGATCGTTGGGCCCTAGGGCCCACGATCGGATCTGCCCGATATTGCCCACCTTGAAGGTGGGCATATCGGAGGGAGATCCGCTCGTTTGGCGACATCGCCAAATGAGCGGATCTATCCGTGTATGGCCACCTTTAGTCCCTACTTCTGGGCAATTAGTACCCTGGGATCTTAATCCCACTATAATACTCGTAGGAGCCTCCAGATGCTCAGCTAAATAATCTGACTGTCACTCCTAGGGGCAAATTCACTAAGATGCGAAGTTGCGCCAGGCGCAACTTCGCCGCACTTCGCCAGGCATAGTTTCGCCAGCGCTCCGCAAATTCACTAAAATCCGAAGTTGTGCACAGGGGTAGCATAAGGTTGCGAAGTTGCGCTAGCGTTGATTCGCTATATAAAGCGAAGTTACGCTAGCAAAGGCTAATTTGCATACGGCGCGAAATTCAAATTTCAATGGAGGAACACGTATCTGCACTACAAATGCCTAGAAAACCTTCAAATCAGCAAATATAAATTTTATTTTGCCCTACACATGTGCCCACTGTCTAGGTAAGTTGCCATGCGTCAGGAAATGTAGGGGGGGAAGGAGGGGAGCCCCAAAAATATTTTCGATCTTTTTCAGCCTATCACCCATCATGTAGAAAACACGCCAGCGTTTTTTGGGACTTAGAAAAAAAATTGACTTTTTTTGAAACAATCCCTATCTACTCTATTGCGCTTCACCAGGACTGAGGTGGCGAAGGAAGTCTAGCGTAAAAGGTAGCGTTCAGTACACTGCGCAAGTTAGTGAATTTGCGTAGTTACATCGCTAGCGAAAATTCGCCTGGCGTAAGGATGCGAAGTAACACTAGCGAAAATACGCCAGCGTTCGTTAGTGAATTTGCGCAGTAGCGAAAATGCCAAACGCTAGCGAATTAACACTAGCGTTCGGCGCTTCGTGAATTTGCGCCCTAGAGTGATCTATAAGGGCGAGTAGCCTATTCTTATTAGAGCTGACCTGTCTAGGTTCCACTCAAGCTCTTCCTCCTGCACAGGCTAGAGCCAGCACAAGATGGACCCTGAAAACATGGCTTCAGAGCCTTTTATACTCTAGCACAGTGCCATCTGCTGGTCACTGTGGGAAACAGCAAGGGGCATAGTTTAGAGCAGGAAGAGCAAACAGTAACCCTCCCAACTGTATTTTAGGACCCAGTTAGGTGTCTATAACATGGAGGGACTGCCTGCACATAGTACTAGGGGTGGCTATTTTACACATCCCTACAAGTGCAAAATAAAATCTTTAAAATCAAACTTTATTGATGTAAGAAAATAACATATATAAAATCATGTATTCAATTTCCTAAATTGCACATAAGTAAACTCTAGTATATGGGCAGTTATACTGTAGTGTAGTTCTCTAGTTACCATAAGTCACAAGCATAGTGTACTTTGTGTGTCTGTTGTCTATTCCCCCAGTGCTGTAATGTCAAAACTCCCTACTTCAGGAAAGCATATATTAGTATTGTAGTAATTGTCTAGTACAGGTATGGCTCCAAATCAAAGAAAGGTTGTCTCCCATTGACTCAATTTTTTATCCAAAGTTTATAAATTATTTCCTTTTTGTCTGTAATAATGAAATTTACCTTGTACTTGATACAAACTAAGATATAATTAACCCTGTTGGAAGCAAAACCAGCCGTTATCTGGAAAACCCCAGGCCCTGAGCATTCTGGATAACAAGCAAAGACCTGCAGCAAGTCCTAAATAGCAGAACACAAGTGCAAACAATGGCAGATTGATGAGTTTTTTTTGCACACTGCATTCCGTTTTGTAAATAATCCTTTGTGTTATGTTTGTGGCTACAGTTAACCCTGAAAATGACTGTGCGAGTTGCAATAAATAAAAGTAATGTATGCACATGGCTTACAATTTGATTGTCTTCCTCTCCAGCGCTACCAGTCTGAAATGGCAAAATAGCTATTTAAACACTTTAAAACTCCAGGATGTAGAGAAATAAACACTGTTAATCAAATGTCATTAGAGTTTCTCTGGAAATAGCAAACAGAAAATATCAAATTATCATTTGGAATTGTTCATGTCTTGCTTTAGAATCTGAAGTTGGTATATTGAAAAAAAAGACCAGAAATCAATGTGAATTACCATAAATAAATGGCCTTTCACAAAGTTCTATTTTGCCATAAGATTCTCAGTTCAAAGAAAAAAATACTAAAAGGGACAGTATACCCTCGTGTTCAACATACGTTCAATAAATAGGGCTTGTGCTGGATAAACATGTGTCTATTGTTTTAGATATGGCAAATCTCTGTCGTTGTGACTTAAAAAAATCTGCAAAGTTGCATCTCAGCAGCTGAACATTGGCAAATTTTCGCTAGCGTTACTTCGGCTGGGCGAGTATTTCCTAGTGAATTTTCGCTAGCGTTCATTTCTGTCTAGTGAAACTTCGCTAGCACTCTTGCGCTTTAATAGTAATGTTGGTGCAAATGCTTGAAGTGGCCACTTTTTCAAACAAATGTCCAATGAGCCATAATAAAGACAGAAGAGATCCTCTAATGCCCTAGACATGAGCCCACCCTTAAACAAATGTGGCATGCCCCTCAAATTAGTTTTAAAAAAATGTTCACACATAAATCTTTAATAGTTCGGACTTTTGAAGGCAATCCCGCTTTAAAAAAAGAAAAGTCGCCAGCGTTTTTTTTACAACTTTAATGAATTTCCAGCATATTTTATCAGTTCGTCTGGTCTGAGGTGGCAAAGTAAACTCTGGCGAAAGAGGTAACGTTCAGTAAAATTTGCATCTTAGTGAATAACGACTGTTCACCAGTCGAACGATAGGGTGCGAACGAATGCTAGTGACGGTCTCATTCACTAGCGAATCGTCCTCTACGTCTGTTGAATTGTGAAGTGAATTGACGATACGATTTTTGCCAAATTGTCGCTAGAGGCGGCCACTTCGTCCTTTAGTGAATCTGCCCTATAGCACCAAGACGAATCAAACTGAAGGGCTTTTTTGTGAAAAAAAATCTGTGTGCGAGAGAACTCAGATCAATATTTTTATTTTTAATAGGGTAGTGTTAAATTTAGGTAGGTAAATTTGGATGTATCCATAGAAAATCAAGTAAATTCAAAGATCACAAAATATGCCCCCAATCAATCAATTGAAAGGAAAAAAAATAAGATTTTGATTATTCACAGCCAAATGATCTGGTTGTACGGATGCCCCCAGCTGGATGGCAATGGAGCCAGATAAATTACTGATTGGTTAAGGAGACTAAAGCTTAACTAAAGAAGTAGCTAGAAATGTTATACATTATGTTTTGGGCTTCTGTACCAGCCCAAGGCAACCACAGCCCTTTAGCAGGGAAGATCTGTGTCTCCAAAGATGCCCCAGTAGCTCCCCATCTTCTTTTCTGCTGATTCACTGCACATGCTCTGTGCTGCTGTCACTTACTGAGCTTAGAGACCCACTCACAATATACAGTACACATAGAATAGAAATGTCACAATATAAGGCCGATTAGTAATTAATACAGATAATTACTACATGACAGCACAAAAATCAGTGCAATTAGCATCACTATTTAATAATCAGCCCTGTAGAATCACCTTATATTATAGACGACCCTTATTTTCTGCTTGGTAATTTGCGACAACACCTAGCTTTTCAACAGCTGCTCAGAGTCCACTGAGCATGTGAGTGTTGCAGATGATGACCCCCCTGTGACAAGGTTGACTACCTGGATCATTGCTGCTGCTGAGAAGCTGAAACTTTAGGCTGGTCATTAAGGTTAGTATATAAAATATGGCATTTTAGCCATATTCATTTTTAGGGTTTAGTTCTCCTTTAAATTACTACTGCACACTGTATTTGCAATTTGCCACATTGTCAAGAGGGGCAGTGGGGGGGGGGGGAGAGTTTGGTGCCCCTCCCATGTCCCCTAACCCTCCTTCAACTTGCGTGTCATTCAGATGCACAAGTTAGGGGGCAGCGATGGCCACAATATTCAATTAGCCCTCTTCTTACCACTTGCCATATGGCACGCAGTAAGTACAAGTCTGGCATATGCCCTCTTGGGCTGTGTTTTGTACCTCTCGCTGGATTATTCCATCCGGCACAAGGTGCAGAGTGTAGGCAGACCTTGATCTGTGCATGAGTGCTATGAAGCAAGCTTTTGCTCCCCTTAGTGCTTTTTCACTTCTACCCTGGGTCTACATAAATTGCAACTAAAGTATAGTTGGTATTATTGCAACAGTTATGGTCAGAGAATAGGTAGCATAAAGACATTGTAAGATCAGACTAGCCACAAAAAATGGTCAACAATTAGTATCATTCCTAGGTACGAAAGGAAACAATTCACTGCCCATTTCTATAACAGTAAATTGTGCCTTACGCAATCGTCTTGCACATTCTGAAGATTACAGTCGAATACACCTGTGCATTAGCTTTTGATATTACAGCAGAAACCAGAGGAGGGTGATTTAGTGTCACGAACGCCGCCCGGAGCAGTTCCAGAAGCTCCGGGCAGCGCGTCTATCCCTTCCGGCGTCGCTCCCAAAATGGTGGCGCCCATGGCCGCCACGTGGGTAGCGGCGCCGGCACAAACACGCCAGCGCATCGACGCCAGCGTCAGGACGTAGGTGACGTCACTATGGCGCCAAATTCAAACATAAAAACGCTACCCAGATGCCAGAATGCCACCCAAGTATAGGAAAACTTTCCCTAAGTGTTTCCTGGGTTCCCTGTGAGCTGATATTGCTAATCTTGTTCCTGATTATTATCTTGACCCTTGCCTGAACTTTGGACTTTGCTATTATCTGCCTGCCCCTGAACTCTTGCCTGGATTCTGACTACTCTTTGGATTAACCCTTTGGACACCGCGACCTTGCTCCCTCAAGAGGGCTTCCTCCTCGATCCTGACTGCTTCCCTGGAGGGAGCTCCCGGCTCCCTGACATTATACTTGGGCCATAGATCCTACTGAGGAAGCTACGCCTGATGTCTGACGAGCGCTCCGCGGACTAGCATCCCGCATGGAGGAATATGAAGCCCAGCAGTACCGCATAGGGCAGGCACTCAATACCCTTCTCTCTCGAGTGCCTCCAGCGCCTCCTGCTTCCCAAGCTGCTGTAAATCCTCCCATGGCGGTCGTCTCGTCTACCACAGGTTTCTCTTCTGGTGAGCCTCGTATTCCGCATCCTCCTCGCTTCAGTGGGGACCCATAGGCCTGCAGAGGTTTCGCTACACAGTGCCAGATTCAGTTCGAGTTTCAACCCTCGCACTTCCCCAATGAACGTTCCACGGAACGTATGGGCACTATGAATATCTCGTGATGCCCTTTGGCCTCTGTAATGCCCCCGCTGTCTTTCAAGAGCTCGTGAATGACATCTTCCGGGATCTCTTGGGAAAGTCTGTGGTCGTGTACCTGGATGACATCCTGATCTTCTCGAAAGACCTTGTATCTCATCGCTCCCAGGTGAAAGAAGTACTCTCTCGTTTGAGGAAGAACTCTCTCTTCACCAAGTTGGAGAAATGTGTCTTTGAGGTGTCTAAGATTCCTTTCTTGGGTTATATCATCTCCCCAGAAGGTTTCGAGATGTATCCCGTTAAGGTGTCAGCAATCCAAGAGTGGCCCCTTCCCTTGAGCACCAAGGATATTCAAAGGTTCATCGGATTTGCCAACTACTACCGGCAATTCATCAGGGGGTTCTCATCCCGTATTGCACCTATCCTTACTCTCATCCGAAAAGGGGGTAATCCCAGGTCCTGGCCTCCAGTTGCTGTAGAAGCTTTTCAGTCCCTAAAGGACGCATTTTCTTCTGCCCCAGTCCTCCGTCATCCGGATCCTAAGTTACCCTTTTGCATTGAGGTGGATGCATCTGAAGTAGGTGCTGGGGCTATTCTATCCCAGAGACATTCTGCCGATGGGAAATTGCACCCCTGTGCCTTTTTCTCCAGAAAGTTTTCTCCTGCAGAACAGAATTACGATGTAGGGAATCGAGAACTTCTTGCAGTCAAGCTTGCTCTTGAAGAGTGGCGTCACCTCCTAGAGGGTTCTTCAATTCCAGTCACGATTTATACTGATCATAAGAACTTGGAGTTCATACATTCTCTCAAGAGACTGAATCCTCGTCAGGCCAGGTGGGCCCTGTTCTTCTCCTGCTTTAACTTTGTTCTGACCTATCGTCCTGGCTCCAAGAATCGGAAGGCCGATGCGCTCTCCAGAAGTTTCACTCCAGGTGACCGTCTACCAGAAAGACTTGAACCTATTATTCCCCCCACCAAGATTATTGCATCTCTATTTCCCCAATTTGCCGAACAAATCTTGGCTGGACAGTCTTCTGCTCCTCCGGATACCCCCATTGGGATGGCTTTTGTTCCCTCCGCGTTACGACTTCCTATTCTTCAACAAACCCACTGCTCCAAGCAAGCAGGACATCCTGGTCCTGAAAGAACTCTTGAACTCCTTAGACGTTTAGTTTGGTGGCCGACTATTCGTAAAGATGTCAAAGACTTTGTTGCTGCCTGTACCGTTTGTGCCACATCCAAACCTAGCCATTCTCACCCCAGTGGGTTATTACAACCATTGCCTATCCCTTCTCGTCCATGGACTCATTTAGCAATGGACTTCATTGTTGAACTTCCCCCCTCTAGTGGAAACACTGTGATCTGGGTTGTGATTGATCACTTTAACAAGATGGCCCATTTCATTCCCCTGCAGAAGCTTCCCTCTGCTGTGGAGTTGTCTCAGCTCTTCATCCAGTATATTTTCTGTCTGCATGGTTTTCCTGTGGAAATTGTCTCCGACAGAGGTTCCCAGTTTACAGCTAAATTTTGGCGTTCCCTGTGCAAAGTTCTGGGTATTACTCTCCAGTTTTCCTCCGCTTATCATCCCCAGACAAATGGGGCTGCTGAATGTGTGAACCAAGCTCTGGAGCAGTTCTTGAGGAACCAAGTGTCCCTTTGCCAAGATGATTGGTCTGATCTCCTCCCGTGGGCGGAATTCGCTCATAACAATGCCTGCCACTCTTCCACTGGAAGGTCTCCGTTCATGTCGGTGTATGGTCAGCATCCTCAAGCCTTTCCCCAGGACTTTGTGTTGTCTGACGTCCCGGCTGCTGATGACCATGCAGCCCACATGTCTGCTATTTGGGCTGCAACCAAGTCGAACTTGGAGAAGAGCGCTTTGGTTCATAAGACGTTTTCAGATCGTAGACGTAGACCCTCTCCTCCCTACAAGGTTGGTGATAAAGTCTGGTTGTCTTCCAGGAACATTCGGTTGAAAGTGCCATCTCCTAAGTTGGGGCCGAAGTTTGTGGGTCCATTCTCCATCTCGGGGGTGATCAATCCTGTGGCTGTCAGACTTCAGCTTCCCCCTGAGATGCGAATTCCCAACGTATTTCATGTCTCTTTGGTGAAACCCGCTACCTCCAATCGCTTTTCTGTGAACCTCCTCCTACTATCTCTGTGGATGGTCAACAGGAGTATGAGGTGGAAAAGATCCTTGACTCCAGAATTTCCAGGGGCTCTCTCCAGTACCTCATCAAGTGGAAGGGCTTTGGCCCTGAAGAATGCTCCTGGGAAGGACACTCTGGTGTGCACGCTCCTCGTCTGGTGAGGGATTTCCACTCTAAGTTTCCCCAGAAGCCCAGTTCCAGGAGCTCCGGGTGGCGCGTCTATCCCTTCCGGCGTCGCTCCCAAAATGGCGGCGCCCATGGCCGCCACGTAGGTAGCAGCGCCGGCGCAAACACGCCAGCGCATCGACGCCAGCGTCAGGACGTCGGTGACGTCACTATGGCGCCAAATTCAAACATAAAAACGCTACCCAGATGCCAGAATGTCGCCCAAATATAGGAAAACTTTCCCTAAGTGTTTCCTGGGTTCCCTGTGAGCTGATATTGCTAATCTTGTTCCTGATTATTATCTTGACCCTTGCCTGAACTTTGGACTTTGCTATTATCCGCCTGCCCCTGAACTCTTGCCTGGATTCTGACTACTCTTTGGATTAACCCTTTGGACACCGCGACCTTGCTCCCTCAAGAGGGCTTCCTCCTCGATCCTGACTGCTTCCCTGGAGGGAGCTCCCGGCTCCCTGACATTTAGTACCAGTCTGGAAATAAACATTCTGGCTCGACCGTAGGACAAGTAAAAATACAGAAACCAAAATAAAGAAATTTATATATATGAATAACAAAAAAAAAAGTTGAAACTAAATATGAAAGCAGATGGCTCCACGTAATATAAATGAAACGGTTTCACCTCTCATAACATACTGTTGCAGAGAAAGAACCCAGGAATAGTAACCTTGAATGTAAGCAAGTGGTTTGATACCTGGCAGTAACATCGAAGGGGAACATAAATCATGGAGAGAGGGAGTAGATAATCCCGTGCTATTCGGCAAAGACTGATCCACTCATTGGTAGGAGCAGCAGCCCACAGAAATTATCTCGGAAGGACTCATGCAAGCGGTGTTATGATGGGTAGATCTGAAAGACACAGAAGAATTGCATTTACATTGGATTATTCTCCAGCACCTGCATCTACGTGATCTGCTGTTTCTTTTCAGTCTCAGATATTGACTGACCAGACTATTTTACTTTTTTATCATGCCTACCAGATTGTAAATCAATTGAAAGAAATCAGATTCATGTAGTGCAATGCACAGCTTACTTGATACATGCAGAGATAATGCCTGAGAAGACTGGAAATATATTTTTAATCAGGTGGGGTCTGCAGTGACAAGACTGGGTATTATTCAGATTTGTCACAGATGCTTTACAGTCATGATTATATCTCTTTTGTCATTGTCAAAGTAAGTAATCTTGTATAGTTGTGTTCAGAATAATAGCAGTATGTTTAAAAAAGTGAATAAAACTCAAAATAACCAGCGGTTCTGGATAATATATCATATCTGTGTTATTCCTTTACAGAAAGTGAAGAAAAGGGAATATTAGGCTGTTCCAAAAAATAGCAGTCTGCATTCTTCTTTTCAAACTCAACTTTCAATTTCTACTCAAACCAGCAACTCCTGATTGTTTAAGATTGTTTTGTGGGTCAACATTCTCCTCCTTCAGCCTTTGTTGTTAGCCACTAGAAAGGTACAGTTGAAGTCACAAATAAATTGTAAGCAATTTTAGAAGATAAAATTCAGCGTGGTAATTCCAGTTACTTTCAAATACTTTTAGAATGTTAGTTGCATTACCAACTTTCCTTAGCAAAGTTTTAAACCAACGAACAGTGTTAAAAAATATATTTGGAATTCAGTAACATTATGGGCCAGATGTATCAAGGGTCGAATAGTAAATTCCGAAAAGGGGATAAAAATTTGAATGTGTGAATTTTAAATTCAAAAAACTAAGACCATGGAAAAAGTCCTAATTTGAATAATCGCCACCTAAAACCTGCCGAGTTCATGTACAAGTCAATGGCTGAGGTCTGTTGTGCCATTTGGAGATTATAATAGCCTTCCTGACATTCATACGAATTGATTACGAATCAAATACGATTCGAATATTTGGGTCAGAACCATTAGGTCGAATATTAGACATTCAAATTTTTTCTTAAAATTCCTCCCAGTCGAACTGTGAGTATATTCTAATAAAAAAAAATTCACACGAACTTGAAATTCGACCTTTGATAAATAGGTTTCCCTAACTGGGCATATTCCAGAATAGAATGGAATAGCATGTGCTTTTTCAATAAAAACTAATACAATAAAAACTAATACAAACCTATTAGGTTTTTTAGATTATCATACCATTAAATTGTTTGGGGAGTTAACGCTGTTTGAAGATGGGAATTCAAGTGAGCACAAGAGAGCAGATAAACATTAATGATACATAAAAATGGTTTGTAACTGCTGTTCCAGTTTCATTATTAATTATATGTGTAATTAATCCTTAATCAAATGTTCTCATGTATAACTATTAATTAATCTTGCAGAACATTTTCTTAATGTTTCACATTTTCACATGTGCAGTATAATAGTTTATAACGCATAGAGGTATATGGACATATATGTTGCAGCAAATACATTACACTACACAAGTCCAGGGAACCTTAATAAAATAAAATAGAGTTGTTATTTTGCCCAACACATGAGCCCAGTGTATAGTTTATGTGCCATATGTTAGGAAATGCAGCGGGGAAGCCGGGTACCCCAGAAAAAATGTACGATCTTTGGCAGCCTATCAGCCTGAAAAATGAAAAGTCGCCAGCGTTTTTTGGGACATAGAAAAATATTCAACTATTTTTTTGAGGAACTCCTATCTATTCTATTGCACTTCACCTGGTCTGAGGTGGAAAGGCAAGTCTGGAGCAAGAGGTAATGTTCAGTTAAATCCACATTTTAGTGAATTTGCTTAGTTACATCCATTCACCAGAGAAAAAATTTGCCAAGTACCGTTAGAAGTCTATCTCCTTTGCTAGCGAAGTTACGCTGGCGAACGTTAGTCGGCTGGTGAATTTTCACTAGTGTTAGTCACTTTGCCCTTTAATAAATTTCCCCCATAGAGTGTACAGATTCAGGTGAGCTGGTTCAGCAAGAAATGTTGCACAGGCAATAGATGAAAAACAGCACAGGAATGCTCTCAGATACTGATCATGTTCAGCCAATTCTGTTCCACCTGCAATATATAAAAATAACTGCTGGAACCTAATCAGCTGAATAAAATAACATAGATATGTTGTTTTATTGTTCACTTTCACCTCTAGTTTTAATCCCATGAAGGTCACCTCTCCACCTTCACATTAAAGCAAGCACATGGCATGCATTACAGTATCCCTTTAAAGGAATTGTTCGGTAAAATAAAAACTTTCACTGAAGTAACCAATCAGTGACTTGAGGGGGGGGGCACATGGGCCATAACTGTTTGCTTTTTAATCTGAGCTGAATGCTAAGGATCAATTGCAAACTCACTGAACAGTCATGTCCCATGTGGTCTTTAAGGTCATGTAAAGTCTAAAATAGAATAAGGCTAGAAATGCTGTATTTTGTATACTAAATATAAACATGGACTTACTGCACCACAAGCCTAATCAAACAAATAATTTATGCTTTCAAAGTTGGCTACAGGGGGTCACCATCTTGTAACTTTGTTAAACATCTTTGCAAGACTAAGACTGTGCACATGCTCTGTGTGGTCTGGGCTGCTTAGGGATCGTCATAAACAAAGCTGCTTGAGTTCTGCATGGCTGGGAAGTAAGGCGGGGGACCATCTGACAATTCCTATACACAGCAGTAGATGAAGGGAGAATTTCACTGCATACAGTCAGGTTTCTTATAAAAACTGTACACATTTTTTAATTAAAGTATATTGGAGATAGGTTTCTGTTTCATTAAAGAAAGTAAAAATGGGATTTTATTTTTTTGCCTTTACATGCCCTTTAAAGGAGAAATCAACCTGTGGGGAAATAAACCCTACCCCCCACCTCAGGCAGCCCTCCCTCCTCCCCCCAAGCTAACTACCCCTCCCCCCCGGGGAAGTTTTTCTTGTAATATTTAACTTGTAATATTGCTGTGTAATGAGTAGTTAAAAACTTGTTGTCATGACTTGTATATTACTTTGGAGTTATAATTTATATGACTATTAGTACCCCTCACCTCTTGTTTTCTGCATCCCCCTTGTTTATTTCAAGAACTGAAAATAAAAAATATACAAAAAAATGAATTGCTGATTGGTTGATGCATGTAACTGCTCTGGAGCAATTTAACGTTTATTATTAGCCCCAAAATATCTTAATGGGAAATCCATTATCCAGAAAGATCTGAATTATGGAAAGGCTGTCTCCCATAGACCCCATTTTATCCAAATAATCCACATTTTTAAAAATAATTTCCTTTTTCTCTGTCATAACAATACAATACCTAAGATATAATTAATTCCTAGAACCAGCCCATTGGGTTTATATAATGCTTACATGATTTTCTAACAGATTTAAGGTATAAAGATCCAAATTACGGAAAGATCCGTAATCCCCAGGTCCCGAGCATTCTGAATAACAGGTCCCATACCTGTACTAAAGAATTCACTGTTGTCAATGTTTATCTAATCCGTTTCTTAAATAGTATTTATTATGCTTTTATAACAGTTCTCTGGGAAGCACATTAATATACCATGTATATCTCAAAAAATAATAAGGAATAAAAAAATAAAAAGCTTAAATGTGGAATATAACTAATGGCATTACCGGAACTAGGGATGCTCTGAATCCTGAATTAAACCTGAACCATAATCTGCATATGCAACAATTATAGTACTCACATATATTCAACTTATTGTATGGGCAGCAAGTTATGTAATCGTCATTCTTTATTACTGCAATCTTATGTTTAGATTACACTTCCCCAAAATGTCACGTGGCTCCTTTGACAAGGAACCAAATTGTCTAAGGTATTATTACAAAGATGACTTGAGGTAATGTGGCATTAAGAAAAAAACTTTTTCACTGGTCTAAAAAAACACATTAGAGCCCCAAGTTCCTATTGAGGATAATGCAAAAGTAAAATAATTTTAAAACAAAGTTGTTTAGAAAGTATAGAATTTATTTAACATTAAAAATCTTCAATTCAAAATCTGGCCGCCAGAAACACAATAAATAATCAGTAAAAATACATAATTGTCAAATTACTGCAGGTGGGTGGTCACTTGTTTAAGATTTAGTAATACAATATTTACTCCTAGGTTATAATAGGTGGCTTCCCCAGTTTTGTAATAGCAGTTACGTAAGGTGAAAAGGCTGTGAGTTATAGTTCTCCAATTCGGTGATTAGGTACAAGGTTGTCCTCCCAGTGGGGTACCAGGCTAATTGTGTAAGGACGTAAGAATTTTTCCAAGTTGGAGAACTTTAACTTACAGCCTTTTCACCTCACGTAACTGCTATTATGAAATTGGGGAAACCACCTATTATAAGTGGCAGTGGAAGGGAGGGCCTTACTTACTTTCCAGGGAATTACACAGAGTCACTGGTTCAGGTATGTGGATGACACTTGGGTTGAAATCAGATCCAATGAAGTAGCGGCCTTTACAGAACACATTAACTCAGTGAAAATAACATCAAGTTAACAAGGGAAGATGTCCACGAACTTGCCTTTTTGGAGTGTTTGATATGCATCCAAGAAGGGGGTAACTTGAAGACGGAAGTATACAGGAAACCCACTCATACGGATCAATATCTGTTGTTTGATTCCCACCATCCGCTGGAACACAAACTGCACCACAGGGCGGAATGTGTGGCAACTAATACAGAGTCCAAAGACAAAGAGCAAATCCATCTCAGAGGAGCTTTGAAAGCATGTGGCTACCCAGACTGGGCCTTTGTCAAAACAGCAGCAACCAAGCCCAAAAGGAACACCAATAGAAATAACCGCCCGGAGACACATAGTAGGCGAAACATAGTCATCCCATATGTAGCTGGAGAGTCAGAGAAACTCAGGAGGATTTTCAGCAAACATCACGTCCCTGTGTTTTTCAAAAGTAGCAACACACTGAGACAAAAACTGATACACCCGAAGGATCCAACACCAAAAGAAAAACAAAGCAATGTAGTATACAGAGTCCAGTGTAGCGAGGAGTGCACAGATTTATACATTGGGGAGACAAAACAACTGCTCACCAAGCGAATGGCTCATTCATAGGAGGGCGAACTCTACATGGCAAAACTCAGCTGTCTTTCTACACCTAAAAGACAAGGGACACTCCTTTGAAGATAGCAAGGTCCAAATCTTGGATAAAGAAGAGCTGGTTTGAACAAGGCGTGAAAGAGGCGATTCATGTCAAGGTGGAGAAACCATCCCTGAACAGAGGTGGGGGCCTTCGACACCACCTGTCTGCTACATACAATGCTGTTCTAACATCTGTACCCTGGCGGATTCAGAAAACTTCACACATCCATTCATGCAACTCTCACAAGTAACACCTGTTTCTAAGAGTTGCATAACACATTGGATAATCCTATCACAGTAACGACACAGAATCAACACCTCTGTGAATTTCTTCAGATGTCACCTCTTTGAAGAGTTACAATGTGCCATTGAGATTGGATTAGTGGAAGAGTTTATATGCCGAGAACTTCCCACACCAGTCTGTTGAACTGAAGTAGCTGCTCGGATGAGTAGTGAAACGTCTTCATTGATTACTCAGCAAGTCCAGTTGTTTTTAGATTTACCTATACTAGATATACCATGACCTGGATGAATGAAAATCTTCATAGTCACCTATTATAACCTAGGAGTAAATATTGTATCACTAAATTTTAGACAAGTGACCACCCACCTGAAGTAATTTGACAAAAATGTATTTTTACTGATTATTCATTGTGTTTCTAGCTGGCCAGATTTTAAATTGAAGATTTTTAATGTATACTTTCTAAACAACTTGGTCTTAAAGTACACCTTAACTATATTGCGCAATACGTACTAACATAGCTACTGATACGGTTGGAGACTCTATGTTCAAGTGGACACAGTCCATCCCTCAAATGTGCTCTACAGAAATCTTGAAATCCCATGCTCGAATGATGAAATTGCTCCCGGCTAGCAGATATCAAGAAATGTCCCTACAGATTCTCCACAACTCATATCTGACTCCCGAAAGACGCTATAAAATGGGTAGTCTCCCCTCGGATAGTTGTACTCGATGCCAAGCCCCCAAAGCAGATCTCTTACATATGTTTTGGCTCTGTCCTAAAATCACAGATTTCTGGCGGGATGTTTCCTCTTATTGGATGCAGATAACTACCAAAGAGCTCCGACCAACCGTGGAGTGGGCACTGTTTAGTTCTATAACACATTACCCGCATCTCACTAGGGTAGAGAAACAATTGGCGGCCCGGCTGGCAGCAGCGTCCAGGAAGGCAATTCTTCATCAATGGCTCTCTCCCGATGGCCCTTCCCTCCTACTCACTAGACAAAAACTACACTACATCTTTCATATGGACTGGCTCGAGGCTACAGTCACAAAAGGACAGCAGGTAGATACATTTTTCTCTATTTGGCACACCTATATCATCAGTCTCCCACCCTCGCTTAAGTATCTAACTACATATACATTCCAAAACACTACATGGTACGACTTGGAAACCCCTAGAGATAACCCATTATTATTGGAAACCGCCCAGTATATTCAAAATCTATTTTACGGGAATGGAATGACATCAGGATCACCCCCCAGGACTCAGCGAACTAATAGGCTATTGGCCTCATACTTAAGGTAATCGATCTTGACCTATGGAAATGTTTTGTATTTTGTGACTTACTATTTCAGAGCAATTACCCCTTGTTTGTTTATTTGTTTGCTTTTATTTTCTAAATCCTTTTCTTTCTCTTTACCTTTGCATTGCATGTATGTACCATCCTAAGTCATCCTACTTTTCATTCAAGACCTCTGGAAGGTCTAAATGTATCCTATTGATGTACATGCCTGATTCTCAATAAAAACAAGTTGATAAAAAAAAGTACACCTTAACTAATTATTTTACTAAAGTATTATTATGGGACAAATTTACCTAGGGTCAAATATCGAGGGTTAATTAACCCTCGATATTCGACTGCCGAATTGAAATCCTTCGTCCCAACGATCGAAGGAATAATCGTTTGATCGAACGATTAAATCCTTTGAATTGATCGATTCGAAGGATTTTAATCCATCGATCGAACAAAATTCCTTTGATCAAAAAAACCTTGGAAAGCCTATGGGGACCTTCTCCATAGGCTAAAATTGGCCTCGGTAGGTTTTAGGTGACGAACTAGGGGGTCGGAGAATTTTTTAAAGAGACAGTACTTAGACTATCGGATAGTTGAATAGTCGAGCGATTTTTAGTGTGAATCGTTCGATTCGAAGTTGAAGGTAGTAGTCAAAGGTCGAAGTAGCCCATTCGATGGTCGAAGTAGCCATATTCGAACCATTTGAAATTTGAACATTTTTCCTCTATTCCTTCACTTCCAAAGTGTGGAACAGCAATTTATCTTAGCAGATTTAGCAGTGGAAAATTAAGAGGCGCAGATATGTGCTGCCCCTGAAAAAACACTGTGTAATCTCATATTAATTAGGCTTTTTGCATATCTGCTATTGCTTACATACACGTTTCGACAGAAAAACTCTAAATGGGACTCATTACTACAGAAGACTAAAAAGCTAATTTTCTTGGATAAAACTAAAAGTATGCTGATACTCATCCAATCATGCAAAATCACATAAGCTTTTGCTATATTTAATGACACAGCAACTGCTGCTTGCGTACATACCCATTTAAATTACAGCGGTTATTTAATGCAGACATTTAAAAGTGCCCACTTTTTATGTGTGTGATGTCAACAGCAGCTACCAAGCTACATACAATCCAGTGAACACCAAAAAGATAACTGATCAGAGGATTACTGCAAGTGGTGTGCTCCTATATATATTGAGGTGGCTTGTATATGCAGAGCTGTACATTAAAACATTACATTATAGATAAGACAGGATACAATACACTGTAAATAAAAACAGTTAATAAATACAGTTAAGTGCTGTAATGTAATAAAATCCAAAAAGAGAACAAATTTGTGTACAAATAAGAATAAAAATTAGCATTTCATAATGTAAAATTCTTCATTAGAATTTTTATTGCATTGTGAATCTTAATTGTGCATTGTGAAGCTTTAATACCTGCTTGAAGGTGGCATAAACTTTTGGAGCGAAAATTACTTTTTAATTAAGAAGTTGTATTACATACACTGTGCACTATGTAGCTAAATCGCAAACTAAAAAATTTGCAATCGATATCCTAATGTTGTGTGAGGGGCAAAGAGTTTGCAAAGGCAATAATTTTCACTTTGCGAAAAGACACGTCCCTCAAGTTCAACCTTTTAACTCTATTTTAACCTGCCTACCTGGTAGTTAATCAAGAGGAAGTCAAACCCCCATTTGAAGCCTCCACAATTTGCCTCAGAGGGCAAAAAATTCCATTCTGACTCCAAAATGAGACTAGTTCCTGGATCAACTTGTACTATGAGCTATCTTCCATAACCCTGTATTCCCTTGCTTGCTAAAAAGCTATCCAACCCAATTTTAAAGCAACTGTATCTAATGTATCGGCCAGTACAACTGATTCAGAGAGAGAAATCCACATCTTCACAGCTCTCACTGTAAAAAACCCCTTCCGAATATTTAGGCGGAACCTCCTTTCTTCTAATCGGAATTGGTGACCTTGTGTCAGCTGGAAAGTCCTACTGTTAAATAAAGCATTTGAGAGATTATTATATGATTCCCTTATATATTTATACATACAGTAGTTATCATATCACCCCCTAAATGCCTCTTTTCCAGTGTGAACAACCCCAATTTGGCCAGTCTCATAACTAAGATGTTCCATATCTTTTACCAGCTTAGTTGCCCTTATCTGTACCCTCTCTAATACAATAATGTCCTCTTTGAGTGATGGAGACCAAAACTGTATGACATATTCTAGATGGGGCCTTACAAGTGCTCTATACAGTGGAAGAATGTCCCCCTCCTCCCGTGACTCTATGCCCCTTTTAATACAGCTCAAGACCTTATTTGCCCTTGATGCTGCTCACTGGCATTGCTTGCTACAGCCAAGTTTATCATCTACAAGGACTCCAAGGTCCTTTTCTATTATGGATTTGCCTAGTGCAGTCCCATTAAGGGTATAAGTGGCTTGGATATTCTTACATCCCAGGTGCATGACTTTACATTTATCAACATTCAATCTCATTTGCCACTTAGCTGCCCAGATTGCTAGTTTGTCAAGATCCTGTTGCAAGGATGCTGCATCCTGAATGGAATTAATTGGGGTGGATCGTTTTGTGTCATCTGCAAACACCGATACATTACTTACAATACTCTCCCCTAAGTCATTGATGAACAAGTTAAATAAAAGTGAACCCAATACCGAGCCCTGAGGGACCCCACTAAGAACCTTACTCCAGTAGAGAATGTACCATTAACAACCACCCTCTGTACCTGATCCTGTAGCCAGTTTCCTATCCATGTGCAAACCACTTAATTAAGCCCAACAAACCTTATAGTTTAAAAAGCAGTTATTTGTGGGGCACCGCATCAAAGGCTTTGGCAAAATCCAAATAGCTCTACTGCTCCCCCACAGTCCAGTATATTACTTACCTCATCATAAAAAGCTATCAAATTTGTCTAACATGGCCTATCCTTCATAAAGCTATGTTGATTGCTGCTCATAATGCCATTCACTAAGAAAACATTTTGAATGGGATCCCTTAACAAGCCTTCAAATAATTTGCCCACCACAGATGTCAAATTTACTGGCCTATAATTGCCAGGCTGAGATCGTAATCCCTTTTTAAATACTGGAATTACATCATCTTTTCTCCAATCCATAGGCACCATACCAGATGAAAGGTAATCTGAGAAAATCAGAAATAGGGGCCAGTCTAAAACTAAACTAAGCTCTCTTAGAACCCAGGGGTGTATGCCATCTAGCCCTGGTGCCTTGTTTACATTCATTTTTATTAAAGCTTTATAAATCATATCCTGAGTCAGCCACTGACTAGATTGAGCTAAAACATCAGTGCAGCTATAAAGTGAGCCTGGGAACTCAGACTCCTCTTGTATACACTGAAGAAAACTGGTTTGCCTTTTCTGTATCTGCTACAACCATACTGGTACCATTATTTAAAGGAGCAACACTCTCAACCCGCATCTTTTTACTATTAATATATTAAAAAACGTTTTGGGGTTAGTCTTAGCCTCAACCGCAATGCGCTACTCATTTCCTTTTTTTGTCTTCCTAATTGCTGTTTTACAACATTTACCTCTTCTAAGGTAATGGCTCACAGAAATTCCCAGCATTATTCCTCTCACTGGCTAAAACATCGGCCCATGTTTTAGACAGTTTTTTTTTTCTTGTACAAATTGAGCACAATAATGAGCAACTGAGAGCTTGCAGTGCTTTGATGTATGCACAAGCCACTCTGCACTTGTATCCATAGCAGTAGAAAATGATCCCTATGAATTTTTGTCTTTGTCACAATCTTAGGATGTTAGAATTACCATATAATATTATTATTTAACCTTTTATTTTCCATTTGCATACACTATGGGGAATTGAATCAATCTAACCTTCCTTTATATCTTTAGAATGCGGGAGGAAACCCACACAAGATACAAAAGAGCCTTAAATATCCTATAAAATATATCCTTATACAGTAAATAGTACTTGGAGATGTCCTCAGTTATAATTGGTGTTAAGCAATATTATTTCTGTAACTGTGTGTTCCTTATATTTGTACCTACTTTTTTTGTGGTCAAAACTATGGTGACTTCTGCTATCATTAATTTTGCAATCGGGAGTATATTATTCCCTGTATAATCTCTATCGCTACTTACATTAAAGGAAAACTATATCCCCAAACAATGTAGGTCTTTATAAACATATATTGCATAAAACAGCTCATATGTAAAACTCTGCTTCATGTAAATAAAGCATTTTCCTAATCTATATTTTAGTAGTAAGCGCCATTGGGTAATCCTAAATACAAAATTGCCATTTTAAAAAATAAGGGGCGCCCCCTGGGATCATATGATTCACGGTGCAGACAAACCAAACAAATAATACATTTTAGGTCATATAAGCCAATTAAAGAACAAAGTTCTGTCTTTTGCTTCCACACTTCTTCCTGTTACAGTTAGAGCTGCATTATTTCTGGTCAGGTGATCTCTGAGGCAGCACAGAGAATATCATAAAATGGAAAAAGGGCAATATTTACTTAATTATATATTTCAGCTTAGTAATAAGCCACTTAAAATTATATAAACCATCTAAAGTATTTATTTTGTGGGTATAGTTTTCTTTTAACTGGAACTATAGTAACGTATTATGTTGGGTTTATGGAAATATTTATGTTATATCAAATATGACAAAAGATTAACAAGACAAGGAAGGTTTTGTAGTAAAAAAACTACATAACTGAAAAATAACTGCTTTAAAAATGTGAAATATTTGTCAATGTTTTTCAAAAGTCTACCCTTAGTGGGCAAAATTAGGTGGTTTAGTGATTTTAATGATGTCTTTGGTAATATTTTTTTACAGTCCTTTTGAAGATATTGATGTGATGTACAAACAGCACTGTTCAAAGGAAAGAAGAAAAAATGCATTCAATCAGTAGAGAATAACCAAGTTTTGTAAGAAACAGATTGTATTCTATTCAGAGAGCTTTTCATGGTGGATTAAAGCCTGATGTACATTATTCTTTAAAAAACTGTCAGGCCCCTTATCCACTGTGCTTAAAGGTTACAGACGTGAACATATAGCCAATGCGACAGTTCAAAAAGCATAAATCCATTTTTCATTGTGAGTTCTGAAAACAGAATAAAACAGAATAAATGCACCCATGGAGAATGACTACAGTGCAAACCACTAAACCTTGAGATGTACACCTGGCTCTTATCTAGAGCTTGATGGCTTGGAAGTACAGGATAAACATAGCAAAAAGAGGTCACTGGAAAGATCACAGTGCTTTGAGATGTGACTAGCAAATAAATGTGTTTCTCTGGAGTCTCCTTCCCAATTCATGTGTAACCTGATGATACAGTTAAATCAAAGCAAAAGCAGTTCATCAAGTTTACTCTTCTATTTCTATGGCAAATATTACCAGTTTTATAGGTGTTACTTAAGTTTGCTTGCTTTGACTGGGCCAAGTGAATCTGTTGATCAATGAAGATAGAGATCACTCAGGGTGTGTGGTGTCAAATCAATTTCTCTGGCCAAAATAAGTTCAACGTATACTGTATAATTATTAGCACTAGCAAGTGGCAAGTAGCAGTATTCTAATCAGTGGCAACAAAAACGTTCCAAATATTCAACACAACCCATCCCCATCTTTGACAAGTGATGACAATGGCAGTTACTGTTACATAGTGGTCTCATTCTAACATCACCAGCGTTTGCCATAGGTGGGAAAGGGTGGCATATATATTAATGGGAACCAATGTAAGGAGGGGAAAGGCATTTTGATCAGTCAGATTTCTCCCTACGAGCACCACATGAGTCACACTGCCTAGTGTGCCATATCTCATATTTATTATAAATAATTATATACAAATCACATCATAAAGTTTACTGATGACATGACCGTGGTGGGTCTCATCAGCAATACTGACGAGTCACCATGCAGAGAGGGGGTGCAGCGGTTAACAGATTGGTGCAGAGCCAAAAACCTGTCTCTCAATCTAGACAAAACAAAGGAGATGGTCATTGACTTTAGGAAGACTAGGAGTGACCACCTGCCACTGTACATCGACGGCTCTAATGTGGAGATCGTCAAAAGCACCAAATTCCTTGGTGTCCACCTGGTGGAGAACCTCACCTGCTCCCATAACACCAGCTACTTAGCCAAGAAAGCCCAACAGCGCCACTTCCTGCGCAAGATGAGGAAATCCCATCTCCCACCATCCATACTCAAAACCTTCTACAGAGAGATTATTGAGAGCATCCTGAGCAGCTGTATCACTGTCTGAGCTGGGAACTGCACTGTCATAGAAAGCAAGACCCTACAGAGGTTAGTGAAGACAGCAGAGAAGATCATAGGTGTCTCTCTTACTTCCATCACTGACATTTACACCACTCGCTGCATCCATAAAGCCACCAGCATTGTGGCTGATCCAACACACCCCTCACACTCACTGTTCACACTCCTGCCATCTGGAAAAAGGTACCGAAGCATTAGGGCCCTCACTACCAGACTGTGTAACAGTTTCTTCCCCAAAGCCATAAGGCTCCTGAATACTCAGGGACCCGACAGATCTCTCTCACATACACACTCCATCTGACCTTACTACATACCACAATGTTACACAGCCACTGGACACCATTGTATAAATAAATAGCCATTGGATACAATTGTTCTCTATGAGCACATCTGCACTTTATCATGTTCTTTATCATGTTCTTACTACTATCATATCACAATGATACACCCATCATGTCTGACGTTTAGCATTTTTTACTTAACATATTACATCTGTTGAGTGTGCACTGTATTGTCCTGTCCCTGCACTATGCTGTCCTGTCTTGCAGGAGTTACATATTTTTGCACTTGCGCTTTTTGTCTGTTGTCCAGTACATCTATGTTTTCTGTTGCACCATGGTCCTATATGGATGAAATGACAATAAAACTCACTCTTGACTCTCTCTCTTGACTATAGCTTCTATCAGCTCATTTGTGTTCAGCCATTTTTTTTATCTACACACCCCACTAGGTTTGTTAAAAAGAGGCTTAGGCCAATGACACATAGGGTGATTGCCAGAGGCTTGTCACAATGTTATGTTATTTCAAGCTCAGCAAACCAAAACATTTTCAATTGCCTCTCTACTGACTGAAATGGCCAATGCCACAAAGAACAAATGTTTTGTCTTAGGACACTGGGAAAGCACAATTGTGTTTGCTTTAGTTGTCTGAACCATTAACAACTTTGGATTGGTAACAAAATGTTCTGAATTACTACATGATATGAGCAAATGTTGCTCAGAAACATGGTTTTTAGCATTTTCCAAAAGATAATCACCAAATGCATGGGTGCAACCCATCTAAGTGACTTAGCTACCCGTAAATATGTTGTTTTGCACGGCATAACACCTGGAACAGCTACATGCGCTAGCCCACCCTTGATCTGCCCAGGCTGTGGGAAGTCCTTTCCACAGCAATCCATGATACCTTGGACTGAACCCCTCACAGAGTTACCACCTTTCCCTTACTAATGTGGGTTGCTTCCCACTTGTTTCAAGCGGAAGTACTGGTAACTGATGATTATGCTCAGTAACACAAAATTATTTCATAGCTGTAATCCAATTACAGAATGTGTCACAATTTAGAAGATATGAGCAGGCAGGCTGGAGTCCATATACTTGGCATTGTTACATTTTGTAGACAAACAGTCAGCCAGCACTCACCACTTTAATTCTTATGTGGAGCCACCAGGTGCACAACAAATGGTGTCCACTTCCACCAACTCCAGTAATCCAAAAAATCGTAATAGACAACACCAGTCTTGAAAAATATTTAAAAAAGCCTTTATTGTTACTTCGTGGCTTTATCATCTGAACAAATGCAACAATGTTTCAAGCCACATTGCCCTTTATCAAGTTAATGTTTCACACGGTTACACATTTTGATATTGCCTTGTATGGCGCCATCTTGTGGCTTAATCCTTAAACACATCATGAACTACAGATCAAAAGATTTTAATCATATCTACATTTTGTCAGTGGTGTCTCCCTCTCCACATCTATGCTGCTACTTCCTTGTTCAAATATCTGTAATATTAAAAACATAAATAAAAATCCAGTTAAAAACAGAATGTAGATCATAATCTCGGTTAAGGGCATGGCGTTCCATCGTTTCTAAGCAACTTATCCACCATGCCTCTTTCTTGAACAGTTCCTTATTTCTGTCCCCTCCCCGTCAGAGTTTGGGTACATTGTCTATGACTTGATTGTTGGACCCCATGACCTTTTTCCACAAAGTGGCATGCAACCGCCTGATCTGTTGTCTTTAATCGTATAGCGCACTTATGCTCCCGTATCCTATCTCTGATCATGCGGGTATTCTGCCCCACATATAAATACCCACAGGGGCATTTAACAATGTATACTACAAAAGCAGATGTACAGGTATAATATCCCCTGATCTTAATAGGGTTACCCTTACGTGAGTGGTATACAATGTCTCCCTTTTAGCAATTGCAGCAACAATTACAGGAAAGACACGGAAAAGTCCCATTATTTTTGGGCGTAATACGCCTTGTCTAATTTGTTTGCCCCCCAGGTCCGATCTCACCAACATGGAGCCAAGGGTTCTGTTCTTTTAATATGACATGAGGGGTAGAGCTTGAAAAGCCTCCACAGTGAGTACCCCCTCCTTGAGTAAACTCCAGTGTCTATTAATAATCTTACAATGTTACATTTTGTACAATAGTTTGCAAATGAGGCTTCTAATGTTAGGTTTAGAACCTAGGGTTAGGTTACAATACAGTGCTGCCGAACACAAGTACTTTGGCTTCATTCTGGAAACAAGGGCTTATGTCTGTGGAACACAGAAGGAAAAACATGTTGGCTTGCATCTGCACTATGCACTTTGCACCCTGCCCCACAATTTGTAAATTAGCTCTTTTATTTTCTTGGCCTTTCCCAATGGACTGGAGTTAGGAAAGAAGATATACTTCTTTAAGATCCTTTGCCCACCATCCTTTGCAGCATGGGGCCCATAGAATCCATAGTTCTTAATTATAAATTCATATTTATATTGAATTTTGAATTTAAGTCACAAAGTTGGGGGATGTGCATAGCTTTTTATTTTTTCTTCGCCCTGCTTCAACTTTCTCTGAGTTGGCTGATTTATAAATACGAAAGCCCAACAAAATAACTCTCAGAGGTGGGAGGGTGTAATGGCAGAGCTGCAATAATTTGCCACTTTATAAATATCCCATTGGTGATGTCTAGTCTTTTAAAACATATTTGGTTTCAAACGGTATAAGCTCTATGCACTTAAAAGCTCTACAGTTCTGCTTAATGCATGCTTTTTGTGAGAAACTACATGTCATCACACCCAATTATACTGTATTGGTAAACACGGGAAAGTGCTGTCATTCTGTAATCATAGGCCAGGGATAAGCTCCAGAGAAAGAAAAGACATTCAATTTCATCTGGCAAAGTAAATGAGAGTCCTCTAATGAAGGATACTACAGACAATCCTGTGGGTTTTTTTAACCCTTTTGCTGCCAGCCGCTTTGTCCGATTTGGTACTTTTATTGCAAGACCATTTTATATATATATATATATATATATATATATATATATATATATAGACATTCTTGATAAAGGCCCTAATGTGGGCCGAAACGTTGGATACTTGAGTGATGTTGAAATAAACCTTTCTTTGATTGAAGATTTGGTGTGCTGGTCCACTTTGAACATTATATATATATATATATATATATATATATATATATATATATATATATATATATATACAGTATATATATTTAGATTTCTCACTTGTATAGAAACGTCTGTAATGCAACCTCGCTAAATGCTTCAATAAAATCCTGCAGAGGCAGTTTTGCATCAGCATTGCGTGAGTGACTTCCGATTTTTCTCTTTACACCACATTCCACTTAACAGTAGGTATACCCTAGTAAACTACACATTATTGGAAAGAACAGATTCTCACAAATTGTAAATTGGTAAATATATCTTTGTACTCCAAGTTGCAAAATTGCAATTCTTTCCTAAATAAAAACTTTCGGCCAGATCTCGATCGGTGAAGCCCGTCGGGGGGCCCCATACACGGGCCAATAAGCTGCCGACACGGTCTGTCGGCACCTTTTATCGGCCCGTGTATGGCCACCTTAAGTTGTCACACAGAATCAGGATTGGTGTAATAATAGGCTTACCTAAGTATGTGGCATATAGGGGCCCCAAAATAAAGATACCCTATATGAGCTATCAGTTCTGTAATTTCTTGATGCTTATGAGTGGCTTGCACCTTGCAGTGCATGCTTTGTATTTACTTTCATGCAGTCTTCTCTTTATGGTAGACTTGGATATCAATACACCTACCTCCTGGAGAGTGGTGTTCACTTGTTTAATTGTTGTCTTCCATGGAAGGATGGGTTTTTCTGTTTTTGCAGCTTAAGGATGGCTTATTTCACCTGCATGGAGAGCTCCTTTGACCGCATGTTGTCTGTTTGGAGCAAAATCATCTGCATACAAGTACCCCCCTCAAATCAACTCCAGGGCTTTTATCTGCTTCATTGATAATGATATAATAAAGGAATTGCCCACACCTGCCCATGAAATAGCCTTTGAGTCAATTGTCCAATTGATTTTGAGCCCCTGAAATGAAATGATTGTGTTAAAAAGGCTTTAGTTTGTCACATTTTTATGCAATCTTTTTGTTCAACCCACTGAATTAAAGATGTAAGTCTGCAGTTCAACTGCATCTGAGTTGTTTCATTTAAAATTCATTGTGGTAATGTACAGAACCAAAATTAGAAAAAAAGTTGTCTCTGTCCAAAGATTTATGAGCCTAACTGTATGTATTCTACATGGCTTTGAAACTAGTTCTAGAGCCTCCAAGTATTATGGAGTTAAGTACATGTAGTGCACACAAATAAAATAAATATACATAGTGGTTTCAGTGAAAATGTTTTTTTATTATAATTTTTTTTATTATAATACATTATATGATAAGATATAAGCAGTGATGTTCTAAAATATATACAGTATGTATCTTTTGTTTTCTTCAGAATAATCATTATAAGATATCTCTTTCTTGTTTAGGAATTATTTTAAAGCTCCCAGCTTTATTAATTATAATCACTAGCCATTCCAGGCAATTATGGCTGAACTCTAACCTGATACTCCATAACCCAAATCTAAACACTATCTAGGAAATTGGAAGTGAAGCAGGTTTGCCAGAGAGCTGATTATTGCAGTGACTGCTTTTTGCTTTGTGCTTTAAGCAATGGGTCACACACTTCTTATTGCTTTTGACAAATGTGCCTGATTTCTTAGCTGTCAGCTATTTTTGGCAGCCTCTGGAGCCTGCAGCCTCTAATGAGATTATTTAGAATCTTTATTTAAACGTGTGGATTAGGACAAAAGTAATGCCTTCAAAATGAGAGGGATAATTTTGTTTAATTTAATGTGTATTTACCCCACTGGCAAGAATGCACATTAACAGCTTTGGGATCTTCGAGTACAGAGGTCAGAATGTGAACACACTGGGAGACATATTGTTATTTATTTACTAGTGCAAATACATTTAGTTTGGCTAGGATGGAGACTACTAAAAGAAATGTAACATCAAAAAAATTAAGGTGTTTTAAAAGAATGAAAGTATAATAAACTGTTGCCATGCACTGGTAAAACTGATGTGTTTGTGTAACCTTTTGTTGTTACTCTATTTTATTGTGGCACAGTTAATGACAATCAGGTAGACCTTTTCATGAAAGATACTGGGAACTGGAATTTATAGTGCAGTGCTTCCACCTAGTAGGTACTGAGGAATTACACCTCAGGGGAGTCCCACTAAGAAACTTAAAGTACACAGTTTGCAGTAAACCAATATAACTTTATATACTGTATATAAATACAAAACAGTGGGATTTGTGCAGCACAGAATAGCACAGGATAAGAGTGGTGTATTTAATGAACAAACAGAATTGCACATTTTTTTCACGCTGCAAATGACCAAAAGAGCTTTTAAAATATAGTAAAAATCGCAATTTGCAACAACTTTGGTGGCGGAAAAAATAATCGCAAAACAGTTTTGCAAATTGCTAATTTAAATCAAGTGAAAATGCTATCAATGCTATTTTTACACAAAACACCCACCCACAGTGGCCGCATTCACGCAAACACCCATTTAATTTGCTAATATTTGTTTGCAATGCAAATTTGCAAAAAATGGAAAGACAGGCAAAGCAGTGTGATATTTTAGCATTCAGAA
This sequence comes from Xenopus petersii, assembly GCA_038501925.1. NCBI lineage: Eukaryota > Metazoa > Chordata > Amphibia > Anura > Pipidae > Xenopus > Xenopus petersii. Next base: position 51,828,096 of record CM076679.1, read on the forward strand.
AAAAACAGGGTCAATGCAACCATTTGCAAATAAATATGTGATGTGCAAACTTTATAAATGACCCCTGTGACTGTGAATAAAAATCACACAAAATAACCCTTCCCCTGTGAAACTTTGTGGAGTATCCAATCCCTGTCAAATTGTCCTGTTTCCCCTGGTAGCACTACCTCATTCAAAGTACCTTTCCCTTTGGATAAGCAGTTGCTCTCACATAGTAGGCTCACCAGAAACACCTGTCCTCACACTGGGGACACTTGGCCAAAGAAACAAAAACAGGAGGTCAAATGCTTATTCAAAGCAGAGCACACCACAAACCGCAAAGCTCTCCTTGGTCAGCCTTTTCAAGTAGCACTTTCACCCTCAAGTTGCCTTTCTCTATCTCCCATTGGCAGGGCCGGCCTTAGGCCAATTGGATCAATTGGGCCCAATTGGGCCCCGCACCTCTGAGGGCCCCGCACTGCCCCTTTCCTTTCTATTTTGTGCCTGTATGCCCTTATTTTCCTAAATACTTGCTGTGTCAGTAGCCAGCAACACTTTGTCTAGGGCCCCGCCAACATGGTCCCAATTGGGCCCCACATTTGATAGGATCAGCCCTGCCCATTGGCTCTAACCAGATGCTGCAACAGGGGCTCTTTCATAAGCTCCCCCTGCCAAACCCATGGATTTGGCTCCAAACCCAGGCTCTTCCTTGATCATCCTCTTCTTTCCAGATGTCCTCTGGAAATAAGGTCTTCTTCCGCCAATCAGTCACTCCCCTGCCTGTAACTGGGATCAGTAATGTCACATGCAGAACAGGGGGAAATCAGATTGCTCACCTGGGTGAAAATGGCACAAATCTTCTCTTGCTGAGATTTTTCACTAGCGATGTCTCTGCGATTTGTCATTTTGCCAAATTTGTGCTAAAAAATTTAAATCCGCTCTTTAGTAAGTTTGCCCCTATATGCAAGTCCTACACTACTTTAAGTATTCTAATGCTGTGGATTTTAAATCAATAGTCCCCCAGCAAACAGTATGACTGAGTAGTAAAACCATTTTGAAGCTTTTAAGCCCTAAATAAGTATGATACATTTGTAAACATGTAGACAAATACAAGAGGTCCTCTGCACTCAACCCATTATCAATATATTTAAGACAAACATTTTGTGCATAATGCTACTCAAAAATGCCTTACCCTTTAAATAACACAGGAATTGTTTGTCCATATATTGCAATTTATTTAAGCTGGCCAACTACGTCAAAGTCATCCCATATCTGGCCAGTCCTATGCTCAATTTTCATCTGATTCATCAAGAATTCTATTGCTTCATTATACATTTTACAAAGGGACTAAGTTTAACCTGCAACTTACTAGCTGCTTTAAAAGTAAAACTCCCATACTTGGCTGCCCTTTTATTAGACACCAGTGGGATCACCTGACTATAGCTGGGAAAGGTGGGAGCTACAACACGGAGCTGATCACTGTTCCTGTATTACTATAACCAACAAGGAAAAGTGCAATGAGGCTGTGACCACAAAATACATATAGACAAATACAAGGGGTCCTCTGCACTCAACCCATTATCAATATATTTAAGACAAAGACATTTTGTGCATACTGCTACTGAAAAATGCATTACCCTTTAAACAACACAGGGATTGTTTACATTTGTAAACATGTATGCCATATAAAAGGCAAAATATGTCTTTTCACAAGACAAATGAGATAGAGGATAGCTAATATGATGTGAAACAAACAAGTTTAGTTCAGATTTTTTTTACTATAATTTTGTGAATTTATACTGTAGTTATTGCAGTGGGTGGTCCATCCAAATTTAAACACCAAAAAATTGCATGTGAATTGTGTAAATACATTAAGGCTGCTTTCTAACAAAACAGTAGCATAAAACAGTTTATAGAACATTGGGAACCTAAAATGATCCACCAGTTTTTCATTTGTCTGCACTATTTTAGGTCTCTTTCTCTGAAGTTGACAGCAACGTTGAAGAGAATTGTATTTATTGTGTTTCCACTAGCCTCCTTTGCTGTTTTTTCAATTTTTACTTGGAATGGAAAAAAACAATGACAAATAATGTCCTTTTGAACTCAACAATTGCTAATAACCTTAGAATACTGTATTTAATTAGAAGTTAAGGAAAGTAGCAAAATCTAAAAGAGGATTAAAAATAGTAACAAAATATAAATTTTATTATGCATTTCAAGCTCATTTTAAATCATTTGTGTTGGTGATCAGCTTCTGATAAGTATGTCGCCTGTTTGTGATACCAGTTTAGCCCTACCACTTACTGTTAACATTATGATTCCCAGAAGCACCACAGCATAAAATGCCACCACATGCATTTTTTTTGGCTCTTACACATGGTAGTTTTAATGCAATTGCAAACACATGCTGAGCACAAAAAAACACATATACAGCTATGGAATCCATTATTGGGAAACTAGTTATCCAGAAGCTCCAAATTAGGAAAGGCCATCTCCTATAGACTCCATTTTAAACAAGTAATTAAATTAAAAAAATAAAATAAAGACATTTCTGCAGTAATAAAACAGTACATTGTATTGATCCAAACAAAAATATAATTAATCCATACTGGTGGCAAAACAATCCTATTAGGTTTATTTAATGTTTAAATGATTTTAATAGAATGGTATGGAATGGAGATTCAAATTACGGAAAAATTTTTTTTTAACATTTTTTTTATTGGAAACCCAGCATAAACAAACAAGTTATTTCACTTTTGTAACAATACAGTTTAGTCATTCAATGTTGCATACAGACATTTGTCTAATAAAGTGTTGATTTATACAAGAAAGTGCACATTGTCATTTCTTTAAGCGTATTTAAAGCATGTTGAGCTGTATTTGTTAAGATGAGGTGGTGGCGTTCACATCTCTATAGCCACCACTACATCTAAACCAATAGGTGCTGGATAGTCCTTTATTTTTAACTAATAAAAAAAAAAAAAAAAACAAAACGAACAATACGATTATTTAGAGTTAAACATGCCCCTTTTTTTTTTCCCTTCGACGTATTGAGCGTGGGATATCCATAGTCGCCCAAGAGTTGATGAGTCCTGGGAGGCAGCTGCAATCTTGTTATGCAGGAGTCATTGTTGCTAAGACTAATGGGTTGGTGCCACGTAGGCATTCTAAGTCATACCACGGGGTGTATCGAAAAGTAGAGATTGTAAGTTGTCTAATGTCAGACGAAAGGCTTAAGATGTAGGAGGTCCAGGTGTTGAAAAACTTATCAGTATGGGTATTTTTATTTATGGAAGCTTCCAGCCAATCCATATGAAATAGGAAATGTAGCTTGTTCTTAACCAAGTTTATAGATGGTGAGGTGGGAGAAAGCCATTCTTGTAGTACAGCTTTTCTTGTTGCTGCAGCTAATCTTTCTGCTAATGCTCTATTGGCTTTAGATATTTGTTGTGTCCCCCTGACTTTGCTAAATAGGGCCCATTCTATATATGGTTCAAATGTTTGCTTGGTTAATGATTGCAAGCATTTGTATACGTCTAACCAAAGTGTATTGATAACTGGGCAAGACCATATACAATGCAGTAGTGTGGCATCTGTTCCAGAGCACCTCAGACATGTTGGGTTGGGTAATATGCCCATTTTGTATCTCTTTAGGGGGGTCAGGTAGGATTGGTTTAGTATTTGTAGGGCCATAATCTGGTATTGGCTAGACGGTATTGTTCTCATAGAGTGAGAATGAAGTTTAACAACATCAGTTGTGGTGATAGTCAATATAGCTTCTGACCATTTCCCAAAGGGGGTATCACTTAACAAGGGATCTGGGGTCACCCTAATGATTTTGTGGATAGAGGATGTAGAGTGTATGGTATTAGCTCCTTTCCATATATGATTTAGAGGATTAGACATATCTTGGTCTGTCATCCTGTGTAGGACATCTCTTGCATAGTGAGACGCTTGAAGGTAATAGAAATATTGTCCACGGAGGGAAGGGAACTTGGCGGAGGCTTCTGGGTGTGTCATAACAGTTAAGTTTTTGGTTAATATGTCTCTGACACAGTAAATGCCTTCTTTGCGCCAGTTGTTACATTTGTTAGTAAGCCACTTGGGAAATTAGACATTTGTTAGTAAGCCACTTGGGAAATTTTTATTATCAGTCCATGGTAGATATAATGAAAGAGATTGTGTGGCTTTCCATCTGTGGCGAACATTTCTCCAAGCTTTGTAGGTGTTTATAAATAAAGGATTGTTTTTTTGTGTTTGTGTGAGTTCCAGAGGTGAGATGTGGATCAGTGAGTTCAGGTATGTAGTTCCCATGATTTTAGACTCTAAGTTTGTATTGCTATATGTTTTTGTATCATAGATCCAGTCTCCAATGTGACGTAGCAAAGATGCTTCATTATAGTCTCTCACATTTGGGAAGTTTACACCTCCATTAATTTTAGGATGTTGGAGTTTGAAAAGGCTATCCTTGGTCTTTCCCCCCCAAATAAACTTTCTGAATAGTTTGTTTATTAGCTTTTGATCTGATTGTTTAAGTAATAAGGTAACATCTGGATTTTGTATAAAAGCTTAGGAAAGTATACCATTTTAATAAGGTATGCCCTTCCCAAAAAAGAGAGACTTAGTGTTTTCCAATTTGCTAGGTCATTCTGGATGTCGGATATGGTTTGACTTATGTTTAGTTTGTAAGTGTCCGTATGGTGGTTCGTAAATTTGATGCCTAGATAGGTGATGTGGTGTTGTGCTTTTTTGAAGGGGATGTCTTGTGTCCAGTCTGTGGGTATGGTATGTTTTAGTTTGATGGCTTCTGATTTTTCATAGTTTATTTTTAGACCAGAGAAAGTGGCATATCTATTAATAGTTTCCATGACGACAGGAATATCTTGGTTCGGTCTATTTATAAATAGGAAAATATCATCTGCGAATGCTATTATTTTATGATGTGTTTGTCCAATAGTAAGACCTTGATATTTGTGGTATTGGGGATAGGGGACAACCTTGTCCAGTCCCTTTACGAATGGGGAATCTATCAGAGTTTATGTTATTCACTGTGAGAAAAGCTGACGGGGAGGTGGATAGGTTACGGAATAGTTTTAATAATTGATGACCGAAGTGTTGAAATTTAAGTAGTCTAAGAAGGTGGGCATAGTATATCCGATCAAATGCTTTTTCTGCATCTAGATTTACTAATATTTCTCCATGTTATGTATATCTATAGATGCCAGAATTTGGCGAGTGGCTTTCACAGAATGTCTGCCTTTTGTGAAGCCTAATTGGATTGGAGACAAGATTCTAGGTAATATTAGTTGTAATCTATCTGCCATTATTTTTGAGAGTAGTTTTAAGTCTTGATTTAAGAGGGAGATAGGTCAATAAGATTGTGGGTTAGTGGGGTCTCTGTCTTTTTTGGGGAGGAGAATTATACAGCCCTCATTTGCTTCTGGCCACAATGGGAGGACTTGAAGCGTGTTGTTGAAGAGGGTCTGGAGTGTTGGCGTGACATCAGGTGCTAGGATTTTGTAAAATTCAGCGCTAAGGCCGTCTGGACCAGGGGATTTGCCTAATTTTAGGGTTTTAATAGTCTGTAAAATTTCACTTTCCGTTATTAGTGCATCTAGTATGTTCCTTTCCTCTATTGTAAGTTTGGGTAAATTTGCTTCTCGCAAAAAAGCGAGTCCCTCTTCGGGATTGTCAGTTTCTGTGGCATAAAAATTTTGAAAGTATTGAGCCATCGTTTTGGTAATTTGTGTGGGAGATGTAATCCAATTTTGATTACTCTGAAGTTTATGAATATATGTTTGTGGGGTTTGTTGTTTGATGATTCTCGCTAACAATTTACCTGTTTTGTTTCCCCATCTAAAGTATTTATTACGTATGTGGTCTATGTTTAGTTGTGCTCTTTCTGTTACCAGAACATCAAAAAGTTTTTTGATTTCGTTATATTCCTCTTGCGATTCTTTTGTTTTGGAGGTTTTAAATTTAGTATACGTTTGTGTAAGTTTTTGTTGTAGGGTTTTATATTTGGCATTATATTGTTTTTTTTGATATGCCAAATATGTGGTGATCTGCCCCCGTAATACCGGTTTGGCTGCTGCCCACAGGAGATTTGGATCGTCAATGGGTGAGGTTGTCATCCACATAGTTGGCCCAGATAGTTTTTAAGTGTTGTTTGAAGTCATCATTGTTGTTGAGGTGGGCAGGGAAGCGCCAGTTAAACGACCTGGGTTGGGGTTTTGGGTGCTGTATGTGCATTATTACTGGGGCGTGGTCTGAAATGATTATGTCTTTTATTTCAGATAATTGTATTGTGTGAAGGAGTGATTGAGAGATGAAGATATGATCTATGCGAGAGAATGTCCTATGGACTCCAGAATAGAATGTATATTCTCTAGCTGTTGGGTGCATATATCGAAAGGAGTCTTGTAATTGTAAGTAAGTGCATAGTGTCTTAAGGTACTTAGCTCTGTCAGTTGTTGGTTTGGAGAGGGTATCTAGGTAACTATCCCAGGTCACATTCATATCTCCCGCCATGATCACATGTGCTGCCTCCCAGGAATCCAGTCTTTGTAGTAGTTCTGTAAAGAAAGTTTGATTAGTATCATTGGGGGCATACACATTTGCTATGATGTAACGAATATGTGAGATTTCTATTAGTAGTAGCAATTATCTGCCTTGTTTATCTTTGAATGTTTTAATAATCTGTAGATTAAGTGATTTCTTAAGTAGGGTAGCAACTCCCCTTGACTTTTTTGTATAGGAGGCCTCTACACAATGATTTAACCAATTAGCTTTGAGGCCGCTACTCTCTCCCGCCCTCCAGTGTGTTTCCTGCAGTAATACAATATGAGGATTTTCTCTTTTCAACCTGTCTAAGACTTTTCTCCTTTTTAAGGGTGAATTAAGACCTCCCACATTCCACGTTAGGATTTTAATATCATTTATAGTCGAGATAGATTGTGTCATGGCGTTAGCCTATACCAGTTTTCCTGTGTGTAAGATGATAAAGAATTGCGTATATGTACAACTGGATCTGTCCCAGCGAGCAGCGTCCAGATGCTAGGTCTACAAATTGGGGGCATGTTAAGCTGAAAAAGAAAAAGTTGAATACATAGAAACATAAAACATTAAACATATACAAACATAAAGTAATAACATATCAAAATAGAGGCATATAATGCATGCCGCATGTTTGTTTCTTGAAGAGAAAAACTGGAGTAAGAGTTTGTGTTGCTTGAGGTCAGGGTCTAGTGCTCTTGTAACACGAAGTGACCATATTTCCCTTGTGGGGAGTCACCATGTAGATCAGTCAGTTTGGAGAACAGAGTTACTGCATGCCATTCGAAGTTTCTTCTTGAGGTTGTAGAGGTTAGTCATTGGGGGTTATGGTGCTCTTGCTAGTATCCCCTCCATCGTTTGATGATTGGAAGTAGCTCATTGCCTTTTGGGGGTCGTCAAAGTAAATTGTTTTGCCGTTATCCAGTACTCGGAGTTTGGCTGGATACAGTAGAGAAAATTTGAGTCTGGCTTCATGTAGGTGTTTGCAAATGGGAGTAAAGTCTCTCCGCTTGGATGTGACGAGTGCAGAAAAATCTTGAAAAAGGAGCAGTTTGTGTCCTTCGAAGGTGATATTTCAGATTTTTCTGTAAGCCTCCAAGATATTTTGTTTGTCAGTGTAATTTAACAATTTAAAAATTACTTGGCGGGGTAAATTTGATGGGACCTTTCTATTTGGTAATGACAATCTGCCGGTTTCATTTGCAGGGTGTCAGGCAGCCATTTGAGAAGTAGATCATCCAATTGTTTTCCCTTTACGGTTTCGGGAATGCCGACTAGTCGCAGATTATTTCTCCTATTTTCCAAATCATCTACTTTATCGGCAAGGATAGAGATTTGGCATTGTTGGAGATCAATTTGGTTTTGAGCCTTTGTCAGGTCATCTTCCAGGGTTGATATCCTGGTTTCTGCTTCTTGTAGGCGCTGCGATTGGTTAGAAGAATGCTGTAGAAGTTCTTCTAGAGTTTCCTTTATACTCGAGAGCTTTTGGTCCAATAGTGGGGCCAGAACCTGTATCAGGTCATCTGCGGCAATCATCTCTGTTTGGCTTATTGGGTGAGATGGTGAGGTTGGAGTTTGTTTTGGTGAAGAGGATGTTTCTGATTGTTTAGTATCTTTTTTTTTGGCTCCTTTTATAGAGCGTTGTGTTGCGTGAGACCCGATATATTTATCCATAGTGTAGTTGTGCTGTCGGGGGTCGCCGTTGGTAGTAGAATGTTTGTCTATAAGTTATACAGTGTAGATTGGAGGTTGGATGAGTCAGATGAGTAGATTCTCTCCTCTTTTTCTTTTTTTTCCTCTTTTTTTTATATTTTTTATTGTTTTTTGTTTTATTTCCCCTTTTACTTTCCCCCTTTTTTTGTTTTTTTTGTTGTTTTTTTTTGATTTTATCTTTTTTTTTTCTTTTCTTTTTTTTTTGTCCTGTTCTTCTGATTTAGGTTAATGTGATCTCAATTATGATGCGGCGTGCACATTTTCATGCCTTTAAGTTACATGGTTTCGGCGCACAAAAAGTATCAGTGTGGCCACAAGTGTAGAAAGAGTCAGTTGGAACAAACAATGATATTTGATATGGTGAGCAGGTTTCGCCTCGTTGACTTGGGCCAGGAAGGCTGTTTTGGAGAGTCCAGAAAAATATCAATAGTGTGCGCTTGTTCACACTGTGTTGTAGAGTTGGTTGTGGAGAGTTTTTAATTTTGTGGGTGCTCTAGGTGCGTGGTCCCCTGTGGACCTGTAGTAAGAGTGTCCTGCCGGGATGAACACTAACCCCCCCTGTTTGGTAGGAAAAAAAATAGTAGCGTTACTCACAAATGTTAGTGAGGTTTTCCGGATGATGTGCAGCGCTGTAGGCCGGCGTGATTTTCCTGTATCACAGTCGCAGAGTTGGGCCTGCAGTGTGTGCTGGGGTAGTAGAGTACCCTCCAAGATGGCCACTACAGGTTAGGGGTTCTTAGTGAGGTGAATACAGGGTTTCTGGGGGTGGTCTGTCTCCGGCAATGTCAAGGTCCCTTGCTGTTGGACAATTGGCAACTGTATTCCACTGCGTGTGATGTATTTCGGCTGCCTGTTGGGGCCTGTTGCACGCGAGGGATCGGTACGGTGCCTTTTGAAGATGGCCGCTGCAGGCTGATCACATCTCATATCACGTCTCATATACAGGGGTCGGAGACCGTACTTTACAATGTCCGGTGCTTACCGCTCTGTTGCCACAGACGCAGCAGCGGTGTGGGGCCTGTTGTGTGCGGCAGTGCGGCACAGCACTCTCCAAGATGGCCGTCACGGAGTTGGTGCTTGTGATCTGGCTATCGAGTCAGGGGCTTCCAGGGCAAGTTTTTCACCAGTAGTGCCGATATATCAGACTGCCAGGTGTTTCGTGTGGTTATCACGCTTTGTGCAGTTAGTTTTCTGCTGCAATATAATTGATGGCAGGCGATTTTGTTCGCTCTCTGCGGAGCTCAGTAAAAATGCGGCCACTATATGGGCCCGCCTCCCGGAAGTCCTCCTGTATTGCTTTTTTATGTGTTTTTCAATGCAGCTAAGTTTGTTTTGGTCAGTTCCAAACACAACCCTCTATTCCAGGTAATGAAATTGGGAATAGATACTCCAACGCAGGAACTGTGCTGCTACATTCTTTATTAACACTACGTGTTTCGAGCTGTGAGGAAACGTTGCATTAATAAAGAATGTAGCAGCAAAGTTCCTGCGTGGGAGTATCTATTCCCAATTTCATTACCTGTTATTGCAACTTTACTTTATCTAAGGATGGAAAGTTTGGGAAATGGATATCGGATTATTGAAGAAACACCACAACTTGGTCCACCAATTCCAGTATTATTCAACCCTCTATTCCAACAGATTTCTGAACATGCGTGTTATGCACTTGGGGTTGTTTCCAAGCAAGCAAATTGTTAATTTGTTTCCTTGTTTGTCAGCCAATCATCTCTCAGAAGAGGCTTTTTACAGTTCACGGTCACCTGACCTCCTTGCCTGAGCTACATGTTTTGTGAAAGGGGGTTAGGCTGTGGAAATCAACATTCTAAGAAATCTAGTAATTCTGTTGCTGTGTAGCGAGAATTTGGTGCAAAACCTTTTTGTGAAAGTGGTACAGTATGTGGACAGAAGGGACTGGTTGCTTACTTGCTACCTCTTACTAGGCAGTCCCAGTTGTTTGGACGCATTTTAGAGACTCTCAATTGTCCTGCTTAGCCACCTGCCATTGCTCACTTTCTTCTGGGGTACCTTCCCTTTGGTAAACCGCCTCCCTTGTTGTTGGTCCCTGCTACCGGATGCACTTGTTCGCAGTCTGAATCATCAGATGTGTTATCAAGTGCAAGAAAAAGCAGTATGTTGTGTCTAACAATCCACAATGAAACACAACTGGAGTAAAACGCAACTCATTGCACATCAAACACATAAAAAAACTTGTGAGTAAGAGGAGAAAAAGGGCATTTATAAAAGCTAATACCCCTAGAGAGGTATCCCTCCCCCAATTATGCCCCATATGAATCTTCTCTTGCCAACTATCTTGTACCAGGGGCATGAGCAGTTAAAGTTTATCCACACCTGGATGGTGCTGGGTGGCAATTGTTTGGAAGAAACATCTAGTGGTGTGAGATGGTGGCCACCAACCCTGCTATTCTACTCTGCCTTATGAATAGGTTATATGAATGGGTTACTACTGATTTGGGGGTGGGGAGTGCAGGATCCAAATAAATCCAAATAAATCGTGCTTTTTTAATAATAAATAAGCTCCAGTCGTGAATTCTAGTTTGGTCTGACTTTTTTTTATTAAAAAAATCGGATTTTGATAAATGTGCCCCTTAACGTCAGATAATATTTGAGAGGATAAGATTAAGGATACGGCTTGTTATTCAGGTACTAGTGATATGACTGTGGTGACACCCCAAAGATTCCCAGTAAATACCAACACAAGCAACAGTTGAACACAGATTTATTACACAGCAACTGGGCTGAAATTAATTGAAATGCAGAAAATGAAAACTGTGAATAAAATGCCATGCAAGGCAATGTAAATCAGTAAATCCACAGTAGTATTTGATTTTAACAACAAATGTAAATAAGCACCTAACATCTAATATATGGATGTTTGGGAGTTCCCCTAAGGGAAAAAGCCTTGTGAGTAAGAGGAGAAAAAGGGCATTTATATAAGCTAATACCCCTAGAGAGGTATCCCTCCCCCAATTATGCCCCATCTGGATCTTCTCTTGCCAACTATCTTGTACCAGGGGCACGAGCAGTTAAAGCTTATACACACCTGGATGGTGCTGGGTGGCAATTGTTTGGAAGAAACATCTAGTTGTGTGAGATGGTGGCCACCAACCCTGCTACTCTACTCTGCCTTTTCTGAATAGGTTATATAAATGGGTTACTACTGATTTGGGGGTGGGGAGTGCAGGATGGGGGGGGGGGGGGCTCTCCAGGTACTAGTTTTTCCCCTTTAAAAGTCCTACCAGAAAAAAAACTGAATTTTATAAATAACCTCCTAAATGTAGTTATCCTTATCTCTAGGAAATACTTTTACTGTACTCCGCTTTGTATTGGTCAGCAATAATAATCTCACAGTGGCTTGGTGCAATGAGTGTCTCCTGTAGCAAATGACATAGAATGTTCCTTCTGCAGAGTCTGTCTGAGGAGAACTACTGTATATTAATATTATACAGTCAATCCCAATGTTGCTGCTGTTGCACAAATTATATACTGGTTACCTGTATCTCAGTACTGTTGCACACTTAATACTGTAAGCTGCGGGATCCACAACAGACACTTCTCTTTAAGGCAGTTTATTTAAACACAGGGGTGACCATTTCAGGATACAAAACAAATAATAAAAATAAATCCTGCCCACTGGGCGCTACCTTTACACATGAAGAGTGCCCTTACTAAACTGGGCCCCTTGTGGACTACCAGTAAGCAAACACATAAGTAGGGGTCACCCCTGTACTCACGAATCTTCTGGGGGGATTGCTCAGTCTCCTGGCTTTCCTCAGACAGTCAGACAGACCCTCTGTCACTTGGTCTCCTCTCTCTGCACCTTGCAGAAGCAAATGGCACCCCCAGCCCCTCTGGGAGTTCCTCACACAGGCAGGTGTCCTTCCTGCTCTGTGTACTGCTCTGAGAGACCTTCCTAACAGCCTCACTAGAACTAAATACCTTTCCACAGGACAGCCTTCCTGTGGAAGATGAGCTCTAATCCATGAGCTGGATTTCTGGATCTGAGTACCTGGCTTGCCTGTTCTTTCCAGAATACTCCAGCTTCCAGGACTTGGCAACCAAAGCTTTTAAAACAGAGAACCTATTCTCTGTTTAGTAACACCCTTCGTGGTGCCTACCTCTCCTACTATGGTGAACTTAAAGGGAAAACACATCTTTTCCCACATTGTTTTCGTCACTCTACCACACTACTGACATGTGAGGAAGGAAAGTCTGATATTTAGCAACTTGCCTGTAGGCCGCAGGTCGCACTTCCAAACTCTCAGTACTGAGCTGGAGGCTTAGAATGGCTCTGGCTGGATTTCAGTCAGCTTCCCAAACTCTGCAGGAGGATCTCTGCTGTCTTCCTTGCAGCATGGCCACTCACTGGCCTGCACAGAAATCTCCAGCAAACTTTCAAGGAGTTTTTTTTCTCTCCTGCTCTCTCTAGGGGATTTTCTTTCTCACAATTTCTCTGCAGAATATGGCCTTCTGGGATCTGTAGTCCCCTCATTCATATTAATATTTACACTGCTGCATCTCTCAGAATAACTAATGAATGTGTCCACAAGACAAAGCAATAAGCTTATTTGCAAAGAAAACATGCAGGGCTACAGAACACTGTATTACATGGAGGATAAATATATCCACAGTTGAAGGAAAACTATACCCCCCAAACAATGTAGGTCTCTATAAAAAAGATATGTGTAAAACCCGGCTTCATCTAAATAAACTATTTTCATAATAATATACTTTTCTAGTAGTATGTGCCATTGGGTAATTATGAATAGAAAATTGCTATTTTAAAAAATATGGGCCGCCTCCTGGGATCATACGATTCACTGTGCACACAAATATACCAACAAAGCATACTTGTTAGGTCACATGAGCCAATTAAGAGACAGAGTTCTGTCTTTTGCTTCCACACTTCCTGTTACAGTTAGAGCTGTAGTATTTCTGGTCAGGTGATCTCTGAGGCAGCACACAGACCATCACGAAATGGTGGCTCAAGGCAAAAGATGTAAAAAGGCAAGATTTACTTAATAAATAAATATATATTCCAGATTTCCAGATTGGTAAGATTCTTTAATATGCCACGTAATATGATATAAATATCTGTTGCTTAAGTGTTCATTTGGGGGATAGTTTTCCTTCAACATTTCCTTAGAGGCTGTTTTTATTATTATCATTTAGCTATGCAAACATTCCACCTCAAAAGACTTTCCTATTAGCTATTTTTCTGTATGTATTTATTAGCACTCAATAAGATAAGCAGTGCATTATACTTTATGATTATGGTTGGTATGACATTCTTTCAGACATCATCTTGGCAGTGAAGGTCACATAGAAACGCAGAGTGACATTGATTTTACCAATATACTGTTTTCACTAAGCAATATAGCTTCAGAAAAGTAACCTGTACAGCTATAAATTTTGAACCAGTTCATATCTAAATCATGCTATGTACGGCAATGGCACTTAAGGAAATTTTAGGTGTTAAATTCCTAATGACTACGTTATTCATACTGCAATTGCATCTTTAAGATACTGCCTTGTTATTAGTGTAAATTGGACCCTAGCAACCAGACCGGGATCTACCAAACCATGCCCCAAAAACAACAAGGTGGGAATAACCAAAATAAAGGCAAATACCAAAAAATGCTGTGGAAGCCCTGAGCAACAAGGCCAGCATCACATCCATTAAACAGTGGAGCTGATAAAAGTATAGCCCAATAGAAAATTTTTGAAGCAACAATAGCAAAGAGGCCCCAAAGGAGCATCTGCACCTTAACAGATAGCAGTGACTAGTCAGCAGGAGCCAGAGCCTGGATAGTACTGAATGTTTCAAACACACAGTGGATACTGAGGATTCATACTCACCGGATTCGGGTACCACAGTGCTTCAGCAGAGTGATTAACCAGCCAGTTGTCACATACTTACCAGCTTCAAACTGTTATAAATAGCCCATATCCATAACCATAGCCCTTTTGTAGAGGCCAAAAAAAACTCACAGGTAACATTGTGGGAAACCCACACCTGTGTCTATTCCCAATAAGCAATAGATTGAATCTTATGCCTCGCTGGGCATATAGCAGGGGGCTATTTTAGCACAGGGCTCGGACCATGGGTATGCCCACACCTGCACTTCTTCCCAATAAGCGATAATTTACAGATTATGCGTCTTATGGGATCAGGTAAATTCTTCTCCATTACCTGGGAATCATACGTCTGTGTCCACACAGAGGTAAAAATAAACAAAACAAATTAACAAATCAAATTAATTTTGATTAGCTATGTTATACGTCCTACCTCTTAGTCTGAGAGGGGAAATACTGCTCCGTGTGTACTGACATGGAGGGATGCAGAAGAAAGACCAACTGCAAATTGTCTGTGGTCACTGTCTACCAGGACTGCATTTAGATATTGCATACCACCCTACATTTAAAAATGGGGGATAAAAAGATCTGACCACATCTGCCCATAACACAGCGATTTCATACACCTCAGACATGGCAGTATCCAGATCTTCCAGCATAATCACTAAATAAAATGGATAATGGGCATAGCAAGACCTCATGTGGCAATATAATATAATATAATATATATAATAAATTGCTAGTAACATCACTATAGAAATGACCAATGAGCACTCCATTAACTGCAAACAAGCAATAAAATCATTGCAAAAATGGCCAATGAGCACTCTATTAATTCCAGGCATGCCAGTGAGATCAATGCTGAAAAGGATAGATTAAAAGCATGACCTCTTCTACCAAAATTTGCAGAATACTACAAGGAGAATACCAACACCAAAGTTCTTCTTTCCTAAGTTGTACACTGCTTACCAATTTCTGCACTTCCTGCATTACAAGAAAAAAATCCAAGATGTCAGTGCAAGAGAAATCAAAGAGGAACCAAGCAATGCAGACATTCCCATTATAATTCAGAACAGTGGGATGTGCCCCCAAAATAGGCACAGTTTGTAGGTATGTGTCAGGATCCCCGTGGTTCTGACGCCATGCATCGGTGCAAATGTCAGGATTCCCATGGTTTTGATGTGGCGTGTCCATTTTTGACGTTGCATTTGTCGTGACGTTGTGCTGTGGGCCATGTGACGGGGCCGTCATTATGTGATGCTATTGGTGTTAGGGGGCTATTTCTAGCGTCCTTCAAGGTCAGGACCTTGCTCAGACATTGGCTTTACACTATCTGCTTATTCTGAACTTATATCTGTGTGTTTGACCTTGAAATTCATCTTGACAACGTTTGCTGGATCTCCCTATACTGTTGATACGTTTGGAACTTTTCCTGCTTATTTGATTTTACCGTGCCCGTCCATGAATATGTTGGATTTTCGCTTGTCCCTGTAATGGAAATCGGTGATCCTTCCCAAGATGGCGTCCAAGATGGTGACCTCCTGGATCCTGCTGGTCACAACATTATGACGTCAGCGTCTTCTCGCTCCCGGATTGGTCGCCGGCGTCGGAACGGACGCCGGCGTCAGAATGTGCGCCGGCGTCAGGACATCGGCGTCAGTTCGTCGGCGTCCGCGTCATGACGTCAGTGCGTCCAAATTTGGCGCCAAACCCAGGCCTATTTAAAGCAACTTCAGACTCTCCTCAAATGCCCAATTATAGGTTTTCGCTTGCTGATTCCTGGGTGTGCTTCTTGTTGAATATCTCGTGTACCGACCTTGCCTGAACCCTCGTATTTGAACCTCGTCTGCCTGAACTGAATCTACTGCCTGTTTACGACTACTCTATTGCCTACTCCATTTGTACTGCGAACTCGGACTTTTGTTACCTCCTCCTTGGTCCTTACTACCTTGGGGCCCTCGGGCCTTACATTATAATTGGGCCATGGACCCTTCTGAGGAGCCTCAAGTTCCTACGGATGTCGGCAGAGCCGTTTGTGGTTTGGCTTCCCGCATGCAGACCTACGAAGCCCAACAAACCCACTTCGGCCAGGCACTAGAAGCAATCCTGGAGAAATTGTCTGCCTTGTCTCCAGCGGTTCCGGCTCGTCCACCTGTTCCAGCTACCCCGCTCCAGTTTTCCAAACCTCGTATCCCTGCACCTCCTCTGTACAGTGGTGATCCGGAATCATGCCGTGGTTTCATTAATCAGTGTGAGATCCAGTTCACCCTGCTTCCTGGTCAACTTGTCTTGGAGCGAGCGAAGGTGGGCTATATTATCACCCGCCTGCAAGGGAAAGCTCTGGAGTGGGCTTCTCCCCTCTGGGAGAAGGAGGATCCGGTCATTGACGATGCCAAGGCCTTCATCTGTGATCTCCGCACGGTGTTCGACGCCCCTGGTTGTTCCACTTCTGCTTCTGCTCGCTTGTTCCAGTTACAGCAAGGCTCTCGTACAGTCCCTGAGTATGCTATTGAATTTCGTACCCTGGTGGCTGAAACTTCGTGGAACAACGATAGCTATCATGCTGCCTTCTATAATGGTCTGGCAATGCGCATAAAGGACGATCTGGTGTCCCGTGAAATGCCTCCATGCTGGGAAGACCTTGTTGCCCTGGCAGTGAAAGTGGATACCCGGCAAAGGGAGCATCAAGTTGATCGTGAACGGGCAAGGAAATTCCAGAGATTTCAACCAGTGCTGGCTCCCCGCTTTCAAAGACCATTTCTTCCCAGTTTGGCTTCGCATCCTACTCCTCCTTCTTCTCCTGCGGCTCCTGCAAGTTCTTCTTCTCCGGCTGAAGAGCCGATGCAGATAGGACGGGCTCGCCTTTCCGAACAGGAGAAGCTTCGGAGAAGGGCTGCTGGTCTTTGCCTTTATTGTGGGGGCAAGGCCCACTTCGCCTATGAATGCCCTGTGAAGCCGGGAAACGCCAACACCTAGGTAGGTTTGGGGAGACTTACCTGGGTGGAATTGGTCCTTCTCCCCATTCTTCTACCCTACGTTTCCTTCTTCCTGTACAGATCCGGTTTGGAACCCAAAAGATTTCCTCCCAAGCTTTTCTCGATTCTGGCGCAGCGGGGAATTTTATGGACAAAGAATTTGCTGGAAGACATTACATTCCTCTTCAACCCTTGACTGTTCCCCTTCGAGTTCTAGCCATAGATGATCGTCCATTATCCTCTGCTGTTATTTCACAGTCAAGCCTGGAACTTTCTTTCACTGTGGGAACGATGCATCTTGAAAGACTGTCTTTCCTCTTAATTGACTGCCCTTCAACTCCCATTGTGCTTGGTCTACCCTGGCTGAGTGTTCACAATCCAGTCATTGATTGGTCTTCAGCTCAGATCTCCCGATGGAGTTCTTTTTGCCAACAGAACTGTCTGCCTGTCAAATCTATTATCAAAGTTTCTTCTGTAACCCCGAATTCTTCTTTACCTCAAGTATACCAAGCCTTCTCTGACGTTTTCAATAAAAAGTCTGCTGAAACCTTACCCCCTCACCGTCCCTATGATTGTCCTGTTGAACTGCTTCCTGGGTCCATGCCTCCTAGGGGCCGCACGTACCCGCTTTCGCCCTCCGAAACCTCTGCTATGAAGGAATACATCCAGGAGAATCTTCAAAGGGGTTTTATTCGGCCTTCTTCCTCTCCGGCCGGGGCTGGATTCTTCTTTGTGGAAAAGAAAGACGGAGGTTTGCGGCCCTGCATTGACTACAGGGGTTTGAACAAAATCACGGTGAAAAACCGTTACCCTCTTCCTCTCATCTCTGAATTGTTTGACCAACTCAAGGGTGCAAGCCTCTTCACCAAATTAGACCTGCGTGGGGCCTACAATCTTATCCGGATCAGAGAAGGAGACGAATGGAAGACCGCATTCAATACTCGTGATGGGCATTATGAGTATTTGGTTATGCCCTTCGGCCTTTGCAATGCTCCTGGGGTCTTTCAAGAATTCGTTAATGATATCTTACGGGATCTGCTGGGGCGATTTGTGGTCGTTTATTTGGACGATATTCTTATTTTTTCCAAAAACCTCCAAGAACATCGTCTTCAGGTTCTGGAAGTTCTTTCTCGGCTACGAAAGAACAATCTGTTTGCCAAGTTGGAGAAATGTTCCTTTGAAGTATCTTCCATTTCCTTCCTTGGATACATCATTTCCCAACAAGGCTTTAAGATGGATCCAACCAAGGTTTCGGCAATTCAAGATTGGCCTCTTCCCACCAGTGTCAAGGCTATTCAAAGATTCATCGGCTTTGCTAACTATTATAGACAGTTTATTAAAGGTTTTTCATCCAAGATTGCTCCAATTCTTGCTCTCATACGTAAAGGGGGTAAACCTCAACATTGGTCTCCTCTAGCCTTAGAAGCCTTCAAGACTCTTAAGGAATCCTTTTCGTCTGCCCCAATCCTTAGGCACCCCGAACATCTCCAACCTTTCTTCATCGAAGTGGATGCCTCGGATATCGGAGCAGGAGCAATATTATCCCAAAGATCCTCTTCCGATGGGAAACTTCATCCGTGTGCCTTCTTTTCCAAAAAGTTTTCCTCCTCTGAAAGGAATTATGACGTAGGGAACCGTGAGTTACTGGCTGTTAAACTTGCTCTAGAAGAGTGGAGACATTTACTTGAAGGGTCATCGGTCCCTGTAACTATCTTCACCGACCACAAAAACCTAGAGTATATCCAGACCCTTAAGCGCCTCAATCCCCGACAAGCCAGATGGGCACTGTTCTTCTCACGTTTTAACTTCATCTTAACTTTTCGCCCTGGTTCAAGGAACAAGAAAGCGGATGCCCTTTCCAGAAGTTTTATACCTGAAAATCCCATCTCTGAAGACGCAGAATCCGTTGTGCCTCCCACAAAGATCATTGCCGCCCTGTTTCCTTCCCTTGCTTCTCATCTTTTGTCTATTCAATCTTCTGCTCCTGTGGAAACTCCTGTAGGCGTAGCCTTTGTTCCTCCTGAGCTTCGCCAATCCATTCTGGTCCAATCCCACAATTCAAAGCAGGCCGGTCATCCTGGAGTAAAGAAAACAACTGAACTTTTATCTCGTCTTGTCTGGTGGCCTTCTTTAAGAAAAGATGTTAAAGACTTTGTTTCTTCTTGCTCCACTTGTGCTATATCCAAGTCTGGACATTCTCCTCCTAAAGGCCTACTTTTAACTTTGCCTGTTCCATCCCGCCCTTGGACCCATTTGGCAATGGATTTCATCGTGGATCTTCCTCCTTCCTCTGGCTACACTGTCATATGGGTGGTGATTGACAGATTTAGTAAGATGGCACACTTCATCCCTCTTCGGAAACTTCCTTCAGCTCCAGAACTTTCTTCATTATTTATTAAACATATTTTTCGTCTCCATGGTTTTCCTGCTGAGATTGTCTCTGACCGTGGATCCCAATTTGTTTCCAAGTTTTGGAGGTCCCTTTTTAAAGCCCTTAATATCTCCCTTCAGTTTTCTTCTTCTTACCATCCCCAGTCTAATGGAGCAGCAGAAAGAGTTAACCAGGCCCTTGAACAATTCCTCCGGTGTCATGTATCCCTGTGTCAGGATGATTGGGCGGACCTTCTTCCTTGGGCCGAGTTTGCACATAATAATGCCCTGCACTCTTCCTCTGAAAAGTCTCCTTTTTTTTGTGTTTATGGTCTTAATCCCTTGGCTTTTCCGCAGGATCTTCTTCTCACTAATGTTCCTGCCGCAAACGATCAAGCTGCCCACATGTCGGCCATCTGGCAGGCTACTGCTGTCAACTTAGAGAAGAGTTCCCTTACACAGAAAAAGTTTGCTGACAAGAGAAGAGTTTCTTCCCCTCTGTATGTTCCCGGTGACAAGGTCTGGCGCAATATTCGCCTCAAGGTTCCTTCACCTAAACTTGGTCCTAAGTTTATTGGTCCCTTCCCTATCACCGAGATCATCAATCCTGTGGCTGTGCGGTTGCAACTTCCTCCTGAGATGCGGATCCCTAATGCCTTTCATGTTTCTTTGCTCAAACCTGCAGTTTCTTCTTCTTCTTCTCCTCCAGCTCCTGTCATCGTGGATGGGCATCGTGAGTTTGAAGTAAAAAAGATTTTGGACTCTCGAATTTCTAGAGGCACCCTGCAGTACCTCATTGAATGGAAGGGATTCGGTCCTGAAGAGTGCTCATGGGTAAAAAGTTCCGATGTCCATGCTCCTCGCCTGGTCCAAAAATTCCATCAACTTTTTCCCTCCAGCCCAGGTGGTCCTGAGGCCCCCCCTAAGGAGGGGGGTACTGTAATGGAAATCGGTGATCCTTCCCAAGATGGCGTCCAAGATGGCGACCTCCTGGATCCTGCTGGTCACAACATTATGACGTCAGCGTCTTCTCGCTCCCGGATTGGTCGCCGGCGTCAGAATGTGCGCCGGCGTCAGGACGTCGGCGTCAGTGCGTCGGCGTCATGACATCAGTGCGTCCAAATTTGGCGCCAAACCCAGGCCTATTTAAAGCAACTTCAGACTCTCCTCAAATGCCCAATTATAGGTTTTCGCTTGCTGATTCCTGGGTGTGCTTCTTGTTGAATATCTCGTGTACTGACCTTGCCTGAACCCTCGTATTTGAACCTCGTCTGCCTGAACTGAATCTACTGCCTGTTTACGACTACTCTATTGCCTACTCCATTTGTACTGCGAACTCGGACTTTTGTTACCTCCTCCTTGGTCCTTACTACCTTGGGGCCCTCGGGCCTTACATTATAATTGGGCCATGGACCCTTCTGAGGAGCCTCAAGTTCCTACGGATGTCGGCAGAGCCGTTTGTGGTTTGGCTTCCCGCATGCAGACCTACGAAGCCCAACAAACCCACTTCGGCCAGGCACTAGAAGCAATCCTGGAGAAATTGTCTGCCTTGTCTCCAGCGGTTCCGGCTCGTCTACCAGTCACTCCTCTATTCAGTCTGAGGACATACAGTGTGGATACTGTAAGAGTGGCCTTCTTCCAGCGAATTGGTTCCAGATACCGGTAGGTCATACAGTATGATATAGGCATCTGTGGAGTTATGCCTAGAGGCAGCTTTAGGAGGTGTGTATATATATATATATATATATATATATATATATATATATATATATATATATAGCTCTATACTCTAGCATCCCTAAGAAGTATGATCATTGACTGTGTGCCCTCTCCCCCCCCGGGGAGGTGATCGAGAACGTCTGCTACTACAATCTGAGCTAAAATTGATTCATCGTTTGGACACCCTCAGCCCTCGTGGCCTAAATGAACTTATCTCCTATGCTCCATTCTTCTGATGGACCTATTCAATTGACCAATTGTTTTGTGGACCTTGCTGTTGGGAAGGATACGCTGCTGGATTGTAATAGACCCTGGGGAAAGCTGACCATCAAACCTGTCTTTCTCCCTTTATATTCCTCACTCTAGGCACCACCAGGCCCCTACTAGCCCTGACAATTTATTTCTGTTATTTGGTGGTCTGTAGTAATGGTTACCAAGTTAGGGTACCCTAAACTCCAATAGTACCTTGCCATGTAAGCTCATCCAACGGATATAGCCTATGACAATGGCAACCACCTACTCTGATAAATCTCCATAATGAGATACACACAATATTGGAAGGGCTGAGTATCATAAACCCCTCTGAAGGTGTTTCACATGAGGTGGTTGACCTAGCCTATTTTTCTAGTGTATAACAGGAGCTATGCTATATATACAAATATCTAGGGGCCCATTTACTTAGCTCGAGTAAAGGAATAGAAGAAAAAAAACGTTGAATTTCGAATGTTTTTTTTTTGGCTTTTTCGACCATCGAATTGGCAACTTCGAAACGAACGATTCAAACTAAAAATCGTTTGACTATTCGACCATTCGATAGTCGAAGTACTGTCTCTTTAAAAAAAACTTCGACCCCCTACTTCGCCACCTAAAACCTACGAGGTGCCATGTTAGCCTATAGGGAAGGTCCCCATAGGCTTTCTAACAATTTTTAGGTTGAAGAAAAATCGTTTGATCAATGGATTAAAATCCTTTGAATCGAATGATTGGAAGGATTTAATCGTTTGATCGAATGATTTTTCATTGTAAATCTGCCCCCAAATCTCTTGTTGCAAGAAATTCACATGAATGAATCACTGATGCCCCCAAGTCTCCACATTAGCCCTTAGGAACAAAACTGAAATAGTATCAGATGATGTTCTGCCCTGACATCAATCCTACCAAAGTTATGTCCGACAAAATCTGGTGACAGTCTCCCAGAGCAGCAATATACAGTATGCAGAGATATTATCGGTAGCCGACATACATTTTCTAACCTGTCCGATTGTCTGAACGACGATCACCATGGCACTAAAAAAAGTCAGGATACTCCACACGGTACAAAATTGCCCGAAAAAAAGATTTGTACGATCATATCTGCACGTCTATGATCAGCTTAAGTTTGATCACATCCAAACCCCACCAACTGAGATTGCATATTTATCAAAATGATTAGCGTTTAGCACAGAAAACCTTCTATTCATTCCTATGGGATTTTTAAAAAAGCGTATTTATCAAATGATGATACCTAACTTTCACCCAGTGATAAATACGTTAAAATCCCATAGGAATGAATAGAAAGTGGGTGGATTTTTAATCTACCATTTTGATTAATCTTCCCCTAAATCTTACTTGTCTGTATCCTCATCCTGAGATCATGGATTTGCATGAATTTACCAGCTTTTAGATGCTGAATTTTTACATGCAAGTTTTTTTCAATACATAAATCTCAAACTTTGGAGTTTTGTAATTTATCATTCATTTGTGTTTTAGGTGAGTTCTAGCACAAAAAACTTGAATAGCTGTAAAATAAAATTACATTTGGATTTATTATACTCCGAAGCTGCTAAAAATCAGAATCTGAAAATACCTGTCATAGTCATGTAAAAGTCAATGGCAGATGGTCCATTTTACATGTTTTTTGCATGCATGTTAGTTTTGGGCTGTTTTATGCTGGTTTTCAATCAATAATCTTAAATTATTTAAATTTGAGTCTTTCTGGCAACAATTAGAAAAAGTTGCACGATGTGAAGGAGGAATTGACAACCTCATAACCAATGTGGAAGAAAACAATTCACTGGACACGAGGGTAATGATAGCAGGGTGAGGCCTTGCTAATTTATTGTGGGATACATCCTGCAATAAATTAGCAATGGCTCACCCTGCCAGCATTGCCCTTGTGTGCCAGTGAATTGCTTTCTTCAACCATGCATGTACAGCCATGGCCATGTAATGTGTTTTGTATTCACACCCTTGTTCCTTGGTTTAAATTTGTTTAGCACAACACTGACTAGCAGGATATCAGAGATATCAGAGATACAATTAGTGGCACGGGGTATATTCCTATTCAAATATTCCAGACATGGTGTTACATGGCCCTGCTCATTACTCTGCTGCTACAGAGGTCAAGTGTCCTCACCCATCCTCTTTGTTAACTCTTCCATCCTCTTTGTGTGTTTTTCTTACTGGGTGTGACAGGTATTGATCTCAACTGTGCACTTAATGCAATGAGGGAAGGGAGTTATCCACACAGTGCAAAAGCATCCCCCCCCCCCGAATTCTTGACTGAGACCAGCAGGGGAAGCAAATGCTGACCAACTGAATTCATTAAATGGTGAGTTAGTAAGAAGGTGTGATACGACCAGAAACATCAAAGATTAAAAAGTAAATCAG
Source organism: Xenopus petersii (assembly GCA_038501925.1). Lineage (NCBI taxonomy): Eukaryota > Metazoa > Chordata > Amphibia > Anura > Pipidae > Xenopus > Xenopus petersii. The sequence goes on from CM076679.1 coordinate 51,851,930, forward strand.
ATTTTTATTTTAATAGTTGCCATGGGAGAATGGAGGCATCCTTTGACTAGTCTGCCCAGAAAGAAGAAGTCATACAAATAATAATTTTCACTAAAAATATAATAAAAATCAAATCCATTTTTGCAAGTTATGATGATCTCTTTAACCCCAGGTTAAATCATGCTGCAGAAAAAAATATTTTGCATCTGGTACTGAATCATCAATTACTGGAATCATTCGGATGTTATATACCGATGTAGGGTTTAATATAATAATAGAGCAATAATTCTGTTTTAACCAAGCAGCTCAGGTGAATCCTAGCAATAGAGGTTATATTGCTTGGTTTCCTTGGAAACCCATCAAAGAGACAAGACTTTGCTGGGTTTTATGTCTCATTATACTCTGCTCCCAGACTATTTGCGTGGTTTTAAATATCTGAACCTGAAAGTGAAAGGGCTGAGGCAGGATGGCAGCAATGTAAAGAAAAAATAAATTGAATGACTTTTACAGAAATATTTATTCCAGTTTTTACAAACAAACTTCAACAGTAGCTGAATATGAGAACTGTATAAATACTTCTTTCCAGGTATATGATATATGGTAACCTTTTAATATTTTGTATACATGAATGTGATAGCTAGCATACAGCCTGTAGGGATCAAAGTCCAAGTGCCCACCAGTCCAGCACTTTTTCTACTATATTTTAAAAGAGATGATTCCTTTTTTTTTTTTCTTCTACTTCTGTCTTTTTTATTTTACTTAGTTAGAAGTAGTGCTTTGTTATTGTCTGTTACAAAGGGGGTTATTTACTTAACTCTGGTTGGGCTTTTGGAGCAAAACTCTAATATTTTTTTTTTAAATTTTTCTAGATTTATTAAAACCCGGTGCAGCAAAAAACCCAGATCTGAAAATCCGCCATCTCAGACCTGCTGAGGTTGTTTATATGTTAGTGGCAGAGGTCCCTATCCAATTTTGAAGTTTCTGCGGTCTGCGCTGGAATTAGCCTGAAAAAAATCAAACCTTTTCAAGCTCTTCGTGCCAAAATTCGGAAAAATTCTGTCTTTTTGTGAAAAAGCCAGAAAAAAAATAATACGATTTAGGTTTTCTCTCGATTTTATCGAGTTTTTACCCGAACTGAGTAAATTGAGCTTTTTTAAAATAATAAATAATGTCAAATCATGGATTCTAGTAAGTTCGGACTTTTTTTTTATTTAAAAAATCAGAATTTGGATTTTGATAAATAACCTCCTGCATGTACCAAGTTTTCATAAAATGTTAGGTTATCTTGAAGTATTCAAATTACAAGGCCTTTCAGTAAATATTTGAACATTCTATTTGGTGGATATGTATCTCACAAGAAGTTGTTACAGAAATATATGCTATGTCTATAAAGTCTATTTGTAGTATACAAAAATTCAATATCAGTATTTTTTTATAGTAAATATGGACTTTATTAAATAAACCCCATAGTGTCATAAGGTAAAAATTACTACCAGCCAACCATTGGAACAAAAGGACTAAGTTTTTAATTAAACTGTCTGTTAATCAGTTAGAATGTTTTCTTTAGAATTTTCTAAATCTTCTCAAACTACTTTAAGTTAGAAATTGAAAGCAAATTTATTACTGGTTGTTATGGGGAATCACACTGAGGGAAAATTAAAAATCAGGGGATGTAAAATGGAGGTTCTACTGTAATATCATTAAGAAATATCATCGGTATAAAAAAGAGATAATTTAAAAAAACATCTGGTCCTCTGTTTTATTAGCAAAAAAATGTCCATGAGTACCGTATATACTCAAGTATAAGCCGAGTTTTTCAGCATCCAAAATGTGCTGAAAAAGTCTACCTCGGCTTATACAGAGTCAGTGGGCAGTAGCTGAGATTGCAGTCACTTTTAATCATTCCTATACCAATAGTTCGCTTGGGGAGAGACTGCAATACCACGTAGCACCCTCTGTTGGTTATATGAAAGAATAACAGTGACTGCAATATCACACAGCACCCTCTGTTGGTTATATGAAAGAATAACAGTGCGCCCTCTGTTGGTTATATGAAAGATTAACAGTGACTGCAATATCACACAGTGCCATCTGTTGGTTATATGAAAGAATAAAAGTGCGCCGTCTGTTGGTTATATGAAAGATTAACAGTAACTGCAATATCACACAGCGCCCTCTGTTGGTTATATGAAAGAATAACAGTGATTGCAATATCACACATCGCCATCTGTTGGTTATATGAAAGAATAAAAGTGACTGCAATACCACACTGCACCCTCTGTTGGTTATATGAAAGAATAACAGTGCGCCCTCTGTTGGTTATATGAAAGAATAACAGTGACTGCGATATCACACAGTGCCCTCTGTTGGTTATATGAAAGAATAACAGTGACTGTAATATCACACAGCGCCCTCTGTTGGTTATATGAAGGATTAACAGTGATGGCAATATCACACAGCGCCCTCTGTTGGTTATATGAAAGATTAACAGTGATGGCAATATCACACAGCACCCTCTGCACATGGTAGTGGGACAGTGGGACAATGCACACAGTATTCCTTTTGGCAATTCTCTGTCAACTTTGCAAAGAAGTCCGGTTGATCACTGGGGGGGTCGCTTTGGCGGAATGTGCGCTGCTGGGTGACAGAGCTGTAGTTGTGTCTAGGCTTATACTCTAGTCAATACGTTTTCCCAGTTTTCGTAGGTAAAATTAGGTACCTCGGCTTATACTCGGGTCGGCTTATACTCGAGTATATACGGTATGTTTTGGGGATTATAGCATGTGGTGTGATGGTACATCATCCAATGTCAGTGTGGAGGAGGTAACACTTCCCTATCTATAGTTTTCAAGTGATTGCAGAGTGCTCAAAAGCTATTGGTCTTTGAACTATTCTCTTATCTAGTCATACAATCTATACTGTAAGAGCAACGTCTCCCTTGTTTTAATGGGTGATGGAGATCACTTATAAAATGTATAAATTATCCTTATTATTTATGATTGAACATTAAGATCAATTTACCAAAACTAAAGCTAACTAAAGAGGTTTTAAGTGTTGCCAAGTATGTGATGCTAATTTACTCTATTCTGCTTAAAACCTAAATGAAAACAAAAAATTAAATAAATGACACAAGTAAAATTGTATCCAACATTTTTTTTAAGGAAACCACTGTTTCTTTCTATTGGGGGCTATAAATCTCTCACTTTTACAAAATACCATATTATGTTGGCAGTTTGGTAAAGCTGAACTTAGGTTCATTAAGAGCCCTATGAAATGGCTTGAGGGGAGGGCAGATTAACTAGAACATATTAAGCATGTAAGACATATGTGCATAGTTAAAGGTATAGGTAATAATGGGTCCCAGGAGCTCTTACAAAAGTGGAATTCCTTTATTTGTGAATCAGATATGAAAGATGCAGTGGAACGTATTTTGTCACATGATATTTTAGAGTGAAACTTCTCAAACTTAGAAAAATACAAAAATACAGTGTCAACAGCAGAACACCATGCAGGGTATTTTTCCTAACATTCACAGACTGGTGCACACAAAAAAGTCATTAGCATTTCTTGCATACCATGTTCCAAAGCAATGTATTTATATCATTTAAAAATGATAATGTTTGTAAATGAAGAGATTGATTACCAACCAATGCAAAGGAATGTGTAAAATTGTTAAAGTGCTATTTCTGTTTGAAAGCTGAAAAAACAGTGAAAAAAACCTAAAACTTCTCACTGTGATAACAGTGACGCATAAAAAGTAAAATTACTCATTTGGTAAAGATTAGTCACTGAATGTGTGAGTCAGCATGAGTCTAAAACAAGCACAAAATAATGTTTCCAAACCATTCATAGATATTAAATGGAAAACTGAAATCCGGGAATGCCAGTATATTAATTCTAGTTGTCTGGGTGTCCCCTTCTGGTAAAAAAAAAAAAAAAAAAAAACCTTTCAATTTCCTACTAACTATATATATTAGACACAGAAAGTGATATGAGAAAAATATGGGAAAGTAAAACAACTACTCTCAAAATTTGATGACTTGTAAATGTATATGCTTCCAGATCCCTTTTTAGACAGATGGAGATTTGCTGCTCTGAAAACTTGCTAAATATACTTTTCAGTTGGTTTAAGACTGTCCACAGTTATTTCATTCATAGTGACTCATTTCATTTGAATGCATGGAAGTTGGGTATAGATATCAGGCAGTTTTATTTATATATATATATATATATGGGCAGCAACGTTGAATGAATAAAAAACACTTACCACTTTCCAAGACCTGTGCGTGCGGCTTTTCCTTGAAGCTTTATTCATATTTTTGTTTTGCCAGCACCCAGGCAGCTGCTTGTATATTGCGAGTGCACCAATACAGAAGGTTTGTATATATATATATATATATATATATATATATATATATATATATATATATATATATATAAAACAGCAGATATGGGCCGCACACCCTGAAGGGAGGACGAGACCTGGGTGCTCATGCGTCAAAGAGTCATATATAGGATAGAAGGTTTGATTTGAGTAAACAACAACTGGATAAAAAAGAAAAAGAGTTTATTGATCCAACGTTTCGGTCCCACACAAGGACCTTTTTCAAGGAAACCTTTCCTGAAGATATATATATATATATATCTTCAGGAAAGCGGATGCCAGATGGTTTAGAGTGCACCGGGTTGTGACTTTTTATTTTATTTTATAAATATATATATATATATATATATATATATATATATATATATATATATATATCTTAGACATGAAATTGACTCGAGTTGACTCATCAATGTTAGTGTGAATTGAAAAGGGCTGCAATTATAGAGCATATATATATATATATATATATGCATATATAGGATAGGAGATTTTCAGTACAGGAATGCATTTAGAAGAAAATTACCTTTAAAGGAAAACACAGCTCATATGTAAAACCCTGCTTTATGTAAATAAACCATTTTCATAATAATGTACTTTTTTAGTAGTGTGTGCCATTGGGTAATCATACATAGAAAATTATTATTATTATTAAAAAATAAGGGCCGCCCCCTGGGATTGTACGATTCACTGTGCACACAAACATATCAAACAAACTATACATGTTAGGTCACATGAGCCAATTAACAGACAGAGTTCTGTCTCTTGCTTCAACACTTCTTCCTGTTACAGTTAGAGTTGTAGTTTTTCTGGTCAGGTGATCTCTGAGACAGCACACAGACCATCACAAAATGGTGGCTCAAGGCAAGGTAAAAGGGCAATATTTACTTAAATATATAGACCAGTTTGGTAAGATTCTTTAATATGCCACTTAATATGATGTAAACTATCTGTTGCTTAAGTGTTCATTTATATGTATAGTTTTTCTTTAATAATCTCATTATTTTTATCAAAATTTTAATTCCAAGTAAATTAGTAAAATATATCCAATATAAAAATATTTCTAGAAAGACAGAGATAACAAGGTAAAGATTCCATTGAACCAGTCAAACTTAGTAAATTGTCAGCTAAACATTTGTTAATTGTATTTTCATGTCCAATCTGAAACAAAACTAGAAGTAGGTCAATTAAATATATTTAATTTATCTGTAAGCTTTTCTATATCTAAATTAATGAAGTATAATAAAGAACTACCCTTGTTTTACTTTTTTCCAGGGGGCAGGGAGAAATGGTAAAGCATGGAATATACAGCATATAGAGAATAAGTAATAAATGTGCCAAACAGAAAAAGGAGCAGAAAAAAAATAGAGGCGGAACTAGAGCAAGGCACTGCAGCACTAAGCTACCAAACATTACAAATGCAGCTGGAATGGACTTTTATAGATTCTTCAGAATATTTTCCGTAATATTATAATTAAACCACAATGTTATTTATATGGGTAAAGCCTTTGAATAAAACCTGATAAGAATTGACACCCATTCCTGTGAAATTTAGAGGTTCATTTATTCACACTGGGCAAATTTGCCAGTGGGCAGTAGTCCATGACAATAAATCAAACTATTGCATTCATTGTTCTTCCTGTAGCTGGCTGAAAAAAAGACAATTGCTGATTGTTTGTCATGGGTTACTGCCCAAGAGCAAATTTGCTGATGAGCCCCATTAATATCTATATTAGTAAGGGGCCGATTCACTATGGGTCGAATATCGAGGGTTAATTAACCCTCGATATTCGACTAGGAACTAAAATCGTTCGACTTCGAATATCGAAGTCGAACGATTTAGCGCAAATCCTGCAATCGATCGATCGAAGGATTTTTCATTCGATCGAACGATTAAATCCTTCGAATCGAACGATTCAAAGGATTTTAATCCAACGATCGAAGGAAAATCCTTCGATCAAAAAATCCCAGGCAAGCCTATGGGGACCTTCCCCATAGGCTAACATTGACTTCGGTAGCTTTTAGCTGCCGAAGTAGGGGGTCGAAGTTTTTCTTAAAGAGACAGTACTTCGACTATCGAATGGTCGAACGATTTTTAGTTCGAATCATTCGATTTTCGTAGTCGAAGTAGCCCATTCGATGGTCGAAGTAGCCCAAAAAAAAACGACGAAATTCGAAGTTTTTTTAATTCGAACCCTTCACTCGAATTTAGTGAATCGGCCCCTAAGTGTTAGGAATAGGGCAGATATTGGGATATAGATTTGGATTTAATTATATGAGCTTATTCAGTTATTGGGGAACATCCCCGGGTCCTCTAAAATATTTAATTTAAATAAAGAAATTTCTTAGGGTTGAGGTAGATGCAACTGGTGAACTAATAATAATAAACGTTCCTCCTTTTTAATAATGTCTGATTCTCAGTAGTGTTTCCACAAGTGTTATGGTACTGTTAAAGTTAACCCTTTATGGGTCACTGATTGGCTTTCCCTCAGAAATAAATCATTACATAAAGAGAAGAAACACATGTATGATGTACATTGCAATTCTATAAAACACAATGGCACTTTTTTAGGGATATAATGGTTTATTCCAATGCATTACAAATTGAAAATATTTAAAATAAATGCCTGAGATAAAAAGATATATAAAGGAATGACAAATTCTTGTTTTATTGGGGATCTGGCACCCAAACAAATTATTCAAAATCCTATTTTATCACATTTGAACTTTAAATTACATTATTTAAATTATTTGAATCTTGTTTCCTTTAGTCTGGGAATTCATATTTATAGCAAGCTGCCAGGAGCCATTTTGTGCAATTATTGCATCATCTCAGAATCTTGTTTGTGCGCCAGAATGGGGAACCTGATGTCCATCCCCATGCCCTGGTTACACAATTAAACAGTGAAGAGAACTAGGGGAATGTGGGGAGAACAGTGACATCTAGGAAGTGCTGAATGGAAATTGAAAATAATTGTCTGTCCCGCCTCTATGACTAAGGCATAGAGGTGGCGCAGACAATATTTGATTGACAGCTGAGATGTTTAAATGAGCTTACAACAACTATGAATGCTTTAATAAAAATTTGATACCATGTTTAATTTGAAAAGGACTTTTATTATACAGCTTTTTATGTCTGGGTGACAGGTCCACTTTAAATAGAACTTGTCTTATACTCCATTTAAATTAGTTTTTATTCCCCTGAAAAAAAAAAGAAACAAAATCTTTTGAATAATAGTTTTCCTCAAATAAAAAGCATCTTGATTCTCTGGTTAGATGAATGGTCCATAATTAATTATAAGTGAAACTTGCAGTAGCTATCTATGTATATGGCTTGCTTTGTATTCTTCTTCTGTACTTAATCATTTAACTCACAAGAAGGATAAAGATAATTACCTTGAATATTTCAACCCTTTATTAAATTGTCCTTCCTCTCTAGACAACGGAGATCATTTGTTTAAGGACAAATACAAAGATGAATGCAAAGTTATCTTACTTTCTACTGTAAAATTTCTTTAGAAGCGTTTTCCAAGATAACAGAAATAATTACATTATTCGTTGCTGTTGTTTCTAGGAGAAGCTTGTTTGAGTTATCAAACTGTGAGTGATGATCTATGTATGTGCATAGATTTTAAATGACCATCTGTAAAAGTCCATAGCCTTCACATAAACACTGTGTTAAATGTCTTATTAGCATTTTATAAAAACACATAATTTTCTTCCATGGACCTTAGACAACAACTGTCCTGTTCCTTCCATCCATTCTTCACCCTTGCCACTCCTGGAAACAGCAAACACTATGGTATGCTGCTGTGGCCTATTATACAGTAGATTGCAAGTGAATATCGATATGATCTAAAACCTTTTTTTTATTGCGTAGCACACATAAATCTAAATATGAATATAACTAAAGCTTCATTAGAACAATATTAGACATGTCATTGCAAATTATTTTCACATGGACACAGGTCCATCCAGTGGCATTTACTACTTAAATCTACTAGTATAATGAATCTTTATCTAAAGGCTTTTAGCAATGAGAATGTTAATGTCTTAGTTGCATTTCCTGGAGCTATCCATCAGGATATGTAGATCATTTTAGCAGAATAGGGCAGCAGATAAATGTGCAGGTATGTGCTGTATTTATCTAGCTGTATTTTGGAGCAAAGAAATCTATGCCATCTGTATGTAGGTTTTATATTAACTTTAGAGACAATCACCTTTTATAATAATTTTACTGTTGTCTTTAGATACCTGCCAGTCATTATGCTTGGGAGCAGCATGGCCTCCCTCTTTAATCTTGGGACCCCTTACTACTATGTCAGCACAGCTAACATTTCCCTAGGGAGCCCCCAATCTACCCAGGTGGCACCTTGATTCAGCCAAACCACTGCCTGGGATACACTGCATTTATCAATAGTGCAATATGATGATCAAAGAATTACTTACAATTTAGCTGCATTTAGGTTTTTAAAAGATTTTCCCCCTCAACTTCCATATTTACACATTCTTTGTTTTTTCCTCCCACCTTTTTAAATTGACCAAATACTGCTTGTTAATCAACTTTATGCAACAAGACACATTCATCTTGATCATAACCTTTTTGTTTATGTACAGTATAATTTCTAACACAAAGTATTGCCCTACATGACTATGACACCTGTCTGGTACAGAGCTGCAGAATATTTTTGTGGTTTAGGCTGGGGTCATATGTTCCATATTTTTACAGCTTTTAAACAATGTGAGAAAAATGATGGAATACAAGCATTGTGAACATTTTTGGGGAAGCCTATATTTGTAAGGCACATAGAACATTTGCCTACCACACTGTCTATATTACTACAATAGTTAAAAATGTTTTTTTTTTAAATTTTTGAAGAAATGTTTGTCCATCTTTCTTGTCTCCTGTTCTCTTATTGCACTAGCTTGATGAACACATCAGCTAATGTTAATTAGTTTGAAGAGCAAAGGACCTTGGCATGTTTTTTGTGATTGAAGTAGACAGATATTGTCAAAACTCATTTTACAAACCTTCTTTATGGGGTCAGGCACCATAGGAGAGATATCTCAGTGGTACTAAAAACATACAGCAACCACTATTCCTTTGTTTTTATCCTTTGTTTTTATCCTTTGTAGTTGTTGTATAAAAATATACAAGATGCATGCACAGAGATTTTCCTCTAGTTTTACTTTCACTAGATTATATGGCTCAGCTTGTTATTCATGCCCAATATGCTTGTTCTCCATGACACTCCAAATCCTCTCTCCTCTCTACCTCCTATGGTATTATAATCGCCTTACAAAGAGATACATATCAGGTTTTTGGCGAACACCCTGAAAAGAGAGAGAGATAAAACTCCTTGGGCTATAAATAGTAAAATTGGATGTTAATAAGATACTTAGCATAAAAAATACTTTTTAGGGGGTTATTTATCAAAGTCCAAATTTATCTCAATATTTTCTGCTCCATCTCTGATCAAATAAGCTCAGTTTTTTGTGCTTATTTATTATTAGATTTTCACAAAAATTAGTTTTGCATGAAAAAAAAAAATCAGATTTTCACAATTTTTTCATCTGATTTTCCCGTTTTTTTCCAGAAAATGACGGGTTATCGCATGAAACCCAGCGCACATCAAAAAAATCATTGGGACTTCTCCCATTGACTTATATGCAACCTCGGCAGGTTTGAGATGTTGGATTTTCAGATTCGGACTTTTCCATCCTCGGGGTTTAATAAATTCTGAAAAATTTAAATAGTGTTTAATATTTTTCTATAAACTAAGGGGGTTATTTACTAAACTCATGCAAAAATCACAGAAAATTTGTGATTTTTTTTATATAAAATTGGACTTCTAAAAAAATCACAAATTTTCCGTGATTTTTGCATTTGGAGTTTAGTAAATAACTACCTTAGTGTATAGAAAAATATTAAACACTATGCCAACATACGAATCATCCTGCACAATTCGATAGGAAATTCTGATGTCGAATTGTGTTTAAAGGTTGATGCCATGGATATACCAATAACTTCTTCAACAGTCATTATTGTTTCCAAACAGATTCAAGCACATATATATTAATAGCAATATTATATTACTATTGTTTGCCAAGCTCAAGAAACATCCCTTTTAATGTCTATCAATTGTATTCCATGTAACAGCTATTATGTTTTATAGGTGAGAAATAAAATGCATTTAATTCATCTGTCATTTTTATGGCCTCGTATCCCAGAAGCATTGTTTTATAACAAACAAAAGAAAAAAAGAATACACAAGGAGATTACTATTGATTCAACTGCTACATCAAAAAAGTAATTAGCATATTGATGACATAACATTTAATCAGCAGCAATATGCTTGAGCATTGCAAGATTTCTATTTACATATATTAAAACTCCATTGTGTGCTTGTTTTAAACAAAGTTGCAGAGGATACAGGTATGGATAAATGAACACCATCAAGGAGTTTTATCTTTTAAAGGCCATTTACAACAGTCATTTAAGTATAGAGCTTGAGATTAGCTCCGTTAATGGTGCAAAATCAGATAATACAAACTATTTAGCATAGACCAGAAAAGCGTAAATAAATTTGTACCCTATAAGAAATTAAAGGCTGGCATTAACTCGTAACTTGTTTTACTGCGTTCTAAACTGTTTCCGAAGAAAATATATTCCCATGTTACATAATGACAATGGGGCAGAAAGGTGTGTGTACAAATATTCCACAAATTTCAGTTGCATGCAGTAAAATCACTGCATTGTAGACATATTCATATGAGCCAAGGTTGAAGAAATCAGCAGAAAATATCAATAGGTAAAAGGCAGTGAGCAAACAGACAAAGGTTAGGAAGGAAGTTTCCAAATAAGTGTCAAAACACAGGCCAAAGTCAAAATAAAAGAACAGATAAACAGTATGGAACCTAGTAAGAAAAGATCTGCAAATCGCCAAATAGCTGGGGGCACTGACTATTTAAAAGAGCTTTATTGCAGTAAAATGATACAGCCGCCATAATTTAATGGCCCAACTAAGCAATTCTCAGTGAAGTAATGGCAAAGTAAATTGCACATAAACGCAAATACAGGGAAGCTGGCTAGTACAGGTAAGGAATCTGTTATCCAGAATGCTCGGGATCTTCATTTCTTAAGTCCACTAAAAAATAATTTAAACATTAAATAAACCCAAACGCTTGTTTTATGTTCAATAAGAATGAATTGTATATTCGTTTGGATTAAGTATAAATATAAAATAATTTTTAAAAATTTGAATTATTTGGGTAAAATGGAGTACATGGGAGTTGTCCTTCCCCTAATTCACAGCTTTCTGGATCAGGGGTTTCCGGATAATGGATGCCATATAATCATCTGTTGTGATAAGTTCTCCTTTTATAAGGTGGGTTGATATCGCTGTGAATACTGTATATTGCTTGGTTAAAAAGGCATTCATTTATTAGATTTACTAATATTCAGTAACTGTGAAATAAACAAAATCAGGTGATGTATTAGCAAATGTCACACGTTAATGGCTCTTTCTTAACATTAGCCGACCTTAAATAAGTATGCCAATACATTTAGTATGCTGATACGTTGTCAAACGGCTTTGAATTTTTGTTGACCTTTGAAGTTCATTTAAAAGAAAAATACTGAAGCCACTTACAGAATGTGCAATAGTGATCTGAGTTGTTTGCTCTCAATTAAAGACATGATATTAGAAGAAGCTCTTTCAATTTACTTTCAAGTTCAAGATTTATACAAAGGTGAATATAAAATACCTTTTAGAGCCTGAATAATTCAGGCATTGAATACAGAACCCTATTTATTCAGTGCTACACCATTGTACAAAAGTAAGTATCAGGAGATAGTAAAAAAAAAAGGAAAGTTGTGCTTACCACAATATATTTTATATACTGCATGCAAGCTGGCCAACTACTTTAAAGTCATCCCTGCTCTATCTAGTGCTACACTCACTTTCCTCTATATACTCCAAAATTGTTGCCTTTTATTGGCCACCACTGGAATCACCTGAGTGTAGCTGGGAATGATGGGAGTAACAACACAGAGATTGCCACTGCTTCTGTATAAACTATAGCAAAAAAGGGAAAGTTTTGCTTACCTAAATTTTACACCAAAAGGCAGGGGTGCAATGAGGCCCAATTTTTGGAATGGTAAGGTGTTGAGTTTGGGGTGACAGGACCATTACCTAAAGTACTAAAGTACTCCCTGCGTTTTACTGTATAACATTTTTAGGATGTTGGGATATTGTTCTTGGAAGACACTGTACCTACTGTTATTTGCAAGTGTAAATATATACAGTGTATATAATATTAAGATATGAAAAAGCACAGGATTGCAGGATGTACACCCCATGTACAGTAATACAAGTAGAAATTACAAATGTATCCCATGGATGAAAAATTATAGCAGTAGCGGGTAATGCACTCGGATTTTCACTTTATTTTATTTGGTACCCACATTATTTTGTCAACAGTAAGTTAAAAAAGAAATGTTACATTCTTATTCATCTTGGATCTAAGAAGGTAAATTATTCTATAAAGAATGCTTTATTCTATATCTGAGCAAATAATGAAGCTTGATAATATACTGTAGCTTGAAATTTGGAACATTCAAGCCTCCTTGGCCTCTAGATCTACAGTACATGTATAGACAAATATGGCTTGGTCATTTTCCATATCTATTTCAGTATAACTAACTGAAAATTATGAAAAAAATGAATTGCTTTTAAATAAATGTAAAATTTTTGGTAGCAAATTTAAGTTAGCTGAAGCTAAATGACCTGTCCAGGTAATATCTTTAAACATCCAATATTTACGGCTGAACTTCTTAAGTAGGATATGGAAGATTGTTGCCAGACAAATTTCTATGAATGTTTTTCTATTTTATACAGTCTTATAGAATGAGTCTCCAATTTAGTTAATTTTGCAGTAAGAAATTTAAAAAATGTATTTAAAGTTTATGAGATATATTTGCAAAATAATGTCATCAACAAAGAGAGATTTTGTATGTTGATTTACCAATTTTGTAACCAAAAATATGAGTATAAATTCTTATATCTACTAGCGACTCTATTATTAAAACAAATATCAACTGTGAGAAAGGACACACTTGACAGGCTCCATTTGTCAATGTCTTTTAGATAAATATCCGATTGCTAACACTCTAGCTACCATAACGTTATATAAAAATTGGCCTAGTATTTCAGATTTGTTAAGAACTGTATTTAGATAAGGCTACAAGACCATATCAAATGCCTTTTTCACAAATGGTGCTAAAAGAAGAAACTTTGGTTCTTATACCTTTGCATGAAGAGCAATATTTATGATCTTGCATGGATTATCTGTAGTACTTGTGTAGTAACAAAGTCAAAAGAAATTATTTATGGTAAGAGGGATTTTAATTTATTGGCAAGGTGAAAAGGTATCTGCCTATTCTAATCATAGGAATATGCCTGTAATAAGTAGTATAATTGGTATCTTTATTCAGTTTTAATAAAGTAGTGGTTGTGGTTTCGATCAATTCAATTCTAGGTAACACATTTTCCTGAAAAACATAAATAAAGATGTAGGAATCATTGTGGAGGGCCATGATTTTGTAATTTATTAAAATGATATTTTGTATGTAAAAACAACAATTATCCTAGAGTAGATAAAATGTGGAGCGGAAGAAAAAGATTAAATTTGTTTTTTCTTTAGGATATCAGTTCCACTATGTGTCATATCCACCAGATTGCTTATTTGCTTCACAGAGTCTTTAAACATATGTTTTGTTTTGTTAATTGCTCTAAGATCTAGTAGCAGATTTATCAATGGTTGAAGTGAAAATTTGAATAAAAAAATTAAAATTTCAAGCTATTTTTGTGTACCTCGACTAGGGAAAACCAAATTCGATAAAAATTTTTATCATGTACTGTCTCTTTAAAAATTCGACTTCGACCATTCGCAATCTAAAACCTGCTGAATTGCTGTTTTAGCCTATGGGGAACCTATCTGGAGTCAATTTGGATTTTTTTGGGGAAAAACTTTGATTTGAATTCGATCGAATGCACTATTACTTCGATTCGTACGATTTGAATTTGGCAAAATACGTCCCTATTCGATTGAAAATGGACCTATTCCGCCAAAAGAACTTTAAATTAATTTCGGTTGGTCTTTCTGAATTCAAATTTCGAAGTTTTTCAAATTTGAAATTCGACCCTTGATAAATATGCCCCCTACTGTTATGTTAAAATGTCTGAGTGGGCGTGATTCAGAAATGTATTTAGAAAACCCAAAATGTTTTATAATCTATAAATGTTTCTAAGATATTTACTTATAAAGAAGAATTAAATAGTATGGCAACTAAATTTCTTTTGGAAATAGCATTAGAAAATGATTCAGTAGTTGAGTGCTTTGACACTAATTTAAGAGGATATTCTTGTGGAAAACCCACAATAGTTTGTTATGAGTAATCCTTTGTACTCGTGTTATACTTCTTGAAATTATCATCATAAAAAGGCAGAACAAAAGAAATGATGACATAGAAAAGAAAAAATATAGACAATGTGGCAATATATCTGGGTCGTTGGACTTGACATAACCATTTCAAAATATATCAACTATTTAGCCTGAAGGAGAAGATGAAGATCTTCCATGCTATAGATGAATCCAAGTCAGAGATCTTTTGAACTTTACTCAGAGGATATATAACTTTCGAGAATGTCACAACTGTACTTTCTTGAAAGAATTAAGAATTTTTTAAAATCAGATCATTAAAAAAGATCTAAGAAGAGTATCAAACACTTTTTTTTTAAAAAAACACATTGTAGCCCCTCCAGTAACAACTTCATCCTGCAGAATGTTAACTATTTTTAATGCTTTGCTCAAAAATATGCATATGGTATGGCAACAGCTCTACATCCTACATACTGTATATTGCTTGGTTTAAAAGGCATTCATTTATTAATTTACTAATACAAAATAACTGTGAAATAAATAAAATCAGGTGATATTTTAGCAAAAGTCATATTTTCTTAATACGTCAATGGCTCTTTAACATTAGCGACCATAAATAAGTATGGCAATACATTTACTACGCTGATACGTTGTCAAACGACTTTGAATTTTTGTTGACCTTTGAAGTTCATTTTGAAGAAAAGTACTGAAGGATGATGTTAGAAGAAGCTCTTTCAATTTACTTTCAAGATTAAGATTTATACAAAGGTGAATATAAAATACCTTTTATTTAATATACTGCATGCAAGCTGGCCACCTACTTTAAAGTCATCCCAGCTCTGTCTAGTCTTACACTCACTTTCTTTCTATATACTCTGCTACATCCTACATACTCACTCAACAGTCAGTTGCTGAAATGCTAAAGAGTATTTTTTTATTCTGCCTGTATTATCCTTTAGGCTGATTTATTTCTGTAAGTGCTGCAAGCAATGAAGAAAGCTCCCAGGCCAACCATAAATCATAAGAACCACAGAAGACCCACCATCATCATGCTCACATCTTCACAGCTCTTACAGAAATATATCACGGCAAGTAGACTATTCAAACACCCTCTTTCAAGGGAGACAATTACATAGCATACTTAAAATCTCTTCTGGCACTGTAGCAACTGACTTCCAGTTTTAGACGATGTAGGGCTTGGATATCTGGAGCGCACACTGAGGGGCATATTTATCAAGGGTCGAAATTCGAAGTTAAAAAAAAGTTTGAATTCAAAAAGACCAACCGAATAGAGGTCGGAGGTTTTTGGAGGTCGAAGTGGTCCATATTCGAATCGTATGATCGAAGGAATAGCACCTTCGATCGACTTTGATTCTAAGTTTTTTGGGGGAAATAAACTCCACCAATTGCCTCCATATAGGTTCTAGGAGGTCCCCCATAGGCTAAAACAGCACTTTGGCAGGTTTTAGGTGGTGAATGGTTGGAGTCGAAGTTTTAAAGAGACAGTAGATGATAAATTTCGATATTCGAAGTTTTTTTAAACTTCGAATCAAAGTTGGACTATACAATGACGACTTACCCAAAAATTACTTCGAAATTCAAAGTTTTTAGTTCGAAAAACCGTAGGGTGTGCAGGATAGAGGGCTATAATGAATTTTTAAAATTAAGGAACATTTTTGGCTTTTTTTTAACTATTCTGGCACTTTGTCCTTTCTTGGGGACACAGAGGTCCTATCTAATGGACTGTTTTTAATTATAGGAGATGCCCAGGTTATGTGGCATAAATAATCATTACAGAAGCGAGATCCATATGTTTGCGTACTTTCATTTCATTTCAACTGTAAATCCTGAGAAGCATAGAATATTTGGGTAAAATTTGTGTAGCTAGAGACAATTCTTTTTTTCAGTTAGAGAGTATGTGCACATTAGGGGTATTATATACTAAAACTCAACTTTTTCTCACTTTATTAAAAAAAAATTTACCAAACCTGAATAGCCTTAATTTAACTTCTTGAAAAATTGGTGCAACAAACAGTAGTGACTAAGATTCGAATCTTGCAACTTTTTCAAATTGTTGCTTTGAAAACATTCTAGTTTTTTCTTAAAAAACCTCAAATTCGAGTTGTGAGTATATTCAAATCAGAGTCGAAAAAAATTCACATGAATTCGAAATTCGACCATTGATAAATCTTCCCATTGCTGTTAATTTCAATAGGTTTTAGCTGGAGTATTTTCAGATTAAAATTTTAAGTAGCTTCAGAGTATAATAAATCTTGAAAAAAATTAAAAAATTATTTTCCTCTAAAAATTTGATCCCCAACCAGTGGCTCGTGAGCAACATGTTGCTCTCCGATTCTTTGGATGTTGCTCCCAGTGGCCTCAAAGCAGGTGCTTATTTTTTACATAATGCTATACCCAACAAAGATGCATGTCCAAAGAGGATTTTTTTTTAAATCTATACATTAAATCCACTAAAGAGGCAAGTAAATGTATGAACAGCTACGTAATATATCAGTGTGGGAATAACTAAACTGCTAAACACATACTAAAATTCGAAGTATTTTTCATTCGAACCCTTCACTCGAGCTGAGTGAATCGGCCCCTAAGTGTCTTTTCAAATAATGTGTAAATCTGAATAAGCAAGTCAGGGGACAGTGTAAAGTGTGAAGCAGGGTTCAAATATACAGAAAACATGGAGGATTGTGCAAACTTTGCACCCTGCTATATGCCCTACACTTTGTAAATGATCTCTCGTTCCTTCCTTTACGTTATCTGTTCTCTCCATACTTCATTCCCCTTATGTTACTATTTACTTACTCTTCTATGCCCCCTTGAACAGATTTTGCATTTTGTTGTATATTATGGAATCTCTGAATCCAAGGCCAATATGGTTATCATGTCCTTATTATTATGGAGCTCTTAAATCCAAAACACAGACCAAAACTCAGACTGTAAACATGATAGCAAACTGTCCACTGCCTCTGTATTAAACATATATAATGCTATCAGTTGTAAATGTTACTGCAGGCACCACAATTGAGCTTGATTTAGTGAATGTGTTCATGTTTTGCTGTGTAAATTGTGTCATTTTCATGTCCGTCCACTTTATAATCTGGATGCATAGTTGGCCAAAGGGACACAAAGGAGTGATTTGCATGTCTCTGCCCATGATGCCTTATGGGAGAATCTAAACTCTCATTTTTGGTATCTAGGCAGTGCTGTGTGTATGGCATGAGACAAGTAAATACCTTCTGATTCCAGAAGGCATCACTTTGCATATAATTGCTAGCTAAGGGCTTTTTGTCTCCTTTCAGCCCTTCTCACCATAACCAGAACTGGTTCCCCATTTTGCTTTTACCTCATAACAGGCACAAAGAGAGTTTTGGCAAGACATTTAAGAACAGAAGTGTTGCTACAATGCAAGCACCTATTAGCATTAAATGAACACAATTTTTAGCTTTACACTTGTGTTTGTAAATTAACCTTTAGAGTAGTAGCCAATTTACTCAGGCTGAAGAGAGCTTCAGTTTACACTTTGAACATGAAATGAAGGTACATTGTTACTCTGTATAACAACCACACTGTGCATTAAAAGGAAGCTATAAAATTTGGATTTCATAGCATGTAGCATTCTATGCATTATTTATATGATCATTAATAGCACAGAAAACTGCACACCTATCTGTTTCCATTCTTATTTTGCAACAGAAGGAATTGAACTTTTGCAGTTAACTGGCACGGCACAATCTTTTGCAAAGAGCTGTTAATTGGCACTTGCTAATTTTACAGAAGCAGAAGTAGGAACATACCAAAAGAATAAGCATAAATGAATATAAATACAAATAGACTTAACGAAACAGGAAAATGAGGATGCTACTGAGAAAACTGAGCAAATTGCCATTATCCAGAGGTTATAAGAATGCATGGCTAAAACTACCAGCTCTGCAATGAAAGAATAAATAAAAACATAAAGTAACAAGGTTGAGATGGCTACTCCATTGGTCTGTGGAAGAGTCTGATTTACTAAAGCTAACGGTGGATCACTGAGGAATAAATTTCCGGTTTTCATTGTAAATAAAAACATAGTTGGAATGTTACTAGAAACTGAATGGAAATAAGACTGGATACTATTTCTTATTTTCTTAGAAATCAGCGAAAATCCTCTAGTTTACTTGGGAATAAAATGATATGTGAAATATACTGTGGAAAATGGAAGGTACTAACAAAGAAGATCTTATTATATAAGTAAAATTGATCAATAAAACATTTAATAACCAATCTAAATGGCAAATCTTCCCACTGATTGTCTAGGTCACTATGGCCTGGTACTGCACCATCCGTTATTATTCTCGATATTTCTAAAAACCTAATTTAAATGGCACTTCTTCATCCAAATTTACAATATTAGCTGCTGAAGCAGAAGGGGGTTTAACAGAGAGAAATGCAATGCAAAGTACGAAATACAGGCATTAGGTAGAAGATAGGAAGAAGACAAACCAGGACCATCTTGTGAGATGGTTGGGGAAGGAGGGACTGGGGTAAGAATAAAGAAAGATATTTAGGTACAGATGGGGGGGGGGCATGAATATAGAGGAAGTAGACCCTGAACTTGTGGGGGTAGGCAATGCAGGTACAGGGTGCTTAGTGGAGTAGACTAATAAGCAGTATAGATTTATGAAACAAGCCTTACTTCCAGAACATAGAGGGGCCCTAAGATGTTTTAGCTGTGGGGTCCAGTGATTATGACATTGGTTCCAAGCATTCTAGAAAAATCCCATATCTATTTACTGCAATTCTCTGCTCAGAAAATGTAAAAACTTTTTATCTGAATGCAGTAATTTGCATTTCTACTCACTTATGAAAGGGTATACCGGTAATACTGTACATAAACACTTGTACACTGTAATTTCTAAATTATTAGTTGTTACAAAGCAGTGTGGACCAGGTTACTGTTATTCTTCTTTTTGCTGGATAGTATTTCGTTTGATTGCAGAACTGATGGTGAAAGCAAATACTTGTCCTTGAATGATCTTCTGTTACTACCATAAAATGTGAATATACCTATCTAATACATTAATAAGATGCTTCGTACCGAGAAAAGGTCTGACATTTAACAAGGATAGGTTTTATGCCTAACTGAATTATTTACATTATAATGCATTGTACCATAAGTTCATAATTGATTTAAACACTAGAAGAGTGTAACAGTGAAATAAATGCTCAACGAGAACACTGTTTCTCTATCCAAATAAGTAAGTGGCCTATTTATGAATGCTCCATAGGAGAAAAAAAACGCCAATTTTTTCGGGATTTATTATGCTCCAAAGCTGCTAAAATCCCATGCGAAAATACTCCAGGTAAAACCTGTCAAAATTGTGTAAAAGTCAATGGCAGATGTCCCTTTTTATAATCTGAAGATGTTACTTGCCTTCATGATCTTTGAGGGTTCCAGGTTGGTTTTAGTTTGATAATCCGAAAAAGTCAGATTTTTCTGGCGTCAAATTGAAAAAGTCATGTTTTTCAGGCGTCAATGTGAAAAAGCTGCACAACTGGATTTGACGCCCAATTTTGTTGCAGGCTTTTTCCCATACATGTTTTTTTTTCTTCGTATTTATTGGTAAATTAAGGGGATTTGGGTTTGAGAGTTTGGTCTAAAAATTTTTATATAGTGAGAAAAAAAATCAACTTTTAGTATATAACTTTTAATATATACCACCCTAAGGGGATGATTTAGCAAGGTTTGAGCTAAAATGTTTGCCACAATTCAAATATTTTTGCACAAAAACTCAAATTCATATTATATTTTCAAAAACTTGAATGTCTGGTATTAAGCAAAAATAAACACCTCAAAAATTTGTAGAAAATCAACATCCAAAAGCTGCCGAGTTCAATGGGAGTTGTCCTATGCAAAATGCGAGCCATTTTTAAATTCATATTTGTTAAGCCTATAAAATGCAAGGTATTTGAGTTTTATTCATGATTGTATTTAATCAGGTTTTTTATATTTGGATTATTTCATAAATAAGCAAACATTTGAGTGGAAGGAAAAAAAATTGTGTGTTATTAAAATTCAAAGTGTAATCAAATTAGATTGAACCTATTTTTTTGCAAACTTGAATTTTTTAATTGATTTTACATTTCACAGGTAATCATTTCTTCAGATGAGAGTATAGTGTGAAGAAAAGAGGGAGGATAGGTAAGTAAAGTGATGGGGGGTGAGGGGGAGGGGATTGTCCTTGTGGTAATTTGATGCTTCTTTGAGAGATAGGGTGGGGAGATATGTAGCTCATGATTAGTAGTGCCATTGCTGGTGTTAATGACGTTGATATGTTAATTACTTGGGTGATTACTTGTGAGGCCTCTTTCCAGAATGTTGTCAGATTAGGGCATCACCACCAAATGTGGAACATTGTACCCTCTGTTTTATTGCATCTCCAGCAAGTTTTGGGAGTTGACGGGAATCCACTGCGGCATTGTGAATGTTTTGGGATCTTGCTCCCATTTTTGGATGTGCATTGGTTTATCTTAGCTTTGAGTGATTGAGAGTATTCTGTCGATTTTCAATAGTTCTTTCTTTTGGCCTGCTGATTGATTGTTGCTGGGGAATTAGATGCCGGATTTGGAAATATATATATAGGTCATGTTTGGGTAAATTATATAGGATTTCTCAATTCTTACAGGTTTTTAATCCAGTGGTTTTGAGCAGTTGTGACATTGTTGTTATGCCGAGTGTTTCCCAGTTTCTAATGTTGAGATTCGGTATCATTGTTTCTTGTATTTTTATGGGTGATTGCTCCACTGGAAAGGTGTGGATGTGTTTTTTAGTTTGGTTCCATATCCGAAGAGCTGTAGTAGAGGTGTAAGTACATTGTTTAATAGTGTTGGGGTATTAGATGCTGGATTTGGAAATATATATATAGGTCATGTTTGGGTAAATTATATTGGATTTGTCAATTCTTACAGGTTTTTAATCCAGTGGTTTTGAGCAGTTGTGACATTGTTGTTATGCCGAGTGTTTCCCAGTTTCTAATGTTGAGATTCGGTATCATTGTTTCTTGTATTTTTATGGGTGATTGCTCCGCTGGAAAGGTGTGGATGTGTTTTTTAGTTTGGTTCCATATCCGAAGAGCTGTAGTAGAGGTGTAAGTACATTGTTTAATAGTGTTGGGGGGAGAACTTGGGACCACAAAAGTTGTTGTCATGTTTATGGGCATATTTGTTGCTGTTCTATTTATATCCAATGTTTTTGACTTGGAGGTAAGTTCCATTGGGTTGCTTGTTCAGCAGTGTTCCAGTTTACTGATGGTACATTTGTTTGTATTTTTTCTCAGCCCTGAGCTATCTTTAAGTCTCCAGCTGGCAGTTGGCTCCGCCCCAAAAAATAGATTGTACCTTATTACATTGTGAAATGTACATAGTTATTATGGAACACAATTTTACTAACTGCAACATATTTGTTTTCCATACCTTAATGAATATGTAGATGCTAGAAGCATCCAGTTACATACTATGGTATATATGGAATTCTAGTTTAAGATTTGTCTCACACTTTTTTCCCACTTCATTTATGTTGATTGTTGCTGTATATGTAATATATATGTTTTTGATTGGAACTGATTAGCTACTTAAATATCTAAAATGTTTCATTTTGTGTAAAAGCCAAAAATATCTTAAATGTGCTATGCCTTGACACTTATGTTTACCTTGAAACATATGTCTTAGTTACAAAAAAAACATACCACACTGTATTAAATATACAGTATCTTTTAGCTACATTATATAAGAAAAAAAATACTTAGCACGCACTACCATCCCATATGGGACAAAATAAAAAAGAAAAATAACCAGATGCTCATTGCTGCAAGAATAAAAAACTGAAATAGGTTCATCACTTTCCAAGCTGATTTATTATACACATTATACAAATAGGCTACACACTAAAATGATCTATGTGATGCTCTTCTAAGAAAATAACAGTCAGCTGAATCTAAACATTTCAACTTTGTTGGTAAAAACATAGCAAAAAATATACATAGACATACATATATGGAGCAAGTTGCAGAATGAAAAAAGATTAAAGCACCTTTGTAGTCCAGCATCTGTTGCCAGAGATGGTACAGTACTTTATGAGGCAAAAAATAATCTGCTGTTCTAGATGTACTGAAAACTATAGCAGGATACTGACAGAACAATATATTTGTGTATATGCAACAGGTTTGAAAACACTCCACTTCCATTTATAAGAATGTTATTTAAACAATGTAATAGTGTACTAGTGATCCTTAATTGTGACCAACACCCCAACAGGAAATACGTATATTGGACTTGACTGCTCTATTTGTTCCCCATTAAACATATCTGTAATTATACTACTCTCAGTATCAGGTGGTGTAAACAACATAAAAATGTAAGCATACTGTATATGGATGAATCCCAGTAAGATATATAGGGTAAAAACTTACTGCTAGAGATGTTGGGTCTGGGTGTACATGCCTCAGATCTTCAGTAAGGGGGAGAAAATGATCAAGACAGGAAAATGAAGCCTGGCTCTGGTCCGGTCCCGGACAATTGTAAAGAAACCAATAGCAGCTATTGTAGTATAAAATAAATGTAGTTTATAGTTACATGTCCAAAATAATCATATAACACACACAAAAGCCATGAATATCCTGTAAATTGTATCCCTATAAATGGCTAGTAGTTATGTCATCAGTTATAAATGCAGCTTAGTGATGTCATTTTTGTCCCATGACTCACTAAAACTTGTGTATTACAATAAATAAAGTACCCCTTGTTGGAAAATATGAGGACATTAGAAGCAACCTCGTAGTTCCATAACCAGTAGCGCTAGAGTCTGTCTACTTCGCTAGCGAATTTAACCCAGCACCCATTAGTAAATTGGCGAACTGGCAAAATGATGTCATGCTGGCGAATTTTCGGTAGCATTAGCCACTTCGCCCTTTAGTAAATTTGCCCCTCTCTGTCTTTACTGTGATATATAAGTGGCTTTTTGTTATGTTTAATTTCAAGAAAACTCATTTGCCTACTAGCTGGTTTTACATTTTCCTTTTTTACAATCCTCTTTACCACTCTTTCCCATGGGAAACATTATACCCCAATGGGGTACATTATACCCAAAGCATTCCCATTTAACACATTATACCAAAAGAATTCCCATTTCCTGTAGATCTTATGTTGATGTTTTGAGCAGATGTTCTCACTGCACAATAGCACTTACATAGACTGTAAATGGAAAAAGTGGAGTAGGGCTACAACATTTATGGATAAACATGCATACAGTATACCTCTCGAATACCTCTATACCTCATCTAACATTTTACTGAACCCAACCTCCCAAAACTGACTGCCTCTTTATTACCTCTATTCATAGAACAGCATTGCCTTAACAGCAAAGAAAAGTGCATTTAAAAAACAAAACAAAACAAGCTTGGAAATCAATAAAAATAAATTCATGTAACTTTAAAGCTTGGGGCACATTAATGCAACAATCTTTAATTCACATTCAACATAAATTGTATTTTTCTCAAATGTAATTATGAAATTGGGGGTTGACTCCCCAAGGTGTTTGGCACTAGTCACTATTATCTATGGCTTCACACTGTAGTACCTTGATGTGTAAAACTATTTATTAATTATTAATTGTACACACAGCTCTGTCAAATGGTAAAGCCTGAGACTTAAACCTTGGACATTAATGGATTAGACTGACCATTTGGTGGTACTGGCTTCTGTATGGTAAATGACCCCCACTCAAGACATATGGTGCATCTGAATTTCAACTTCTACTTTTCAAGCTGTTGAGTCATTCAGACACCTCCCCTTTGGTGATATTGTAAGCATCCTGGGTCCTATAAACTGAGGCTGCACACCAGGTAGGTGATTCGCAGATGCAGGCTAGAAGGTGGAGCTGTTTTTGTATGACCATAACATTGTCTGCAAAAGCCTGCTGTACCTTGCCATCTGTAAGGCAGTCCTATGCTATAATACTGACAATCTAAGCCAGCAGGGCTCTGTTATAAATACTTTGCCCAGTGGTAGGAACTAAACAGGGTGCAGATTTGTGTCTATTAAATTGACATACACAGTGATTGTGCCTACCTGCAGCATCTTTGCCTATTAAATGGATACACCTCCCTTTGGGCATGAGGCAAAAGACACATAATGCTCAGCGGCACAGGTGCCTTTACCCACCATTAATAACAGGTCTCCTTTTGCATATGTGCCCAAGATGTTATTCCAAACGTAAATGGTTTTAGAATGTGTTTATGAGCTCACTAAGATTGTTATAGTTTTGCCTGCAACCTGAAAGCTTTCTGAGTGGGTTTCTCCTGGGCACGGTCACATCGGGCACGGTCACATCATAGAGGGAGCTTTGATTTTTCTCATGACTAGGACAAGCATAAACACCATGCAGATCACAGAGAAGAGAGGGAGTACAGTACAAATCTGTGCTTGAAACAGCCACACGACCTAAGGTAATTTTTCAATTCTGTCTGTCGCACAGACAGTAGAGGTCCATTAGCAATGCTCCAGGTCCAAGTGCAGGAGCACAACAGGGTGCAATACCAACCCTCTTAGGGACCATACACTTTCTTATCTGCTGCACCTGGGAAAATGGACTATCAAGTCTGCATAGCCAGGTGATATGTACAGGGCTCTACAGGGAAACTGGCGTTCCCTAACTTGCAGTTCTGCATAATGTGCATGCTAAGGGGCATCCAAAGGAACGCTATCATACTGCCCCCTGTCCAACCTCTACGTATTAATGGAAAAAAGCAAGTCTTTGAGCTCCTTTCTTGGCTTAAAACCTCCACCTAAGAGCATAACCCACAGGGCAGGATGCAAAGTACAAATAATATGGCCCTTTACACCATTTTGTGCTCTGTAAATAAGCCCCAGTATAAATATATCCTTTCCGGGTATTTTACGTTTATGTTGCTCTTTAAAGGAGAAGGAAACCCTTTTTCAAAAAACCCTGTACCCCTCACCCCATGTAGACCCCCCCCCAGGGAAATGCCCCATACTTACCCCTCGGTGCAGATTCTTCCAGCAGAGTTCCACGCGTCCATCTTCCGACTCCTCAGTAAGCTGACTGGGAGATCGGTATTTCTGCCAGTTTGCGACAACTGCGCATGCACGTAATTACAGGGAAAATGCTGATCCTCCACTCAGCTTACCGAGGGTGGGGGGTACGGGGTTTTTTGCAAAAGGGTTTCCTTCTCCTTTAAGCATTTAACTACATACCTGCCATACAGATCGATTCTACAGTTGTCAAGGAATTGACTACCAGTACCAATAATATTACATTTCTGTGTTACTCTTTAATCAATGTCATTATGTATATCCAGCAACATACACACAGTACAACAAGATCCAAGGCACACACAGTAAGAGGTTAAAGAGCTTTATTGGTTAAGCTGGCCATAGATGTTGAGATTTTTAAAAGATCCGATCCTCATCATGAGACCACCATTTTCTCGGAACGATCGTATGAATTTACCATCAACTAAAAAGACCAATTTGCCAGGAAAACAAAGGGGAGCTGCCTGCTTGGCCCTGCAAACATAGATAAATTGCACTGGGGCCGACAAAGATTTTTTGACCTGGCCGATCAATTTCCTGACAGATATCGGCCGAAAAATCGTAAGATGTACGATCGTTCGAATCCCACTAACCGCACGATAATTTCGAAGGATTGGTCGGACTTCCCTAAAATCAGTCGTTCGGCAAGAAGAATCGTCTCGTCTATGGGGAGCTTTAGTCTATATGCCAAATTGCTCCCTGTCCCCCTGCACATACATACATAAGCTTCAGACACTCTTAACTGCTGTATTGCAAATTGAAATGGCATCACCCCATTTTTTTTTTAGAAAAGAGAGGCCTATAGTTGCCATGAGAAAAATATGTGTTTACAAAATTTTATTCTGCACTTTTTAACACACTTTTGCTGTGTTTTTGGTGTTCTTTACATTATTTTTATGTATATAGGGTAAGCTGTCTTAAAGAAATGCTTTTTTTCCCACTGTATATTTTCACACTGTCTGTTTTTCACTGGCAACATAGATGGTATATTTATGTTGTCTTTGTGAATTCCTTGAGTGCTCATCACCTTTTTGTCTTTCTACTCAATATCACCAACACTTATGTTTAAACTATTCACTGGTCTATTTAGCAGGGCAAAAAATATTAAAAGATCAATAAATTCAACAGAAAACCACATATTACAAAACAACATGCACTGTTAATGCCAATCATTTGATATTGTTATCTTAGTCCTCAAGAGAAAGGATCAAAGTTCATCACCGTAATAGTGCAATTAAGCATTAGACTTTGCCCAGCATAAGCTGTGATAATATTCATCTTTTTAACCTGGTTGTCAAAGCTCTTGCTGAATAATCAGTTTAACACTTGTTTTCCACCTCAAGCCCTTATCAATATTTTATAGGATACTAGAATGACAAGTGAAAAATGCATGTTTAAGTAACATCACGTCCCACTTGAACCTTGGTTTCCTCATGATTATTATTGCTAAACATATACCCTAGAAATCCTAATACACTGCTTGGTTCTTTATTTGAAAGTCGTCACCAAGAGTGAAGATGTTTGGAATATTCTCACATGAATATAAGACGATTGAACTTTACTTTGTCCCATTGTGGTGCATTAGGTTCATAAAAGGATGCACAGAATCCACAATTTTAGGACCAAATACCTGAATCACCACAAAAACAATGAGCTGAACCAAATCAGAGCACCACTTGCATATGCAAATGAGCATTTTAGCATAAATTATCATCTAGTTGTCCAGCAGTATAAAGTAACGCAATTTTAAAGGTTCAGATTCATTTTGGATAGGCACAAAGCTGAATATTGAGCAGAATCTGGAACCATCCATAATATCTTGATTTTAAGCTATACTGTTACATTTATGTTTTTCAGTGCTCTCTAGTACTGTATTTAGAATTACTGTGCCTTTTGCTGCTTTCCCATACCAGGTGTAAGGGTTTAGGTAGCTAGGATCCGCTTTCCAGGGTCAAGCAGTCCCGGCACAATCACAGCTCAGGAGAGTGTAGTCTTTTTGCGGCAGCTTATTTTCACATAAACAGTACAAAATAAATTCCTTGCCACTTAATCGGCTTCTAACTAATACAGGTCAGTTTTCTAACTAACCAGGAGTAGGCCTACTGCCTGTCTCCTCAAAATAAATTAAAAGTTCCAACCTTGTATGCTGAGGTGCCTCAGGAAAACACAAAACACCCGTGTTGGACTAGCAGTCCCGGAACCACTCTGTTAGGAACCTGGGGCATAAATAAACTCCGTCCTGGACTTTACTCACCACACAGGTTAATTTACTTCTCTAATGATGTTGACTATTTTAATTCATCATATTTCAAAACATTTTAACAAGCATACTCATCTTCTGTTGATAACCATGTTCTACAAAAACAGAAAATCAGCACTCTACTTAAATCTCCATCCAAAACCTAAAGGATCAACTCTTCTTTTATGTTACACACATGTTGACTAAAATGTATTGGCATTGCTTATTCATATTAAACTAGACAGAAAGTTTTGAATGGACAGCCCTTTGAAAAAATTGAGATGCCCAGTTCAAAACCACATGGGTGGCAACAATAACTCAATCTAAATTCTGCATTGTGAGTAAGCCCTATCCTTTAATTATAGGTATGGGATTTATTATACAGAAATCAGTTATCCAGAAAGCTCTGAAATACATATGGTTGCCTCCTTTTACCCCGGGGGAGACCAGGCAGGGGGGACGGGACTGTGAGATGGAGGGGTCAGGCTGACAAATAGGGGGTGGGCCATGACATCAGGCTATGACTCGGCAATTGGTCAATCGCCGTGTCAATCTTAGAGAATCCTGCCCGGTTTTCGCAGCTTTGACCTAGGCAGCCAGGCTGTCCGGGTCTTATTTTTTAGTATTAAAATATTTTGCATGTATTTGCCAGATTATTGCTTGGGTTTCACAAGGCTGAAAACCAAAAAGAAAGTTAACACCAAAACAGACCTTAGAAGACCAGAACTGTTCAGGTCAAAACCGAACAGGTGGCAACCTATAAGGAGCCCTACCGGCTTGGCCGGTAAAAATGATAGTTGATCCCAATCTTATTAAATGGGAAAAGAGATAAAGGTATATCTCTTTTTTCTGGAAAAGGTGCCAACCAGAGGGTAAAATGCTTGGTTGACCTTTCTGAACAGTGACATGAAGCCAACATTTTATTTATCAAGATACACCATATAAATCAGTTTGTTTTTTCGCTTCAAAAATGTGTAATATGCCCCTTTAAAAGAAATACGATCTATCAGAACCGGCGCAGCCTCAATAAACTACCCAAAACTTCCCCATTTGCGGTACCCGCAAGCAGCCAATAATTGCGCCGAGGCAAACTCCGATTAAGTGAACAATGCCATTCTTCACCAACTCACTATGTCACACTGTGTCAAAACACATACTAATACACTGCCAGAAAACTAAAATGCAACCTCCGTTCGTATAATTGCAAACCGAGGCTTGGAACGCAAATCTCCGCCCGCCTAGCGTGGCACAGAATATGGAAGAGTCAGCTGAGTTGTCATGTGACAGACAAAGTCCGGCAGTCTATAGAGCAACATGAGTTCTGCTGCAGGGTGAGTTTCTCTATAACATTTTTTTGGAAGCATTTTCCATGACAGGGATAATAACACACAGTCTGAGTTATCTATATAATCTGAGGTTTATTAATAATAATATTTTGCATCTTCTCCAACTAATTCGGCTTCCGTTCCGTTATATCAGGCGCATTATTTATAGTTAGGCATGTTTCCTTATCGTATACATGCTGGCTAGCCGAGATTAGTAAAATATTACAAATAATTTATTTAATGTATTCATATTTGCACTGGTTGCTAGAGATCCCAAAGACTGTACAACAAATTGAGAGTCATTAGGCTTCATTAACCCAAACTGCATTACACAGGGCTGCTTTTAGGTCATGTATGTATAGTTTCAGTTATTTTGCTATACTTGTATATGAACAGCCCTTTGAATCATATTAGAACAGAGGAGGGAACAATTAAGTAACAAAATAGAAATGAATACAACCGTTCACTTCCATTCAAATGGGATATAATTACACGTTAAAAGACAAAAAGGAGGTCTCTGTGCGAAGCGCTTACAATCTAAGTGGGGTGGGTAAATTGCAGACATGAATGGGCGGGTGAAAAGTGCTACAATTTATTATTTATATTTTTAATAAGTATTTATTAAACAATTGGTAGCTATTATTACAGTACACATAGCCTGCTTTTCTCCAGCAAAAAAAAGTATCTTTCAGCTTTTTCTGGGAGAAAGCTCAAAGTTTTAGTTCAACGACAGCTGAAGGGTTGATGATAAGACATTGCTGAAATTTATAATTTATAGGGATGCACCAAATCCACTATTTTGGATTCGGCAGAACCCCTGAATCCATCGCAAAAGATTCTGCCGAATACCGAACCGAATCCTAATTTGCATATGCAAATTAGGGGTAGGAAGAAGAAAACATTTTTTACTTTCTTGTTTTGTGATAAAGTCACGCAATTTTCCACACCGTCCCTAATTTGCATATGCAAATTAGGATTCAGTTCGGACGGGCAGAAGGATTCGGCTGAATCCGAATACTGCTGAAAAAGGCAGAATCCCAAACCGAATCCTGGATTCGGTGCATCCCTAATAGTTTATTCCTGAACATATTTGGTCTCCAGCCTTTCTGAAGTTCATCTGGCAATAAACTAAGACATTCAGTACTGTTGTGTGTTACTGATACACAGACAGTGAAGAAAGACTTTAAAAGGTCCAGTTTGATGGGGCAGATAATCTACTCAGATGTTAAAGAACTGCAAGATGGTTAGATGATGCTGAGGGCATACATTTACCATATAGGCGCATGTAGGCCTGTGCCAAGTTATGCAGTGGGTGGGGGCATGAATTTAAAATGTTCCAGAAGTAAAAAATTCCTGGATACTTCCAGAAGGGAGTTAGGGCTGTAGGGGTACTTGAAACTCTGTGTTAGGCGCTTGCACGTTTTTCTTGCCTAAGGTGGAACCAGCCCAAAATGCAGCCTTGCCTGGGAAAGAACAGCTAGAGGGCTTCTCTCTAATGATGCCTGCCCTAACCAAACTCCAAGCCTGACCCAGCGCATTGAGTTACATACTGGCACCTGCCCCTTCTCTGATTTTATCAGAGGGCGTGGGGCTAAACTGAGTATATAAGCAAGGACCACCTGTCACTAGTGTTGGAACAGCAAAAAGAGGTCGGAGAGTAGCTGGGCTGGAGGCTAA
The DNA here is from genome assembly GCA_038501925.1 of Xenopus petersii. NCBI lineage: Eukaryota > Metazoa > Chordata > Amphibia > Anura > Pipidae > Xenopus > Xenopus petersii. The sequence goes on from CM076679.1 coordinate 51,883,080, forward strand.
TGGTCCGCCACCCCCAACAACAGAGTTTTGGGCCTACACATGCATCAGTATGCCTTGAACTTTTACATACTGTGATTTTACAACTTTTTTTTTATGGTCCCACCATTATAAAATGAATAATGTATTTCCCAGATTTTATACAATTTTTTTGGTCCCCTGAAAAAAGTAAAATATTTTTTTGACTTTATTTAAATTTTTTAAGAAAAGTTAAATTAGTTTGAAGTTGATGGAGGGGTGTCTTTTTTTCATCCTAACTTACTATGTAAATTAGGTTTAGCAGAAAATGTAAAGTTTTTTTTTAGTCTATATCAGAATGTGTTTTCTGCAAACAGGGGGCATTTTTAACTTGACTGTGGACTTTGACCAGAAAATTATCTTTCAACTTGTTTGTATTATACATGATTCTCTTGAGATTCAGAATAATGAAATATTGTAGTTGTAAATACATGTAATTTTTAAGGGACAGATTTATGAAGGGTCACATTTTTGATTTTTTGTTATGGCCAAAACTGTCCAATTCGACTAGGGAATTATCCAAACTCGATTTCGAGTTTTTATAAAAAAAAATATCAAATTAGATTTTCGATATTTATCATACTCTGGCCCTTTAAGAATTCGAATTTGACTATTTGCCACCTAAAACCTGCAGAATTACTGTTTAAGTCAAAGGGAGAGGTCCAGGAATCAATTTAGAGCTGTTTGCAGCTTTCCTAACATTCAAGTTTTTTTTCGGAGAAAAAACTAGAATCAAGTTTGATCAAATCTAATTTTTTTAAATGTTTTTAGTTTTCTGGTTGATTAAATCTGTCTGCGTTTTATTAATTGGATTTTATTAATACATTTTGCCAGGTCGAATTCATTAGAATTTAAGGGAGTTAAAAAAAAAAAAAAAAAACTCACTTGAATTTGGAGTTTGACCCTTGATAAATGTGCCTCCCCATGTAAAGCATGGGAACGATTTTTTCCCCCTTCTCTTCAAAAACTTTTATCTATGCCACTACTTCTCTAACTTATGTTTCAAAAAAAAAAAAAAAAAAACTGCTAGCTGCATATTGCTGCCTAGTCAAATTCTTATTCCCATTCCATAAAACCACAAGGGCATTTTCTATGTTGCTAACATTCAGAAGTGGTATCCAAATGCTCGTATAGAAGAAAACAACAGCAGCAGAAGAGCTCCTTTGTGTGCTCATTGCTTTATTAGGTATTTCTTCTCTATTTATTTTTCTTTTAAGAAAAGGAAAAGTAAATTCAGCTGTAGCAGAAACTATATAAATTCTCTTTAGTCTTTCTTGTTTTTCTCTTTATGTCAAAATATGTTTTCTGCAAACAGATGGCATTTGTGCATGAATATGGACTTTTTGATCCGTACCAAATTGTCTCACCATTTGTTTGTATTATTCTGCAAAATATTGTTCTGGAGATTCAAGATTATGAAATATTGTGGTTTCAAATGACTTGCGTGTATAGAATGAAGAAGAGAACAAAGCTTGCAGGAAAAAAAACAAATCAGCATTTCTTGCCTGTTATTTTAATAATTAATGTAGAGAAGAACCAAAGAGCCTCGTTAATAAATCTTGAAGGGGCCCAAAATGTCCTTCCTATGTAACAAATTCAGTAAAAGCCTCCTGCAAGTTAAAATTGATATTTTCTGAATCTTAGACTGTTCCTTTGGTAGTACCCAGACATGCATAGTGCATGTCTACTCTACTCCCATAATTCTTTGAATCCCATCCCTATGTATGAAACTATCAGCACTGGTTGTAAAAGTGTCAAGTGTGTTCTTTAATTAGTAACCAACTAAATTACTTTGTAAGAAGCAATAAACTTAGAAAATGCAAATGTACTCAGTTTATTGTTAGCGATCTGCTGCGTTTGCATTTAGACAACTTTGATTCCCTCTAATGACTGAATCCTGCTGTAATAAAAGTGCAGAATTGCTCCTACCATTGATTTTTCTTTATCTAGTAACAATGTGACGTTTTAATATTTCAGTCAGTGTTGATGCTTTCTCTAGAACAGCTGATAATTCAGTAATTCTAAATTCTGGGGATGTAAGTTGTCTCATGAGGCTAAAAACCGACAGTATAGATCAGTATTGAAGTAGTTTCAGATTCATTTTTGTCCATATGTTTCGAAATATTTAATGGAATAATAAAAGGAAAACTGAAATACACGTGCTGCTGTGAGGATAATCTACTGTGGTCAAAAAATAATTCATAGCAAGGCAATTTGGGTTAATTGTCACTATGTAGAGATCATCAAAAACTCTGTAAGAGCTGTTGTCCTGTCATCATCTGTGGGAATGAATCTGTATCTGGTATTAGACATTTCGATTGCGTTACAAGTCCTCTTTTATATTTATTTGTGATGGTAAAGTACCATACGTTATTTATTCATAGTCTGTATCTGGCATCAGCAGAGAGTCAGAAAATAGTATATCAAGGGTATGATATTATCTATGTAAACAAAGTATCTTATATACAACCTTTTCTGACAAAAAACAAAACACAAAAAGATTGATAGCCATAAGGCAGAAAGTGTGAAGTTTATTTGCTAATCAGAAAATGTAATGCTTGCATGCTTATTTAGTGCCTGAATCCTTATATGATTGCAAGAAACCTTGAAAAGTCGATAAATACTCTCATTAAGGTAGGACAGCAGCTATAAAACTGAAACTGCCCTACCTGCAGTTTGTCTTTAAATAGTTTTGAAAGAGCTCCTTAATGTACCCAGATAAGAAAAATAAATTAGACATTTTGTCATCATGATGGCTGATCATGAGGAGTATATCTGTGATTAGTTAGTGGTGAATTGCCACCTACATTGACCATTTTGTCAAGGCAGATAAATGGCAGATAAATAGTGTAACCCACCCAAAGGTGCTTGATCAAGTGACATTTCTCTTTAAAGGAGAAGGAAAGCTACGGAGGCATTTTATTGCCAATATATTAACTGCATTAGTGCTAGCTAGAATGCTATATTTATTCTGTAGAATGTTTCACCATACCTAGAATCTCTGTTTGTTTAGGAAAGCAGCTGCTGTATTAGCTTGGTGTGAAATCACTTCCTGCCTGAGTCTCTCCCTGCTCACTTATAGCTCTGGGCTCAGATTACAGCAGAGAAGGGAGGGGGGAGAGGAGCAAACTGAGCATGCTCACGCCCGGGGCAAAGAGGTTTAAGCTGAAAACAGGAAATCTGATACATAAGCCCATGTTTACACAATAGAAGGAAAGAAATGCAGTGTTTCTTTTGACAGAGGACTTAGAGCAGCACTACTTTGATGGTTTACTGGTATATTTAGGTGGACCTTTCTGATAAGGCTTACTTAGTTTTAACCTTTCCTTCTGCTTTAGCTCTTTACTGACTCTCATTTTACATGACTATCATTTTCAGGTGCAAAATTTGCTTTAAAAGTAAATAAATGTGTTTTGTTTGTCTCCCTCTTACATAAGCTCTGCAAACCAGGTTGCCAACATTCTGATTGGCATTTATATTAGTGGTTGAGTGCCTGTTCTGGATAGGCAAGTTATTTAGCTTGCAGGCATTTTCTGGCATAAATTGTTTTCCATTTCCTATGTGCAGAAATAAAAGTTTGCCACTGAAAACTTGCAAGCAAAACTTGTGCAAAAAAATTATACTGCCAAGTAGAGTCTCCTGTAGGTTGCCAGTCCACATAGGGGCTACCAAATGGCCAATCACAGCCCTTATTTGTTACCACAAGGGACTTTTTCATTTTTGTGTTGCTCCCCAACTCTTTTTACATTCAAATGTGGCTCACAGGTAAAAAAGGTTGGGGACCCTTTAGATACTGGTTTGGGTGCATACTCCATAAGGACTGAAGTAGTTTGTCATCCTACTCCCCTGACCTTAGTCTACCCTCTCCCTACTGACCCACATTGCTGCTATCACCCTTCTGGTTATGTCAGAGATTGACGGGTCTGGGGTGGGTGCTCCTGACTCCCAATGTCTGACATCACCAGAAGGGACAGTTCAAAAGAGGCATATGTTTATAAATGAAAGGAGGAGGAATGCCAGAGGGGTTGGGTTGAGGGGATGTGGCTATTGGGGTTGACCAAGGACAGAGTCAGGCAGTGATCCATAGAAGTAGTGTTTTCCTTGGCCCAAACACGTCCACGCAACACTAAGCTAAAACTTTTACAGTTACGTAATATAACTGGTTAAAAAGTTATTATCCTGGCTTACTGAGTTGCTACTTGCAAAGTAACAAGCAGGACAAATTGAAGTTAACTGGTTTTAAACTTTACATTTAAGGAAAAACTTTGCATTTAAGCTATCAAATAGAATATGGAAAACAATGAAGACAAATGTATATGAATACATTTTGTGATGGTGAACTGTGCTTTATTTTTATTAATATTTTCATATTAATATATAATTTTTATTTATAACTTTGCAGTCCATCATACTGGTTGGGGAATGAAACCCTGAGAGTTCCAGCTGCTCTGTTTGCTCTGAACAGGAAACGTCTATGTGACAGACTTAAGCAAAATAAGGATGTGCCAACGGGATCTTTTGTACTTCTGCAAGGAGGAGAAGAGACCCAGAGATACTGCACTGATACTGGCATTCTGTTCCGCCAGGTATGATCTCTTATTAGAAGGCATAGATATTGTTTTCGGTTTCTGTCCAGATTTTCAGAGGTTTCCATCTGACACTTTTAAGCCACTTAGAGGTAATATTCTTAGGTATCTATTCATTAAAGGTGGTCAAGTGTGATATAAACTATTGAATATCCGTTATTTTTATCATTTATTTGCCGTTATGGCACTCAAATAAGAATGTTTGTTAATATCACAACTTTTTTTAAACTGCCTTATTATCACCAGTAATCACCAGAAAGCATTATTAGTGATTATTTTAACAGATTGAGCTCATACCTCTTTCAGTTATAGTAATGAAACTTAATTTATTAATGGGGAAAAGCAGCCTAAAAAGTCCCAGTTTTAGTTTAAAATGAATAATTAAAAGCCTTGTTAGCATCTCTGAAGTAAGTACAACGCGGAATAAACTAAAATTGATTGTTTTTCCAAACAAAAGTTGTATTTTATACCATTTTTATATATTAAAAACAAGCTTATTACTAGTTTAAAATTGTGAGCTAATGACTTGAATCGTTTGAGTTCATTTGTTGATTTTAGCTTGATAAATAAGGTAACTTGCTTTTAAATCCACTAAATCCAGGTGCTTATTAGTCTGGAAACTTGTGACACCCCAAATTGAATTGCGGTTCAACCCTACGGTATGCATTCCCCACAATGTACCCTGCAGCATTGCAGTTAAGGCTCTTACACATGAGCATTCCTGCATTCTCCTTCGCTGGATCCTTCATGTATTCTACCATTGGGGAATACAGGAAGAAGCACAGCCCTGTAGTTCCTCCATGATCATACTCACTGTGATGCAGGCAAGTTCAAACACAGTTGTGTTCCTGCTGCACATCAGCACTTGCCTGCACCACAGTGAGTACTATCAGGTAGAAAATAAAGGGCTGTGTTAACTCATGAACACATGAAAGAGCCGCTGCAGTGGAACACAGGAGCATACACTGTCTCCAATATCAGCTGTTAGCTCTCATTACCAGGACTTATTTTTTTAGCATAGTGTACTGTGTATAGCAGTCTTAATTAAAACACTAGATCCTGTATACTATGGTGTACCCAACCTGCTTCCATCAACTGCCTTCAATTTTGAGGAAATTGTTCTTAAATTACACTAAAAGGCCATCTACTGATGTACTGTTGTAAGTAGGTAGCCCTCCAGCTGCCTCAGAACACAAGTTCGCTCCAGCCACATGCACAAGCAGTTCTTGGTCTGCAACAGCTAGTGTTGGGACGTAAAAGAACTTTAGATTCAGGGAGAAGGTGCAGATTCTTTGACTGACATCAGCAAAAATTATTTTGTCACAGTTTAATCAGTCAGGGAGTCAAAAGACAAGGGCAGGGCTTAGTAAGGCAGGGAGCAAAGAGACATTAGGAACAATGTTCCCTCTAATTCCTTTTTGGCTATGTGCACCAAAAAATTATTTTGTGACAGGTTAGAATTAATACAGCATCTTGTGTTTCACACAAAATTCTTGTGTGCACCTCAATTTCTTGTTTGCACTGGCCTCAAAATGTGCGCGTGCATATCTTAGAGGGAACATTGATAGGAAGGCAAAGATTTGACATCACCAGGTTATCCTAGAGATCCAGGAGATGAAGTGAAGGAAAGAGCAGTGCTGGAGTTGATGGGGAGGGGGCATCTGGATCTGAAAGGTATGCTAAAATATATTACCTTCAGGATATTGACCAGTTTTTCCTGTAAAAAATGTAAATTGTAATTATTACTTTAAGTATGTCAATTTGTTTTGTTAATAGATTTATGTTTAGATTCAATAGACTTATTTTATGCAGTAGCTTTATTTTTACAGGAGCATCCATAATTCTAGCTTTACTGCAAAATGTTAAAATGCTAACACATAGGTGTCTAAATATTTTCAATACAGGAGTCATTTTTTCACTGGACATTTGGAGTGATTGAAGCTGGCTGCTATGGAGCTGTTGATGTCAATACAGGAAAATCCATACTCTTTATTCCAAAGCTTCCCGAAAGTTATGCGGTGTGGATGGGAAAGTAAGTTTTTTTTCCACCATCACCCTTCATTATTTTATTGAATATATCTTGTCTACTGAAAGCATAGGAAAAATCTGGTGCTGAAGAAGATAAGGTATTTCTTTCTTTTACATGTGTTGCTTTAACTGAGTTCTAAACTACATAATGAAATCTAAGGAAATAAAGTCATACGAAAAAGTCTGGGAACCCGTCTTAATTATTTGGAGTTTTGTTAATCATTGACTGAGCTTTCGAAGTAGCAACTTCCTTTTAATATATAACATGCCTTATGGAAACAGTAGTATTACAGCAGTGACATAAAGTTTATTGGATTAACAAAAAATATGCAATATGCATCATAACAAAATTAGAAAGGTGCATAAATTTGGGCACCCCAACAGAGATATTACATCAATACTTACAGTAGTTGAGCCTCCTTTTGCAAATGTAACAGCCTCTAGACACCTCCTATGGAGGCAAATTCACTAAGATGCGAAGTTGCGTTAGCGTTGATTCGCTATGTAAAGCGAAGTTACGCTAGTGAAGGCTAATTTGCATACGGCGCGAAATTCAAATTTCAATGGAGGAACACGTATCAGCACTACAAATGCCTAGAAAACCTTCAAATCAGCAAATAAAAATTTTATTTTGCCCTACACATGTGCCCACTGTCTAGGTAAGTTGCCATGAGTCAGGAAATGTAGGGGGGAGGAAGGAGCCCCAAAAATGTTTTCGATCTTTTTCAGCCTATCACCCATCATGTAGAAAACACGCCAGCGTTTTTTGGGACTTTTTTTGAAACAATCCCTATCTACTCTATTGCGCTTCGCCAGGTCTGAGGTGGCGAAGGAAGTCTAGCGTAAAAGGTAGCGTTCAGTACACTGCGCAAGTTAGTGAATTTGCGTAGTTACGTCGCTAGCGAAAATTCGCCTGGCGTAAGGATGCGAAGTAACACTAGCGAAACTACGCCAGCGTTCGTTAGTGAATTTACGCAGTAACGAAAATGCCAAACGCTAGCGAATTAACGCTAGCCTTCGGCGCTTAGTGAATTTGCCCCATAGTCTTTGAGGAGTGTCTGGATTCTGAAAGGCAGTATTTTTGACTATTCGTCCATACAAAATCTCTCCAGTTCAGTTCAATTTGATGGCTGCCAAGCATGGACAGCCTGCTTTGTTTTTTGCAAGGTAAATTATTAGATTAACAGTACACACATGAGCAGAAATTTATTATGCAGGCAGATTATCTCTACACTGTGGGTTCTACATCCTGTTCAAGCTGTGACGTGCTGACACATTTATCCTGGTCTGATAGGCTGATTCCAGAAGGAGTCAGTGGTTTCCAGTGCCCAGAGCAGAAGTGCAGCATGATTGAAGTGTTAAGAAGTGATTCATATCCCAAAACTAAACATAGCTGTAAAAAATAATTATTAAACAGATATTACACCATTGGTGTATGTTTATAGCAATGGACAGACTCCAAATCTCTCTTCCTGATAGTCTATGTCCAAAGTCAGATCTGCTCCCTTTTTTTTTAAAGATACACACAACTTGTTTCCTTTAATTATTTGTCTTTTTATCTGGTGAATAATAAAAAACGATACAGCTGTACTATCAAGTTACAGTAACTTCAAATATTGTGTTGCTTTAAAGTAAGTTACACCCCCTACTGTGCCCATAGTACACATTTCTTAACATTTTCCTAGCATTCATGCCAGTCATTCTTATTGTGTTCTACACTCATTTGTTGTGGAAGTTTAAATAACTGTTTTCCAGCTTGCTTGCTCAAAATGGGTATTTGTAAAGCTAGTGCCCAAGAAATAAATTAAGCAGTTAATTGGTTGTGCTTTCCTTAATTTCAGTAATTAAAACTGTACTTACTATTTACTGCTCATTAATTTTAAATGTTAGAATGCGTCAATACATTGATCTGAGATATTCTGTAAGTACAACATATTGTGTGACAGATGCTTTCTGTAAATAGTTATCCATCTTATGATCTCATTAACTCAAAGTGTATGGTTACCAGCTTGCATTTAAAATTTAGACAATAAGATGCCTATCTTATTATGTGGAAACATTTATGGGGTTACTTACTAAAATCCAAATGTTACTTTATTTTTATTAAAGCAATTTCGACCGAAACTCACGTCCACGATTTTACCTTTATTTATCAATTGCACGAAAACTACAAATTATTCGTATTATTGTACAAAACCGGCGCAGATCATCTAGATATCTTCCAGTTGTAAAAGGGATATCAGCCATTGTCTTCTGCCATTGACTTTTTGGCATCAGACTTTTAGCAGCCTCGGGGTATAATAAATATATTTTTTTCCCCTTTAAAACTCCAACCAGAAAAATTCAGACTTTAGTAACTAAACCCCTTAGTGTTCAGTTCAGCTTAGGAAGCAATACAACTGTTCAGTTTGTATTTAATACGGTGTCCCCTGTCCCCTGCCTCAAGCTTAATACAACTGATTTCCACCTTGATGCAGAAAAAAATATACAAGGGCAGCCAACTTTTGAAATTCACATTCCTCATGTTTGGCGTAAAGACTGTTCTTCCTAGGGCGAGGTTGGACTTGTATAACATACATAAAGTCTTGTAAAAATGGCAGGCGCATTGTACAAACCAAGGGCATGATTAATTATTCATAGTCTTTAGGGTTAAATGGTGTTCTCTATTCATCCTGGATATAAATGAAATTGTAGGCTACTTGAAGGTTAAACTTTGAAAGCATCTTAACCCCCTTCAGTCTGTCAAACCCATGCAATAAATCAGAGCTGTGGAGTTGGAAACAATTTGGGTATTTGCAGTCGGAGTCTCAAAAATGTTAAAGCTAGAATATTTTTAGATTTGGGTTTTTACCAGCGTTGGCACACAATAAATTTTGAATAATTCAAGGTTTTTTTTCCCCAGAAAAAATTGAGGTTTAATAAATAGGCCCCTTAATGTCTGGATAATTGAAGTTACCCATTATAACAAGTTGAAATTTATTTTATTCATATTTTTTAATTTAGTCATTTATTAAAAATAATTGAAAATGAACTTCATTTATATAATGTGTATTATTTCCATTAAGCCACTGCACAGGCATAATTTATTTATCTATTTATCTATATCTATATATATATATATATAGATATAGATATATATATGTATATAGATATATATATATATAGATAGATTGATAGATTGATAGATTGATAGATAGATAGATATAGATAGATATATAGATAGATATATAGATATATATCTATCTATATATATATATATATATATATATATATATATATATAGCAGTGACTTGAAGCTCTGCTTCCTCTAGTCTATTCCTCAATACAAATAATAATTCATATTGTTTGAGGGCTTTGCAAATCACAAGAAGGCTAAAACTGTGCTCATATTTTTTCTTTATAATAGTCCTTGTAGCATTGATTTGCTGTATTCGGAGATCAGAGAGTTATTTGCTAAAACATTACTCACAGCTGCAAAAAGACTATTGCTTTCTCTGTGTTATAAACAAAATTGGGCAGGATAATAGAAGCTTAAAGGCCTGCATTATCATTAGCAAAATTACCATGTTATTATAAAAACATTTGCATTCACAAAAAGCTGTGGCAGTGTGTAAGGTGATTATTACCTAAATCTAATAACTTCAAATAAAAGAAAATGTATTTTAACCTGCAAATGGGAAAATTACCATTTATCCACGTTTTAAAGAGCAACCAAATTAATCTAATTTTTGGTGCTTAAAGTCCTAGATAGTAAAAGAATAATATATAGTATGTGGATATTTAGATAATGTGTTTTAATTTATCCAGTAGTAAAGTACAAAATGGACTGAATTGACTGTTAAACCGGTAAACCTTTTTAAAATTAAATAATCTTTATTACTATACAGTTTTAATGTTCTGCTCTCATAGCGGCAAACAATGAATTAGCAATGTTCTCAAGTCATGCCCATCTTTCACCCTTGCCATGCTAGTTTTACCACTATTCCCTCAAAATCCTACATATTTATTAAGTCCACCCCTTTTGACGTTTGAGAAGTAGGACTGTCTAGTTTAAATAGGGATACGTGGAGGATATGATAATATTCAAGAGAGCAAAATGGGAAAATGTATTTGCTTTGTAGTATCTTGGGCAATGAACTACAGAGGCCTAAAGAGGCTTTGTTTCCCCCTAAAAAAACATGTACCACACACAGATTTGTAATTATCCACCTTTTGGTAAGTCACAAGTTTAACCCTCCTCTTCTTATAGAACCATTTCAGAAGCACAGTTGACCTCACACTTGTTTTACATCTTGAGAACCCTGGACTAGAATGAAAACTCGGATAATGAGATATATGATGTATATTAGCCCCACATACAGCACATTTATATCCTATGACAACTCACAAAGAATGCTTTGAGATTTGGGCTTATGTCCCATCAGTCTAATATTCCATTTTGCTACCATGGCAAAGCTTTCTGAAACTGGTTGTGCCTAGGGTTGCCACTTTTCGACTTGAAGTCCAGGCCAGGGGGTGGGTCAATAATGTTAGGAAAAAGGAAATCCAAGGTTCTGTAGTTCACCTCCTTTTTGCCGGTTCTGATAATCCGTTCTCCTCCAGATAGGCAATAATTATATTTGTGTGAATGGACCAGCGCTAGAAGCTCAGGGTAGACAAAAATAGAAAAATAGTAGTATATAGTATTTCTTAATTCGACAATTGCACCCTTTTGTGCAGCTAACTTATATTTCTTAAGCAGCGTGCCTATTATCCATCACCTGCAGCACTAGCTTGCCCTTTAACAAGTGTTTTTTTTGGAGACTGTGGCACCTTCTGTGTGTACAGATTTTATACTCACAGGCGTTTAGGAGTAGTAGTTGGCATTGAAAAAATTATAGTTGTTCCCCCTCTATAGATGTTATGGACTCAACATCGTGTAAAAACCTTTACTAAATAATCTTATAATAAAAGAACTGCACTCACATGTGTACACTTAAAATTAGCGTATAGACAGCCAGTCTCCAATTTTTCGCTCGCTGTAGTTGGTAATAGCCAGCGTTGTAATCGTGCGATGCTGGGCTCCCCTGTGACGTCATCCAATTGTCGAATTAAGAAATACTATACTATATACTACCATTTTTCTATTTTTGTCTACCCTGAGCTTCTAGCTCTGGTCCATTCACACAAATACAATAATGTTAAGGACAGGTGATCGTCTGTGGGTGAGTCAGTGATAAGTGATTGGCTGATCATTCAATTCAAGTCCTCTTTGGATCTCCTTATTCAGAACTTGCATGCCTAGATGTGCCTCCTGCTTATCATGACTGGAGATCATGGAGGCCTGCCAGGTCAGGTCTATGAAGTGAATCTGTACAAAAAAAACTTGATTTGAAACTTGTGTAGCTAATAAAAAGTAAATTCTAGTGAAAAACTTGAGTAACATTTATCATTTTACTAAAAAAAAAACCGTTCTCCGCAGGTTTTTAGATTATGTGTGACTTTACCTCCTCCTCTCAGCTTTATAAATACGTATATTTTCATAGAGGTGCAATAAAAGCAGCAAATGAAATGTAACTCTTCTTTGTTTTTTTACACTGTCTTTATAAATATGACCCAAAGTGTTGCACTTTTTTTTAGCATAATAGGAAAAGTGTTGGCAAAAGAGGAGTAGAAATGGAGGAAATCAAGCTCATTGCCTTTCCTGATTTTGCTATAAATGTATTTAACCTTTTTTTATTACATTTACTGTTTTTTTTTTTTTTTTAAAGAATACACCCACCAGAACACTTCAAGGAGAAGTATGCTATCGATGAGATTTATTTCACCTGCGATGTGAGTACAGATTTCTGTCATAGAGCTAGTAGAAAACAGTTTTCTGTTTGTAAATAAACAAGCTTGGTTTATGTCTGCTGTTCTGTGTTGTAACAGCCTGACATCCAGCTGCTAGGAATCTGGACTTCAACAACCCAAAAATATGATAGTATGTAAAATGAAATTGCTAACTTTAGCAAATCAGGTCCTGGAGAGTGCAAGAAATTGAAAAATTATGCTAGTATCCCTTCAAATATCTAAACATAGACTTGTATGGTGTTGTGCGTCAAAATAAAAAGAAAAAATTTTGCTGCGAGATAAAAAAATTTTGACGCCCATAGACTTTAATGGGCATCAGCGACATTTCGCTGGAAACGGGTCAAATTCGCCCATTCCTAGTTATTACAATGTTTGTTGTCTGAATTGGTTTGGTTGTTCAAAGCAGCATAGTTTTGAGACAGTGTTAGTGTAGTCTGTGTTTGTGATTGAAAATATTAGATGCATGTAATTGGTGGAGTCTGGTTTTGCCGTAAGGGGCACAGTGGCCCTTTTAAAGGAAACTTATTACCATTAATTGACTGTTCTGAGAAATTAGCAGTGTTAGACGGTTAATACTGTGGATTGTATAATATGCAATTAATATTATTCTCACTCTATATTTTCTACTCTATTTTGGGGTGTTTAGCTATTCACTAGGGACAGCCTAATCTTTAAATAAGTGGTATGATTATTTACAATATAAGTACATCATATAAGATAAAGGGGATCTTACTTAAAATGGAAAGTGTGGATGGAGGATAGAGTGAAGGTAGTAGTAAGGGAAGTTACTTAATTAACAACATTTTTACAATTTCCTTTATAAACATAAACCTTTCAACTACGCATAACCCATTCTTATCTTTTCTCAAGACAGCCACACCTAAAGAAATTTGCAACTGATCACATCAGTGTTGGACTAGGGAGTTAAATAGACAGCACGTACCATGAAAAGAACTTCTAAGTTTGCCTCCTTTATTCGGGAGCACTGACTATTAGTGATGGGTGAATCTGACCCACTTTGCCAAAAATTCTCGAAATGGCAAAAATCTCCCGAAATTCATTGAAGTCTATGGGTGACAATTTTTTTTGGTGTGTGATGCGGCGCGACTATTGTGGAGCTTTCTGGATAACCGATTGCCACATTACATTTTTTTTCTTTCTTATTAAAGGAGAGATACAAATAATTACTAGATGCGCATCTCATAAAGCCCTTGCCGTTTGGAAGAATTACAGTGCAGTCATTGCAAACATTAATTATTTAAAAAGAGGAACATTAACAGTACCTTGTACTCTGTGTTAGCTTAGGTGGAAATAGTAAAATGGCAAAGCAGTCTTATTGAATTTTTAGAGGCACATTTATCAACGTCTGAATTTCGAATTCATGTGAGATTTTAAAAACTCCCCTAAACTCACATAAATTCAAAATTCGACCAATCAAAATTTATTTTAAAAAATTTAATTTTTCAAACTCGTATGAATTAAATCGTCCTGAAAACTCAAATCGAATTTTGATTTGAATTTAAAAAATTAGATTTGAGTTTTTTCTGAAAGGAAGGCTACAAACAACTCCAAATTGATCATTGGACATCTCTGATTGACTTAAACAGCAATTCGGCAGGTTTTAGGTGGCAAATAGTCAAATTTGAGTTCTTAATGGGCCAGAGTATGATAAATCTCGAAAATGGAATACCATTTTTTTTTTTAAAACACAAATCGAATTCTAATAATTCCCTAGCTGAATTTGACAGTTTTGAACATAAAGAAATTCTAATTTCAAATTCGACCCTTGATAAATCTGCCCCTTATGCTCCAAATTATGGAAGGATCCCTTATTTGTAGAAACCCCCAGGTGCCAATCTTCCAGATAATAGGCCCATAATTATAATTTAATTATTTTGTAATTCTTTAAATCAGCCTGTGTTTGTTTTTTGTTTAGTTTTCTAACCCATTGTTAAAAGTCTGAATCTCTTTCATGCACCATTATACTAGCTATAAATTTTTTTTTTGTGAAGGATACAACCAAAATTTGTGAGTTAAATCAATAAAAGATGCACCAGCAAGCATGACTATAAATAAACAGAAATGATGATAGTGCTGTAACATTAACATTCACCATTATGTTTTATTATGTAATAGTCTCCGCTTTATGACTGCATACATATTTGTTCTTGGATTTTAATGCTTGTGTGTATCCAGCACATTGATAGCACCGATGCAATGAAAATTGTTACTACATTACTGCCTTCTGCAATAGTTTATTCTCGTGCTGTAAGGGATGGTTTTATTTTTTTTAATGGTGGTGGTTGTTTTTCAAGCATGAAATGTCTTTTTTTCTGTGGTAGGTAAACGTGAATGGAACATGCAATCCACTCAGCATATATTCTATTTTAGCATTGCTGTGTCTCAGACCCTCACTTTATTCAACATATCCAACAGCTATTTTAAAGGAGGAGGAAAGGTTAAAACTAAGTAAGCTTTATCAGAAAGGTCTATATGAATACACTAGTAAACCCTCAAAGTAATGCTGCTCTGAGTCTTCTGTCAAAAGAAACACCACATTTCTTTCCTTCTATTGTGTACACATGGGCTTCTGTATCAGACCTGTTTACATCTTAAACCTCCAGATCTTGGGCTTGAACATGCTCAGTTTGCTCCTCTCCCCCCTCTCTCCTCCTCTCCCTTCTGTAACCTGAGCTCAGAGCGAGCAGGGAGAGACTCTGGCAGGAAGTGATGTCACAGCAAGTTAATATGGCAGCTGCTGTCCTAAACAAACAGACAGTGTCTTGAGCTGGTTACTCTGCTATGGAAAAGCAGAGTATTGATTGTTTGGATTTGTAGCTTGCCCTGTTGTGGCTATACTATTAAACTGCCTTGGTAGCTTTCCTTCTCCTTTAAATGCAAACCTGAAAAACGAATCTGTTCAATGAAAGTTATTCAATGCATGTTATTGGTTAAAACCTTCAAGATAATTAGTTCAGTTTCTAATTAAGGCAGAATAGTAAGTCATATAGTCACTGCTCCATTGCTTTCTTGCTAGGACAGACGCTTAAAACAATACGGATATGTGTATTATACAGTACTTGCAATCTTATAATCTTTTTACTATTAGATTTCCAGTGTTCTGAAAGCCAAGACCCCATCCGTCCTGCTTACTTTGGTAAGTCTTTGTGTGTCTGTGTGTTATTTTTTGCCTGTGAACATCATTCTTATAAGTGCTTAATGCCTAACCTAATATGACATGTTCTGGATTACTTGAGCTTTTATCCAATACCAGCAGTAAAGTTCTGTATAAATAAAGTAGCTCTGCCTTGAGATTTCCTGAAGCACAAGAGCATAATGTTATCACTTTATTGGTATAAGCATTAAGGAACAGCTTTTGTCAGGCACAAGTATATTCTCTCATTTCTTCTTTGTGTAACCGAGCTGACAGTTGTTTAAATACCTCACCTAATTTATCTGATATTAATCTCACGTTAATATATGCCCTGAATCAAATTCTTTTCTGCTCCACAGCGTGGTGTTAATACTGACAGTGGAAGTGTTTGCAAAGAAGCTTCATTTGAAGGAATTAGTGAGTAAGTAAACAGAGTATTCAAGAAAACTTTAAAAGTATATATGAGACCTGCACCTATGGAGTCTAAGTGTCCCGCATAATATGCTGAAGCATGTAAGACTGACGGGTTTAACCTTTGGTTGGGCAGGTTCGGCCAGACTTCCACACAATGTTCATGGTAGTGATGTGCAGTTAGGGTTTCTCCAAAACCACACCCGCCCAATATCCGACCTCCCACTACCTGTGCCCGTCCAAGCCCGACTTGCTAGTTCCTTTTATAGACCCGCCCCGCCGATGACATCACAAAATTGGCAGGGCGAGCTGGCGCTCGGCTATAAAACTGGAAGTCAAAAGCTGGAAGTGTAAGTTGGTGGGGGAGAGCAGGAAGAAGGGCTTGACCCAGACCCACCCGCAAATGGGGGTGCGAGGATGGCCCGAACCTGACTGACCCGCGGATATCGGGCCGGCCTGCACATCACTAGTTTGTGGCCCGCGAGTGGGCTCGGACTAAATTTTGCCGTGCATCCAACCCGCCTGTGACCTCACAGTGCCCTGCTTCCTCCTCCATATACTGGTGCCTGCATGCTTCTCCACTTCCATGATGCCAGAACACCAGGATATATAAACAGGGAAGTGCATTGGATTATCTTTGACTATAAAATTATAATTTTCATGAAAAGGCTTGTACACTGTCCTTCATTGTTCAAGGTATAGCTTTTTTTTTTCTGTAATAAAACAAAGTTCCTCATACTTGGTCCTTACTACGCTGCCTAAATCTTATTGGATTTATTTAATAAGGTTTGGTGATACAAATTATGGAAAGATCCCTTATCCAGAAAGTGTCTGTCCCAAGCATTCCTTATGTAAGATCCTATACCTTTATACCTTTCATTCTAATAAATCAGAATAACATCTTATATCCTGCATTAAGTGGATGTTGGTTGCATCATGGAATTGTAAGCAAGAACATGAAGATTTATTTTACCTGCATGCAGGCAGTTTTCATTTTATAAATCATGAACAATAATAATTTGCATATAGATAGATAGAAATCAAGATACAGATTGTAATATCAATATATGTTTGTTGGTCACATTTGAGATACAACTTTTCATGTTTCTGCATGTGTTTATTCAAATTCAAGCACTCGCTATATTTGTTTCCTCTACATTTTTAAATGGGATCTTCACCCAAAAATTGTATTTTGCACAATGAAAGAAAATGTATCTCTATGCAGCTTTCTTGTTTATTAGAAATGTACTGGTTTTAAAAGGTTTTGGATCTAACATCTTCTTGTCAGGCCCGGATTTGTGGAATAGCCACCTAGGCCCGGGCCTACGAGGGCACGATTTTAGGGGGCGGCATGTTGCCCAACCGGACTCACATTGGTTCAAAAAAACGGGGGATGTGCTGGAGATACAATCATTTTTTAAATTTCCCATGCGCCAATCCCCATTGATGATGAAAATTTGCACAAATAAAGGGGGGGAACAGGGGTGACGAATGGCAGTGGGCCTAGGGGTGCCCACTATGTAAATCCGGCCCTGTTTCTTGTATAATATTCCCCTATCCTTAGAATGTGTCGAATGTAAAATAATTTCAAAAGCAATTTACCTACTGAACATGATATGATAGAAGAGCAGCTCTTCATTCTCCCACAAGAATGGCCATAGTAGAATGACAGACCTAACTCTGAATTAGCAGTCAAAACTCCTCCAGTGTTCTTCCCTGTGTCTCTCTTTCCCCAAACTGCCTATATGTGCCTCTGTGAGTTTATGTTCTTATCTAACATAGTAACATAGTAAGTAAGGTTGAAAAAAGACCTTTTGGTTTTTTTTTAATCTGCCTAACTGCTAGTTGATCCAGAGAAAGGCAAAAAAAACCCATCTGAAGCCTCACCAATTTGCCTCAGAGGGGGAAAAATTCCTTCCTGACTCCAAAATGGCAATCGGACCAGTCCCTGGATCAACTTGTACTATGAGCTATCTCCCATAACCCTGTATTCCCTTACTTGCTAAAAAGCAATCCAACCTTGCAACAGCCAAGTTTATCATCTACAAGGACTCCAAGGTCCTTTTCCATAATGGATTTGCCTAGTGCAGTCCCATTAAGGGTAAAAGTGGCTTGGATATTTTTACATCCCAGGTGCATGACTTTAAATTTATCAATATTGAATCTCACTTGCCACTTAGCTACCCAGATTGCCAGTTTGTCAAGATCCTGTTACAAGGATGCCACATCCTGGATGGAATTAATTGGGCTGGATAATTTTGTGTCATCTGCAAACACGGATACATTACTTACAACACCCTCCCCTAAGTCATTAATGAACAAGTTAAATAAAAGTGGACTCAATACCGAGCCCTGAGGGACCCCACTAAGAACCTTGCTCCAAGTAGAGAATCTATGTGACCGTTTAACAATAACAATGCTCCATTTGTTTATTATATATTCTCATTAGCCAAGACTTGTGATCAAGTCATATGCTTTCATTCCCATAAATTGCTACGTGCATTAAAACTGTAAAAAGGAAGAGAAAATGAAAACGTTTGCTGTGGATACAAATGTTTCAGATGTCTCTGGCTTCTACGGTTTGTCAGTTCCGCTTATTTTTACCCACAATTTTATGCTTGCAAGTATATTGTTAGCCATATTTTATTGGTACTGTTGCTTTCACTTAACGTCACAGAACAGATGCTTTGTGGGATGTTTTCCTTCTTGCTTTCCTGTTCTTTGAAAGTGGGGAAGAGGTGATTAGAATGTGAGTGTGAAGAGCAGCGGGAATATGTCTGAATAAATCTAGATTGGCACAAAGGAAAAGGGCTTAACAAATGAGTGTAAAATTCAATACCCTAGGGATACGGCTAATTGTATGGGAGCAGGCTCATCATGTACCCCAGTCCACTCTTTGCTGCCCCTTCCAAGCCAACCAAAGAATATGCTAGGAATACAAAAATCATAAGCAGCCTTTTGCCTGTCACTAATATAACAGGAGTTTAGACAGGAATCAGAAGCCCTTCTTTTCCTGAGCTGGGACCACCCCTGATATAAGCAGAGAGCTAACTGAACTGCTGGCTTTAAAGATGCAATAATATCCCTGTTAATAATGATAGTTCTCTAAAATAAAGAATGACTTGGTACTCCTCCCCAGCCTTAAAGCCAAAATTCTTTTTGTCATGTGCAATCTGATATGTATGTCCGCCTTTTTGTACTTAGGTCAACTCTGTCTGAACTCTGTTCCTCTTTTTATAAGAACTGGTTAATTTCTTTTAGCTGTTATTTTAGAATGTTAGCTTTTCTTCTGTCTTAGGAATTGCACACAGGTCATTTACTGAGGGGCAACTATTTTCTCTTACAATTATTGGTATCTCAAGTTTTGTAAGACTTTTATTGTTTTTTCATCAGCTGCAGATGGTTAAAAGACTAATGCTTCTGCTCTTCATGCCTGCTGATTGTAGCATACATTTTCAAAATATGGAGAAGTAAACAGCAGTAATTCATTGCTCCCAGCATTTAAAATTAGATTTTACATCATTTTGTCATAATGAAATGTGCAAAACGTTGTTGTTGCCAACATTATCAGATACCTTTAAACTTCAGTCTGTGGACATTAGAATTTGCAGTGTGGGAAAAAAAATGTAATTGTTTCCATTTCATCTAAGATAATTGTCTTCTGACAGATTTATCTTTTAAGAAAGCAAATTGAGATATATGGAAGCAGCAAGATCAAACGACTACCACAGTAGAAATCATGACTTCATATATTGGCCCCACCTTACCATCGCAACTGTCCCAAAGATTTTTATTTTTTTCGTGTGCTCGAACACATGATAAAGCATCTGTACTTTAATTACTAGCTCTCCAACTAGAATACTAGATTGAACTCCTTGTTTATAATGTCTTTGGTTCAAGTAACTGAAATATTGTACACATTTTTAAAATCCCTCTGAAAGTGCATAAGGTTAATATCAGATATAAGTAAAAATACAGAAGCATGCAATTAGCACATCTGTATTATTGTATGGTTGGGGAAACTGGTGCCCTCTAGATTTTGCTAGAGAAAGTTGTGTTAAAGGAACAGTTCAGTGTAAGTATAAAAACTGCGTAAATAGGCTGTGCAAAATAAAAAATGTTTTTAGTATATTTAGTGAGCCAAAAATGTAAATAAGAGCCTTATTAGGTGAAATGTAAATTATTAGATGCTGTCAAACAAATGTATTAAATTTAGTCCACATATCTTGTATAAATATGAAGAATAATGTTGCTTTCAAAATAAACTTTACAATGTATGTCCAAAAATGTTTAATTTATTTTTGTTTTTCCATTTAGATTCAGTGTAAACAATACCCTGCTGCATCCAGAAATTGTTGAATGGTATGTACAAGTAATATGTCCCAACCTCTAAATCATTGATACTTTTTATTGTGTATTTATATTTTGCTCTTAATCTTTAACCCCCCCCTGTCATATGTTTAAGGATGGTTGGGATTGTATTCTTATTCAGGAAACATGGACGACTAACATTTAGAAAAACCGATGAGTCTGTCATAAATAATGAAAAGAAAAATAAAGATGTCTTTTTTTTTTATGAAGTTGTGCAGTACAGTACTGTGTATTGTTGTAGATGTTTCCATCACAATTACTATCCCAAATAGCATTATCTGCATGGCTGGTTATTGGTCCTAGTTGTAAATGAACTATTTTGACTTTAACTTTCTGTTATATATGAAAGGGTATTCTTGGAACTCTTGTGTCTACCTTCACAGATATCTTATACAGTTTAGGAGGAATTTTAGTGGCCCTACAGGGCACAATAACACCCTGCAGGAACTGGAGCTATCCACAGGTAAAGCTTGTACCCTGTTGCATTGCTAAAACTCCATATCATGATGATTTCTTTATTCATCCAACTTGCAGTACAGCAATATTGGAGCACAAGTCACATGACTGGGGGCAGTTTAAAAAAAACATGTTTGCTCTTTTGAGAAACGGGTTTCAGTGCAGAATTCTGCTGGAGCTGCACTATTAACTGATGCATTTTGAAAAAAAAAAAAGTCCCCAAGACAGTATCCATTTAAATATAACGGTATTTTAAAAAGCACTTGTATACGTTATCTCATTTTGATTTTTATTTGTGTTTCTTATGTATATATACATAAATATGTTTGTATAGCTATATTTTGCTTTATTAGCTCATCACATTCATTATAATGAACTCGTTGAAAAACAGTCACCAAGAATGAAATGCATTCAGAGAATGTGACAATTTTGCATGACGTGGTGAAGTTCTCTTCTTGACTTCAGTGGAATATTATATGAAATCTCCATCAATAAGTGTAAAAATCTCAGTATATTCTACATGTATATTTTCTAGATACATTGTAGAAAGAAACAAAATGTCTCACTATTTTAAAAGACAAAAATGTAATTTGATAAAAACTTTTTTGATTGTGTGAGTTGTAGACAAAATGATAAATTTCTGTTTTGGTGACAGTCATGCCATCTTGTCTGCTACAATTAAATCAGCCGGAATTCACTTTTTCATAATAACGCCATATGAATGGAAGGTTGTAAGGATATAAAACACTTAGTAAATCAGAAGGGGTAGTATCAGGGGTTTTGAGTAGGGATGCACCGAATCCAGGATTCAGTTTGGGATTCGGCCAGGATTCGGCCTTTTTCAGCAGGATTTGGATTCGGCCGAATCCTTCTGCCTAGCCGAACCGAATCCGAAACCTAATTTGCATATGCAAATTAGGGGCGGGGAGGGAAATTGTGTGACGTTTTGTCACAAAACAAGGAAGTAAAAAATGTTTTCCCCTTCCCACATATGCAAATTATGGTTCGGATTCGGTTCGGTATTCGGCCAAATCTTTTGTGAAGGATTCGGGGCATCCCTAGTTTTGAGAACATTTATGATGCTAGTGGAATATTAGTTAATGTTGTTTTTTCTGGTTTGTGAGTAGAGAAAAAGAATTCAGATTCATTAACAGAAAATGGCAAGCATGATCTAAAAATGGACCTTAATCTTAGCACCTGTGTGGTATGAAAATCTTTATTTACTACGTGTAATTTATCATTTCGCTTGCTATAAGTGACTAAATTCGGTGTCAATTTAAGTAATTTGCCGTCCACGTTTCTTCAGCATCCGCAGCATATTTTTATATTTAGAATCGATCTTAACATTTGTTTTTAATATGGCTAACAATAAAAATACATTGCAAGCTTAGCAAGCACCAAGGCCCCTTCTGTCAAAAAAATGTAGAAGACAGCAACATTAAAGGAGAAGGAAAGGTTAAAACTAAGTAAGCCTTATCAGAAAGGTCCATCTAAATATACCAGTAATGTTGCTCTGAGTCCCCTGTCAAAATAAATACTGCATTTCTTTCCTTCTATTGTGTACACATGGGCTTCTGTATCAGACTTCCTGCCTTCAGCTTAAACCTCATTGCCCTGGACAAGAGCATGCTCAGTTTGCTCCTCTCCCCCCACCCCTCCCTTCTCTACTGTAATCTGAGCCCAGAGCAGGGAGAGACCCAGGCAGGAAGTGATGTCACACCACATTAATACTGCAGCTCCGATTCTAAACAGAGAGTTTCTAGAGCTTTTTACTCAGGTATGGTAAAACATTCTACAGAATAAATATAGCATTCTAGCTTGCACTATTGCAGCTAATCTATTGGCAATAAAATGTCTCCGTAGCTTTCCTTCTCCTTTAAGGAATATACATTTAAAATGCCTTTATTAGCTTCTCATGGCTTTGATCTGAAAAGGTGCAGTGTGTCAGGCCTTTTTTAAGCTAATGGTGTTACCCCTGGCAAATGCCTAACGTTTTACTTACCCCTCGGTGCAGATTCAGGCATTGGAGTTCACAGGCGCCATCTTCTTTGGAAAACTTCGGAATGAGACCGGCGTGTGCGCATGCGCAGTTGGAGCAATTTTCTGTTTTGCGACAACTGCGCATGTGCCGAAACGCCGGTCTCCATCCAGTGATTACCGAAGTGGCTGAAGATGATGCCCATGAACTCCGATGCCTGAATCTGCACTGAGAGGTAAATAAAATGTTAAGTAATGCTTTTGGGCCAACTCACACATCATTCCTGAAACTATTAGCTCAGTACAGTTTTGCCAATAACCAAGACGAAATAGGGTTATTTAAACAAAGGTCTAACAGACCTCTTCTTATGGTAAAGTTGATTAGAATAATGGTTAATTTAACTGTTAAGGTTATTATACCTTTATTGTACAAACTGTTTTTTTTTGATGTTCCAACCCCTTTAATTGGTGGTTTGCAAGTTTTTTAAAAGCAGTTACCTTCTTCACTATGTGAAATGTTATATTTGCTTTTGTGCCTCATGTATTTGCCTACTCATAACAATAGTTTCCTTCCCTCTGTAATCTTAGCATATATTATTTATTGGGTATGAAACCAAAGGCTCTCTTATTAAATGTATGGTAATAAATGTATGTTTTATGAATTCAAAGTGGCCTTAATTTTTAGACAAATCTTACTCATTGTTCTGCATAGCATTTGCTGATTGAGCAGTGAATTCCTTTATATTCATAACTTCCATTATCTTGATGCAGATGTAATTTAGTATGTTGAAGACATTTTCAACTGCATTCTCCCAATAATTTTTTGCTCAATCTATGCTTTCATATGAACATTTTCAAATAATGGATCCTATCTGCTAGAAGATATTACCTTTAATGAATATTTTAAACTTTCAATATGAAACATTAAATGTTTTATTGTTGAACATTCCTCTAATAAATTATACTTACTTTTTTTTCCTTTAACATTTAGGGGAAAAGCATTTACATAAAATGGTCCACAGTTTTTATGATTGTTAAAGCTGAACACATTTATGTACCAATCTTAATAAAATACATTGTCCTCCTATGACTTTCAAATGTATATTAATGTGTTTTATAGTTGAGCCTAGTAAAGGCAGAGAGTTCTATAAATGAGTTAAATTAAATTCCACGATTAAATCTAAGGCATTTATAGCGCTTGCAAACACTGTATTAATGTGAATATACATACAAAGAATAGAAATGAGTTCCATAACATAGTACATAGTAACATACAGTAGTAAGTTACAGTAGATTGAAAAAAAAGTCACACGTCCATCAAGTTCAACCTAAAGTCTGTATAGAACCTGCCTAACTGCTAGTTGAGCCAGAGGAAGTAAAAACAAAACAATTTGAAGCCTCTCCAATTTGCTTCAGAGGGGGAAAAAAATCCTGACTAGCCCGATTGTCATCTTTGGAGTCAGGATTTTTTCCCCCTCTGAGGCAAATTGGAGTGGCTTCAAATTTTTTTGTTTTTACTTCCTCTGCACCTTCTATGTTCTGATTGTATTTGCATCATTGTGTTGCAGTGGTATAGTAATAGGTATATAGGTATAGATGCTCCTGCTTTCCATCAACAGTCCAAAAAATGTAGGTAGGTTAATTTGCTCCTAATAAACACTGACCCTAATATGAAGGCATAGGCCAATGGTCTCAGATTGGAGGCTCCACTAGGGCATGGCCCAATGTGATTGACTAAGAGTTTCTGTAATTAGCTTCAAAAGATAACTAAATCAATTAGTTGAATTATGTTTGTAAGCCACCCTACCTGTGGTCCTGTTGGTAAAATAGCAGGATCAGTGGATCTTTGTGAGCCTAAAAATAGTCTGTGAGTATATATATAATTTGCTTTATCTGAGTCTTTGTTTATCCTCATAGTTTTGCAACTAGGAATTAGTAGTGCATAATCTCTTGCACTAAAGTAGAAGGAAAGGTAAAATCACTGCTAATCACTGCTAAGAATGCTAAATTGTTAAACACCCCCAGTGACTTATTGCCTGTTACTGTTTAGCTGGCAAATAAAATATTCTGTATGCAATGTTTCATAAATTTAGTCTCAAACGTTTTGTTTCCTCACAACGTCCTACCTGCCCACTCAAACCCATTTCTTTTAAACTTCTCAGCAATCCCTGACTTCTTCTGACTAATAAAGCCATAATGTATCTTTGTAATCTTTTCCTTTCAAATAGATTATTTTCATCTCTGTTCTGAAAAATCCTTTCTTTATCTAGCCAATCTTGGTAACCATCATCCCTTCTTTCTTCTTCCCTTAAGCTCTAAACCACTTAAGTACTTAGTATACAATAATCTGACATTATTCCTCTCTAACCATAACCTTCCGGGACCCCTTGCAATCTGACTTTCGACCACAACATTATACAGAATGTATGCCAAAAACATGTATTACAACTAAAAGTTCTGGATCTCTCAGTTGCTTTTGAGACTGTGTGTGCACCCTTTCTTCATTCAGTCCCTCCATTCTCTAAGCCTTTATGACTCTGCCTCCTCTGGTTTTTATCTAACCTCTCAAATTTACTACAGAGTATCATCTCCTCTCTTACATCTCTTTGTTGGGTTTTCTCAAAGATCTATCTTACACCTCTTATTATTTTAACTGTATATTTCCTTCCATGTCAAACTAATCAATTCATATGGTTTCCAACACCACCTCTATGCTGATAATACTCAAATCTATATCTCCTCTCCTGATACTCTTTCTTGTTAGCTATAGCTTCTTAAATGTCCCAAGTGCTCTATAAAAACCGCATCCAACACCAACAACATCCCAAAAGTGTCGTTCACAATTGACTGCTCCCCTCTCTTCACATTTATCACCCCATCACTTGAGGTTATCCTTGATACTGCTGTTTCCTCCACTCCTTATATCCAATTAAGGAGCTAAAACTGGCCATTCTTATTTAAGAAATATTTGCAAAACAATTTATCACACAAGATGCTGCCAAAATTCCAATTCACTCTTTTGTCAGATTACTTATAGACAACTGTAGCAATTGTCCTTCCCACCGCTAACCTTATACACCTCAGAACCTACTTCTCCTGTGCCATGCCACTTTACCAGTCTCTGCACTGGCTTCCACTACCAGTTTGAATATTTCAATTCATCTAACCTACACCTCAACTCACTTTTCATGTACTTTCTTTCATTCGTTGCAAGGGCAGCATTCCTTCTCTTGAATTCCTTTCAACTCTCTGTGTGACTTTCTACCAATCTCTCTGCCTATAAACAAATTCTAAAAACACATTTTTTTTTTTAAGACTTTTAATCTTGCTCATCCCCACACCTTATTTCTAATACCCCTTCTCCTTTTAAATGAAAACTTGTTTTGGACAGGGCCCTCTTTACCTCTTGTTTTTTGTATGTTCAATATAAACACTCATTGTGCAGCACATGGAATATGTTGGCACTTTACAAATATATGTAAATAATAATAACAATACTATATACAGAATAGACTCTTGAATTCATTATCTACATTGTGAAAAACAGAATTGTGGAATTTCATAAGAGCTGAAACCCTCATATACCACTATACTAAGGAGATGATAGTGAAGTGTGAGAGTCCTCATACTGATCCTTGAAATAACAAGGTTTATGTAATGTAGGGTTGAACTCCGGGGGGAGGGGGGCCGTGACGCAGCAGGTGTGGTACTGTGATGTAGTGGGGCGGGGCTGTGACATGGTGGGGGCAGGCATGTGGCTTCTGGGACAGGGCTATGACATGGTGATTGGCTGATCGCCACATCAATCTCAAGACATCCTGCTCAGTTTTCCTAATTTGGAAAACTGGACAGCCAGGTTTGACCCGAACAGCCCTTCAAAAAAAACCAGGTTGTCGCTGTTCAAACCAGACAGGTGGAAACCCTAGTGCAGGGGCCCCCAACCTTTTTCACCCGCGAGCAACATTCAGATGTAAAAGAGTTGGGGAGCAACACTAGCATGTAAAATGTTTCTGGGTGGTGCCAAATAAGGGCTGTTATTGTGCTCTGGAAGCCTACAGCAGGCTCCAGTATATCAGTTTTTTATACAACAAAAACTTGCCTCCAAGCCTGAAATTCAAAAATAAGCCCCTGCTTTGAGGCCACTGAGAGCAACATCCAAGGTGTTGGGGAGCAACATGTTGCTCACAAGCTACTGGTTGGGGATCACTGCCCTAGTGTAATGTATACCATATCATTTTTACATTTTTTTTTTACTTTAGTACATTTCATTCACATAAATGTTATGGTTAACTATTGTGTCTGGATTACAATGTAAATCTTTTGTCAGATATACCTAACTGTATATTTGATACTTGACTCCACCATCTGTGTGTGACACAAGAAGCTGCAGGGAGGTAGGTAGAATCGTTTTTTCAAGAAATTATAAGGATCCCCACATTTTTTCAAGAAATTCTAAGGATTCCCACAGAACCTTTTTTACACATTTAACTTATTTGGATTTTAGAAATTTACATCACAATACTGCAGACATTAGTGAAATCTATCATC
This sequence comes from Xenopus petersii, assembly GCA_038501925.1. Taxonomy (NCBI): domain Eukaryota; kingdom Metazoa; phylum Chordata; class Amphibia; order Anura; family Pipidae; genus Xenopus; species Xenopus petersii. The sequence goes on from CM076679.1 coordinate 51,910,458, forward strand.
TTGTGTTAATGGTGAATACATTTAGCACATTAGTACAGGTATGGGATCTGTTATCCTGAAACCCATTATCCACAAATCTCTGAATTATGGGAATACCATCTCCCATAGACTCCATTTTAATAATTCTTATTTTTTTTTTTTTAAATTCGGGTAGTTTATTGAGTGTATAAAAGTAGCAGTTCACAAAATAAAGTCAAAACAAGGAAGAATAATGTATCACAAGTTACATGTCATAGACAAAAAATATTGCAGAAAATATAACGTGCCGCCAGCACTACTAGGCACAACAGTTCACATCAGTATTATTACAGCCGCCTCCTTCCCTGAGACCTGACAGATTAAACTGCTAGAAGATGTCTTGGTTGTTGGGGGTAAAGGTCGGTCCAGGGACCCCAAATTTTTTTAAATTTGATGGGGACTCCCCTTTTTAGGTACATTAAGCATTCAGTGTTACAGGTATCCTGCATTATTGCTTTCCAGGAAGAGAAGGTAGGAGGAGCCACCGCTCTCCAATTCTGAGTAATTAACCTTTTAGCTAGTAGTAAGGCCTCAAGAAGGAAAAACGACTGATAATGAGTCAGCTTCAAGTCTTGAATTATGGCCAGGATGCACACCTTTGGCGACCTGGTAATGGTCACCTGTAGCACCGCATCTAATGTGTCGAGAATTTTCCTCCAGTATGTAGAAAGCTTAGTACAGCTCCACAGCATGTGCAACAAAGTCCCCTTTTCCAAAGCACATCTAGTGCAAACATCCGGGGTGCTGGCACTAATATAATGAAGTCTGACAGGGGTGTAGTAAGCCCTATGGAGAATATACAGTTGAATTAGCCGTAATCTATGGTTGGGGGAAACTAACTGAGGGGATTCCTGCGCTTCCTGCCACTCCTCATCCATGATGGTGCCCACATCTACCTCCCATTTTGAACGTAGCCCATCTAGGTTGTTTTTATGTACTTCTTGTAGCAACTTAGCATATAGCACTGTGACAAGACCTTTCGTATGCCCTCTCTTAATGTACAGCAAAAGGGGGTGCGTGGACAGCGATAAGTCATGATTTTTGTGTGTGGCATTGAGAGCACGGCTGAGCTTGTGAAAGGTCAGCCATTGGGTATGTGGGACCTGAAATTGGTCCTTTAATTGTGCAAAAGAAATTGGTTTGCCATCACGCCACACATCACCTAACGTATTCACGCCACAGTCCGACCAGAGACTCATCGGGCCTAGTTTTAACAGGAGGGGGTAATCACGGTTGTTCCATACCGGCGTAAGTGGGTCAGTGGAAGGAGAATTAAGAAGAGTGTTTGCCATTTTCCACACCCTACGTAGGGATCCGATGGGAGGGGAGAGTAATGCCTGAGATTTAGTAACAGAATTTCCTAGGATCCAACTTATTGGGTTATCTGGAAAGCCAGTCAAATGAGCCCAAAGCGAGTGCAGCACTCTATGATGCGAACCTTCCACCCAGGTAGCGAGGTGGGACAGTTGTGCAGCCAAATAATATAAAAACAAATCTGGGAGGGCCAAGCCAGCTTTGTTTTTAGCACACATTAATGTTTCAAGTTTTAGTCGTGGCCTGGAGTGAGCCCACACCAGTTGCCTAAAGACGGCATGCATTTTAAGAAAATAAGATTTCGGAATCCAAATGGGGGCCTGTTGTAACACATAAAGTAGTTTGGGTAAGACAATAATTTTTATAAGATGCACCCGCCCCGTGGGTCCAACCGGTAAGTTGGCCCATGACTTAAGTTTTTGGGACAGCCAATCGTTCAACGGGTCCAAGTTCAGATTCAAGTATTGCTGGGGGAGGGCTGTAACCTTGACTCCCAGGTAAGTGAATTCCGAGACTATCTTAAGAGGAAAGGTAGACATGTCTTCTCCCTCTGCAAGCGGGTCTAGCATAAGGGCAGTGGATTTGGATTTATTTATTACCAGTCCAGAGACATCACCAAAGTCAGCTAAGACCTTAAGGACATTAGTCAAAGAATCGCGTCTATCCCCCAGATATAAGAGGGTATCGTCTGCATACAACTGAATACGTTCCTCTCTATTACCCAGCACAAACCCCGTGATATTGTCATGAGATCTGATGAGGTGGGCAAGTGGCTCGATAGCTAATGCAAACAGCAGAGGGGAGCGTGGACAGCCCTGTCTGGTACCTCGGTGGAGACGGAAGGAAGGGGTAATCATATTACTTGTTTTTATAGAGGCAGTAGGAGCATTATACAGTAATTTGACCATATTGATGTAGTTTGGGCCAAAACCATATTTTTTTAGCAATTACCAGAGATACGGCCACTCAACAGTGTCAAATGCCTTGGCTATATCAAGGGCAATCACAGTCCTCTCACCCTGATTATCATGAGAGAGGGAAAGGTTGGTGTAGAGTCTACGTATATTTAGGGCCGTGGATTTGCCAGGCATGAACCCGGTCTGATCTTCGTGAACCAGGTGATGAATTACTTCACCCAGTCTCATGGCCAAGACCTTTGCTAAAATTTTTACATCCGTAGTAAGTAGTGAGATTGGGCGATATGCGTCACAAAATTTGGGATCTTTACCAGGCTTGGGGAGTAGCACAATTGTAGCATTATACATGGATGGAGGTAGGGACTGGCGTTGCACCGCATCCTTAAGGGTCTCACACAAGTTTGGGGTAATCTCTTTTTTGAATCTTTTATAAATTTCAATTGGTAGACCGTCTGGACCTGATGCCTTACCACTAGGAAAGGCATCAATAGCTTCAGAGAGTTCTTGGACGGAGATATCTGCATCCAGGGACCTGACCTGCTCTACAGTTAGGCTCGGTAGGCGAATGTCAGCAAAATATGCTGACATTTCCTCAGGGGAAGCTGTAGTTTTAGAGGTATAGAGGTGGGTATAAAAATCTTGCAAAATTCCTAGCACCTCCCTAGGTTGGCTATGTAGCACTCCCTGTGAATTATAAAGCTCAGTAATAACCGGGGGGGAGACTTGTACCCTGGCCATATACGCCAGTAGTTTCCCGGCCCGCTCACCTTGCTCATAAAAGTTGGCCTTAGAAAAGAGCAGTTTCCTCTTGGACTTTTCATGCATATGCGCAGCATATGCCTGTTCCGCTTGGCGTAACGCTAATAATGTGGGTGGGGAGGGGTTTATTTGCACACTAGCGGTAAGGGTATCAACTTCTCGGCTCAACTGCATCTCACGTTGACGCGAGGCTTTTTTAACAGCTGTAATCTCAGTGTGAAGAGTAGATCTGAGAGTGGCCTTAAAGGCCTCCCAAACTGTTGGGATGTTAACAGGGGTGTGATCTAAGGAAAAATAGTCAGTAATGGAGCTGGCGATTGAGGCATCATTGTCTATAATATTGAGCCAGACGGGGTTAAAAGACCATGGTCGAGTACCGGGGGAAGTGGGGCCAGTATGCCATGTTATCTTCAGCGGAGCGTGGTCAGAGATACCTCGTGTTTGATAATGAGCGCCTTGTATATTGAAAAGGAGACCTTTGGAGAGAAACACCATATCTAATCTCGATAGGGACATGTGAGTTGTGGAGAAGCAGGAGAAACCAGGCTGCAAGGGGTGGCAATGACGCCATGCCTCCACCAAGGAAACATCCTCCATCAAAGCTGCCAAGTTGGATGATCTGGAGCTAGAAGTAGCTCCAGAGCTCCTCACTCTGTCTAAACGGTCATTTAAAACTGTGTTAAAATCACCACCACATATAATTTGGGCATAGGGGACGTCCGCTACATAATTTACAAATTGAATAACACACTCATCCGTGTACGGAGGCGGAATATACATATTAGCTAAAACAGTATTTACAGAATTAATCTTACAGTTTAGAAAGATGAACCTACCCTTGGGGTCAGACCTCAGAGATATTAACTGAAAATTGACAGATTTTTTAATCAAGATCGATACCCCCCCAGTGTAAGGAGAATACGTGGCGTGGAAGGCCCAACCCACCCAGGGACGTCTAAGGGATAAAATCTTACTTCCAGTAAGGTGGGTTTCTTGTAAGAGTATTATTTCCGCACCAAGCGATTTGACATGGTCTAGCACCAACTTTCTCTTAATCCAATCATTCAAGCCCCGGACATACCAGGAGAGTAGGGAAAATTTTAAGTTGGAAGCCATAAGGAGACACTGTAAATAGTGTGGTCTTGGGGAGAAGGCACAAAGAGCCACTTAGACATGTGGCATATGAAGACATGCAAACATTTTAATGACACAAAGAACGTGATCCTGGAGATAAGGCACAAAAGCCTCTTGAGCCTGTAGGTAATATAGACATGTAAACACTGTAGAGCTACCCGTTTAACTTTCAAATAAAAGAACTTATGAACTCCCGTCCCCTGCACAGAAGTGTGGGGAATCCCTCCCTTTCCGCCAAAACCCAACTGTGGCAGAATTTGATCCCCGAACCTACCAACAAAAAAACACATTATTATTGAAACGTAGTTAAACCGTCAAAATGCTGTACTTGACAGCTGAGAGGAGACTGAAAACAGTTAAAGTATACTAGGCCCGCCGGCCAACAGCCAGGATGCATAGTGTGAGCCATGGGTAGAAAAACAAAACAAAATGTTGGGCAATCCATGCCAGAGCGAATTGCGACACCAATGCGTTTATAGGAAGTCAACATGGATCCATTCAAAAAAGTCATAAAGTGTCCTGTATGCAAAAATAGAAAACATTAGTAAGAAATTAACCACATGCTCACATGAATAGTAGTCACCCAGGAGAGAGTATCAAGGTCCCCACGAACAGAGCTGAAGTAAACAAATTTTGTAATCCAATCCGTGGTCAGTGAGGACGTCAAAGAAATAAACTTTACAGTGCCGCGTTATCCAACCATGCAGAGACTTCTTGTGGAGAAGAAAAAAATTGGGTGCTGCCGTGCGCTTGAATCCGAAGTTTAGCAGGATATAGCATGGCATACTCGATTTTCCTTTCCCTCAGACGTTTTTTGACGTCCTGGAACCGAGACCGTTGCCGTTGAACTTCCAGCGAGAAATCAGGGTAGAGAGAAATCTTGGTATTTTGAAAAGTGATGTGTTGCATATTCCGCGCCATCCTAAGCAAGGCATCTCTGTCTTTAGCATTCAATAGCCGTGCAATTAAAGCTCTAGGGGGGGCTCCTGGAATAGGAGGGCGCATCGGGATCCTGTGTAGGGGCACCTCAAAGGTGTCACGTATCCAAGATTCGAGGAATTTTTCAGGCTCCGTCCCTTCCACCTTTTCAGGGAAGCCCACAAACCGCACGTTATTCCGGCGCAGACGGTTCTCCAAATCGTCAGACTTTGCTTGACATACTGTAAGTGCCTGCTGGAGCTCACTAATCTGTTGTGGGACAGGTGCACATGTATTTTCCAAGGTATTAATACGGTGCTCAGCTTCTACCGTACGCTCCCGAAGCTTTTGAATGTCCTGTTTAAGTATGGAAAACTCCACTTTAAGCTCCTCAGTTTTAGCAGTAATCAATGTTGTACAGGTTTCCCTGGTGGCTTTAATCTCAGCAAGCAGGTCAGCTAGCATTGGTTCCGCTGCGGCAGGGCTATGAGTGGGAGATGAACCGGGAGAGGAAGACGCAGATTGAGACCCAGTATCTTTGCTAGGCCCACTATCCCGGGCGAATCTGCCCAATCGCGCAGCTGCCTCTGGGGCTTTCTTGAAGGTTTTATTGGGACCCATTGTGTAACAGCAAGGCAGGTCTGGACAAGGAAGTCAGGGTAGACAGTAATGAAGCGGCACGGTATCTCACCGGGCGGAATTTTGGGTCGGCTGGCGGAACCCAACAGAGATGCGACCTCTCACATAGGTGCGGTAGCCACGCCCCTGGGGGTCTTTACTTGGTCTTTAAATTAGGCCACAGGCTGGCAGGGGGCCTAATATGCGGAGTAATGTCCAGTAAGCACAATATCTGGTGTAGAACCCCCCATCAGTTGTTGCAGTCATTAATGAATCCTAGGCAAGTTGACCTGCCTGTAACTTGTGCTGCAAAATGGGGTGACAGTCCTCAAAATACGTGGACACAACAGTGCTATCACTAGTACAGGACTCAAGTGCAAATTGTGGTGCAAGAAGGCTCCTAGGCATTAGAATGCACAGCCTCACTCAGCCTGGTCTCTGGCTATGAGTAGGCTAACAGTTCGTAGTGGGATAAGGCAAAATAAGGGCCCCGCAGGACTCCAGTGCCACTCACCCTCCACCACAGTCCCCCAGCAGTCGTGCAGAAAGTTTTCAGGGCCTTCCGACTTCCTCTAGAAGGGACCGCGCCGTTGGTGCGCCCTAGGTCGGGGACCGCGATCACGCGAGGCCGCGGCTTGCCACGCGGCACTAGGCCTCAAACTGAGCAGTTAGCTGTGGCGCTCCCCGGTACTCGCCGTTGCTGCAGAGTGACAGCGGAACGGCCCCCGAGTCATCCGGATCCGGAGGATACAAGCTGGGTGAGCCGGGACAGCGGTGTGGGGCACTATACCCCAAGGAGCCCCAGGAGAGCCGGAATCATGCGGCCATTCCCGTCGCCTGCCAAGCCACGCCCCCCCAATAATTCTTATTTTTAAAAATTATTTCCGTTTTCTCTGTACTAATAGAACAGTACCTTGTACTTGATGGTAACTAAGATATAATTTATCCTTACTTGAGGGATTAATTCATGTTTAAATGATTTCTCTAAATTATGGAAAGACCCTTTATCTGGAAAACTCCAGGTCCCAAGCATTCTGGGTAATGAGTCCCATTTTCCTGACCATCCCGATGAAAGGCTGTATGACCTGAAACCCAACTTGATGCACAAATTATTATATATATTAAAGATATATATTGTTTGGTTTCAAAATATGATCACTGCATAACTTACATTATGTACCTAGTGCTAAATAGAGTGGATTCATCTTGGGGTGGTGTGAGTTTGACGCATCAAGCCCCTACAGGTGTATCATCCACTTATATACAAATATTGTGTGCTTTAAAAGTTAGCTAAGCAGCTGAGCCTAACTTATCTTGCACCTAGCAGTAAGGGTTATCTTATATCTATTTATGAGACATAGGCGCAAATTCACTAAGCTAATTCGCTAGCGTTTGGCATTTTTCGCTACTGCGCAAATTCACTAACGAACGCTGGCGTAATTTCGCTAGTGTTACTTCGCACCCTTACGCCAGGCGAATTTACGCTAGACTTCCTTCGCCACCTCAGACCTGGCGAAGCGCAATAGAGTAGATAGGGATTGTTTCAAAAAAAGTCAAAATTTTTTCTAAGTCCCAAAAAACGCTGCCGTGTTTTCTACATGATGGGTGATAGGCTGAAAAAGATCGAAAAAATTTTTGGGGCTCCCCTCCTTCCCCCCCTACATTTCCGGACTCATGGCAACTTACCTAGACAGTGGGCACATGTGTAGGGCAAAATAAAAATTTTCTTTGCTGATTTGAATGTTTTCTAGGCATTTGTAGTGCTGATACGTGTTCCTCCATTGAAATTTGAATTTGGCGCCGTATGCAAATGAACCATCGCTAGCGAAACTTCGATTCGCTAGGCGGATTAACGCTAGCGCAACTTCAAAAACTTACGCTACCCCTGTGCGCAGCTTCGGATTTTAGTGAATTTGCGGAGCGCTGGCGAAAATAAGCCTGGCGAAGTGCGGCGAAGTTACGCCTGGTGCAACTTCGCATCTTAGTGAATTTTCCCCATAGAGTTACAAGGGAGACCTATATGTATACCAATGGCTAGGGGTAAAGCTTAGTGCTTCCTTTATGCATGTTACTCCAAAATGGGTGTTTGTTTTCTAAAAAAAAAAAAATTTTGCTGGCAAAAGAGATATAGTGGATTGCCTAATTGTTTTGCACTTTGCATCAGGTAGTAAATGAAATCCAATATGTATGATTAAATCACAATTTTTGGAATGCAGTTACTATGTGTTGGATAGGATGTTGCTTCCTCTGTGTAGCTTACATTGCAAAGTATTTAGCATGTCCCTCCATAGGCAACAGAAGACATTTAGTTCCAAGGACATGAACACCACTGGGGATTAAGGGCTATATTTTGAAATTGGATAAAAATGCTTTCAATCTCTTAAATAGTGACACATTCCTTGTGTTTCCAGCTAGATTAGGATATGGTTTGTTATGACTAATCCAGACTCTCTTTGTCCTCATTGTCAGCTTTGGCTGTGGTGAGATATTATAGAGAAACATAATTGGTTTAAAAATAGAATGCCGTGTTAGGTGCTGGTTTGCATGCTGTAGTTCCGTAAAAAAAAACACATAAGTACTCTTGTATGCTGATTTTTTTTAAATGTTATTTTTATTTATATTAAGGAAACAGCATATACAATTTTTGTGTATCTAAGATATGAATAGAACTGTATGCTAGGCTTCCATTGTATATATGGTTGCCACCTTTTGCCAGTGGCATTGCTGACCAACACTCAAAATGTATGGGTGGGGTTATGATATAAAAAGGGGTAAAGCTATGATGTCGACGGAGGTGTTTAGGAGCTGTCTGGGGTAAAGGTGGGACAGGGTGAGCGAGATTGGCAGGGAATTGGGGTGCTTTTGGGTGGAACCACTGATGATTACAAATGTAATTGCCAGTAAATTTTTGATACTAGACTTGGCTGGTATTTTACTCGTTAGGCCAGTTAAAGTTAAAGGGTTTGTTCATTTATTGAGTTAACTTTTGTATGATGTAGAGAGTGATACTCTGAGACAATTTGCCATTGGTTTTCATTTTTTATTTGTGGTTTTCTAGTTTATTCAGCAGTTGCAGGTTTAGCAATCTGGTTGCTAGGGTCTAAATTACTCTAGCAATCATGCATTGGTTTGAATAAGGGACTGGAATATGAATAGGAGAGGACCTGAATAGAAAGATGAGTAATAAAAAGTAGCAGTAACAATTCTAGCTTTACAAAGAATTTGTTTTAGTTGGGGTCTGATACCCCCATTTGAAAGCTGAAAAGAGAAGAAAGCAAATGTTTTAAAAACTATAACAATAAATAATGTGAAGACCACTTGAAATGTTGCTTAGAATTAACCATTTTATTGCATACTAAAAGTTAATTTAAAGGTGAACCATCCCTTTAATTGAATAAGATATGGCATGGATATGATAGCTAGGCAGAGGTCTTCCTATATTCCTATATTATATATAGGCTTTGTGGCTCCTCTTCACTTGATGTTAGTGTTTGGTCTAAACAGATGGAACAAACAAGGGATGGAGATGGGAAGGGAATAACTACACAGCAATCTATTTACTTTTTGTTGTATAAGGGGAAGTTGTGCATAATCAACCTTTGTTTTTGCAGTTACAGTTGCTTTCAAGGGAAAATCAAAAAGGTGTTTCCCATTTTCACATTGTTCTGCCTTCATTTTTTTATTTCACATCTTGTTTGGCTAATAATTTAGTGGCTGACTTGCTTTGTAGTTGTTCTAGGCCAGGGGTGTCCAAACTGCGGCCCGAGGGCCACATACGGCCCAGGATGCATATGAATGTGGCCTAGCTCGAAACGCTTGGTTCCCAAGGAAACGTCATGTTTCAAAGAATATAGGAGATGGGGGGTACTCTTTCCATTGCCCAGTTAGTAATAATAATATAATTAGTCTATTTAATATCCAGTTGTCCCATATTCCAGTGTATAGCTCCATCTGGTTATCCAGCTGACATTGTAGTTCTGTGTATTTCCTTTACTTTCACTAATCAAACGTGTTTGTGTATTTCATATGTGGCCCCAGACAATTTTTCTTTTTCCATTGTAGCCCGGCGAAGCCAAAAGTTTGGATGGTGTAGCATCTGGAATTAAAAAAATATGAAATGTATTGGTCTTGATTACCCTTTTGGTTACAGTGTTCTGTTATAAATACAGTTTATACTGTTTATTTGAAAGACATTTTGAATAATATATTTGGATTAGGGACTGAGTTCATTTATCCATTGTTTTCTTTTAATTATAGGGTTTTTTTTTTTTTTTTAACAAAATACTGTTTTTATGTAACCTACACATCTAAAAACGTTTAGTTAGATAGCCCTTCTAATATATGTGATTGTGTATTCATTGTCAGGATATAGAAATATTAATTCTATTTTATTTAATTTCTTTGACAGCCGTGTGTTTAAGACAGACATGGAGTTGGAGGTTCTTCGTTACACAAATCGCATCTCCAGTGAAGCTCACAAGGAGGTAATTCATTTTTTAAATAGTATAATGTGCCCTAAGTCTGGCATACATGTCTTAAGGTTTGGCATAACTGAAAGTATTTTAGAAAAAACAAAATTTTCCTTGACAGCATAAAATGAAATACCTTCTACAGTGGTGTGCAAAACTATTTGCCCCCTTCCTGATTTCTTATTCTTTTGCATGTTTGTCACACTTAAATGTTTCTGCTCATCAAAAACCGTTAACTATTAGTCAAAGATAACATAATTGAACACAGAATGCAGTTTTTAAATGAAGGTTTACGTTATTAAGGGAGAAAAAAAACTCCAAATCTACATGGGCCTGTGTGAAAAAGTGATTGCCCCCCTTGTTAAAAATAACTTAACTGTGGTTTATCACACCTGAGTTCAATTTCAAAGGTTATAAAGCCATTTCTAAAGCTTTGGGACTCCAGCGAACCACAGTGAGAGCCATTATCCACAAATGGCAAAAACATGGAACAGTGGTGAACCTTCCCAGGAGTGGCCGGCCGACCAAAATTACCCCAAGAGCGCAGAGACAACTCATCCGAGAGGCCACAAAAGACCCCAGGACAACATCTAAAGAACTGCAGGCCTCACTTGCCTCAATTAAGGTCAGTGTTCACGACTCCACCATAAGAAAGAGACTGGGCAAAAACGGCCTGCATGGCAGATTTCCAAGTCGCAAACCACTTTTAAGCCACAAGAACATTAAGGCTCGTCTCAATTTTGCTAAAAAACATCTCAATGATTGCCAAGACTTTTGGTAAAATACCTTGTGGACCGACGAGACAAAAGTTGAACTTTTTGGAAGGTGCGCGTCCCGTTACATCTGGCGTAAAAGTAACACAGCATTTCAGAAAAAGAACATCATACCAACAGTAAAATATGGTGGTGGTAGTGTGATGGTCTGGGGTTGTTTTGCTGCTTCAGGACCTGGAAGACTACTTCTACTGTCTACCAAAAAATCCTGAAGGAGAATGTCCGGCCATCTGTTCGTCAACTCAAGCTGAAGCGATCTTGGGTGCTGCAGCAGGACAATGACCCAAAACACACCAGCAAATCCACCTCTGAATGGCTGAAGAAAAACAAAATGAAGACTTTGGAGTGGCCTAGCCAAAGTCCTGACCTGAATCCTATTGAGATGTTGTGGCATGACCTTAAAAAGGCGGTTCATGCTAGAAAATGCTCAAATAAAGCTGAATTACAACAATTCTGCAAAGATGAGTGGGCCAAAATTCCTCCAGAGCGCTGTAAAAGACTCGTTGCAAGTTATCGCAAACGCTTGATTGCAGTTATTGCTGCTAAGGGTGGCCCAACCAGTTATTAGGTTCAGGGGGCAATTACTTTTTCACACATGAAAATTTAGATTTGGAATTCTTTCTCCCTAAATAATAAAAACCCTCATTTAAAAACTGCATTTTGTGTTGACTTGTGTTATCTTTGACTAATAGTTAAATGTGTTTGATGATCAGAAACATTTTGTGTGACAAACATGCAAAAGAATAAGAAATCAGGAAGGGGGCAAATAGTTTTGCACACCACTGTATATATAAAATCAGTAACGTCTTTGCCGTTGCAAAGTCAACCATGGCAGAAACCCATTGATTCCCCTTTACCCCTCTCACTCTCAGTAAACCTACCATTATTTCTTAACACTGCCTGTCTTTCTTTAATAAAATATTCTCTGCTCAGGTACAGAAAGAATGTGATATTAAAACAGTTACAATTTCTTGCCTGCCAATTATCTTGGATTTGCTAGAAAGCTAATATGCTTTATAAAATATTTCCCAGGGAATTGCTTTAATCCCTGATGCTATGCATCTGTAATTCTGATGGGATAATGTAATTTGCTCAAGTTCCCAATAATAGCCAATAATCAGTTATAATTTATTACCTGCTTTTTGAAAGCAAACATCTGATTGGTTCCTAGTAGCTACAATGCCTGAAGAAAGCTTGTTGTGTGTTTTCAACTTCCCCCCTTAGACCTGCTGATTTGTAATGATTGCAGATATTGAATGTGAGATTAGAACTCACCACAGAATAACTCACTTTCTATTTATTCCTTTAGGATTTTTAAAAGCATATTTATCAAATTGTAAGCTCCCTTGATTGATACATTTCTAAAAAAAATGTGGTGGGATACAGGTATAAGGAAAGGAAAAAGGAAAATATGGAAAACAAAAAGATAAAACATAACCCATGTTGCCTTTCAGCTGATGGCTTGTTTGTACTGTGTATTTAATTGTTGTTATTTAATTACTTATATTTTTATTTAGGCCACTCTTATTCGTATTCTAGTTTCACATAAACTTCCACCTGGTTTCTTGGGAAAACTAGAGCCTAGCAACTAGATAGCTGCTAAAATTCCAAACTGAACAAAAAGCTATTAAAAAATAAAAAAATAAAAACCAATTGAAATTGTATGAATTTTTACACCATTATAAAATTGTATTTATATGTGAACCACCATTTTAATAAATATTCCAAATGAATACCAGTACTGGGCTGTGTGAGTGCACCTTGACCAAAATGATTAACTTCTCTGTTCTCCCCAGGTCATGAAGGCAGCAAGAGTTGGAATGAAAGAATTCGAACTGGAGAGGTAAAGCAGATATTTATGCAATACATTAGTGATGCCGAAATGTTAGTTGTAAGACATCAATATATTGTCAGGAGATTGCCAGTCGCTAAAATTTGACTAGATTGCCCCAAAATGGCATTAATGTGTAGGTGTCATCAGTGAACCCTTGTAGTAAATGACCCTCATTGTGTCAGGTCTATATGAGTCTAAAAATGCCTGTTGTTTTGTATGCAGGGCTACCCCTGCCGCACATGTGACTGTTCAGCATTATTTCAGCTCGAGAGGGAAACTATTTATTTCTTTCCTAGCACACCTAGAAATTTAGATTTAACATTTGGGACAGGAAGCTGCCACACTATAACAAAAGAAAATTACTAGAAGAAATCTGTAGTTCTACCAGAAATGTGTACATAAAAAATGTCCCTCCAGGACGCAACATCTGCTGAATTATTATAGTGCCGAAATGATGCCTTTGCAGAACTCATGCAGCTTAGCTTTAATAATTTGTGTGCTGCTTCAGTACAGTATGTTTAGGTTTATAGTGGTGGAACTGCAGACTTTGAGATCCCTTCTTATGCCTTACTTGATGATTTTCAAAAGATAATTTTTTCTTGTACAGGTATGGGATCCGTTATCCGGAAACCCACTATCCAGAAAGCTCAAAATTACGGAATGGCCGTCTCCCTTAGACTCCATTTTATACATATAATCCATATTTTAAAACATTATTTCCTTTTCTCTGTAATAATAAAACAGTGCCTTGTACTTGATCCCAACTAAGATGTAATTAATCCTTATTGTACACAAAAACCAGCCTATTGATTTTATTTAATGTTTAAAGGATTTCCTAGTAGACTTAAGGGATGACAATCCAAAGTACGGAAAGATCTATTATCCGGAAGACTCCAGGTCCGGAGCATTCTGGATAACAGGTTCAATACCTGTATTTTATTATACAGTACATAATGTTGAGACCTGGGATGTTATCATTTCGATCACCATACTTTATGTCTACTATAAAATCTATAACAACTAATACATTTATAAAATATATTTAACAACTAAATAAACCCAATACGACTGTATTACCACCAATCTTGATTTATGCAGCTTAGTTACAATCAAGCACAAAGTATTGTTTTATCAGTATGGGTATGGGATCCATTATCCGAAAACCCATTATCCAGAATGCTCTGAATTACGGAAAGGCCATCTCCCATAGACTCCATTATTATCAAATAAGCCGGATTTTTTAAAATGATTACCTTTTTCATTGTAATAATGAAGCAGTACTTTGTACTTGATCCAATCCAAGATAGAATTTATCCTTGGAATTTATATTGTAAGCAAAACCAGCCTATTGGGTTTAATTAATGTTTACATGATTTTCTGGTAGACTTAAAGGGGTGGTTCACCTTTAAAGTAACTTTTAGTATGTTATAGAACGACCAATTCTAAGATACTTTTCGATTGGTTTTCATTATTTATTTTTTTATAGTTTTATAGTTAGTTGTCTTTTTCTTCTGTAGCTTTCAAATGGGCGTCGCTGTCCCTTTCTAAAAAAAACAAACGCACTGTACAAATGTATTGTTATTGCTACTTTTTATTGCTGCTCCTTCTATTCACTCTCTCTCCTATTCATATTCCAGTCTCTTATTCAAATCAATGCATGGTTGCTAGGATAATTTGGGCTCTAGTTACCAGATTGCTTAAAATGCAAATTGAAGAGCTTCTGAATAAAAAAGCTAAATAACTCAAAAACCTTCAATAATAAAAAATTAAACAAATTGCAAATTATCTCAGAATATCACTCTCTACATTATACTAAAAGTTATCTCAAAGGTGAACAACCCCTTTAATGTATGAAAATCCAAATTATGGAAAGATCCCTATCCGGAAAACCCCAGGTTCTGAACATTCTGGATAACAGGTCCCATACTTGTACAGAGAAAAAGGTCAAAATAATTCAAGAAAAATTAAATTATATACGTAAATGGACTCTATGGAAGTGGACCGTCTTATAAATCAGAACTGAATGTGACTTTACTGAAGAGTTAAAAAAACTTTACTATTAAACAGTAACATGGTAGATTATGTTGATCCAGAAACAAGTAAAAACCCCTATCTGAACATTCTCCAATTTGGGGGTTAAAACTGTAACTATGTATTTTTTTCATTCTCTAAAATGGTACCTACTCATCCTGTCAGTTTGTCTTTTAAAGGAGAACTAAAGCCTAACAAAGACTCAAAATATATAGTATGTATATATAGAATATAAATTCTTCAACAATTTTAATCCATCGATCGAACAATTTTTCTTCAACCAAAAAAAGCTTGCAAAGCCTATGGGGACCTTCCCCATAGGCTAACATTGAGATTCGGTAGGTTTTAGATGGCGAAGTAGGGGGGTCGAATTTTTTTTTTAAAGAGACAGTATTTCGACTATCGAATGGTCGAATATTCGAACGATTTTTAGTTTGAATTGTTCCATTCGAAGTCGTGGTCGAAGTAACCAATTCGATGGTCGAAGTAGCCAAAAAAACCATTCAAAAATCAAAGTTTTTTTTTATTCTATTCCTTCACTCTAACTGAGTAAATGTGCCCCTAACTGTTTCATACACAACACGCACATGTAACTTCAATATTATATAGCAATGTGCATTTATTGACACTAGTGTCATTAATTGCACATTGCAGTTATTCTGCCTTTGGGCCTTATCCTTTTCTACTATACAATATAGATGTCACAGTACAAGGTTGAGTAGTAATTAATTCAGATTGTCAGAAACCAATACCATTAGTATCAAAATTGAATAATCAACTTCTTAAACAGGTGAACCTCATTTTGGCTAAACTCAAGAAACCATATTTTGATCAACACATTTTAATTGTTGATTTAATTGACATTTTTAATTTTAAAGGACCAGTAACATCAATTTTTTTTTAAAAACAATTCGTTAGTATACATCGAAAAAAAAACACAAAGACAAATGAAACTTTAAAATCACAAAGTCTTTATTAATAAATAACTTACCAAAACTCCACTTGTGCTCATCTTCAGAAAAGGTGACACGGCGACGATTCATCGTGCGTCGCTCGATTTCTCCACCCTGGCTATCTTATAATGAAGGCAGGGAGGAGAAATCGAGCGCCACACGATGGATCGCCCGATCAATTTCTGAAGTGGAGTGTCAGTAAGTTATTTACATGGCCTTGTTAAATTATTTTTATTTCAATTTAAAGCCACATATGCACCTTGAATATTCACCAAACAGCCATTTTTTTATTGAATGATAACAATACATGTAATCTGGAAATGCCTGAATAGTAAGAAACAAATTAAACATGTTAATTTGTGGCCAGCATAAGAGAAATTTCCATTCTAAACAGAGTAAATATGGAACTGCCAAAACAATTGTTTAATAACGAAAGCATTAAAAGTAGCGGCAATTAAAAAATGTTTCATACATGAAAATATATGAAAATTTATACACCGTTAAAAAAAAATTACTGTTTTAAACAATGACCATTCCAGAACATTCTTACTGAAAACTGGCTCTGTGTTTAAAATGTTTTAGAGCATTGTTCTACCCTCATTGGAGCTGATCTATTGCGTATCCTCGGGGGAGAGATTTTCGTCTGCTGTTTGTTCCGTCACTTTGTACATTTTGCAGAAGTATTGTGTACTATGTCTTTTTCTTTCCAACGTGGGTGTTTATCGCCACTACAAATTATTTGCGTGGATAATCAGTAAGGCACCAAAGACATTTTGTGATTATGGGTTTTCTAGAGATAATGCTTCCCTTGGCTACTGACCTTCATAGAGAAGGTTTGTATGAGATTAAAACATTATTTAGCTAGGCAGCATGGCTTTCAAAATAACTTGGATTGTTGCAGCCTTTTAAGAAAATGAGTGTACAGAATACTGTTCAGGGGAATGTTTGCCACTTTGAAGTTTAAAGCGCTAACAGTAAATTGTTGCATTCCTCCATGTAGTCCATTGTAAAGCACTACTTTAGTACTTATTGTAAAGTATATCAAATCTAATGGAACATTTTCTAGCAACAAAAATGTAAGAACAGTTCATGGGGAAAATTAACATGCTAGCCAATAGAGTCGTCCAAAAATAATTGTAGCCCAAAATCTAAGTAATTATTT
Source organism: Xenopus petersii (assembly GCA_038501925.1). Taxonomy (NCBI): domain Eukaryota; kingdom Metazoa; phylum Chordata; class Amphibia; order Anura; family Pipidae; genus Xenopus; species Xenopus petersii. The sequence goes on from CM076679.1 coordinate 51,927,358, forward strand.
AAAGTTATTGCTTTCATTACTTAAAGCAGCTCTGTGCTTTAAGATAACAAAAAAACATACTTTGCACAAGACTGACTTTGATTCAGCTATGGAGTAATATAATTATATATGCTAGAGAGGTGTGATATTTGACAGTACATGAGCACTATTTGTAACTGTTAATGAAACTACCAGAAGGATCCCCTGGAACTTCACTGCCAGGTTTAAGTAAAATTATCAAAAGCCTAAACAAGCTCAAGGAGCATGGACATCAGAATGATTCAAAAAGAATGTTCTTTGAGACCAAAGCCAATGGATGAGATATTTACGGGTGACTCAAGAGAAGCATGAACCAGTAATTTACTCTACTTCAATATGCTGCTGTGTACAAGAGAAACTATAAGAAACTACAGACTGAACAAGGGGTACATAGAAAACAGAAACATCTTTGGATGAAATGGAAGATGTAGGTTTCAAAACTGAATTCAAGAGATGGAATTGAAAAGTTTCTTTTAGTCAATAACCACTCTTTGTCATTCATTGTTTATTTAAGAAAACTCTTATTAGCAAACATCTTTTGAGAAAGGGAGGGCATTAGGGTATTCTGCTTTGTAGTGAACAAGATGTCTTACCTATGCTAAACTATATTTTGCAATAGGAGCATCAAAGAAAAGATAAAATAAGCTACCCATTAAGACAAAATAAGGAATATTAACCCATAGAAACAACACAGACTTACAAGCATATTTTTGTCTGTGGAGTAGATCAGATGAATCATCTTGAGTAGAGGTAAGGTGACTTCCTAAAAATACCATTTGGTAAAAATGTCCAGTGCAGGATTCTTCATTTATATTCAGAAGCTTCATTAGATGTAGAAATGCAAAATTAAGAGTACTAAGAAGGGACATCCAAAGCCTTAAAGTGGACCTGTCACCCAGACATAAAAAGCTGTGTAATAAAAGTCCTTTTCAAATTAAACATGAAATCCAAATTAGTTTTTTTATTTAAGCATTCATAGCTGTTGTAAACTTTTAAAAATCTCAGCTGTCAGTCAAATATTGTCTGCCCCTCCTCTATGCCTTAGGCATGGGGCGGGGCAGGCAATTACTTTCACTTTCCATTCAGCACTTCCTAAATTTCACTGTTCTTCCAACATTCCGCCTCTCTCTCTATCATTTCATTGTGTAGCCAGGGCATGGGGATGGACATCAGGTCCCCCATTCTGGTGCACAAACAAGATTCTGAAATTCTGAGATGATACAAGGCTTGCCTTAATAACAGTGTCCACAAAATGGCTCCTGCCTCCTTGATATAATTATGAATTCCCAGACTGAAGGAAACAAGATTCAAATAATTTATATAGTGTAATCAAAGTTAATTTTGCTTGGCTAACATGATAAAATAGGATTTGTAATATTTTTTTTCAGGTGACAGGTCCCCTTTAAAAACTGGGAGCCTCTTTCAGAAATTATTAGACAAAAAATGTGTAGGATGTTAAGAAATGAAAAATTAAATGAGCTATAACATATTATTGTGGTAGGTTGACAATAAAGTCCATGGCCATAAGTGTGAGGCAGAACAGTAGCAGAGCAGACTAGGCCACATAAAAGGGAACACAAGGTTACGGTACAGTTGGCCCTAAAGATAATACAGTCCTCCGTTTTCTTTTGAACAGTAGGCCACCAGATGAATTGAGACAGAAACCCCGTATTTCATGGCTGAAAATACATACATAAGAAATGTTTATTATAAAGTATTGATTTTGCACCAGGAATACTTTAGGGCTGATTTACAATTGCAAGGTGCAGTGCTTATTTTAAATATTGGCATTAAACTGTATCAAAAATGACATTTAATAAATAACTTCTTCATATTTGTATTGACCCCCTATTTCAAAGTGTGTGTATGACACACACTTTGGAGTCATGTATTTTACACCTGCCTTGAATAGATGGTCAATACAGGGGTCGCTTTGCATTTTTTGGTAATAGACACTCCTACTGGTACCAACTGAATTACCTTAAAATACCATATTGAAGCCCACTCTGACAATACCATGTAGTCACATAGAAAACTAGCACCATATTTACAGAGAAGCAAGCAAATGCCCACACCATTTATCCCCAATGTAGTATTTTCCCCAGAAATTCAGCTTAAAAGTAGGCACCAACTAAACAGTAAGCAAAGCATAGTCTGAATGCCAATTTCTATTTGCTATGGTAAGTCCTCTAGAAACTATATTTGTGTTTTGTTTGACTTGAGTTGCTTAAGGGGGGCAAAATCACTTGCTGTGCTGTCTGTTCACTTGGGCCCAGAAACTTTAGGAGTTAGTGTAAGAGAATAAGGAGGCAGGGTTTCCTTATTGCAATTGTGGCTTCTGTTTTTTTTATGTGCTCTAAATAGAGATACAATCATATGTTCTAAATCAAGTCATTAAATCCACAAGTCCCATCAGCCTTTCTAAGCATTTATCTCTAAATCTGTGCTTTCAAACATGGTGTTCAAATTTTGCTTCCCCTTTACACCTGTCAAAAATAAAAATACAACCATTACATTTAATGTTTCCATAATCTTACCACATGGTCTTTAAAGTGTTCATGTTTTCTAGCAGTATGGTGTAATTGCTAGTTTAATTTCCTTATGGTGTTTTAGACTAAAGGAAATCAAATAAGATTTAATAAAAATAGTGTTCGTTTTAAAGAATATATATTTATAGTTCTGCTTGTAACAGTGCATTTTGTGCTACAAAAATAGGGTTGAAAGGCAGAAATGGAGCAATGTCAGGCTGAAAATATCAACCTCTCAACATATGGCATTAAAACCACCATTTCTGATCTTAAACCTCTAAGGTGAAATCTACACTTCTCTCCCTAGCAACTGCCACTTGCAAAGACATAGTGACAGGCATAATTTACATTCTTTTCTTGGAGATCTGATCTTAAAGAATAAGTAAACCTTAAGAAAATTGTGTAAAATTGAGCAGGGTGCTTCTCTGAGATTTTAAGATACTTGACAGCTGAGATTTTAAGATACTTTTATACAGGTATGGATGCTTTAATGCTGTCTGGGTGACAGGTCCCTTTAATTATTATTATTTTTATTATTTCTATTATAATTTATAAAGCACCATCAGTACAATATAATAAAAGGATGTATACATGATGGCATAGACTAGTGATGTGCATCTTTTTAGATGTAGTGGGCTGATTATTTGTACAGCAAGTTGAAAGGCCAGATTGTATTTAATTGAAGTATGGAGCACTTGAGAAAACTGGAGGCAATAAAAATTATTTGGCGAGCCACATCTAGCTTGCAGGTCACCAGCCTTGACATAGACAATTCAGTAACTTTAAAGGGATTCTGTCATGATTTTTATAATGTCGTTTTTATTACTAAAGTACTGCAAACAATTCACTCTACTATATAGAAGGCCATTTTGCCTGATTATGTGCTTTCATAAAGAGCCAGTGCAGCACTATGGAACTGCTTTCAGGCAGGCTATTGTTTCTTCTGCGGAACTGAACTGTAACTGAAGGAGACGAGGTGGGACATGGATTTTTACTATTGAGTGCTGTTCTTATATCTACCAGGGAACTGTTATCTGGTTACCTTCCCATTGTTCTGCTGATGGGGAGGGGGGGCAGTGAGATAACATTCCAACTTGCAGTGCAGCAGTAAATAGTGACTGAAGTTTATCAGAGCACAAGTAACATGACTGGGGGCACCTGGGAAACTGAAAATATGTCTAGCCCCATGCCAGATCTCAAAATTTAATATAAAAAAATCTGTTTGCTCTTTTGAAAGACGGATTTCAGTGCAGAAGTCTGCTGGAGCAGCACTATTAACTGAGATGTTTTGTAAAAAAATGATTTCCCATCCCTTATTAACTTTCAAAAGAAGCCATTAGTTTTATATTGCATACTTGCGTAGGTAGCCTCCATTTAATAGTACAGGTATGGGATCCGTCATCCGGAAACCTGTTATCCAGAAAGTTCCGAATTACGGAAACTCCATTATAATCAAATAATCCAAATTTTAAAAAATTATTTCATTTTTCTCTGTAATAATAAAGCAGTACTTTGTACTTGATCCCAGGTAAGATATAATTAATCCTTATTGGAGGCAAAACCAGCCAATTGGGTGTATTTAATGTTTACATGATTTTCTAGTTGACTTAAAGTATGAGAATTCAAATTATGGGATAACAGGTCCCATACCTGTATTTTAAATGCAAAACTCCATTAAGAAACCATTACATCACTACAACTACTGGCAAATGTAGGAGTTTGAACTGAGCAATGGAAAGTCTGAAAGAAAAAATGAATGCTGGGGTTATATGACAGAGATATATACTCTATATATACTCTAATATTTAAGGCTGTATATGGATGGATTTTACAGACAAGTTAAATTTCCCTTTAAGTCTGTAGACTTATGCAGAGCACAACACCTAAGTCTCCTTTGGGATCCCATGCATTAAAGCTGGACTCCTTTGATTAGAAGCCAAACATCTAAAATATTGTTATGGCTGTAACAGCAATTTATTTAAGCATATTTAGCAGTGAAAAATTAAGAGGCACAGATATGTGACGCCTCAGAAAGAACACTGTGTAGTCTTGTGCTAATTAGGCTTAATGCTGATTTATTGTTGCTTACATAAAAAAGTTTTTTTGACACACTCTAAACAGGGCTCATTACTACATAAACGACTAAATACTACATACATACTACTAAATTTGCTTGGTTGAAAAGAAAGATCTTGTTTTTCTCCAGAATATGTTTAAAACATATATGCTTTTATTATCTTTAAAGGGATCCTGTCAACGGAAAACATGTCAAAACGCATCAGTTAATAGTGCTACTTCAGCAGAATTCTGCACTGAAATCCATTTCTCAAAAGAGCAAACATTTTTTTTATATTACATTTTTTAAATCTGACAGGGGGTTAGACATTTTGTCAATTTCCCAGCTGCCCCTGGTCATGTGACTTGTGCCTGCACTTTAGGAGAGAAATGCTTTCTGGCAGGCTGCTGTTTTTCCTTCTCAATGTAACTGAATATGTCTCAGTGGGACATGGAATTTTACTATTGAGTGCTGTTCTTAGATCTGTCAGGCAGCTTTTATCTTGTGTTAGGGAGCTGCTATCTGGTTACCTTCCCATTGTTCTTTTTGTTTGGCTGCTGGGGGAAAGGGAGGGAGGTGATATCACTCACTGACTTGGGGCAGCTGGGGAATTGACAATATGTCTAGCCCCATGTCAGATTTCAAAATATAAAAAAATCTGTTTGCTCTTTTGAGAAATGGATTTCAGTGCAGAATTTAGCTGGAGCAGCACTATTAACTGATTCATTTTGAATTTTTTTTTTCTCATGACAGTTTCCCTTTAATGATAGAGCAACTGCTGTGTCAACTTAAACAGATGAAAGAGTGACTGCTTGGGAAACACACCTTAGAATTAATGATTGGTGCAGTCCAATGGGCAGTGCATATAGAAATATACAGTGGAAGTGCACCAAAATATATTTTGCAGGAAGCCCAGGTATGGGATGAAAGCACTTCACTTGGATAAAACCCTGTCATCATTTAACATAATTATTAATGCTGTTACTGGGGCAAAGTGCAGTTCTTGATTCAGACAAACAACAGTTGCCTATAGGCAGCACACCTTCCAGTGTCTGTTAGCCAAGGATTTTTAACCTATTGATTAGTCCCCCTGATCCTGTTTAATACAATTAAATATGTTCTTACAATAGACAACAGTAAATTTGTCTCCCTTGAAAAAAAAATGGGAATTATGATGTGAACATAGCAAAGTAGTATAGTATCAGTAACCTGTAAGATCAGTGATCAGTTGTATATGGGCGTTTATCTTACACTATATTCAAATTTAGCCTTCTCAGATATTAATCTAATAGATTGCACCTTATTTGGCAAATTTCAAGTAGCTGATATTTTGGTGAAACTACGGAGGACCATTTATTGATGAAGTATTTTTGTGCAAACAACAGGACGAACAGAATCCACTGGATTAATCCTGTCTTGGAGAGTTGTTCCAGACCTTCATCTGTATATTGCACAGCCACACGCAACTGACTTACTCTTAATTAATAGCACTGGTAAATAAACCACATGTTGTGATGCACAATAAATAGCAGGTGCCTACATTTATGGTTGAATTCTGGGAATGAATACTGCATTGTGGGAAAAAATATAGTAATATGCATCAGAATACTCTGAAGCTTATATTTAAAGAAGGCGGCAACTTACTTTGGCCCAGTGCTTCCTTCTTGAAAAAGAACACCAAGGGGCACATTTACATAGCTCGATTGAAGGATTAGAATGAAAAATACTTCGAATTTTGACCATCAAATTGGCTACTTCGACTTCGAGCTTTTCAAACTAAAAATCGTTCGACTATTCGACCATTCGATAGTCGAAGTACTGTCTCTTTAAAAAAAACGTTGACCACCTACTTCGCCACCTAAAACCTACCGAGCACCAATGTTAGCCTATGGGGAAGGTCCCCATAGGCTTTCCTAGCAATTTTTGATCAAAGGAAAATCGTTCGATCGATGGATTAAAATCCTTTGAATCGTTCGATCAAACGATTTTTCCTTTGATCGTCAATTGAGCGAATTGCGGTAAATCCTTCGTACTGTCTCTTTAAAAAAAACGTTGACCACCTACTTTGCCACCTAAAACCTACCGAGCACCAATGTTAGCCTATGGGGAAAGTCCTCATAGGCTTTCCTAGCAATTTTTGATCAAAGGAAAATCGTTCGATCGATGGATTAAAATCCTTCGAATCGTTCGAACGATTTTTCCTTCGATCGGTCGATTGAGTGAATTGCGGTAAATCCTTTGACTTCTTTATTCGAAGTCGAAGGATTTAACTTCGATGGTCGCATATCAAGGGTTAATTCACCCTCGATATTCGACCCATAGTAAATGTGCCCCTAAGTTAACATTTTTTCCCAAACTTCCAGTATTCTCTGCACTGAATTTCAATGGGTGCATGTGCAGTATAATGAATCTGAAAGGAATATATATGTTCCCCCCGATTCTTGCATAGGATTCTTCTTGGTTTTCTCCCACACTCCAAAAACATATCGGCTAGTTAATTGGCTTCTGATAGATTTGACCATAATGTGTGCAAATGGGATAAGGACCCTAGATTCTAATCTCCTTTGGGTAGGGACAAATGTATAATATCTGTAAAGCATTATAGAATAGGTTGACATTATATAACTATAGAAAAAAAATGCATTGTCCTCTTAATGGGATGTGGCTTTCAAACATGTAGGTAAAGCAAAGAATTGTACAGCTTTTTCTAAACCATAAATTATGATCTGATGTGTTATAATGTATGATTCTACAGCAGTGCGTAAAAGCACAAATAATGTCACGCCAAGGAAATATTAATGGTAATACACATCTATTTTGTTAAATATATGACAAAATATGATATGTTCATTCTTAATTATGTAATCAGGTTATTATGATGCACGTAAACAGAAAGAGTACAGGCAGTTTCAAAATATTGTAAATGTTTCAGTTGATGGAGAAAGCAAAGAAAACTATGTGTAAGATAAAAAAAACAAAGTCTCCTTGTCTCTCATAACACCGGGGACTGACTTAGAAAGAACTATAGATAATACCTATATAGAAAATGTCACAGGAATATGAAAATGCACCCTAGCAGTCATTATCGTTAGAATGCATCAGAGTGTAATTTCTTTGTTGTTTATAATATCCAATAGATATTTACTCTGTTTTAACTAAAGCATGAAGTGGAAAAGGAGTAGAAAGCATAATGTTTGCTCACACTAAGATGGTGCAGCTCAGCATATTACTCGGCTTAACCCGAGACCCAAGAATTACAAAGTACAGCCATAAGGACTCTAAGGGGCAAATTTATTAAGGGTCGAATTGAGAATTAGAATTTTTGAATTTTATATATGGTCAATGCTCTCCAATTCAAATTGTGAATTATCCAAACTCGATTCGAATTGCAATTTCGAGATTTATCAAACTCTGGCCCTTTAAAAAAAATTCGAATTGGACTATTCACCACCTAAAACCTGCCAAGTTCATGTATAAGTCAATGAGAGAGGTCCAGGGACCAATTTGGACATGTTACTAGCCTTCTCGTCGTCAAGTTTTTTTCGGAGAGAGAAAATTTCGAATCGAGTTTTGATTCGAATTTCATTTTCGAGTCGGTAAAATTTGTGAGAGTTTTAGATATTCGATTCTTTAATTACATTTTGAATATTTTATAACTTATTAGAGTTGAAAAAACCCGAAATTCGACCTTTGATAAATGTGCCTCTAAATAAGCCTAAAGGAACATGTGCCACCAGTAGTGTGACTCCTCCACAGCCTATTGATGAGAGTCAACAGCAACTGCAGTCATAAACAGCTGGAGGACTGCAGCATGTAACAGATTTTCAGAAACAAGAATAAATAAAATTATATTTACTGTACCCAATAGAACTAGCAAAGTACATGTTACCATATGGGTGGGTTTCCGGGAGTTTTAATTCTATAATGAGTTTGAGGGCTGCAGATCCATAGTATATCATCTACACTGTGTACTAGAGTCTGACTTCAGACATCATTCTTAAGCATAGCACAAGGCTCTTGAGTACATTTCTACCTGCTTTCTATTCTATACTTATGTTTATAAATCTAATGAGAGATTCCTTTGTTTTTGCAGTGTTTTTCTTCACTACTGCTATGCACGTGGAGGCATGAGACACACTTCTTATACCTGTATATGTGGCAGGTGGGTATTTTCTTGAATAAGTTAAGTATTATTGGAGTTATTATTTTGACCATCAAATGGGGTGTGGACTCTGGGTCCCAACGTGGAGGGCAATGACACATCACAGTGGTCAGTTTTTTTTAATAAAAGCAATATTAAAACATTCTGCTTTACTTGCAAACAAACCTTTTGCCTGAAATGTCAACAGCAATGCCATCATAAGTTGTACTTTCTTTTTGCACGTATTTAGTAATCATAAATATGTTTATCAGAATTATCTGTACTTGTTCAAAAAAATTTCTGCTGACCTTTAGGAAACAACCGTTATATCACGGTCTTGTTTTTTGTATTGTGTATAAAATAATTAGCGCTGAATTGTCTTAAAACTGTATAGATGGGTGTTCAATTTTTCAGCAGTAGTTTAAGTTTTATTCTTTAAAGTATATTTAAATTATGTTATTTGTAAGCTGGTCCATTTTCTTTTGAAAAGTCTTTATGCTATGGTTTACATTGTCATAGGTTCAAACATCTTCTAAAGCTTCACTGCCAAATACTGAGTGGCCAGTTTATTTTCCACTCCGTTTTATTTGTTACCGAATGGAAGCAATGGTAGCAATTATAGTAATGTTTTGAGATTTTGCCCTCTCTTTTCCTACACTGGAGCAATTGTGTTGAAGCATGGCAACAATGCCCCTAATTATTAATTCTTACTTTAACTTGCAGTGTGGAATAATCATTCAGAGTGGTGTTGGTGTATGGCAAATTGTTAAAAATTTTCCAATGAGGAAATCTTTATTTACAGTCTGACAGTCTATTCTATAATCTGTTCATAGCTAGAAATCAGATACACAGAACCTCACAGCCCACCTCTACTATGGACACCAGAAAAAAATTCTCTGAAGATACCAACTTTTTAGGGCAAGGCCAGACATGGCATTTTTACGTTGCGTTTTTAAAAAAGCTCTGTCGGGCGTAAATATGCATAAACTGCACTACCACAGAAACTAATGGAAACACACTATGGCAATTCTCACAGGGCACTTACAATCCGAAATCCGTCACGGGACGCCAGTATTAGCGTTTTTCAGCATAAACGCCAATATGTCAAGAAACTACCAAATCAATAAACTCTATGGGATCTGCACGTTTGAAACCACCGAGCTTCTTTTAAAAACACAAAGTAAAAACGCCACATCTGGCCTTGCCCTTAGAATGAGCCCAACAGAACGTTAAAGGGGACATGTAGGCAATGATATATGATGCTGGTTTCATTCTGGACTAAAAATGATCACTATCTTTTAAAACGACCCCTTTACTGAAGCTCCTTATACATATGCTACTGTCCCTGTTTCAAATAAGGGTGGGCACTTCCTCGCTGTCCCTGGCAGAAGTACAGTAGGATGTGGGTAGCCAATTACAGGGAAAACACCTGGGAAAGGAGTCAGCAGGAACTGGTACGCATTGGTGGAAATAGTAGAGAAAATCATTTTCAATTTCAAGCACATTCCTTCTATATTATATATAATGCACTGCCATATCCTATATTGTTTTTTCAAAAAAAAGGGAAATTCATTTCAATTTGTTCTGTAGAGCTCTTTAGTTGATTAAAAGAAGGTGTCTATCATCTCTGAGAGATGTATCAGTTATAACACCTGTGGTTCCATCCACTTTTGCCTAATTAGGGACTATTGAGAGGTATGCAATTACCATTTTTTTATTTTTTGATGAACAACCTTGGAATTTGCTGGTTTCAGTTAGATTGTAAATATTTAACTTGGCTTTATTCAATATTTGATCTATCTGGAGATTAGCATATGTGACTCGCTACCTCTGTTCAAATTCAAAAAAAGGCAGGATTTTAACCTTTCCTAGTACCCACTATGAAATGTATTTTTCACGTGCACCAAAGGCAGTAGTTTTAGATACTGCTCATTTTGCATTGGATTCTTCTTGTTCCTTTAAGTGGACTTCATTTCTATACACATATGAAAAACCTACAATATATAACCAATCCATGGGCTTGGTGTGCTGTCCTTCCAGGCCGTCAAGATACACTTGGGAAACTGGTATAAATCACACACTTTAATGGTTTGCACTTTTGCTGTTCTCTAGGGGTGCATTTGTGCCCTTTGTTTTTCAATCTCTGCAGAACAGAAATGAAAAAGAAAAATAGATTATATTTTTCCCTAAACTGTCACAATGGTTACATGTTCAGCTCTGTAAATGTCAAAATACTTCAGAGAGAGCCTGTCAACCATTCCTAGGTCTTATATCAGTAAGAAAAGCTCTATGAATAGGATCCCATTAATAAAAATCTTGAAAAGATAGCTCTTCACAAGAAATTTAATTCATTCTTCTTTAACATAAAATTGCAATTTAATGCTGTTCTCAAATGTAAGTATATAGCATAATGTCACCAAGCTCATTTTATCTATAATACCCATTTGCTTATAAGGAACCAAATAGCAGTGGTTCCCAAAGGGTGGTACTTACTGGTAGGCCACAACAGTAGATTTAGCAAATAAATACACCGTTATTAATAATAAAATATATAGCTGATAAAGTAACCTGCCACCTCTCCTGATAATAGTTACACGGGGAGGCCCATTTACTAAGGGTCAAATATCGAGGGTTAATTAACCCTCGATTTTTGACCATCAAAGCAAAATCCTTTGAATATCGAATATTAATCCATTGATCAAACGATTTTCCTTCGATCAAAAAAAGCTTAGAAAGCTTGTGGGGAAGGTCCCCATAGGCTAACATTGTTGCTCGGTAGGTTTAAAGTGCCGAAGTAGGTAGTCAAAGTTTTTTTTAAAGACACAGTACTTTGACTATCAAATGGTCGAATAGTCTAACGATTTTTAATATTCCCTGACTTGCTAAAAAGCCATCCAACCCCTTCTTAAAACTATCTAAAGTATCAGTCTGTACGACCTATTCAGGGAGAGAATTCCACATCTTCACAGCCCTCATTGAAACCGTTCCGAATATTTAGACCGAACCTCCTGTCTTCTACAAGTGACCTTGTGTCACCTGAAAAGACCTACTGGTAAATAGAGCATTAGAGATATATATTATATGATCCCCTTATATATTTATATATAGTTATTATATCACCCCTTAAGCACCTCTTCTCATAGCTAAGATTTTCCATACCTTTTACAAGCTTAGTTGCCCTTCTCTGCCCCCTTTCTAATTCAACAATGTCCTGTTTGAGCTGGAGACCAAAATTGTAGCGCATATTCAGTGCTCTGTACAGTGAAAGAATAACCCCCTCCACCTGCAGATCTATGCCCCTTTTAATACAGCTCAAGATTGTATTTGCCCTTGATGCTGCTGACTGGCATTGCTTGCTACAGACAAGTTTATTATTTACGAGTACTCCAAGGTCCTTTCCAGTATGGATTTGCCTAGTGCAGTCCCATTAAGGTTATAAGTGGCTTAGAAATGTTTATATCCCAGGTGCATGGCTTACATTTATCAACATTGAATTTCATCTGCCACTTAGCTGCCCAGATTGGCAGTTTGTCAAGCTCCTGTTGCAAGGATGTTGCATCTTGGATGGAATTAATTGGGGTGCATAGTTTTGTGTCATCTGCTTGTGTGATAATACAAGAAGCAGAGGTTTGGCGCAGTTTATAAATGCCACAATGCTCGCTATCTTTCAAGTAGCGGAATACTCTCCATTTCTAAAATGCATAGTGAATGTGGCTTTTATTTATAGTGGAGTTTATATTCCTCTATCCAGGTGTACATGTCCTCAGTTTTGTTGTCCCAATGAAAAGGAATGCTTATCACACTGGTATTTCTATACGCATCTAACTGATGAGAATTGATCTCACATCCTATTTGGGTAACCCCTTTAGTTGTGTTTTTTTTCAATTTCAAAAGTTGATATTGGATCAGGAGACACATTGTATATTAACTTAGGTTATAAAGTCTCCTTGTGTATTTAACAACCCCCCCCCACACAGAAAAATAAATTACTTAGGCCACCATGTTAAGACTGAATGTCATCCTTTCCTCTTGTTGCAGAGGATTCTTGTTCCTTTGCATCTATAGAGATGGCCTATGATCTACCACCATGTATAGTGAAAGCCACAAATAAATACTTTAACTTCACATTAAGGGTTGGACTGTGCTATATCTTTTTAGGGCAGCTAATGTAGCAGAGCAGCAGTGCCCTGAATTGATGATGAAGTGGAAGCAGAGTCTGAATTACAGTTGTTTCTGCCATTGCACCAGTTCTTTATCTTGATTTCCCCTCTGACATTTATTATGATTTAAATGTATGCATCACCATAGAGAAATTGCAATGCTTATAAATATGCAATTTCCCCTTCTATATACATAATGATATATTGTCAGCCTGTTAAGAATCACCTTCATTTTGCTTCTCTATCACAAGATTATAATATTTCTCTGTCTAAGTGACATAAGCTGACAGTTGTTTCTCTCACATTCTCACTGTTAAACAGTTTGATGCTACAGTTCCTTAGAAAAAACATGAGGTGTATTTCTCTGACAAGACATTTGATTATAAAATCAGTATAATAAGAAATGTAACGGGCATTAACCTAACAAGTGTAAAGTGGGTATTCTCCTTAACCCTTGTTAAAGGCAATAAGCATGGGAATATACGGTGCAATATTCTAACACAGACATAATAAAAGTTAATTCCATATACCGAGCATTTGCAGGTTGTATTCTTTTTACTTGGCTATCCCTCATTTCATACTATGCCCCTTTTTTAATACTAGGGGAGCTTGCTGTAAAACAAGTCTTTGCATTGCAGTTTCCTTGTTCCATGTGTACAGGAGGTGCTGTGGGTGCCATCTGAATAATATATAGTCTAACCCACAGATAAATTGTTTACAAATTAGATATCTTTTCTAGAATAGCACTTTCTAACTGTTAAGTAGAATGTGCATTTTACATAATGTCCCCATGTCAGTTTAGCACACTGCGAAGGTCATCCATCTAACCTAGCCCTTAAAGGACAAGGAAAGGCAAAAAAAATAAAATCCCATTTTTACTTTCTATAATGAAAAAGAAACCTATCTCCAATAAATTTTAATTAAAAAATGTGTACCGTTTTTATAAGAAACCTGACTGTATGCAGTGAAATTCTCCCTTCATTTACTGCTGTGGATAGGAATTGTCAGATGGTCCCTAACTGCTGAGCAGGGAAACAATCATACTTATGAACAGCAGGGGGAGCCCCCGCCTTACTTACCAGCCATGCAGAATTCCAACAGCTTTATTTATGACGATCCCTAAGCAGCCCAGACCACACTGAGCATGTGCACAGTCTTAGTCTTGCAAAGATGTTTAACAAAGTTACAAGATGACAGCCCCCTGTGGCCAACTTTGAAAGCATAAATCCTTTGTTTGATTAGGCTTTGTGGTGCAGTAAGTTCATGCTTATGTTTAGTATACAAAATACAGAATTTCTAGCCTTATTCTATTTTAGACTTTCCTTGTCCTTTAAAGGTGTTGTGCACCTTTGAGTTAACTTTTAGTATGGTGAAGAGAGTGACCATTTACAATTGGCTTCATTTTTTATTTTTTGTAGTTTTTGAGTTATTTAGCTTTTTATTCAGCAGCTCTCCAGGTTGCAGTTTTTAGCAATCTGGTTGCTAGGGTCCAAATTATCCAAGCAACCATGCATACATTTGAATAAGAGACTGGAATAGGAATAGGAGAGGCCTGAATACCAGGTGAGTAATAAAAGGTAGCAATGACAATACATTTGTAGCAAATGACTATGAATATTTTCATTCATCCAGGTCATGATAAAGTAATTCTAAAACAACTGGACTTGCTGAGTAATCATTGAAGACGTTTCTCCAGTAACCCCACAGAATCACACCTCTGTGAGTTTCAGATGTCACATTTGTAAAGAGTTACAATGAGCCACTGTGATTGGATAAGTGGAAGAGTTTATATGCCGAGGACTTCCCACACCAGTCCGTTGAACTGAAGAAGCTGCTCGGATGAGAAGTGAAACGTCTTCAATGATTTCTCAGCAAGTCCAGTCGTTTTAGAATTAATTATACTAGATAATACATTTGTAGCCTTACAGAGCATTCGTTTTTAGACGGGATCATTGACCCCCATTTGAAAGCTTGAAAGAGTCAAAAGAAAAACAACTGAAAAACTATAAAAACTAAATAATGAAGACCAAATGAAGAGTTGCTTGGAATTAGCCACTCTATAACATAAAAAAAAGTTAACTTAAAGGTGAACCACTTCTTTAAAGGAGAAGGAAAGCTACGGAGGCATTTTATTGCCAATAGATTAGCTGCAATAGTACAAGCTAGAATGCTATATTTATTCTGTAGAATGTTTTACCATGCCTAAGTAAAAAGCTCTAGAAACTCTCTGTTTGTTTAGAATAGGAGCTGCAGTATTAATGTGGTGTGACATCATTTCCTGCCCGAGTCTCTCCCTGCTCTGGGCTCAGATTACAGTAGAGAAGGGAGGGGTGGGGGGAGAGGAGCAAACTGAGCATGCTCTTGCCCAGGGCAATGAGGTTTAAGCTGAAGGCAGGAAGTCTGATACAGAAGCCCATGTGTACACAATAGAAGGAAAGAAATGCAGTATTTCTTTTGACAGGGGACTCAGAGCAACATTACTTTGAGGGTTTACTGGTATATTTAGATGGACCTTTCTGATAAGGCTTACTTAGTTTTAACCTTTCCTTCTCCTTTAAGAAAAATGTTCTTCCCAAACAAAATTTGGATTACTTATATTTCAAATTATAGAAAGTCAATGAAATGATTTTTTTTTTCGTTAATCATTTTGTGTTTATTTTTACCAGTGGCGACAATTCATCAATTTTGCATTATGGACATGCAGGAGCTCCTAATGATAAGACCGTGACGGATGGTGACATGTGGTAAGTTACTGGTGCTGAAAATATGCATATGAAACTATGTCCTCCACGTGAGTGATACAGTAGTAAATGTGAAATCATCAAAATCTTCTCTCAATTGCTTATCCTCACAGTACTTTGTATTGGGGATTAACAATTTGGAGGATTTAAACACATTTTGAGGAAGTGATGCCGCTTTGCTCTGCTTTAATATATGTGTGAATTCATTAAAACCCCATTCCTAACTGTCAGGAAAGTGTTTACTAACTGAGAAAATGCCATCTGCTTGGTATCCTTTAGGGTTCCTTTAGAGTATGAAGTTTAGTAAATCAGTGCTATAGCGTTACCAAGGCAATTTATTTATATCTGTGTTTGACGCTTTTTAGTTGTCTAGGTCCAAGGTAAATTGTGATATTTTGACTACTGCAAAGAAAACAGCAAATTTAGTTTTCATTATTGTTCTCAAGCCTTTTTTTCTTCAAAGTCTCACACACTTGGCACACCAGCTGCTGAAACTAGGGTTAAGGTGGCCATACACTGAGAGATCCGCTCGTTTGGCAATGTCGCCAAACGAGCGGATCTCCCTCCGATATGCCCACCTTGAGGTGGGCAATATCGGGCCGATCCGATCGTGGGCCCTAGGGCCCAACGATCGGATCCTAACGAGGCCTTAACGGGCGGTCGGATCGCGGGACCGCATCAACGAATAGATGCGGCCGCGATCCGACGGGATTTTCTGTCCCATCCAATCGAGATCTGGCCGACTTTCGGCCAGATCTCGATCGGTGAAGCCCGTCGGGGGGCCCCATACACGGGCCAATAAGCTGCCGACACGGTCTGTCGGCAGCTTTTATCGGCCCGTGTATGGCCACCTTTACAGATGTCTGCAAATATTATACAGGTATGGGATCTATTATCTGGAATTGTTGTCTGAAGTCTGAATATAAGTACAGGTATAGGTTCCCTTATCCGGAAACCCGATATCCATAAAGCTCCGAATTATGGAATCGCTGTCTCCCATAGAGTCCATTTTATCCAAATAATCCAATTTTTTAACAATTATTTTTCTCTGTAATAATAAAACAGTACCTTGTACTTGATCCCAACTAAGATATAATTAATCCTTATTGGAAGCAATACCAGCCTTTTTTATTTAATGTTTAAATTAATTTCTAGTAGACTTAAGGCATGAAGACCCAAATTACGGAGAGAGATCCGTTATCCGGAAAACCCCATGTCCCGAGCATTCTGGATAACAGGTCCCATACCTGTAGTACATTATATTTTAACTCGTTCAAGCACATGACTCTTTCATCGTAATTTAATTTAAGCATTTAGCAATTTGTTTTCCGGTAATTTCACTGGCACATTCGATTGAATAGTATTACGTCTTTGCTTTTAATGCTTTATTATTAAGTTCTAGTGTGATACATATAAATGTAACTTTACCCTGGGTATAAAACTTCTTTGCTTCAGTTTTTATTTTATTTTGGCAAATGGTTTTCCCTTTAAACGTTTGTTAATGTTTCTTTGCATCAGTTCTTCTGTAAAGGTTGAATAATAGTTCTACATTTAACAATTTATTTTCCTTTCAGGAACATGTTGCATACCCAAATCCTTCCTTAAAGGAGTAGTAACCCCAAAAAAACAAATGTTTTTTAAAGGGATTACAACACAATGTATTGTTGCCTTGCACTGGTAAAACTGTTGTCTGCTTCAGGTAGACTACAATAGTTTATATACACAAGCTGCTGTGTAGCCATGGGGGCAGCCATTTAAGCACAGGATACACAATAGATAACATATACTGTAAATTCTGAAGAATCCCATTGTACAGGTGTGGGATCCATAATCCGGAAACCCATTATCCAGAAGGCTCCGAATAACGGAAAAGCCATTTCCCATAGACTCCATTATAATCATATAATCCAAATTTTGTATGTACTTGATCCCAACTAAGGTATAATTAATTGGAATCTAAATGAGCCTGTTGGGTTTATTTAATGTTTATATGACTTATTAGTGGACTTAAGGTATGAAGATCCAAATTATGGAAAGATTTGTTATCTGATACACCCCAGGTCCCGAGCATTCTGGATAACAGGTCCCATACCTGCGTACTACAGAGCTTATCTGTTATGGTTATCTGTTGTGTATCCTGTGCCTTTTCAACTTTTTTTCAGCTTTCAATGACTGCCCCTTGGCTACACAGCAGCAGAGTAACAAAATTAGAAACACAGCCCATGTTTCCAGACCTCTCTGTATAGACACATGCATGCACCGAACGCAGGTGCTACCCAACTTGATGCTGGTGTAAGACCCCTAAAAGTTAACCTAAAAGGAAATTACTCTGTAAAGGAATAGTAACACCAAGTGTTATTAAGGAGAACTAAAATCCTCTACCCACCCGCCTCCCTGCCCCCACCCCCCCCCACATAGTTAGTTGAATGAAATTGCTCCTTGGAGTTTGCTCACATATCGGTGCAGAGTAAGCTCAGCGGAGCTCATGGGCACCATCTTCCGGATCTCAGGCCTCTCTCCTCTTCTTCAGGGACCTCTTCCTTCCCTTGGGCATTTTCCAGCACTTTTGGCACATGCGGAATTGCTACAAACCAGAAGACTGCTCCAACTGCGCATGCACCAACATGGCGCTCACTTGCCAAAGAAGACTGCGCCCTTGAGCTCCTCTGTGCTAACTCTGCACAGATACGTGAACAAACTCTTAGGAATTTCAGGGGTAACAAACTATGTGAGGGGAAGCAGGGAGGTGGTACTTACGTGCTGTGAACACAGACAGTTGTATTAATTGGGGCAGCCCCATGTAAATAATGTGATCATAATTAGTGGGCCTCATTCTATTCCACTAGGAAAATCTATGTTCAGAATAAACAACCCCTTGAGTTTGTCACAGAGAATACTTCATCTGCCTGTTCCTTGTTTATTAGCACACAATGAACCCTTTAAGTTTCCCCTTCACTGCCATTCAGAATAAATGTTTCTATAAATATACACTTTTTATAGGTTTCTCTTTATGTTAACCTGTGTAAAATGTAAATAAAGTAGAAGGAAAAACATTTAAGGCTTCTTCTAAATCTTATTTATCAGAAAAACAAAACTTGAAAAGTGTGTGCTGCAGAAGACTGAATATAGGCTATTTAGATGTCTTTAATGTGAGTAAATCTTCAACTACAGAAATAATAGAATATGAGTGCACCAGCAACTGCTGTTATGCTAAATCTACAGGTCTATGCTTGAGCTTCTTGTAAATAGATATCTGCTCTCTAAGCAATTTTACAAAGTGAATGAGAGCCCCCTACTGCAACATTTCAGAATCATCCTGTCAGCAACTCTAATCTGCGGCAGAATAAATATTAGAACGTGTAAATACTGTAACAACAGGACAGGTAAAGACCTTTTTGGAAAGTGACACTCACATGTTCAGTTGTCTCAAATTATCAAGCAAATAAATTAGGTTTATCTGTAATGTAAGCTGATGCTACAAGGCTGATTATTAAATTCTGGTGCTAGTTGCACTGGTTTCTGTGCTGCCTTGTAGTAATTATAGTAAATTAAAACCTTACCCCCAAATGCACTTAAGCAATAGAGTTTATATCAAATTAAGTGACATATTAAAGTGGACATGTCACCCAGACATAAAAATCTGTGTAATAAAAGCCTTTTTCAAATTAAACATGAAACCCATTTTTTTTAATTAAAGTATTCATAGCTGTTGCATTTAAAAATGTCAGCAGTCAATCAAAAATTGCCTGCCCCTCCTCTATGCACTTTCCATTCAGCACGTACAATATGTCACTGCAATCCCCACGTTCCCTTGTGTAGCCAGTACATGGGGATGGACATCAGTTCCCCCATTCTGGTGCACAAACAAGGTTTTGAGATGATACAAGGTTTGCCTTAATAACAGTGTCCACAAAATGGTTCCTGCCTGCTTGTTATAATTATTAATTCTCATACCGAAGGAAACAAGATTCAAATACTGCATACAATGTAATTATTGTTTATTTTGCTTGACAAACTTGATAAAATAGGATTTGGAATATTTTTTTCGGGTGACAAACTGATATTGCCCTTTTACATCTCTTGCCTTGAACCCCCATTTTGTGATGGTCTGTATGCTGCCTCAGAGATCACCTGACCAGAAATACTACAAATGTAACAGGAAGTGTGGAAGCGAAAAACAGAACTCTGTCTGTTAATTGGCTCATGTGACCTAACATGTATGGTTTGTATGTGTGCACTGTGAATCTCATGACCCCAGGGGGGCGGCCCTAATTTTTTAAAATGGCAATTTTCTATTTATGATTACCCAATGGCACATACTACTAAAAAAGTATATTTTTTATGAAAATGGTTTATTTACATGAAGCAGGGTTTTACATATGTACTGTTTTATGCAAAATATTTTTATAGAGACCTACATTGTTCCAGGGGTATAGTTTTCCTTTAATTACTAATCAGCTTTATATTGTGACATTTCTATTTTATATATTCACTATCTTGTGCATTGGTCACTAAGCTAAGTGACAGCAGCACAGAGCAGGTGCAGTGAATCAGCAGAAAAGAAGATGGGGAGCTACTGGGGCATCTTTGGATGCACAGATCATTCCTGCTAAAGGGCCGTGGTTGCCTTGGGCTAGAAGCCCAAAACAAAATGTACAACTTTTCTAGCCTACTCCTTTAGTTAAGGTTTAGTTCTCCTTTAAAGGAACAATAGCACTAAAAATAAATGTGTTTTAAAGTAATTAGAATATCAGGTACTGTTGCCCTACAATGGTAAAAGTCATGTGTTTGCTTGAGAAAAATCTACTGTAGTTTATATAAACAAGTGGCCGTGTAGCCATGGGGGTAGCCATTCATGCTGAAAAAGGAGAAAAGGCACAGGTTAACATAGTAGATAACAGATAAGCTGTGTATCAGAATACAGTGATATTCTACAGAGTGCATCTGTTATCTGTTGTGTAACCTGTGCTTCAGATGGCTGCACCCATGGCTATACAGCTGGTTTATATTCAGGCAAACCGTACATTATATTTTCATTAAAATACTTTTTAAAGTTTATGGTGTTACTGTTCTTTTAATTCCATACAGCCAGTATAATCACTGTAGAAATGACCAAAAAGCACTCCATTAACCCCAGTCAAGCCAGTATGATCACTGAAAAATTGCCAATAAACACTCGCATTAACTCCAGACACGCTAGTAAGATGAATGTAGAAATGGATGGATTGAAAGCATTCCTTAACCTATACTTGCACAAGCAGAATACCAACACCAGAGTTCTTCTTTTGTGTTGCTCCCACACTGCTTCAGTGACCATACACACACCGATATTATCATACAATACGAATATGGCAGGAGACAAGCCAACCAATATCGGCAGAAGACTTGGCTCATCAATCTGCCCAGACAGAAAATTTTGATAGGCACCAGAACATCGGCCACTGTTAGTACTGAATGGTCAGGAACAGGTAGAATTCTATTGTTTCTACCTGTATATCTGACGATTCAGCTCTATTCGTGTGTTTTCAAACGAACAATCTTTCTTGGAAAGATTTTTTCCAGGAAAGATTTTAATTATTCTATGGCCACCTTAAAGAGATACTGAAACCAGAAATTAAACTCTTTTTTACATCTATCATAATATTGCATTTGAAAGCTACTTCTAACTTTGCCATAAAGTATTTGCATGATGCGTTTACATTACCTGTCTGATGCCCCATGTTCCTGTATGAGGGGGCTGCCTTATTTGTGCAGCATTAGAAACTTTAACTAACAGGCTGGGACAGTAAGGTTGGCAAAACAGTCAGGTTTAGAAACTTCAACTAACAATAGCTTACAAAAAACAAACCTCTCCGCAAAAAATGATCAAGATGACCTAACTTTTAATGCACATTCATATTTTAAAAAGTTTTTTAGTGTCAGTTAGAGTCCTGCGCGGAACCAATTTGTTAAACCCGACCCGCATTCAAGTCAAGTCAAGTCAAGTGGATTTTATTGTTATTTCAGCCATATACAGTAAATACAGTATACAGTAGAAACAAAATGGCGCTCCTCCAGAACCCCCCGGTGCTATATAACAACTCTAGTACATGGTCATGCTGGGCAAGGTGGACATTTCAGTTCCTTATGAATATATTCAGTTCAGTCCTTGGGAGTTGATACCTGATGGCTTGTGGAAATAGACTGGAGGGTAAAGAGATCATAAATATCCATAATGGCAGGAAGCTAGACCCCAATGATCTTTTCCGCTGTCCTCACCACCCGCTGCAGGATCTTGCGATCTGATACAGAGCTGTTTCCATACCAGGTAGTGATGCAGCTGCATAAAATACTTTCAATAGACCCTCTGTAGAAGATAGTGAGAATGGTTGGTGGAAGGTGGGCTTTTTTCAGCTTTCGCAGAAAGTAGAGACGCTGCTGTGCTTTCTTCACTATAGAGCTGGTGTTAAGGGACCAGGAGAGGTTCTCCGCCAGATGTACCCCAAGGAATTTGGTGCTCTTGACAATTTCCCCCGGAGATCCGTCAATGTACAGTGGAGAATGATCCCCACGTGTTCTCCTGAAGTCAACAACTATTTCCTTTGTTTGGATTCATAGACAGATTGTTGACTTTGCAACAGTCCGTTAGCCATTTCACCTCTATATGCTGACTCGTTGTTCTGGCTGATGAGACCTACTACTGTTGTATCATCAGCGAACTTGATGATGTGATTGGATCCATGACACAGTCATGAGTCAGCAGTGGGAACAGCAGTGGACTAAGCACATAACCTTGGGGAGCTCCCGTTGCTCAGTGTGATGGTACCGGAGGTGTTTTTTCCCAATTGGACTACCTGAGGTCTCTTGGTCAGGAAGTCCAGGATCCAGTTGTAGATAGAGATGTTCAGGCCCAGCATGCTCAGCTTAACACTCAAGTGCTGAGGAATGATTGTATTGAATGCTGAGCTGAAGTCTATGAACAGCATACGTACATATGTGTCTTTATTGTCTAGGTTGCTAAGCGACAAGTGCAGGGTAGTGGCGATGGCATCGTCCGTTGAGCGATTGGAACGGTATGCGAATTGCAGTGGATCCAGAGATGGCGAGAGCAGGCTTTTGATGTGTCTCATGACCAGCCTCTCAAAGCATTTCATAATGGTGGATGTTAGTGCGATAGGACGATAGTCATTTAGGCAGGACATGTGGGACTTCTTTGGCACAGGAATGCTGATGGACTCCTTGAAGCACCTCGGAACAACAGCGGTGCTCAGGGAGATGTTGGTGAGAACATCTTCCAGCTGGTCTGCACATTCTCTGAGCACTCTTCCATGGATATTGTCTGGTCCAGAAGCCTTACGTGGGTTGACTCTGCGGAGAGTGTTCCACACATCAGACTTGGTTAGACATAGCACCTGGTCGTTGTGTGGGGGTATGGTCTTCGACACCTTTGTGTTGTTCATTTCGTTGAACTGGCCATAAAATGTATTAAGCATATCTGGAAGGGAGGCATCATCATCACAGACTGGTGTTGTCATCTTGTAGTTAGTGATAGCTTGAACGCCTTGCCACATGCACCTGGTGTTCCTGCTGTCTTGAAATTGGCTATGTATCCTATAACTATATGCACGTTTGGCTGCCTTGATGGCCTTGGACAGTTTTGCCCTTGCCGTTCTTAGAGCTGCCTTATCATCTGATCTGAAGGCAAGGCTCCGAGACCTCAGCAGTTCACGTACCTCAGCAGACCACAGTTTCTGGGACGTATAGTGATGGTCTTGTAAATAGTGACATCATCTATGCACTTGGTGATGTAGCACATCACAGTTGATGTGAACTCTTCCAAATTTGTATTATCTTCAACAGTCGCAGCCTCTTCAAACATGTTCCAGTCGGTGTACTCAAAACAGTCCTGAAGAGCAGGGATAGCATCTGCCGGCCAGGTTCTCACCTTCCTTGGAAGTGGTTTGGACCGTCTGACAATTGGTCTATAGGCAGGTATTAACATAAGAGAAATGTGATCTGAGTATCCCAGGTGGGGGCGGGGCTCTGCCCGGTATGCGCCAGGAATGTTTGTGTAAACTAGATCCAGTGTGTTTTTCCCTCTCGTAGCAAAATATACATGTTGGTAGAATTTTGGAAGAACCACCTTGAGATTTACATGGTTGAAGTCTCCGGCAACAATTCTTACCCGATCGGACCGCTACCTGACCCAACCCACAAGTACCTTATCCGCAACCCGCTGACCATCAAGAATCAGGAAGTTCTCTCATTGTAAACAGGAAGTGACATCATCGGAAGTAGGTGTGATCAGAATAAAGAAGTACTTTCTATTGAGAAGGCCTGTGGCCCGACCCATGACCTGCAAGCCCGCAGAACCGCCGTCCCGTGTCCATGCTCGCTACCGAAACTTCTACCCGCAACCCATAGGTTACCGGCTATTTTGCTGCAGATAACCCGACTCGCTTCTGGACTCTAGTGTCAGTATCACTTTAAGGCAGGGGTCTCCAACCTTTTTTACACGTGAGCTACATTTAAATGTAAAAAAGAGTTGAAGAGCAACACAAACATGAAGAAGTTTATGAGGAATGTCAAATAAGAGCTGTGATTAGCTGTTTGGTAGCCCCTATATGGACTGGTAGCCTACAGGAGGCTCTGTTTGGCAGTACACCTATTTTTTATGCAACCAAAACTTGCCTCCAAGCCTGGAATTCAAAAATAAGCACCTGCTCTGAGGCTCCTGGGAGCAACATCCAAGGGGTTGTTGAGTAACATGTTGCTCGCGAGCTACTGGTTGGGGAACACTGCTTTAAGGCATGCAGCAAATGGTGCCATTTTCAAGTTTTTTTGTATTGCCATATTTTCGATCACTAAAAATGTACTGTAAAAAGTCTTGCACTTCTTACTTTGCTCATTGGAGATTGTTGAAAAAGGCAAGTGCCAGCACTTGATTTAAATGGGATGAATTAACTAGTCATTTCCCCCAGATTCCTACAGAATATACACGCAGACCTATATGGGAGCACTACTATGGTGCTATATAACTTAAATACTGTATATATTCTATTTAAGAAAATGGAAGTGGAGCTGGTTTGGCAGGGAGTACTCTATTTATTGTGCTAACGGCTTTCTATTGCATGCTTAATCATTGGGTCACACACTTCTTATTGCTTTTGACTAATGTGCCTGGAAAAGACTCTGATTTCCCAGCTGGCAGCTATATTTGGCAGGCATAGGAGCCTGAAGCCTCTAATGAGATTATTTAGGAGTTGTATTTAAATGTACGTGTTGGAAAGGAAACAACCCCTTTAAGGACATTTTGTAAGGAAAAGTAAACCTTGGTTGGTGTTAGCTGTTGTATACTTTTCCAAAAAACACTATTAGAGAGCATACTCTTGCTTCAAACCAAAGATGAAATGATAACACATCAAAATCTGAAGTACTGGTTATTATTGAAACCTTTCACATCACTCTTTAACACTATTTAACACTATTGAGTCAAAAGTTTTTGCCATTGTATTATTCACTTGTGTACCTTACTGAAAATCTCCCCAAAGCCCCTCAAGTACCGCCCAGCTGTTCCACTTCCTGCTTCCTCAGCTAGAGGCTCCTAGCACTCCTGTGTGAAAGTTGAGCTGTGATTGGCTACCCACATCCCATTGTGATGCAACAGGCAGATATGTCACATGTAAGGGCAAGGTCACACAAGGCGTTTTTTACACTGGGTTTTTAAAAACGTGCAAAAATACGCCAATGAAACCCACACACGCATGTTAATACTGTATACATATTTCAGCCTGTAGTTTCCTTTTTCCCAACATGCATTTCTGTTTTTTCTCATTCCCCACAATTCCACTCTGAAGAATGTTAGCAAACTTTTATGAAAATTTAAATACAAAATGTAGCCATACTGATAGTAAATATGCAATGTAATTACGGCATAGCATAAAATGCCGTAAATACGTATATGCGCAATGAATCTCGTGAGAGTTTGGCCGCCACATTGAAAATATGCAGCATATTTCAGCTAGGTGTATTTCCAAACCTGTGGATCCCACAGTTCAATAATATGGAATTTCCTTGGCGTATACGCAAATACTGTAGTGGCAGATGTTGGCTCGCAAATGCCCTGTGGAAATTACTATAGTATTCCATTATTTTTAATAGGGGTTCATTATGTGCATATTTACGCTTGGCTATTCATTTTTAAAAACATAGCGTAAAAACGCCATGTGTGACCTTAAAAGACAGCAGAGCAGAAAGAACTTATATAAGTAGAAGTGGGGTTGTCCTACCAGGTAAGTGACCAGACTTTCACATGGGAGATCCTGGTTTGATTTGCAGCAGCTCCTTGTGACCTGGACAAGTCCAATAACTTGCTTTGTCCCAGCATAACAAATGACTTCTGTATAGGCAATGTGTCATGTATAATGGCTGGCTAGTCCCTGTCTTTTTTTCCACTTTTTCGGTGGCTGCATTTACATTTCCCCATCACAGTTAGTTGCTTTCAGCCATAGAAAATTCCACTGTTAAAAGAAAAATCTTTTTAGAGCATAATCCAATAGTGAAGCATAATCTAATATTTACAGGTATCCAGTATATGTACATAGAAACCCCTCCCCTACTGAAGTGATAGTGACATGCACCACATCAGTATCCATTTTAAATCTTTCCTGACATAAATTTGGACATTTCGTTGCTATAGGTAATTAACTTTAAAAGTTTTTATTATTTAACTCCCTTTTAGGATTATGAAATAAAAGACCCTCATTTTGCCCAAGTGCAGTAACTCATAACAACCAAACACCAGGTAGCACTAGCCCTAGGGAAAGTGAGATGGAGCTGAAATATGCAGCGCCTACAATGGGATTAATCTCCTGTCCTGCCTGCACCCGGAATTTGCAAGTTCACCTCTTTATATCGGACATTAATACCGACAATTTCTAAATATCTCTCAATATAAATGTCACAAAAATACATCAATTGATAAAAAATATGGCAGTGAAGAGTAAATAACAGCTTTTAGCCAGGTCAGCTGCACAGGTCACTATGCGCTTGTTGAACAACCGTATATATTATACAGTGCTCGTATGCTTTTTATGTTCTGACCAATTAATTCAGGGCAAAAGCAATATGCATTATTCATTGTGTTATTCAGTCATTTTTTTTTATTGCAATATTTATAACTTTTTTTTTAAATGCCAAAATGTTCTCAGTGCTTTGAATAAATAATTTCAGGCATTCGTACAGTTTTTCTAGCCAGGATGTAATTAGGCATGCTCGTTAGGAATAATAGAATACCGGCGGTAATCGTTCAATAGAAAACTTCTCTGGAGTATGTCATGAAGCTCTGAATAAAGATACGGGTCCAGGAAAAGTCATATAACATTAGTAATTGTCACAAGCAGGGATCACTAACTTTGAGCAAAATGAGCCTTCTTGTTTCATATGGTATGTTGAACAGCTATGGAGCTAATTAAAGGGTAATATGGTTAAAGGGGAACTCCACAGAAATATAACTTAAAGGGATCCTGTCATCGGAAAACATGTTTTTTTCAAAACGCATCAGTTAATAGTGCTACTCCTACAGAATTCTGCACTGAAATCCATTTCTCAAAAGAGCAAACAGATGTTTTTATATTCAATTTTGAAATCTGACATGGGGCTAGACATTTTGTCAATTTCCCAGCTGCCCCTGGTCATGTGACTTGTGCCTGCACTTTAGGAGAGAAATGCTTTCTGGCAGGCTGCTGTTTTTCCTTCTCAATGTAACTGAATGTGTCTCAGTGGGACATGGGTTTTTACTATTGAGTGTTGTTCTTAGATCTACCAGGCAGCTGTTATCTTGTGTTAGGGAGCTGCTATCTGGTTACCTTCCCATTGTTCTTTTGTTTGGCTGCTGGGGGGGAAAGGGAGGGGGGATATCACTCCAACTTGCAGTACAGCAGTAGTGATTGAAGTTTCAGAGCACAAGTCACAGGACTTGGGGCAGCTGGGAAATTGACAATATGTCTAGCCCCATGTCAGATTTCAAAATTGAATATAAAAAAATCTGTTTGCTCTTTTGAGAAATGAATTTCAGTGCAGAATTCTGCTGGAGCAGTATTATTAACTGATTCATTTTGAAAATTTTTTTTTTCCCATGACAGTATCCCTTTAAGCGTTTTGAAAAGTAAACATAATTTCAAGCAACTTTACAA
Source organism: Xenopus petersii (assembly GCA_038501925.1). Lineage (NCBI taxonomy): Eukaryota > Metazoa > Chordata > Amphibia > Anura > Pipidae > Xenopus > Xenopus petersii. Next base: position 51,955,175 of record CM076679.1, read on the forward strand.
TAGACACCAATTAAAAAATATGCAGACTTTTCATGATTTGTAATGGTTTGGAACAGTTCCCTAAGCCTAGCCCCCTGCTTTCCTGCTGATGTTTCCTACTTTGATGAGTTTGCTGACTACTAGGGATGCACTGAATCCAGGATTCAGCCGAATCCTTCTGCCCAGCTGAACCGAATATGATTTCTAATTTGCATATTCAAATTAGGTGTGGGAGGGAAATCATGTGACTTTTTGTCACAAAACAAAGAAGTAAATAATGTTTTCCCCTTCCCACCCCCTAATTTGCATATGCAAATTAAGATTCGGCTCGGTATTTGCCCGAATTCAAAATAGTGGATTCGGTGCATCCCTACGGACTACCGTTACTTTGTATCAGCAGCCATCTGTCCTTAGCCTGCATCCTGCAAACCCCACAGTTCCCTGCACACACGACACGAAGAAAGGAACATCTTTGTGCAATGCATTGTGACTTATGTAGTTCCTGCATGCTGTCTGTAAGCTGTAGAGAAGTTATTACAATTTGTAACATCAGAGTTTTAGCCCCTCCTTCCCTTCCAGGATTTCAAATGATGCAGAAAGAGAAGAACTGTTTGGATTTCAGCATAGAAAATGGGCCTCCAAATTTTGATTTGGAAGCCGGAGTTCCCCTTTAAGTAACGCTTTCTACACAATTGTAAGTGACATTTTAACATATGATTGAGGAATCAATGCATTATGGTTAGTTGCTTTGTTGGCATTCCAGAATCATATTAGGGATTAGTTTTAGGGGCACATTTACTTAGCTCGAGTGAAGGAATAGAATAAAAAATACTTCGAATTTAAAAGTATTTTTTTGGCTACTTCGACCATCGAATTGGCTACTTCGACTTGGAATCAAACGATTCAAACTAAAAATCGTTCGACTATTCGACCATTCGATAGTCGAAGTACTGTCTCTTTAAAAAAAAACTTTGACCGCCTACTTCGCCACCTAAAACCTACCGAGCTTTTTTTGATCGAAGGAAAATCGTTTTTTCGATTTTACTTTCGATCGTACGATTGAAGGAAATGCGGTAAATCCTTCGACTTCGATATTCGAAGGATTTTACTTTGACGGTCGAATAGCGAAGGGTTAATCAACCCTCGATATTCGACCCTAAGTATAAACGTGCCCCTTAGTGTTGGTTATAGATGATGCTTTCTTTGAGTCCCATTCGTTAAAGGAAATACAACAGCTGTAAATGTCCTTATTCTCCTTTTGACAAGGATATACAAGCTGTGGTAGTGCTGGAGTTGCACAGTAATTGTCAGCCTTCCAGAAGGTGCTGGGATATGGAACTTCTTTACACAGGCAGGACTAGTGATGTGCATTTTGACTTTAGCAACGCATCCAGAAAGCAGAGCCCTCCCAAACCATTACTTATAGACTTGTGCCCAACCAACCTATTTCTGACATTACGAAAGGGGGCGGGGCAGGTGCACAACTATAAATGGAGGCTGCCGGAGCTGGAAGCCAGCAACGTAGACCACAATCATTTGTGGAAGTCAGCCATGAATCTGCGGGTGCCCCTGATTTTGGGCTACCTTTTACATCAGTACTCAGGATGTCTTTGACATTTGTTTTCTTATCTCAGCCCATTAATCCTGTATTGCCCATAGTCTGCTGCTAGTTGTTGTCTCCAGTTTACTGTCAGCGCAGAAACGCTAAAGTATGCGATATTCATGGAGAATTATCTGTTTGTTTTGCTCTGACAAGCCGATCCTGTGCCTTTTCAGGAAGCAGCTTTCTTCACTAACCTATATATGCCAGAGAATAAAACAACCCATGTGCCATTAGTCTAAAGCTCTTTTTGAATAGACTATCTGTTTTATCTTATTTTTTTTTCTGTATGAACTATTAATGTCCCCCAATGTTGCTAAAAAGAGATGAAGCAAGCTACAGAAGATGTCATTTACTATCCAAAAGCACATTTTATACACCATTTCTTTCTTGTTTGGTACAAAAAGTTATAACAGTTAGGTAATGCCTGCTAGAAGTACAGAGCATTCTTTGCAGTGGTTTAGTACGGTGCCATGAGAGCCAGACATATACACTAACCCTTGAAAAAAGTGAAGTTAATTCCTCATTGGCTAACTAATATGATAACCATGGCAGCTCATCCAGAAAGTTCTGTATTATGGAAAGGCTCCAATAGATTCAATTTAAATCAGCTTTTTCTCTGTAAGAAGCAGTACAGTCTACTTGATCCAAACTAAGATTAAATGAGTCTTTAGCAGAGTCAAAAATTCTATTGGGGTTATTTCATGTTTAAATAATTTTTTAAATAGACTTTTAGGGGGTTATTTATCAAGCTACAAATTTATCTCAAAAATAGGTCCGTGCAAACTTTGGACCTTTGCCCCGTAAAGTCTGAAGTTTTCGCACTTTTCCTGCAAACACCACAAATTTTTCGTGGTTTTCTGGCTTTTTGGCCCAAAATCCCCGAAAACATTGGATATCAGTACTGACAGCAGCGCAGACAATGGGACCTTCCCCATTGACTAATACAGGACCCGAGAGCTTTGAGATGCCGAGTTTTCAAATTCAGGGTTTTCATACCATCAGACTTTAATAAATCCCAAAAAATTCTGGGGGTTTTTTTCCCCTGAAATTTTTGGATTTCAGGTATTCGGAGCTTAATAAATAACCCCCTTCATGTATGGAGATCCAAATTATGGAAAGATTTCTCATCTGGAAAACTCAGGTCCAGAGCAGTCTAGATAACAGGTTCCATACCTGTCTACAAATGTGTGTAAGCATTTACAGTTTTTTTGATCACATCTTTAAATAGTGATAAAGGCACATATCACAAAATAAATATTGCTATTGCAGTTTCTCACTCCTGCGTTGACAAACATAGTTTAAGGTGGTGTTACTTTAAATGCATTCCCCTGCCCTGTGCCACACTGATTCACATTTCTGCAATTCGGTAGGCGTTTGCTTTATCATAGACTTTGGCTAAGTACACAAACGCAGGGGGTCCTATTAACAATGTCCTATTCTGCGTAGGTGCTGTGAGGCTGTTCCCATCAAGTTGAATTCATTTTCACCCCCTCTGGTGACATGTTTTTTAGCAGTTCACAAGACTGTGCTGTTACCTAATAAAAAATGAGACATAAAAATGGTAAAAGATATCTGCCATGAAACTCTATCTCTATTGGGATTAAAGAACACTTGCGATGTTGCCCCAGCGAAAATACGATCAGCAGTTCGAAGTTACACTAGCGTTGGCTAATTTGCATACAGCGTGCAGTTAAAGTACAATGGCCGTATATGCTGCAGCAAATACATTACACTACACAAGGCCAGGGAACCTTAATAAAATTATATAGAGTTGTTATAATGCCCTACACATGTACCCACTGTATAGTTTAGGTGCCATATGTAAGCAAATGTAGGGGGGAAGGAGGGTTCCCCGCAAAAAAAAATTTGCTCTTTTTCAGGCTATCACTGAAAAAGACGCCAGGTCTGAGGCAGTGAAGGCAAGTCTGGCGATAGAGGTAACCTTTAAGTAAAATCAAAAACGTAGTGAATTTGTGTAGTAATGCTCTTTCGCCAGAGCGAAAAGTTGCGCCAGGGTCTATCTCCTTCGCTACCGTAATTACGCCAGCGCCCGTTAGTAAATCAGTGAAGTGCCAAAATTATGTCACGTTGGCGAATTTTCCCACTTTGCCCTTTAGTAAATTTCCCCCTTAGTATTCATGGCCCGTGTCATGACAGATCAAGACAGCAGGCTTCATGTTAATGATTTATTATTTAAAATATTATTTATTATTAATATTTAGAAAGCCCCACATATTCCACAGTATTGTACAGTACATGGGTTGTCAGGGACTATTCAAGTCACGCCATCAGAATCCAATGTGTGACTGGTTATTGGGTTATTGTACCTTTGCAGTGCATGACTTCAATGCCACCTTCAGCCTCTAGATGGCACTGTATTGCTGTCCATTTTTAATAGTCAGTAGACAAAGTAGTTAAACTACAAGTTCCTGTACACAGAGAGCACGTGCTGTGAATAGGTTGTTTAGATGATATGAAACTTCTGCTCAAAATCTCATTCCCCAAGCTGCTCTCAAAAACTGTCCAAACCATTCCATACATACTAAGAAATGTGTTCTAGTAAACTTAGGTACGGTGCTATAAATCTGGAAATCCACATACATTCCAAATAAAATATTCCATACATTGTAGAAACCTCTGTGAAAAGCCTTTAACCACCATAAACTGTAAGTTGAAATCATTTTAAAATCTATGTTATCTGAAATTTAATTACTGCCAACATGGAGGTCTATAAAAGCTAATCTGAACTAAACAAGTCTTGTCTTGATCTTTTGTGAGCGTATGGGATTTATGTGCCAGGGATTGTTTGAAGATATTTCCAAGATGGTTAGGCTATGCCTAGGGAACGTGAAAGGAAGCCCAACAATCCTATTATCTGCATTAAAGGGAGAATGTCACACTTCTAATCTGAATAATGTGAATGCCTGCACACAATGATACGTTCTATAAACTCTTGCAGTTATGAGATCAGTCGTCTATGAAATAATCTTCAGATTATCAGGCTCAAGATTTTAATTAAAGGATGGTTCACCTTCAAGCAACTAGTTGTTTTCAGATAGATCACCAGAAATAATGACTTTTTCCAATGACTTTCTATTTTCTTTGTGTGACAGTTTTTCTAATATTGAAGTGTAAAGTGTAATTTTTTCACCTTCTGAAGCAGCCCTGGGAGGGGGGTCGTCGACCCAGTAAACTGTTTGAAATGGATACAATTAGACGAAACATTTGTTATCTTTGTCCCTGCTGAGCAGAATCTCTGGGTTTCATTAGAGGCAGCTGTTAGAATTGATACAATAGTTGCTGATACCAGAGATGCTGCTGAGAAATGTATCAACTAAATGTTGCAAAATTGTAACAGTTTAGAGTCTGCCCCTGAATTACTGAGCTGCCAAACACCAGAGACACGAACATTCAACTTTAAACTTAGATTTTGGAAAAACAGTAAAAAAATAAATTATAGAAAGTAATTGAAAAAAGTCTTTATTTCTGGGGAACAATCTAAAAACTAACTGAACTGAAAAAAGTGTTTGGAAGGTGACCAACCCCAGATTTTCTTAGTTCCACTGCATGGCAGCACTTGTTCATTGACGTGCCCTGAGGCTTCACATTGCAGAATAAGGTCACTTGACAGACATGTTTCCCTGTAGATGTACATTGTTCATTTTCATTCCACTTCAGATAACTTATTTATCATAAGTACAGTTGTTTTGAGGAGAGCACAGATGCTTATGGTCTTGTGCATCAACAACAGAAAGTTTTCTGGAAAAAAAGTACCATTTTACATTTAAAGGGATTCTGTCAAGATTGTTATGATGTAGTTTTTATTTCTAAATTACACTGCAAATGCTTTACAATATAAAATGTCATTCCTGAACCAGCAAGTGTATTTTTTAGTTGTAATATTGGTGTGTAGGCAGCCATCTCAGGTCATTTTGCCTGGTCATGTGCTTTCAGAAAGATCCAGCACTTTAAGACAGAACTGCTTTCAGATAAGTTATTGTTTCTCCTACTCAATGTAATTGAAGGGGCATCGACTTGGATTTGCTGAACTTGGATTTTTACTATTAAGTACTGTTCTGATATCTCCCACTAGGTGGGGCATTTTTAGTATTTTTTAAGCAATGCTGTCATATGTTATCAGGTTACCTTGCCATCGTTCTGCTGATCCCTTTAAATTCTCTAGACCCTATCCAGTAGCCCTATTCAAGGTCCCTGTTTCTCTTTTTCCAACTAGGTTATTTTTAGCTAATTCTCTCACACTTAATATATGCGTTCTGAGGACCCTAACTAGCAGTTTGTTTAAAGGGGAACTATCACAAAAATGAAAATGTAATATAAGCTTCACCACACTGAAGTAAGAAGTTTTCTAAGTACAATCAATGAAATATTGTGTACTGTTTCTGAAATAATCAAGTTTATCTCACTATCCCTCTCTCAGCATCTGTTTCTCTTCATTCTGTCTTCATGCAGGATATTCATTGACAGTTAGATCCTATATATCTTATAAGGGGGGCTCACTTTGCCTAGAAGATGTATTAGAGCTCACTCTATTAAAATCACCAGACATCCTGTCTCTCTACATGCAGAATTTGTGCAAAAAGCAGTTATGTTAGATTTTGTTTGTACTGGAATCAATTATTTGAGTGAGCTCTAATCTGCTAGGAAAGGAAGCCCCCTCCCCCTATAAGATATATTGGATCTAACTGTTAATAAATATCTGACACCCAACTGCTGCACAAAGACAGAATGGTAATAAACAGATACTGAGAGATCAATAGTGAAGATAAACTTCATTATTTAAGAAACAATTCAGAATATTTGATTGTATTTACGAAGTTTCTTATTTCCGTATGATGAAGCTTATATTAAATTTTCATTTCGCGATAGTTCCCCTTTAACGATATCTGCTTGGTTGATGCAGGCATTGACCCAGACATATAATTCTCCTCTGTGTGGTTATATATGTGCCCAACTTACAGTTGTGTAGAGACATACATGCATCTCCTCTGTATCCAGTTTGTGTGGCAGCACAAACATCTGAGGACGGTTAGATCTGAGTTGAGGTGACTTAGGGCAAGGCCAGACGTGGCGTTTTTACGTTGCGTTTTTAAAAAAGAACAGCCAGGCGTAAACTGCACTACCACTGAAACTAATGGAAAACGCACTATGGCAATTTACACAGAGCGCTTGCAAGCTGAAATCTGCCACAGGACGCCAGTATTGCTGTTTTTTAGCAGAAACGCCAATACGTCAAGAAACTACCAAATCAATAGACTCTATTTGATGTGCATGTTTGAAACCACACTTTGCGGATATACTCAGCGTATGTTAAATATGGCGTCCGAAGTCTCAATAAGAAGTGCATGTTGGGAAAAGAATCCTACGTGCTGAAAAACGCATGTTGACGGTTGCATGTGGTTTCAGTGGAGTACTTACGCCCGGCTGTTCATTTTTATAAACGCAACGTAAAAACATCGCAAAAACGCCACGTCTGGCCTTGCCCTTAGACATTTTTATGTACAGGGTGCCATTGCATTTGCTTTTCCTTTTTTTATTTTTAAACTGAGATTTTTATCAAGCATATATCATCTGTGACAACATACACCTCGGTGTATAAATTATAAGCAAAGGAATGAATGGAGGGAAGGAAAAGAAAAAAAAATCGGGGGAGGAAAAAAGGGTGAAATAAAGATTCATCAAAGTAACAATAATAAAAAAAGAAACACAAGCTTTGCAGCTATAAATTCAGTTGTCAAGTGGGTCTGTGGATGACTGTGATATGTCCTTTGTTTCTTTATAAGAAGGGCAATTTAGGGCTTGTACTCCTCATCACCTGGAGGTATGCCCCAAGGTTAAAGTTCACCTTCTATCTAGGTTCAGTTGTGTAGTTCTAAGAATAGTTGTGGATCATTTTCATGGGCCTACCAGGATAGCCAGACTTTGTCGAAGGCTTTCATGTCTTCTTTAATTAGATGTGTACGTTTTTCATTTGCTGCAATGTAAATTATTTTGGATTTCAAGATTGTCAAAGAGAGTGAAGATTTTTTCCAGTGACTAGTGAGTCTGGCTGCCATTAGTATGTGTTGGCTCAATTTGTGCGCTGCATTAGTAAATTTGTCTGGTTTTCTCCCTAATAGTAATGTAAATGGATCCTTGGGGAAATTGGGGTAGGAAGAACCCTAGATAGGAGATTTATTAATGAGTCTTAAAATATTGAAACGATTTTGCAAGGCCACCAGGTGTGTTGTCATATTTCTTGACATCCCCTGAAGCAGCTTTGAACCCAAGAAAGGTTATATTTGATGTAGGCGGGTTGGTACTAGGCAAGTTCTATGCAATAATTTTATAGACGTTTCTCGGATTGAGACACAAGTGCTGCCTTTATTAACTGTCAGACGGCATATCGCCCATTGTTTTGTTGTGAGTGAAGATCCTAATGGGGGAATGTAATAAAAGTCGCAAAGAGCAAAACAATTAGCACAAATAAGAATAAAAGTCTCATTTCACAATGTAATACTCTTTAAACTGTTATTACATTGTGGATTTTAATTGCGCATTGCCCTCTTTTAAGAAGAGCTTGAAGGTGTCGTAATCTTTTGGAGCAAACATAACTTTTTCAGTAAGAAGTTTTATTCCATTCACTGTGCACTGGCGCAAACTATAAACTTCACAAATCTTCTTCCACTGTCGGAAGTGGTCGCTAAACAGTTTCCGGGTTCGCAAAAGCTATAATAAATTCGCACAAAGGCAAATTTGTTCTCACAGAGGCATAACTTTTCGCATTGCGTATATTTTTTCCGTTACCGACTTTTATTACATTCCCCCCTATGTCTGCTTCCCATTTTTTGCATATGAGGGTGTTTCACATTGAGGGGCAAATTCACTAAACGACGAAGCGCCTAACGCTAGCGTTAATTCGCTAGCGTTACGCATTTTCGTTAATTCGCCGATTCACTAAGTGACGCTGGCGTAAATTCACTAGTGTTACTTTGCACCCTTACGCCTGGCGAATTTGCGCAACGGACGTAACTACGGAAATTCACTGACGCGTGAATTATTCTGAACGCTACCTTTTACACCAGACTTCCTTCGCCACCTCAGACCAGGCGAAGTGCAATGGAGTAGAAGGGATTGTTCCAAAATAAGTTAAAAAATTTTCTAAGTCCCAAAAAACGCTGGCATTTTTTCCTTTTTTTTATGGGTGATAGGCTGAAAAAGATCGAAATTTTTTTTGGGGCTCCCCTCCTTCCCCCCTACATTTCCTAACTCATGGCAACTTAACTATACAGTGGGCACATGTGTAGGGCAAAATAAACATTTTATTTGATGTTTTGAAGGTTTCCCAGGCTTGTGTAGTGATGCTACATATACTTCCATTGTAACTTCAATTTGGCGCCGTCGCTAGCGTAACTTCGCTTGGCGAATTAATGCTAGCGCAACTTCGCAACTTTACGCTTCCCCTTTGGATTTTAGTGAATTTGCATAGCACTGGCGAAAATAAGCCTGGCGAAGTGCGGTGAAGCAGACGCTGGCGCAAGTACGAAGTTTAGTGAATTTGCCCCTATGTTTTCTAGGATGTTTTCTAGGATGAATCATCAATTTATAGAGTATAGGTGATTGTATGCAAAACATTACTTTTCCTTTTTTAATGGATACACAGTGTTAGATTATTTTTACTTGAAGAAAATATGCAAGTTAACCACTTTATCTACTATATATTTGAACTAGCTGACTCCTGGATCCACTGCAGACATTACTGCTGTGACTGATTCACTTCTGTCTTACTGAACGTTTGTAATGATACATTACAGCAACTGGGTTTCTCAATGACTACAGTAGTAAGGAATTAAGAGTCATAACTTGACAATAGTCTGTCTTTTAGGACACTGACTCACTGGTATTAAATTAAATGTGGTATAATTGAATCTTTCACAAACACACACACAAACACACACAGACACTTAACCCAATTAGCTGCAAGATCTTGCCACTGACTTCTCACCAACTTGAGTCACTGATAGTCGTAGATTAGTCTCTGAACCTGCCATAATTATATTTCTTGTGTTTTGGGACATTGCTTTGTGACGTAGGTGCTTTGTGTTATTATCGGTTACATAATCTGAAATACTAGTTTATTTTCCTTTGTAGACAGATATTTATTTCTGTGACAATTAGCCATAAAGTGTTATTACAGCATATAAAATGTATTTTCACATGCCTCTGAACTCATAGCTGACGCGTTCGGATTTCTTAATATCAAACCTTCAATTAAATATTATTCAGCTAGGTTTATTTTATTCTGAAACACATCACTGTGAATAACAGAAGTAGTCGATAGCCAATACAAGAGGTAAAAGAGGGCCCTGTTCAGTAGATCGTCCAATCTAAAAGGTCTTTATCTTACTATAATATTAGCTACAGTACCATTTATATTTAAAGGACATGACATCCAAAAAATGTTTGACAAATCAAAGAAAACACAATTATAAGGAACTTTTCAGTAACAAGTTGTTAAAAATTATTAGTGCTTTAACACTTATTTGGAAATGTAATTGCTTTTGAAAGCAGCATTTGCTTAAAGTGGACCTGTCACCCAGACATAAAAAACTGTATAATAAAAGTCCTTTTCAAATTAAAAATGAAATCCAATTTCTATTTTTTATCAAAGCATTCATAGCTGTTGTAAACACATTAAAAAAAATCTCAACTGTCAATCAAATATTGGGGCAGACAATTACTTTCACTTTCCATTCAGCATTTCCTAGATGTCACTGCCCTTCACACATTCCCCCGCTCTCTTCACCGTTTAATTATGTAGCCAGTGCATGGGGATGGACATCAGGTCCCCCACTCTGGTGCACAAACAAGATTCTGAGATGATACAAGACTTGCCTTAATAACAGTGTCCACAAAATGGCTCCTGCCTTCTTGTTATAATTATGAATTCCCAGACTGATGGAAACAAGATTCAAATAATGTATACAGTGTAATTAAAGTTCATTTTGTTTGACTAAAGTGATAAATAGGATTTTGAATAATTGTTTTGTGTGACAGGTCCCCTTTAACTCCTGGTTGTTAACTTTTTAAACAATGTTGCAAAATCCTAGCTCCTCTAGCAAGACAGAGGTCTGTCAATCTGTTGGCTTGTGTTATATTGTTTCAAAAGCCGGAGCCACCAGGGCAGGGAATAGAAGAACGCATTTTAGGACATCATCAGGAGAACACAGGATCCTGCATGCGCTCTCCTAAAGAAAAATTATGCAAGCTCACCTCATTTTTACTCAATGATCCAAAGAGGCTGCAGCCACACATCTGTGCTGCCCACGTATCCTGTTGCAATCTCCCCACTCGTGGCTCATTCCTCAGCCCTCAGTACAAACGCTCTCCATCCTCGGCCCTCCCTCCTCAGACCTCAGCTCCTAAGCCAGGCTGATGGCTGAGGATGGACAGCGTTTGTAGTGAGGGCTGAGGATGGAGATTGTTTGTACTGAGGGCTGAGGAGGGAGGGCTGAGGATGGAGAGCGTTTGTAGTGAGGGCTGAGGACGGAGAGCATTTGTACTGAGGACCAAGGAGGGAGGGCTGAGGTGGAAGAGTTGACAACTGAAGGCTGAGTAGGGAGGACCGAGTACCCAGGTTGGAGGTGCGACTGCAGCCTTTCAGGATGGGTGAGAGAAAAAGCAGGCGATGCTGCATTCCTCTACCTTAGGAGATCGCATGCAGGAGAGCAATTTCCCCTGAGGATGTCCTAAAATGCTTTCCTTACAGACAGAAACTGCTTTCAATAGCAATACATATACAAATAACTTAAATGGGTTGTTCACCTTACAAACACTTTTTCAGTTCAATTGTTTTCAGATTGTTCTCCAGAAATAAAGATTTGTTTTTTTTATATTTTTTTACCATTTTTTCAAGATCAAAGTTTAATGTCCCTGTCTGGTGTTTGAGTCTGACAGCTCAGTAATTCAGGCGCAGACTTGGAAATGTTACAATTTTACATTTAGTTGGTACATTTCTCAGCAGCATCTCTGGAGTATTAGCAACTATTGTATCAAGTCTAACAGCTGCCTGTAATCAAACCCAGAGATTCTGCTCAGCAGGGACAAAGATAAGAAATGTATCAACTAAATGTATCAATTTAGAACAGTTTACAGGGTCAGTGACCCCCCTTCCCAGAGCTGCTTTAGAAGATGAAAAATGACTTTACACTTCAATATTAGAAGAACAGTCACACATGGAAAATAGAAAATAATTGGAAAAGGTTTTTATTTCTGGGGAACAATCTGAAACCAACTGAACTGAAAATAGCGTTGGAAGGTGAACAACCCCTTTAATAAACATAGAAAATGTGTAATGAATGTATATTGAAAAGTTTCTTACAATTATGTTTTATTTAAAAAAAAATTCTGGGTTGACGTGTCTTGTAAGAGACATTGGGCCAGATTCAATGCAGTGAGAAAAGGTTATCACGTGATTTATCACGTGAAAACTCATGGACAAGATTCAATTTAAAGAGAAAAAACGTTTCTCCTAATTCAGTTCTAGTTTTTTTCCCCATAGACTTACTGTAAATACAGTTTTCATGTGAATTGAATTGCATCTTAAATTAATTCTAGGCCATGACTTTTCATGTGATTAACCTTTTTTTCTCGCTGAATTGAATCAGGCCCATTATGCTCTGTTATAAATAAGTGTAAACTTTACATTCACGTTGTATATTCACATTTGTTTCTAAAATAAGTAGGCAATAGGCTGCTTGCTACAGTGAAGATATCTATATATATATATATATATCTATATATATATTATATAAAAAAAAAATATATATATATATATATATATATTTGTTTTTCCATTTTTTTCATCTATTTAGAACTATTATCAAAAATTGCAGAATTATTGATCTGTTTTGCCTATCTATTGCCTAAACCATTATATAGGCAGATGTGAGGGCATTTGGCATGAAGGGCTTTACCTATACTAGATAATGCAATAGAACAATGGCCATAAGTGCACAAACATATCTCTTCTGCTTGGCTGAAAGAAGAAAAAATCTGGTTTTTGAATACCAAGTAAAAATGAATGCCTCACTGAGATGTTATAGTGAGACATTAACAGAGTTGCATGTAATTGATTGGTCACGCAGAGCAACATGTGAACTCTGGCCTACTAAAGGCCACCTCCCAACTGTCCTGTTTTCTGCGGTCCCGGTTTTGACAGCTCAGCCCGCAGTCCCGGATTTTTCTTAAAAACTCCTGAGTTTTTCTTTGATCTCCTGCACACCAGAAAAGGATACAAAGTTTCTGAAAATGTATGAAAATAAGAGGGTTTTTGTCCAAAAACTCAGCACCCGCAGTTAGATATATTTGTAACTATTTAAGATAAGCAAAGAAAAAATTGTAACTATTTAAGATAAGCAAGTCTCTTGGGGGAACTTAGCCTAGCAGCTTGAAGGGCAATGTCACCTTCATTGGCAAAACTGTTATAACACATAAAACCTGGCCCTAAAACTCTCAGAAATGTGTTCAAACGTTCATAAACTGCCAAATTTTATAAAACAGACATGGTATTCAGAGGGAAGTAGCCATAAAATGGGCATGGTCATTTTTGAAATGTTGCAAGGGAAGTAAAGGCCTACTAAAACATGGTTCACATTTTTTTAGCTTTCACAGCAAATGCTTCATATTGGTGGTTTATTCCTACTGACCTAGGACATGAGCTGTACTGTGTGACTATCAAGCAGCTGTGCTGCCTTTTTTGTACCCAGTACAGAACGTCTGTTCCCTTCGTTTTCCTGCAGTCAAACACCTGAACGCTGCGGCTTTTTCTCATGCCTTTCATTGTCTCATTTATTTAACTGTGCTTTCAGTATTTGCATAATAAATGAAAATGACTGTATATGTGACATTGAACATAAGCGTCTTATCATTTTATTTCCATTTTTTAATCTGTACTTGGCATCTGCCAGATGGGGCAGGATGGGAAACAACCGTAAAACATTTATAATTAGTTGAGTTTACGTTATCGTATGTCTGACTACAAAAAAAAGAAATGCTATATCTAATATTCATCATTTCTATCTTCTAATAGTGTGATTTCTGATATTTCATAGTAGCTGAGATATTACATCAGCCATTAGCATAATGTTGTACAGGGAATGTTCTTATTCTCTTCTAGCATCAAGGATATTTTAGTATGGTAGAAAGTATGAAAAATCAATGTGATGGCTGTAATGCCATACAATTGAATTGAATTTTAGAATTTTCCAAAGCATTCTGGATAACAGGTACTATATCTATATTTGTTTTTATATCAGTGGCTTCTTGGATATAATATTTATATGGTTGAATATAAATCAGAATGCAATCTGTTAAGATTTATTTATATTTATTTCTCTTTCACAGCAATTAACCATTCCGATATATGAGACATATTAAATACGTGTAATTAAACTACATAGAAGGGACTGTACCTATGGCTTAAAGGAAAACTATACCCCCAAAATGAACACTTAAGCAACAGATAGTTTATATCAAATTGAATGACATATTAAAGAATCTTACCAAACTGGAATATATATTTACATAAATATTGCCCTTTTACATCTCTTGCCTTGAACCACCATTTTGTGACTCTATCTGTGCTGCCTCAGAGATCACCTGACCAGAAATACTACAACACTAACTGTAACAGGAAGAAGTGAGGAAGCAAAAGGCAGAACTCCGTCTGTTAATTGGCTCATGTGACCTTACATGTGGTTTGTATGTGTGCACAGTGAATCTTACGATCTCAGGGGGCGGCCCTTATTTTTTAAAATGGCAATTTTCTATTTATGATTACCCAATGGCACATACTACTAAAAAAGTATATTATTATGATAATGGTTCATTTACATGAAGCAGGGTTTTACACATGAGCTGTTTTACTCAGTATCTTTTAATAGAGACCTACATTGTTTGGGGGGTATAGTTTTCCTTTAAGGAACTATTTACCAGGTGTTCTACTCCATATACTCCACACGAAGCTTTTCTCATTTCCTGCATAGTTCTAGATTTACGGCAAGCTGGATTGGCAGTTGTGCAATGTACTTACATTTCAAACTAAAAAGTCATATTTAGAAGTGTCTTATTTAATTTGGAGTTTAAGCAAAAGTAATTGACGTTATGTTGATCAAATAGACACACAAAAGCTTCCTTTAACTATAAGAATGTCATTTAAAGGATTCATATAAAATGGTGAAGCTTCTCGCAACCTTATACATTCTAAAGGTGGCCATAGAAGCACTGATAATATCGTAAGGAACAAATTTTCCTACGATTTTCGTTGTGTGTGTATGGTGGGAGATGAGCCGACCGATATCGTTAAAAACTTGGATATCAGTCGGCTCTTCGATCAGGCTGGCTGGAAAATTTTGATTGGTGCCTTGGAAGGAACCCAAACATCGCCCATTGTTAGTGCTGAATCGTCAGGTAGAATTCTATTGTTTCTCCCAGTATATCTGATGATTCAGCTCTACACGTGTGTATTAAATCTTTCTTCTCCAGGAAAGATCATAATTGTAACATCTATGGCCACCTTTACATATCTGACAATGTTATTGTACATTTTGCCCTAATGCACCGTTGGCCACATTTCACTTATCTATATGGATAAATATGGGCCCAAGTAGTTCTGGGTTACCATTGGGTGTGCATTTATTACTATTAGCAATGGTAATGGATAACCTCTTTAGTGGTTCCCTATTTTCCTGTCGGGGAATCATGACAAGCCACAAAGTCTGTTGGTTGTATTTTGTTGACTTTGGGCTGGAATTATAAGGGGAAACTTTTTGGTGGAACATTCATTGCTTTAAATATAAACAGACAACTGAGAATTCTAATACGTCACTGTTTCATTAAGAAAAAGAGGGGAAAGGTGACTTTTTTTTTTTTTATTCTCAGTGTAAAATCTCACCTTGCCTTTATCTTTCAGCTTGTTTGACATGGGAGGGGAATATTACTGCTACAGCTCTGACATCACCTGCTCCTTCCCAGCCAATGGCAAGTTCACTCCAGATCAGAAGGCTGTTTATGAGGCTGTGCTGAAGTCATCACGTGCGGTTATTAAAGCTGTAAAACCAGGTAACCCATCCAAACAGTTTGTCACAGGCAAACAGAATCTCTTCATTTGTCATTTACTGATATAATATCACACCTGCCAGACGTCATCACTTGCTCTATTTGGAACCTCTCCAGTCATTGAGATTAATCACAGGCCTTAAATGACCTTCAGTTTTTTACTCTTTACATTAAATAAATGTGTTGCACACTACTTCCATACTCCGTTGTAATAATCCAATGGTTTGTATTCAGTAAGCCATGTAATTGATAGGCCAATACCCCATTTACGGTAAATTAAAATAATAATAGAAACACTTGAGGAATCCTCTGACAATATAAAAGCACAAAGGCCTAAATTATAACTAAAGTGGTAGTTTTGGACAAAGTACACACAGTATTTAATACTGACTTTGGGTTCATGTCATGAAAATTATAATTTGGCACTACTAAGAACTTTTTAAAGCTGTAGTTCAGCAACACCTGGAGCATTACAGTTTGGATACCCCCCTGTCTTATTTCCATATTTATTTGTAACTTCAGCTGGGAAGTGTCATTTTACATCAATATAGGAGTTGCAAGCTCTACTATACTGTCATATTCTTATACATTGCAGCTGGGGATACAATATTTATTGTGCTTTAGTGATTTTCACAATATAACATTATTATGATGACATACAGCATTTCCTCTAAGCTGCTCAGGGCTCAGAAAATATTCTATATGCCTACATAATTGAGTGCTTGCTCAGCTATTACACTGCATTCACTGGGTACGTTTGCTGTTAGGCAGTAATCCAATCATAATAGTATATTTGTTCTGTAACTGAACAATCACTGCATTTTACATTGAAATTAATTTGAATTAATTAATGCACAGGTATGGGATCCATTATGCGGAAACCCGATATCCAGAAAGCTCCGAATTCCAGAAAGGCATTCTCCCAAATCTTCTTTTATAATCAAATAATCTAAAGTTGAATGATGATTGCCCTTTTCTGTGTAATAATAAAACAGTAGCTTGTACCTGATCCCAACTAAGATATAATTAATCCTTATTGGAAGCAAAACCAGCCTATTGGGTTTATTTAATGTTTACATGATTTTCTAGTAGACTTAGGGGCAGATTTATCAAGGGTCGAAGTGAATTCGAGGGAATTTTCGAAGTAAAAAAATTCGAAGTAATTTTTTGGATACTTCGACCATCAAATAGGATACTACGACTTCGAATTTACTTCGAATTCGATTCGAAGTAAGATAGTTCGAATATTCGACCATTCGATAATCGAAGCACTGTCTCTTTAAAAAAAAACTTTGACTTCAATACTTCGCCAAATTAAACCTGCTGAAGTGCTACAGTATGTTAGCCTATAGGGACCTTCTACAGCATTTTTCTAAGTTTTTTGAAATCGAAGTAAAATCGTTCGAGCGTACGATAAAATCGTTTGAATTGTTAATTTCGAAGGATTTAATCGTTCGATCGAAAGATTTTACTTAAACCGCAGAATACTCAAATTCGATGAAAAAAGTTTGAATTCGATATTCAAAGTATTTCAATTTGATGGTCGAATTTCGAAGTATTTTTTACTTTGAAATTTGACCCTTGATAAAGTATTTCAATTTGATGGTCGAATTTCGAAGTATTTTTTACTTTGAAATTTGACCCTTGATAAATCTGCCCC
Source organism: Xenopus petersii (assembly GCA_038501925.1). NCBI lineage: Eukaryota > Metazoa > Chordata > Amphibia > Anura > Pipidae > Xenopus > Xenopus petersii. The sequence continues at coordinate 51,972,532 of CM076679.1, forward strand.
TAAAAGTATGAAGATCCATATTACGGAAAGACCTGTTATCCGGAAAGCCCTGGGTCCCGAGAATTCTTGGATAATAGGTCCAATACCTGGTACTGGCCAAAGTCACCCTGATAGGCCAAAACCCTTAGCATTTATCTAGCTGATAATTCATTATTTAGAAAAAACGTAAAGATAGTCAGGGTCATTTATAAAGTTCACCAGGCGCACATTTATTCAGAATGGTTGTATTGCCCGTGCTTTTTCCTGAAAGCTAAAATATTTGTACGCATTGTGAATAAATTTTCGCAAATGAGTGTGCGAGGCTGTTGTGCGTGAAAATAGCGTTGACAATAACTTAAATTCACAATTTGCAAAACTGTTTGGCAAATATTTTCTCCGCCACCAAAGTTGTGGCGTAACTCAGACGCAGAGTATTTACAATATGCAATTGTTCGCCATGTTTAAAAAGCTCTTGTTGACATTTTTTTTTTTTTTAATTAATCAAAAAAATGAAGTACATCGCTCTTATCCAGCTTTATAAATGTAACCATGCGCAGGGCAAATATTTTCACTGTGCGAATCGTTCTGCCCTGCGCAAAGTTTATAAATGAGCCCCGGGGTTCTTTATGTATTCGCATCATTATCACTCGAGTTCAGCGAGTTTAGTAAGCGCGGGCCTGCAAAGGCTTTTATAATGAAAGCACAACATCAATGCTAAACATAAGCCTTCTTGCCATTTGCTTGAATGCTGACCTATATTTCTGGTTTAAATTCTGTTCTTAAACCACTGTCTGTGCAGCCAGCACTTATGATTTCCGTTTCTCATTAGCGTCTCCCAGCAGGATTCCTGCCACTGATTAGAGCTTGTTCATTGTTCATTGCACTGAAATTCCTCTCGTGTGGATTACCCCCGCTATAAATTTTCTCCTTCTGTCAAAAAGGCCAAGTTAAAGGGACTAACCTTAACTTTACAGCTTGCACAGGAAGCAGGCTACAGTCTGGCTTTGAGAGACAACAAACATGTCATCTCTATGGTTCTTTTTTAAATTATTTTAACTCTTTCATCTGACCACTATTTCATTTTCAAATTTGTTCTAGAAAGATGTACATTAGCTGTAAATAATGTGATGTACTTATATTGATATTGTTACTTATCTAATGGTATGTTTGAATATGCCTTGGGCTAACTGGCTCTTACTTCATAGAGAGAGGGCTTTGCATGACTGAACTCTTTGCATTTTTACTGCTTCCCCCCAAATTGTGGTCTAGAGCCCCAGAAGTACGCTATGGCCCATGAGAAAGCATGACACGCATAGAGATTCCTTTGTTTTACTATGACCGGGAGTAAGATTATTGTGTATAATCGAAAAGCGGAGAACAGAGGGACAAACTCGCAGGATAACTGCTAAAGTGCAAATTTATTGTAGTCCACACGACATGTTTCGGGCGTCACAGGCCCTTTTTCAAGTGACTTGAAAAAGGGCCTGTGACGCCCGAAACATGTCGTGTGGACTACAATAAATTTGCACTTTAGCAGTTATCCTGCGAGTTTGTCCCTCTGTTCTCCGCTTTTCGATTATACACAAGATTTATGGTGTGTGGACGGAGCACCTGTGAGACAGTTGGACAGGCTACATTGCTGCTTTTGACGTGTATTCAACACAAAGTGAAGAGTAAGATTATTGGTATAGGTAAAGTGTTTTATTTACAGGGGGTTCTTTAGTGCTATATTAAAGTGCAAAGTAAAGGATTTATAAACTCTGAGTAAGTGACTCTATGCAGATAAAAGTGTTTTATGCCACTAAGTTCTATGTGTAGGAAGCCCACGTTGTAGGAGTTGTGATTGTGCAACTGTTTTCATTCTTTCCTGATAATTCTAAGAGAATTGCTGTCACATAATTGGTTTGTGTAGTGCAGGGGTCCCCAACGTTTTGTACCTATCAGCCACATTCAAATGTGAAAAGAATTGGAGAGCAACACGAGCATGAAAATGTTCCTGGAGTGCCAAATAAGGGCTGTGATTGGCTGTTTGGTAGCTCCTATGTGGATTGACAGCCTACAGGAGTCTCTGTTTGGCAGTACACATGGTTTTTATACAATTAAAACTTGCCCCCAAGCCTGGAATTCAAAAATAATTACCTGCTTTGAGGCCACTGGGAGCAACATCCAAAGGGTTAGTGAGGAACATGTTGCTCACAAGCTACTGGTTGGGGATCACGCATGTAAATGGGTAAATGGCATATTTTATTGATTGAGTTTGTATACTCTGTTGAACGTGTTCACTTTTAAACCAGTATCACAGAGGACGCCCATTGACTTTAATGCGGGTGTCAAAATTGACACGGCCGTCAAAATACGCGTTACGCAAATTTTCCGCCATTTCACAGAAAATGTCTTAACTTTTCGGGACAAATTTGAATCGTATTCGTATCGTACGAAAGAAAAACTCGAATGTCAGGAAGGCTGTTAACATCTCCAAATGGTTCAATGGACCTCTGCCATTGACTTGTACATGAACTCAGCAGGTTTTAGGTGGCGAATATCGAATTAGGACTGTTTCCATGGTCGAGAGGTGATAAATCTCACTTTTGGATTAAAAATTGAATGTGTGAATTTCGACACCAAAAAAAAAAAAAGTGAAAATTCGAATTTACTATTCGACCCTTAAAGGAGTGGTTAACCTTTAAGGTAACTTTTCTTATGTTAAAATAGTTTTATAGTTATTTGTCTTTTTCTTCTGACTCTTTGCAGCTTTCAAATAAGTGTCGCTGCCCCTTCTAAAAAAACAAATGCTCTGTAAGATTAATAAAAAATGCAAAACAAATTGCAAATTATCTTAGAATATCACTCTCTACATCAAACTAAACATTGTCTCAAAGATGAACAACCCCTTTAATAAATCTGCCCCTAAGTAATTATGTATGTATATATTTATTAGGGATGCACCGAATCCAGGATTTTGTTCGGGATTTGGTCTTTTTCAGCAGAATTCGGATTCGGCCGAATCCTTCTGTCTGGCCGAACCAAATTTGCATATGCTAATTAGGGGCGGGAAGGAAATTATGTGACTTTTTGTCACAAAACAAGGAAGTAAAAAATGGTTTCCCCTTCCCACCCCTAATTTACATATGCAAATTAGGATTCAAATTCGGTATTCAGCCGAATCTTTCGGGAAGTATTCGGGGGTTCAGCGGAATCCAAAATAGTGGATTCGGTGCATCCCTAATATTTATTAACAACTTTATAACAAACATGCAACTATTTTAGCAGTTTCCTACATTTACAGCTAGAAAATGTGTGTACAGGTATGGGATCCGTTATCCAGAAAGCTCCGAATTACGAAAAGGCTGTCTTCCATAGACTCCATTATAATCATATAATTCAGATTTTAAAGAATGATTTAATTATTCTCTGTAAACAACACTTTGTACTTGATTCAGAAATAATTAATACTTATTGGAAGCAAAACCAGCCCATTGGGCTTATTTAATGTTTACATGATTTTATAGCAGACTTAAGGTATGAAGATCCAAATTACGGAAGGATCTATTATCCCAAAACCCCCAGGTCTCTAGTATTCTGGATAACAGGTCCCATACCTGTATAATTAAAAGTTTTCTTTTTTGTCTCCTCACTTCCTAAACGGTTGTTAAAAGAAGAGGTGGTGCAACACGGTGGGAAACATGCCCCTGTCCCAATGTTTTGGTATCGTACTGCTGCCACAAAATTCACAATGAGCGTTTCATTTTCAGAAAACAATAAAACATTTGATATCTCATCTTTGCACTATTTGCAGTTAAATATCGGGGTCTAGATGGTTTGCAGATCATCCAGTTCTCTTTTTATTTATATTTTACACCGTGTCCCAACTTTTTTTGAACACAGGGTTGTACAAGGCCAGTGTTGTGTTAGAAACAAGGCTGGCTTGCACCCTCTGCCATAATTCATCCATCCCCTAATGTTCATTCACATTCAGTTTCTGCAGTTCCTTAACTGTTTTGAAATTTAAAATATAGTCAATTCCAGCGATTTCATTTAGTCAGTGTAAAATGTATTAAGAGAAAACAACATTCTGATTTATTTGGTATAAAATAACAGTAAAAGTACAATGATTACCATCTGACAGCATGTGGCTTGTGTGGTTTGTTTTCTCCCTAATGGAGGCCATGTTGTCTGTTGTTTGCCATAATGCAGTCAGGAGGTACTTATCATCCCTATTTCTCCCTATGTTTGCGTTTTATTGGCTTTCAGAGCAGTTAATGGCAAGTATTCAATTGGCCATGGTGGTTTTAACTGGAAACACGTTCATATAAACACCATTTGATTTCACTGGAAGTCTTTGTGCCGCATCTGATGTAGTACGGGAGAAAGATCATAAAACCATGAGCCCAATCTATATAAAATACAAAAGTTTTAAGATAGAGAGAAAGATGCCAGGACTGAAGGCATCTGGAAGTATTGAATGGATAATGCCTGTTGATAAATAGCAGGGCAGAAAGTGAACGGTGTCCCAGCCTGATTTGCAATATACTATTACAAAACACTTCTTATGGGTCGATGTAAAAAGCAGGCGTTTTTTTTATTTGTTTTTTTTTTTTTTTTTAAAGCAACACTGTGAGGGTGATGTTCAGCCTTGTTATAGTTGTGCAGGTATGGGATCTGTTATGCAGAATGCTTGGAACCTGTGATTTTCCATATAAGGGGTCTTTCCATAATTTGGATCTCCATACCATAAGTCTGCTTAAAAATTAATTTAAACGTTAAATAAACCATTTAGGTTTCCTGTCAATAAGGATATCCGAGTTGTGATCACATACAAGGTACTGTTTTATTATTGCAGAGAAAAAGGTAATCTGAATTATTTCCTGTTTTCTGGATAATGGGTTTCTGGGTTATGGATCCTATGCCTTTAGAGATATTCTAAGCTGAACCCTTTTTTTGTATACTTTTTGAAACTCTACAACAGTGATTCCCAACCAGTGACTCACAAGCAACATGTTGCTCTCCAACCCCTTGGATGTTGCTCTCAAGGGCCTCCAAGCAGGTGCTTATTTTGTTTTTATTGAAGGCAAGCTTTGGATACATAAAAATCATGTGAACTGCCAAACAGAGCCTCCTATATACTGCCAGTCTACATGGGGCTAACAAATAGCCAATCACATTACTTGTTTGGCATCCCAAGGAATTCATGCTTGTGTTGCTCCCAACTCTTTTTCCATTTGAATGTGGCTCACAGGTGAAAAAAAGGTTGGGGACCCCTGCTCTGCAACATATGTTTAATATGCGGGGCTCCAGCCTTCTAGAAAGGTAGTTTGCCTTCTGTAAAGATGTATTTGTGTTGAAAGGCTTACACAAAAAGGCTAATTTACATTCACTTGGCACAACCCGTTTGTGCCTGCTTGGCTCACTATTATAAATATGTGCCAGTTTGCCAATCGTGCCTACTTTGTGCATGAGGGGCAAGGCATAATTAAAGGGGAACTATCGCAAAAATGAAAATGTAATATTAGCTTCAGCATACGCAAATAAGAAACATTCTAAAAACAATTAATTAAAAATGTTGTACCGTTTCTGAAATCTGAAGTTTATCTTCACTATCCCTCTTTCAGCATGTGTTTCTCCTCATTCTGTCTTCATTCAGGAGTTGGGTGTCAGATGAATAATCCAATGCATCTTATAGGGGGGCTCCTTTTGTCTAGAAGATGTATTAGAGCTCACTTTATTAAAATCACCAGACATCCTGTCTCTCTACATGCAGAATTTTTGCAAAAGGCATTTATTTTGTTAGATTTTGTTTGTACTGGAATCAGTTATTTGAGTGAGCTCTAATTCATCTGCTAGGAAAGGAAGCCCCCCTATAAGATATATTGGATCATTAATCTGACACCCAACTGTTGTATGAAGAGGAATAGTGAAGATAAACTTCATTATTTCAGAAACAATGCAGAATTTTTAATTGATTGCGGATAGGGTTAGCTACACCCCTACATAGAAATAGATGTACTGCAGTGAATTCATTAATAATAATAAAACCACAGATTTGTTTCCTGAGGGAAATTGTTATTTAGCGGCTGCTGCTGTAATATGTTCTCTATAGGTGGTCCATGCGTTTTTCCCTCCATGCAGAATCAGCAAGTAACAAAAATTAATTTATTTTTACATTTTTTTTATTTATAAGGAAACGTATTTTTTTATCAAGTTTATTGCCCTTCACTTTTATTTCAAATGTTATTTTGTTTCACTTGTTGTTAAGGGACAGAAACTCTCATTTCTCAGTTTCTCATTTCCCTTTTTTTTTAAAGGGGTTTCCCACCCAAAAACTGTGTGCACAATTTCCAATATACGATAATTAGCATTTGAATAAATAACAGCAGTATTATGGCTATAAGTAGGTACTATAGCTGGGTGCACAAAATACACCCCTCATAAACTCAAGAATAACATTTTGATTTCCCTAATCAGGCTATTACAAAGAGGTACAAAACAGGATAACTTACAGGGAATGCCTTCCCAATGGGATGGGGTCATTCAGGAAGACTGTAATGGTCCGCAGATTAAGACTTTAGCTTCTGGTGTTGCCTTTTACTTCCTATAACATCAATGTTCAAGTCGTAAATGAGCCCTATAATGTTTGTCCCAGATCTAATTACCCATAGCATCTACCCATAGCATGTTACAGTAAATACTATGTACTTGTTGATTGATTATTCTTTAACTTTACCTCCAAGTCTTGTAAATAACGTATAAAATAGGCGGAAGATTTATCAGCGGTTTTTTTTCACGTTGGTCAGTTTTTTTTTATCTTTAATTGCATGTTTCGGAAGCTTTTCATAAATTCTCCAGAATTAAAATAAAATAATGCTCTGGCGTAATTAGCAAAGCCCACCCCCCATTGTTTTTATGTTCCAGAAAGTATTTCCCAGTAACCATGGACTTTTTTTATCCCATGGTCCAAATGCTTCCAAATCTGCTTTACATACTGAATTTGTAAAAAGTTGTGAAAAGTATTTCATGCGGTGAGGAATTCAGGAAACATTAACAATGAAAAACACAGGAAAATGCCGTTCACTTGGTGAAATGAAAGGAGATGAATCTGCCCCTGAATCACCAGAAGGTGAACTACTGTTTGTCATTTTTAATTTATTTCAGATTCAGACATTGTATAAATATTTTGTATTTCTTTACACTTGCTGGTTATAAAGGATGTATTTATACAACTCTCTTGAAACTGAGTGAGGGGGGAGTCTGTTTAACAGGTTTTTTGCAATCCTTTGACAACTGGCTGCATTGCATGTTTCCCAGCTCTTATCTCTTTGTGGTGGCTGAGCATCTGAGGCATGAATTGCAGTCTGTCTGCCTCTTAGAGGTTCTGTCAGAAGAAACCCTGCTCTTTTACCCTTAGTCTGAAGACAAACCAAGATTAATGAGCTAATAAATTTTTACTGTGACTGAAAAACAACAGAGTAAAAAACCTGCTAACGGAGATTACTATGCCACAATTTGTGGGCAGACTGTGGGTACATTTAAACGAGCCTGGAACATTATTATGAGGACAAATCAACATACAGTTATAGTAATTGAATATATTATAGTTTGTATATTTAATATTGCTCTGTAAAATTAAAGTACATTTACTTGGGGGCATGATTTCATAGGAGTACAAGGAATATATTTTATTCTTCAGTTAGACATAATCATTGATGGAAAACATAAAGAAAAATAAAATACAATTGATGGGGACTGATGTGCATTCCTTGGTCCCCTGTTTTATTGGTAATAACCATATTACATCAAGGCAAATCCCACAGCTGGTCCTAACTATTTACCTCTGCTCATACTTTATAGGCTGGAACTTCTCTACATGGTTTCATATCTTGGGAAAGTGTCTCCTGACCCACCCACTGGTCTCACAGGCTCATACTTCCCTGCCATTATATTTTATAGCAGAGAGATTGCCATGACCAATACATTGGTCTCACAGACGTAATCCAGTCCATGGCTTTTATAGACCAGTGCCTGGATCAGGAAAATAGTTAGTTAAACTTTTTTTCAACCCACACCAGACCCTAACCTGCCCACTCCCAACTCGACACAGCACACCACCTGTACTTACACGCCTGTACCTGACCCTCCCATCTCTGTTGTCATGAAGGGGTGGGACAGAGCAGGTGCACGCCTATAAAAACAGACGGTTGTTGCGGACTTGGGGAATTGTAAGATCACTGGTTGGGTGTGCAAAAGGAAAAGTTTGTTCCGACTCTGCATGCAATATATGTGGATGTCAGCCTGAACCTGTCTAACCAGCGTTTAAACCTGTGGGTCTGGAGGTTTTGGGCCAATCCACACATCACTACAGGAGACATTTTTCCCAAGATATGCAACTATGAAAGGAGTTGCAGACCCCAGCTGGCACAACGAGAGCTTCTTCTTCCCACAGCCTCTTCAGTTTAAACCAACATAGCTCAAAGATGTACTGTTGATAACATGGTAGTAACCATAGCTACTTTTAACTTTATAAACGTTTTTGATTTTTTAAACAAGTAACAAATGTTGTTTTAACATGCCTTGCAAGACCTGATTAGCAACCAGCATTTTAGCTTTATAGGTGTTTCCTTTTACATACAACAAATTGGCACTAAATAAAGGGGAATTCAATTAACGACATAAAAGAAATATACAAATAAATTCTAAAGTGTACAGAAATGCATAATGGCAAGAAATACACAGCAAGTGAACTGAAGAACAAATAAAAAACTCTTCTCAAATAACCCAATGAAAACTGCAGAAACTTAGGGACACATTTACTTAGCTCGAGTGAAGGATTAGAATAAAAAATACTTCGAATTTCGAAGTATTTTTTTTAGCTACTTCGACCATGGAATTGGCTACTTCGACCTTCGACTACGACTTTGAATCAAACGATTCAAACTAAAAATTGTTCGACTATTCGACCATTCGATAGTCAAAGTACTGTCTTTTTAAAAAAAAACTTCGACCACCTACTTTGTCATATAAAACCTACCGAGCATCAATGTTAGCCTATGGGGAAGGTCCCCATAGGCTTTCCTTTTCCTACCTTTTTTTCATCTAAAGAAAATCGTTCGATCAATGGATTAAAATTGTTTGTTCGAACGATTTTTCCTTCGATCAATTGATTTTCCTTCGATCGTTAGATAGTACTAAGTGCGGTAAATCCTTCGACTTCGATATTCGAAGTCGAAGGATTTTACTTTGACGGTCGAATATCGAGGGTTAATTAACCCTCGATATTCGACCCTAAGTAAATGTGCCCCCTAACGTATACCCATTTTATGTAGGTCCCCAGCCAAACCCGGATATAATAAAGCAAGATAAATGGTCAGGGCTTAAGGCTAGAAAAACCCGGGGCAGTCAATTTACTAATTATTTAGAATTAATGAGAGCTGTTAATGTTAACAAACACTCTAACAATAAAACCTCTTGTGCAAAATACTGTGTATCTAATAGGAGGAAAATCTACGGAAAGGGGGAAGCATTAATCATGAAAAAGAACATTGTGAAATGTGAATAAGATTAAATTGTATCACCTGACCTCTACTGCAAGATATAATTTTACAGTTTACATTAACATACCTTTAGATGTTATTATAACGTAGAACTTTCTCTAAATGTAAATATGCAAATTAGTCCTAGATAAAGTTAACAAGTTATTCGAAGAATTTTACCCTCGATATATACAGATTTTGAAATTCGGTTTAAGTGCAAACTCAAATGTCAGTGGACTGTTGCTGATTAATGATGTCTCGTTGTTAATCCCCTGGTTTCCAATTTTATAACTTCCCTAGTGAATATTATTGAGAAAGGTGGTCTTTCATTCTTCCTAATTACTGGCTGGCGACCAATCAGAACTAGAAGTGTACTACACGGTGGCCCTCGCTGAATGGCTTGGTCACTGGTTCAGTGACCCGTATTACACATTTTATCATTTGGCACAAATTTAAGAATGAAGCAGACACACAATCAGCAGATTTTTCTGGGCACATATGTCCCAAAGTCCAAGGCCACTCCATTCTAACTACAGAAACTGCCATGCTGTTACAGATATAGAAGCGGAGTATAAATGTTGAATTCCGATAATGTAATTGGCCATATTAAAAATTGTTCTTACATGAAAGCACAACCTGGAATGATAACAAACCGTTTTAAAAACCTTCTAAACAATCTGGCTTTTATATTGCTTCCTTACTACTGTAGCTTCCACCCCTTCCTTGGAATTATTATTTAATGCTTATAATAAATGGCATTTTGCCCTCTGTTATAGGCTGGAAGAAAATGATTGCTTACCTTTGTCAGTATAACCACACAATGCAGGTGGAGCAGAGCGACTGATATGCAGAAAGCAATTGACTACCAGCTACATTGCATGTAGGTCCCCTCATTTTATATGGTGTATTACCATACTGGCCATAAATAAAGGCTGGTCAGATGATTCAATCTTACTAGAAATGGCAGCTTACCATATCTTGAGTAAAAGCCTAGCCGCTAAAAGTTTATTCGTAGGCGCAAAGAAATTGAATCCATAAATCAAAAGCCATTACATTCTAATGCATAGGAAAAAGCAAGGCTTGTCTGTACACTATTCTATGTCTAAATGGAATATACCTATATTTTTTTCCTAACTATCTCTTCCTCAACTTTTCTGAACATTTCTGTTTTGACTGATTCTATACAGAATTGATTGACTCAGTAGCAGTCCTGGTCATTAAACTACTAATCATTCCAATTAGATGCGTTTGATTTTCTGAGCATGGTCTTTCTATAGTTCTACTCTGAAATGTTTGCATTAAAATACTACTCAGTGAAGGCTTCCGTTTCATGCCTACTATTAGTGGTAGAATGTTTAAAATATCTTCATTTTCTTCTACCATGGGGCAGATTTATCAAGGGTTGAATTTAAAAAAACGTGAAATTCGAATTAAGAAAGACCAACCAAAATTTATTAAAAGAAATAGGTTTTTTCTGGCTGAATAGGTACGTTTTCAATCGAATTCTAATCATACCAATCGAAGTAACCGCGCATTCGAACACATTAGATTCAAAGTTTTTCCAAAAAAAAACCTTCGATATTTCAAAGTCCACCAATTGACTCCAAATGGGTTCTAGGAGGTCCCCCATAGGCTAAAACAGCAATTCGGCAGGTTTTAGATGGTGAATGGTCGAAGTCGAATTTTTAAAGAGACCTTATAAGATATATTTTACATTTTTTTCAAATCGAATTTGGACTATTCCCTAGTCGAAGTACACAAAAATTAGCTCGAAATTCAAATTTTTTTAATTTGAATTTTCATTTAGACTTTTGATAATTCTGACCCTTAGAGTAAGGGGTGCACCGAATCCACTTTTTTGGATTCGGCCGAAACCCCCGAATCCTTTGCAAAAGATTCGGCTGAACACCGAACCGAATCCGAACCCTAATTTGCATATGCAATCCTGGCCGAATCCTTAAGTGTTATATTATATATAAACTGTTTCCATTCTTAACTCGTGTTAATTGGAAAAACTGTATGCCAGACACACAGGATTTAATTCAATCTGAAGTGGTGGAACAAAAGTGAATAACCCTGAAATAAAATGTGTCATTTTAAGGTTCTACAAAGGGCTGCAGTAATGTAATACCTACGTGGGGGATACATTACTGCATATTATATATCATTGTAGTGTTGATAATTCTAGTGGGGTAATCAATTCTAGTATATATTTAGGTAAAACACCAAGCTCTTGAAGTGAGTGCCTACTTAGATTCCTTACTGAGTTCTATTGCCTTGCTGCTGAAAAATAAGAGTTTTCTCAAAATCAACCTCATTCATATACAGAGAAAGTGTAACACTGAATAATTATAACCTTATACTGTATATGCCCACATGCAAGTCAGCTCTTCATATAGAATAGTAGCTAACATCAGTCCATTCCTCCATGGTGCTTACAGTCTCATGTCTCTATCAAATGGGCACATAAAGGCCATTTTTATTGGAACCAAATTTAGGTAGGTTTTAGGTTTTGGACTGTGGGAGCCTCACAGACACAGGAAGAACATGCCAATAATTCCTAGGTTGGAAACAAAAGCAGAACCCTACCATGCTTCAAAGTTTATGTTGTCCCCAGTTACAAAGAATACTGTTTATTACTATTTTCTGGATAGAGCAATGGAGCTCAAAAAAGTAGAAGCAACTAAAATCACACAGTCGCCTCCTCACAATTTCAGTGGGAACTAAACCACCTGAAAATTCTGTAATTCACATTTTCAGGCCAGGAACCATCTTTAGAAGAGTTGCCTCACAGTACACAATTCAGTAGGAGCCGGCATGGGCGTTTTTGGACGTTCCCCTCTTTTAATTAATAAGAAAAAATCTTAAAATTCGTTTTTACTACATATCAGTCGTATTTTTTTACAACTTGTGTCTTTTCCAAGGTGTTGCTTGGCCGGATATGCATCGTCTTGCTGACAGAGTTCATCTGGAGGAGCTGACCAAAATTGGCATTCTGAAAGGCGATGTTGATGAAATGATAAAGGCCCACATGGGTGCAGTTTTCATGCCACACGGTCTTGGACATTTCCTAGGAATTGATGTTCATGATGTCGGAGGTTATCCAGAGGTTTGTGTTCTTTTATATTGGAACGTTTTATGCGAATGCAAATTTGTGCAAAACAATTCTTAAGCATGCCATTAGTATCTGCCTGTCATTGGCTCTCTGTATACTGTAGGTTTGCTTTTGTATCATAAAAATACTTTTATTGATGGCACAGGCATATCTTTCCTTGTCAGTATTATTTAACTTGTGGTTACAGTCAGTATGCAGTTTATATGCCTTTTTTTTTTTTTTAAGGGAATTTTGATCATTACTGGAAATGTAGCCTACAAAGTAAATGAATGTTAATCTCCTTTACGGAATGTTTGCTCTTTCCAAGCACAGCCCCTCATGCAGAAAGAGTTAGCCCTTTGTATGCACAATTTAACATTGTTTTAGTTGTTTTTAATATTTTATTTGCTGTTCGGTATAAAAAAGTTTGTTTTCACTTTTTAGTTATACTGACCCTTATAGTCTCCCGATTCAAGAGACTTGTTGCATATAAAATACAGATTTTCATTGAACTCTAAGCTATGCCCATATCTCTTATACATATAACTACATTTATTAAGAGAGTTTTTGAATGTCTGCCTATATACGTTTGGGACCTGTTATCCAGAATGCTCAGGACCTAGTTCTTTCCGGATTATGTGTCTTTCCGTAATTTGAATCGTTATACTTTGTCTACTAGGAAATCATGTAAACATTAAATAAACCAAATAAGCTGGTTTTGCTTCCATTAAAGATTAATTATATCTTAGTTTGGATCAAATACGAGGATCTGTTTCATTATTACAGAGAAAAAGGAAATTTTTTAAACTTTAGTTTATGTGATTATAATGGAGTCTATTGGAGACAGCCTTTTCGTAACTCTGAGCATTTTGAACAACGGGTTTCCAGATAACGGATCCTATGCCTGTATATATCTGGGGGATGCATATATATGAAAACTGATTCTCAAACCCCTTCTAGAAGTTGGCTGTGCCACAACCAACTATCTGCTCAAAATGTATATGTATAATTATTCTTTAAAAATGTTTACAAACTTTGCTAGATGAAGTCATTTCCATATAAAGGTGTCTGCGAAACTGACCAGAACACTTTATTGAACAGTGATATTGTACTAGTTTGGGCGCATGGCCCTCCCACCAGAAATCCATTTTATGGGTGCATTTTACCTGACACAGAACTGTGACCCCAAATTCAGCTAATGGTCCCGATAGACACAAAGATTTTTCTTGCTGAACGACCAATTTTAGCGAAGTCCGACCAATCCTTTGAAATCATCGTGCGGTTAGTGGGATTTGACCGATCGCACATCTTACGATTTTTCGGCCGACATCTGTCAGAAAATTGATTGGCCAGGTTAAAAAAAATTTGGGTTATCTGTCCCAGTGCAATCTATCTATGTTTGCAGGGACAAGCAGGCAGCTCCCCTTTGTTTTCCTGGTAATATCGCCTGAAATGGTCTTTTTAGTTGATGGACAATTCGTACGATCATTTCGAGATAATCGTGGTCTCAAGATGACGATCGGATCTTTTAAAAATCTTTACATCTATGGCCAGCTTAAGCCAAACGATTGTTGGCAAATTGCTTCATATAAGGCCCTTTATGAGAATAAAATAAAGGTGCCAAACCCTGTATTAGAGCAGGACTAAAATGTTTCTCTTTGCTGTTGAAAAGAGTATAAACATTATAGAATGGAATTGCTTCCACAATAGGATATTTATTACATTTTTAGTTAAAGTTTCACTTTAGAAGGCTCTTAACGTTTAGGACGTACAGTTGGCTTAAAACTGTACAACTTTAGAAAAAGGAGGGGCTAAACGATCTGTCTCTGTTGAATAGTATTCTTAGCTTAGTATTTCATGGTTATTTTGGAGCTGGCATACACTGGACATTTTACAGATGTACTGGTGCAACAGCCAACGAGTCCTGGCAATTCAAGGCGACATTTGATCCAGTGGATGAACTGATGAAACCAGCTGAGTGATGCAGTCATCAGGGTGTCTGACAAAGAAACTGAATTGATATTGATTTGTACATTTTTTGAAATTATTAGTGGATAAAATGTACACTCCTTTACTTTAACTTTCTGTGTGCAAATATAACCTACCGTATATACCCAAGTTTTTCAGCATCCAAAATGTGCTGAAAAAGTCTACCTCGGCTTATACTCGGGTCAGCGGTACCCAACCCGAGTAGCTGAGATTGCAGTCACTTTTAATCATTCCTATACCAACAGTACACTTGGGGAGAGACTGCAATATCCCACAATGCCCTCTGTTGGTTATATGAAAGAATAATAGTGCGCCCTCTGTTGGTTATATGAAAGAATAACAATGACTGCAATATCACACAGCGCCATCTGTTGGTTATATGAAAGAATAACAGTGACTGCAATATCACACAGCGCCATCTGTTGGTTGTATGAAAGAATAACAGTGCGCCCTCTGTTGATTATATGAAAGATTAACAGTGACTGCAATATCACACAGCGCCCTCTGTTGGTTATATTAAAGAATAACAGTGACTGCAATATCACACAGCACCCTCTGTTGGTTATATGAAAGAATAACAGTGACTGCAATATCACACAGTGCCATCTGTTGGTTATATGGAAGAATAACAGTGACTGCAATATCACACAGTGCCCTCTGTTGGTTATATGAAAGATTAACAGTGACTGCAATATCACACAGCGCCATCTGTTGGTTGTATGAAAGAATAACCGTGCGCCCTCTGTTGGTTATATGAAAGATTAACAGTGACTGCAATATCACACAGCGCCCTCTGTTGGTTATATTAAAGAATAACAGTGACTGCAATATCACACAGCACCCTCTGTTGGTTATATGAAAGAATAACAGTGACTGCAATATCACACAGCGCCCTCTGTTGGTTATATGAAAGATTAACAGTGATGGCAATATCAAACAGCACCCTCTGCACATGGTAGTGGGACAGTGGGACAATGCACACAGTAATCCGTTTGGCAATGCTCTGTCACCATCAACTTTGCAAAGACTTTGGCAGAATGTGCGCTGCTGGGAGACAGGGCTGTAGTTGTGTCTAGGCTTATACTAGAGTCAATAAGTTTTCCCAGTTTTCGTAGGTAAAATTAGGTACCTCGGCTTATACTCGGGTCGGCTTATACTCGAGTATATACGGTATGTGTGCATAAATAAAAACACATACATATAAATTGCATGCATACATATGTCATATACATATCAGGCCCAGGCTTACTGGCATAAAGTAAAAATATTCTGTCTAGTCTTGGAAAAGTGTCAGAAAAAGAATGAATAAATGCCATACTCTGTCTGCCCTATGCTCTCTAGCTGTTCCATATTCTGCTTGCCCTACTCTATACCCTACGGGATATCAAGCTTGTAGGGTTTGTTCTGGGAGTTCGTTGTTATGGGCCCCTAAGGTGTTTAATCTTGTACTAGGGGGTGGTGTGTTATCCACAGCGTAGAAGGCGGCATATGGATTTAGAGGTATGTTTATAGTATATTTAAGGGTATGACTTACATTTTTCAATTATGATATCCTTGTTGTTTTTGGTGTGTTACCACCATTAATGTTGACATGGTCTTAAAAGTTGTTGAGATAATGTGGGTGTGGTTTAAAGTGGGTGTGGTTTCAAAAGGGGGAGTGGGCAACACTGACTTCCATTATCGGGCCTCCACCACGTAGCCCAGAAAGATTCCGGCCCTCGGTACCACAAAAGTTGGACAGCACTGCTCTATGGGAATAAGGACCTGAGAATATATGTCCTTGTTGCAATACGATCCCTGAATAATTCTTCAGAAATCGTCAGACAAGTGATTTGATTTGTGTTTTGCAGTTGGATTTGTTTAAAATTTCTTCTACCTAAAAATTCTTTGTCATGGTAACTTTAACATAGCTGAGAACAAATATTAGTGAGGGAATAACCCTGAAGGAGTTACACAGGGTTTGAGTATAAGGCCCTTTAACAAAGTAAGAAGTTATAATGACCCTACTTATATTTTAATATTTTCACTATGCTCTTAAACCTCACAGATACGGAGAACTTTGTTGCAATAACAGTGTAAGCGCTGTAATGGTTATCATAAATGTTTAGTATGTAAAATAAGGGTTTTGCCAGAAACGAGGAAGGCAAATAAATGTTTTATATGTGCACATGAATGAGATACTGCTTGTAGTTATCTGGTGTTAATTTACTCTTGTTCTGTCTGGAAGCTGCTCAAGCCTTTTTTTCAACAATTGTTAATGTATTTTGTTCACACTCCCTTTTTATTTTTTGTGGCCAAAGTATATTTCATTGCTTATTAAATTGTACTTAGTCGCTTACATTTTTTGTTTGTCTCCAAAAAAAAAAAATATTACGAATGCTATTTTATCTTACATTTATCATGACTCTTTGGCTGTGCTTCTAGTTTAAAATTGTTTTCAACTGTGCACAAAAGATAAAATGTAAGTCAACATTTATGAATAGCAGATTGAAAGTACAATTTAAAGTACTCCTAGAAACGCCAGTGTAATCAGTCAACATATTTATAATACAAAAATTGTATTGTGAAAAAAGAAGACATTATGGCTTAGGGTTTTTAGAGGTTTGTAAAATCAAATGGCTGGATAACTATAATTAATTTAAGTACAGAAACATAAACAGCTGAAACACCCATACAGGGGTCATCAAATTCAACTAGTTCTAACTCTATTTAGATTGATGTGTGTCTTGCATGACTCACTCCAAATGTCCAACAGCCAATAAAGCCTTCAAATAAAAAACAAACGGAAACGCAAAAGTGCTTTGGGGTCTGTGTAGCTGCATCATAAAAAATGTAAAAATCCAAAATCACAGTGAATGGTCCTTGAACAAAGACAAAAGGTCCTCTGCACTCATTATCAATATATTAAGTACAATACCACGTTTTCTGCATTAATGTACCTAAAATATATTTAATAATGGCAATATACTTAAGCTGGCCAACTACATCAAATGTATCCCTGATGTTGCTAGTCCTACAGTCACTTTCATCTGATTCATTAACAATTCTATTGCTACAGCATAGAACTGACCACTGCTCCTAAATAAATTACAGTAAAAAAGGGAAATTTTGCTCACCATTAAAATTTAGGGATGTACCGAATCCACTATTTTAGATTTGGCCGAACCCCCGAATCCTTTGTGAAAGATTCGGCCGAATACTGAACTGAATCCGAACTCTAATTTGCATATGCAAATCGATGACTGGGAGGGGGAAAGCTTTGTGCGCAGCAAAAACAATTTTACTTCCTTGTTTTGTGACGAAAAGTCACATGAATTTAAGGATGTGGATTTGGTTCGGCCAAGCACAAGGACTCGCCCGAATACTACTAAAAATGGCCGAATCCTGGATTCAGTGCATCCCTACTAAAATTTTTAATTTTGAGCACAACTTTCCCTTGCTTTCTCAGTAGGGTAATCCCCTGCCCTTACCAACTCCATGCAGGAAGTAGTGGGAAGATAAAAATGTTTTAAAATTGCTGTTGTGTTTATCAATTTGGTGTATCTCCCTTGTTGAGTCAACAAGGGTAGTAAAAAAACTACCACAAGAAGCTTCATTAAAGTGGACCTGTCACCCAGACACAAAAATCTGTATAATAAAAGTCCTTTTCAAATTAAACATAAAATTTCTATTTTTTATTAAAGGGCATGTAAAGGCAAAAAAATAAAGTCCCATTTTTACTTTCTTTAATGAAAACGAAACCTATCTCCAATATAGTTTAATTAAAAAATGTATAACGTTTTTATAAGAAACCTGACTGTATGCAGTGAAATTCTCCCTTCATTTACTGCTGTTGATAGGAATTGTCAGATGGTCCCTAACTGCTGAGCAGGGAAACAATCATACTTATGAACAGCAGGGGGAGCCCCGCCTTACTTCCCAGTCATGCAGAACTCAAGCAGCTTTGTTTATGATGATCCCTAAGCAGCCCAGACCTCATTGAGCATGTGCACAGTCTTAGTCTTGCAAAGATGTTTAACAAAGTTGCAAGATGGTGACCCCCTGTAGCCAACTTAGAAAGCATAAATGATTTGTTTGATTAGGCTTGTGGTGCAGTAAGTTCATGTTTATATTTAGTATACAAAATACAGCATTTCTAGCCTTATTCTATTTTAGACTTTACATGCCCTTTAAAGCATTCATAGCTGTTGTAAGCTCATTTAAAAATCTCAGCTGTCAATCAAATATTGTCTGTCCCTCCTCTATGCCTTAGGCATAGAGGCGGGGCAGTCAATTACTTTCACTTTCCATTCAGTATTTCCTAGATGTCACTACTCTCCACACATTCCCCCAGTCTCTTCACCATTTAATTGTGTAACCAGGGCATGAGGATGGACAACGGGTCCCCCATTCTGGTGCACATACAAGATTCTGAGATGATGCAATACTTGTCTTAATAACAGTGTCCACAAAATGGCTCCTGCCTGCTTGCTAGAATTATGAGTACCCAGACTGATAGAAACAAGATTCAAATAATTTATACGGTGTAATTTAAGTTAATTTTGCTTGACTAATGTGATAAAATACGATTTTGAATCATTTTTTTGGGTGACGGGTCCCTTTTAACTTGGCGTCTGCTTTAATAAACAATCACTATAGAGGCTTTCTTTCCAGTGCTTTTAAAGCACAATGGAAGAGTGGCTTCCACCATGTTATATTTTTTTCCATCAAGTTTTGGATCTAATGACTGTATAGTAAATAGGCACAACTCATAATACTATTACCATTCAAAATTGTGATGGGATTCCGTTTTTGCTGGTAGATCAGCCTTTTAGCTGATTGATAAATGAGTCTCTTTGTTCAAGGAAATAGAACTACTGCTAAGTGTAAGCAGTGCTGGTTCTTGACAACTTTTTGCTTGTGCAGTGATGGAATGCATATAATGCATATATAAACTAGGCAAGAGAATCACTGCAGAACAGCATTTGCTGAACTGCTTTGTCAGCACTTAATAAAGACAATTTGCATTATCCAACAAAAAACAGTCTTAAAGGAATAGTTCAGTGTGAAAATAAAAACTGTGTAAATAGATAGGCTGTGCAAAATAAAAAATGTTTCTAATATAGTTAGTTAGCCAAAAATGTAATATATAAAGGCTGGAGTGAACAAATGTCTAATAAAACAGCCAGAATCCAACTTCCTGCTTTTCAGCTCTATAACTCTGAGTTAGTCAGCGACTTGAAGGGGGGCCACATGGTACATTTCTGTTCAGTGAGTTTGCAATTGATCCTCAGCATTCAGCTCAGATTCAAAAGCAACAGAAATGACCCATGTGCCCCCCCCCTCAAGTCTCTGATTGGCCACTGCCTGGTAACCAGGTTAACCAGTCAGTGTAAATCAAGAGAGCTAAAAAGCAGGAAGTAGTTTCTGACTGACATGTTATACATCAAATCACTCCAGCCTTTATACATTACATTTTTGGCTAACTAACTATATTAGAAACATTTTTAATTTTGCACAGCCTATCTATTTACCCAGTTTTTATTTTTACACTGAACAATTCCTTTAAGGTATTAAAAATATTATGAATTATTGGACTTTCTAGACAGTGTAGAATCATTTTTCACAAGGGTGCAGGACAGACTGTAAAAATAATAATAATGCTGTCATTTTTATTTCTAGGGTATTGAACGCATTGACCTACCTGGTCTAAAAAGCCTTCGAACAGCCCGTACCCTCCAAGAAAGAATGGTCCTCACCATAGAACCAGGAATTTATTTCATCGACCACGTTCTAGACCAAGCTTTGGCCAACCCTGCTCAGTCCTGCTTCATTAACAATGCTGTTCTTCAGCGCTTTCGTGGATTTGGTGGGGTCAGTGAATATTATGAATATATTATGCTGCACATAATAGAGACATTTTCAAATACACCATGTTGAAGGCCGCCTACAGTTTCATTTTTGCATGGTTAGTGTTGTCTGGAGCCTTATGAAGCTAATTAAAGACCAAGACAACCTACATAGATTTATAAAAGCAGAAATAAAACTTACAAAAAAAGTGCGGTAGAAATACTGTATGTTAGGTTTTGAGGTTCTGTAGCAACCTAAGGTAACCACAGTCTTAGAATGGTGCACGTTCTATTCCAAATCAAAACATGAAGAAAAATGTATCAAATGTGTGTTATTCCTTTACAGAAAGTGAAGAAAAGGGAATATTAGGCTGTTCCATAAAATAGCAGTGTCTGTATTCTTCTTTAAAAACTCATTCACTATATATATAAACTGCAAAATGTTTCATGATTTTGCTTTCCTACAGAGAGGCATTTCCTATTAATGTCCCTCTGTATATCTCTGGTTATTTCTGCAATTGTGAAAGTCATTGCATGTATGCTTGCTCCTTAAAGGAACAGTAATGCCATAATGCCATAAAAAATGTGATTGTTTTAAAAGAATTACAATATAATATACTTTTGCCCTGCACTGATAAAACTGGTGTGTTAGATTCAGAAACACTATTATGGTTGAAATGAATAGGCTGCTATATAACCATGGAGGCAGATATTCAAGCACAGGATACATAATAGATCACAGACAAGTTCTGAAGAATCCCATTGTATGTTACAGAGCTTATCTGTTATCTGCTGTGTATCCTGTGCCGTTTCTCCTTTTTCAGCTTTGAATGGCTGCCCCCATGACTACACCGCAGATCACTTATATCAACTACAGTAGAGTTTCTGCTGCAAACACACCAGTTGTACAAATGCAGCGCAGTCAGTGCATTATATTTTCATTATTATAATACACTTTCATTTTTTGGTTTTACTGTTCCTTTAAGCTAGCCAGCTGTAACTTACAGTGTGTATAAATATACTGCCTGCATTTATACCGCAAACACTTGGCAGAACATATTTAGTTTCAGAAAGTGTATATTTTAGCTAACAGTTAGCATTGCTATACAAATTCATGCTGGTTAATTAATACCTGGGGGTAGGCGCACAGTACATTAAACAAGATATCACAGGTTTCTGCAGTAAAGGAATGTTATCAAAGTAAAATTTTGGCTCTGAAAATCAGCTTAGAATTTGCATGAAAATGTATGTGCTTAATAATGCAGAAAATGTTTTCCTACCTTATATCCCCTTAAGGCACAGGACTCGTAGTAACTAACTCCTGTACCAAGAACAAGGGGATTACCTATCTAACTAAAAAATCAACTATTCCATTGAATCCCATTTTTGTTTCTTTGACTATTTCAAATTAGTGTGCTTTTTTAATTCACTGTATTATTTATAGCCCTTAAGTTAAAAGAGGAGGTGGGGGGACTATTGAAAGATCAAATGGGTAGTACCAAGTTATTTGTGCTGTTGTCTGAGCCTTCAGCAATTTTCTCAGTCCTCTTATAAGGGTAAGGTCACAATGAGTGTTTCGGGGAGATTTAGTCGCCTGGCGACTAATCGCTTCATCTTTGCGGCGACCAATCTCCCCGAACGCCTTCCCTCGCGCTGCGCTGGCTAAAATGAAAAATCGCCGGCACTAATCACATGCATCGATTCGTTTTCCGAAGTTGCCTCACGAGGAAACTTCGGGCGACTTCGGAAAATGAATCGCCGCGTGTGATTAGCGCCGTTGATTTTTCATTTTAGCCAGCGCAGAGTGAGGGAAGGCGTTCGGGGAGATTGGTCGCCGCAAAGACGAGGCAATTAGGCGACAGCCAACTAAATCTCCCCGCTCAGTATGACCTTACCCTAAGGAATCTAAGGTTTTCTATTCATCAGTTCTGCTTTTGCTTGCTTCCAGGTAAACAGACTATTCCCACAAGACTGTGGATTTTGGTCACCTAAGTTTAAAAGAACAAGGGCTACAGGACACAGCAGGCTAACATAACGCTAAGAGCAATATATTGGGGAGAGAGGAATCCATAAAAAACATAAGCATACTCTACCCTGCATTTACACATGCAGAATTGTGAAACAGGCAGATCTGATGGCCTGATTTTGCTATTAAAGTGGACCTGTCATCCAGACATAAAAAGCTGTATAATAAAAGTCCTTTTCAAATTAAACATGGAATCCAATTTTTTTTTTATTAAAGCATTCATAGCTGTTGTAAACTCATTTAAAAATCTCAGCTTTCAATCAAATATTGCCTGCCCCTCCTCTATGCACATAATTTATATAGTGTAATTAAAGTTAATTTTGCTTGACTGATGTGATAAAATAGGATTTTGAATATTTTTTTTGGGTGACGGGTCCCCTTTAAAGTAAACCAGACTGGCCAATACAGGCCCATATCCATCCATCGAGAAATCAGCATAAAGTATGCATATCAATTTTGATTAAAAAATATTGGCCAGATTGTCTGACCTGGCCATGTATATTTAGCTTTTTTTGTAAGCTAAGATAACATTTATTTGATCATTTAAGGAAAAAATGAGACTTTTAGAGTTATGGCTAACCTGTATCTCTACCCTTTAGGTACGCATTGAAGATGATATTGCAGTGACAGCCAATGGAATGGAGCTGCTCACATGTGTCCCACGTACAGTGGAGGAAATCGAATCTTTCATGGCAGAAGCTAAGGGCAGTAACAAAGCCTTTGAGAAGGTGGTGCTCAGCCAGCAACTGTGATATCATACTGGTGAAATCAGTGTGCCTTCCATTGATTCCTAATCATCTGCAATCTTTTTCTATTTAGCAAATTTAAATGAAGCCCATTGATTCCAATATTGCTGTAATGCACTTTGGGTTCAAAGCAAGTGAACCATCAGCAGACTTAGAAGAGAAGCACAGCCATTCCTAAAGTAGATGCAACATGTTGGCTTAACAATCTATATTCTTGTCGGTAATAAAATATGCTTAGCCGTTTTCTAAAATAATGAAATCTCATATCAAATAAATGCATTTTAGTAATGAGAACTCGTAATTTTTTCCATGTGGAATCTGTTACATCTTCCTACATGAGACCAGTAAATACGTGAAAACGCCATATGTAAGCACACTGTTGTTTGTGTTGTTCAAGCTGTCACTTATGCTTGGAAAGTCCTTCTTCCAGAGGACATTAGTTATTACAGGTATGGGATTTGTTATCCAGAATGCTCGGGACCTGGGGTTGTCCTGATAAGGGATCCTACTGTAATTTGGATCTTCATACCTTAAGTCTACTAGAAAATCATGTCACATTAAATAAATCCAATAGGCTGGCTATGCTTCCAATAACGATTACTTATATCTTAGTTTGGATTAAGTACAAGGTACTGTTTTATTATTACAGAGAAAATCAATTTTAAAAATCTGGATTATATGATTATAATGGAGTCTATGGGAGACAGCCTTTTTGTAATTCAGAGTTTTCTGGAAAACGGGTTTCCGGATAACGGATTCCCATACCTGTATATGTTTATTGCTGCTCAGGAAGACAGAGTCTAAAGCTCTTCCTAGTCATTCCTCTATCTCTTTTATGGGATTTATAGTATTAAAGGAATTGTTCAGTATAAAAATAAAAACTTGGTAAATAGGCTGTGCAAAATAAAAAATGTTTCTAATATAGTTAGTTAGGCAAAATTGTAATGTATATAGGCTGGAGTGACTGGATGGTTACCAGGCAGTAACCAATCATTGACTTGAGGCGGGGCCATATGAGTCATTCCCATTTGCTTTTGAATCTGAGCTGACAAGTCACTTGACTAACTTAGAGTTATAGAGCTGAAAAGCAGGAACTAGTGTTCTGGCTATTATGTTTGACATCCAGTCACTCCAGCTTTTATACATTACATTATTGGCTAACTACCGTATATACTCGAGTATGTGCTGAAAAACTCTACCTCGGCTTATACTCGAGTCAGTCACAAAATGCTGCAAAACCGAAAGGCTGTGCTTCAGGAGCTCCTGCATGCTCTCTCTCACCCGTATCTTGGTGGAAATCCGCCTCTCTGACTGCTTCAGTGTGTCATCGGGTAGCGCCTCCCGGCTTGTGTGTGTGACGCGGGAGGTTTCTGTGTTTCTGAGCGGGGAGAGGAGTCAGTTCCGGGGATGGATGGGAAACGGTAAGCGACGAGGAATCCCTTAGCACTTCATGGGATCACTTTTCCGCCTGGCTGCATGCTGTGTGTGTGGTGGGATTTGATCTGGAGCTGGGACAGACCGTGGAGGTGAGGTGAGTGCAGAGTAGAACTTGCTGCAACTTTCCGGTCACGTCTGGTCTGGCCACAACTATGTTAAACCTCAGTCTCTCCAGCCCTCCTTCAGCTTCAGCCCCCACTGTGCTCAGTTCACTGGCTTGTAGCTCGCTGGCACATGTAAAAAGTCGGGTTCAGGCAGGGGCGATCCTGGTAATTTTATCGCCTGAGGCGACCTTCCTTTTGCTGCCCCCACCCCTCTCCACGTTTTCCCAGTTTTTGTAGGTAAAATTAGGTACCTTGGCTTATACTCTGGTCGGTTTATACTCGAGTATATACAGTAACTATATTGGAAACATTTTTTATTTTGCACAGCCTATTTACCCAGATTTTTTTTTTACACTATACTGTTCCTTTAATATGATATATATATATATATATACAATCCTGTGGACTGCAGTTCATTTACACATGCATAGCTTTAACTCAGTAAGTTTCTTTTCTTTTTTAAGATTTCTTCAAAACACAGAGCATTGGGATCTGGGAATGTACACTGACCTTGACAGACAGGCTTAAAAAGTATTCTTTTACTTCCTATATTGGTTGATGCTATCAGGTCTATTCATGGTCAGTTTCAGAAATCTGGTAACCTTATCAGTATATAATATGGCATACAGTACTGTAACCTCAAAATGAAAATATATCTGTAATTAGTGGATGATACAGAACTGTAGCATTGCATTACAGAAGTTTTGGTGGCATTCAGACAAGAAAGATTTAGCAATGTGGGGTATAGTCAAAATTGCTTTTGAAATCTGTAGGGATGCTTCAGCTACACTCTTGGAACAAGAACCTTCAGTTGGCTGGAACAACATCTAAGTAGCCCAGTCTTTTCCTGAAAACAGACAAATGTTTTTTATCTGAGTAAATGCACAACTTCAACAAACAATTAAGGCCCTTGTGATATCAATTTTTAGAACTTACAACTACTGCCTATACTAATGTGCCATTGGGACCAATTTACCATCTCTGTACATTTTACCAAGTGAAAAGCAATACTTTGCTCTCTTAAAGGAACAGTAACACCAAAAAATGAAAATGTTTTAAAGTAATGAAAATATCATGTAGTGTTGCCCTGCACTGGTAAAACTAATTGTGTTGTACCTTACACACAAATACACTACATGACCAAAATATTGACACCGGCCTGTCCATCATCTTGTTACCCTGTACTCCTCTGGGAAGGCTTTATATTTGATTCTGTTATTGGGTGGGCACTGATGTTGGGGCTGAGGCCTAGATCACATTCAGTTCATCCAACAGGTTTTCATGTTGCTTGAGGTCAGGGCTCTGTGCCTGCCAGTCCAACTCGTTCAACCTCATCTCCAGTAACCCATTCTTGTATGAAACAGGAAAAGACCGTCCCCAAAATATTGACACAAAGTAGGAAAAAGATCAAGAATGTCATTGTATGACACCTGTGTGAACAGTAATAGTCAATGAAAGGTTAATTAAAAAACTGCACACATTTTTTTGGCCATGTATGTATCTAGAACATACCCACAACTTCAAAGCATGGGCCTTAAAATGCTGCACATGTTACATTTTAGTAAGATGGAAAATGTCTGTGTTTTCCAGTGTTGAGAAATACGAAGGAAAACTAAAATCTACAGCTTAACTGGATCAGCCACCTATTTGCATCTTATTGTGAAACAGAAGTTATTTTAAATATCATAATATATATTTTATCAAAAATTTATGTCAAATAACACTTTAATGGAGCTGGTAAGTGATGGATTCCTGGACTCATGTCCCTCTGCTTTCCAGAGAATCTGTGCACTGCACACTATGGAAGCAACGGGTCTTCAAGACCCAGAATCTATCAATTTCCAAGGGAACAAGGTATGTGGGAGGGTGCATTTTCAGAAAGAAATTAACTATAACCAGCATGGACAACATTTGCTGCCTTCCTTCCTTCAATAAGAGCCGTAATTGACACCTGTTTTATCACAGAATGAATGACGTCACTAATTGAACTCCAGACTGCTATTATTTGGAACAAGCTTCCATTCAATTCAATTACACAGGATCCGCAGCATGCATGTCATGCCTATTGGTTTTCTATTACTCTACTACACCTACTAGTAAATTATTTGCCATGTAAAAATAGAATTTCTACCAAAAACAGCGATTGATCAGGTTAGTGATGTGGGACTGCTATTATTCTGAACTGTATATATACAGCCTTGCTTATTAACAAATCATTGCAGTTTATAACTTGTAGGCAAGACTAGTATCTCATACTCTTTTATATAGAACCATCCATAATAGCAAATGCTACAAGAAGTGGAATTGTACCTGACAAGTAACCAAACTGTGTTATCTCTTGTGAATATTTATTACTTTGGAAAAGACTACATTTTTTTGCTTTTATAGTGCCTTGGCAGTAAATGTGCTGATGAGAGTAAAACACTTGTGATTGGAGGGCAGAGTGCCAGGATTGTACACACCTCCACATGCTGATCAGTTATCCCAGTACAAGGCTATGCACACGTTGCCACTTGAGAGTATCTGCACAGCCTGTCACTGTCTGAATGCTTGGCTGGTCAAAGTGCATTTCCTCTAATCATCATTCGTTTAGTGCTTTCAGCCTGATTGCTTTGGATCTGGTTTAAACCTGTGAACTGCTTTAATTTTAGATATTCATATGCTTCCCCCCCCCCCATGTATTTAAACGAAGGAGCAACAAAAGCTAATTGTACAACATTTGGGGATCTACAGAACACCCAGCATATAAACAGCTGCAGGTTTGTAACATCTGTGGTGTCAATGTCTGAACAAGATCTAATGAACCTGGTTGAATTGTATTTATAGTATTCGAGCAGGGGGTGACCTGGCAGTTAGTATCACAGCCTTTCTTTGCAGATAACCTAACCAGGTTAGGGTGAGATGGGCTAAAAGGAGCCAAAACGTCCTTTATGTGCAAGACATGCAGTGTAAAGCCTTCTGAAAACAAAAGGTATTTATATGCCTCATGCTATACACATAGCACTGTATAATACCTAAAATGACATTTTTACTCTTACATAAGGCATTATGGGCGGAGACCTGCAAATCGGGCCTTCATGACCCCGTGGCCAACCATGCATCCAGAACTGCTGGTTTTATAGCACCAATACAGCCTAATTGTTCAGAGCCATATATTTGGATATTTTAGGCTGTATCCTGCATAGAATCTCATTTTGAAGACGTCCCATTTTTGTTCTGCGTTTAACCCTGTGAAAAGCATTTCCCACTTAATATGTTGCACAGATGCCCTTATACTGTCAAAGTTTCACGTCTTAAATTTAGTGTTTTAGTTACTCCTTTATAGAGTTGCCTCTACAACATAATCTCAAAGGAGACCATGTTATGATCACTATTCCCTAAATGCTCACCCAAACAGATGCTAGATATGAGTTCGATATTATTAGTTATTACAAGATCCAAAAGAAAATCATTCCTAGTAGGTTCTTGAAGGAGCTGGAATAAAATGTCATTTAGCATATTTACAAACCTGCTAGCTTTTTCTAATTTGGCAACCCCATTAACCCAGTCAATGTCGGAATAATTGCAGTCACCCATATTAATAACTTGACCTAGTTGTGAACCAACCTCTATTTGTAAATAAAGCTGGGTTTATTCTGGTCACTTATATGAGGTTTTTTTTTAGAATACACCAATGATAATTTTCTTTGTAACCTTTTGCCCAGTTGAAATCTGTACCCAGAGATATTCCACTCCCTCACCAGTGCATCAATGGTTATTTCTTTAGAGCATGGCTTTAATTCAGGCTTTACACACCTTTTTAATCCTTCTCTCCATCTTAAAAAGGGTTTAACCACTTAAACTCACAGCCCAGTTACATGTTTCATCCTACCAGGTCTCAGTAATACCAATTATATCATCATTTTTAGACCATGCTTGTAACTCTAGCTCTCCCATTTTACTTGTCAAACTCTGTGCATTTGCCAGCATACAGCGGAGGTTACTACATTTTCTTTTGAAATTTACATTACCTAATGGAGAATTTTTATCCTGTTTTCCTTGTAACAGAGGGACCTCCTTAGCTGGTAAACTGTATGCCCCGTCACTCCTCCCTCCATGACCCCTAACAAATCCCACTGCCATGTCTACCCCAACTTCCCCATAATTCTTTATCTCCCCCCCTTGCCTAGTCCCCTTCCACAGTGGATCCCTTCCATTGAGGTGCAATCCATCACAACTATATAGGTTGTAGCCAAAGAAAAAAAATCTGCCCAGTGCTCTAGGAAACCAAACCCTTCCTTCCTACACCAAGACTTGTCACGTATTTAGCTCCCGCTGAAAAATGACATTGGAAGACCTTCATTAATCTTAGAGCCTAGATCTCTGAACTCAATTTTTATGGTCTTCCATCTACCATTAATTGTGTCATTAGTACCAATATGTACTAAGACAGCTGGGTCATGCCCAACACCACCCAATAATTTGTCTACCCGATCAAACACATGCCGAACCCTGGCACCAAGAAGACAGCAAACTGTTTGGTTGTGGCCATCCGGATGACATACAGTATTACCCTATCCACTTTCCTAATAACTGAATCCCTTACAACCGCAATCTGTTTAGGCCTACCACTACTAGAGAAACTGGTCTCCCGGCTGTTAGAGAGATCAGCCCCATCTAGAACTGCCAATCCAGAGTACACACTCCCATGTTCTTAACACAATCTGGCAAATCCAGTGGGATGTATAAAACCCAGAGCAACCTCCCTTTTCCTTTTGCTAGATGACTAGATTTTCTAACTGTCACCCAGCTAACTGCCTCATCATGCTACTGCTGTTCTGTTCCCCCATGACCCTCTAGGTCCTGCTCAGTGAGATCTTATTAAAATACAGCAGACCTTATTAAAATTCAGCAAAACAACACAAAATAAAATTTCATTATACAGTTCTTAGTATGCAAGAGAGCAATATATTACAAGATAGAATGAAAAAAGATGCATTGACTCCCTATAGTGCATTAAAGTGTATTTACAAATCTGTCGCTCTAAGCCCCCTAGTAATCTGCGGAGTCAACCAATATCGTGATAACAGATACAAGAGAAGTCACCAACGAGAATGGGGCAACTGTGGCAGGGTTGGACTTTTCGCTGCCAAAAGAAAAACACCTTGACATTAGCCTTAGCGTATTGATTAGATGATACTGGCACATCTTGGCAGAAACGTGATACTGTGTATAAGACATTTAAATATATACTTAAAGTGGACCTGTCACCCAGACACAAAAATCTGTATAATAAAGGTCCTTTTCAAATTAAACATGAAATTTAATTTCTATTTTTTATTATAGTGTTCATAGCTGTTGTAAACTCATATAAACATCTCAGCTGTCAATCAAATATTGTCTGTCCCCGCCTCTAGAGGCGGGGCAGACAATTACTTTCCCTTTGCATTCAGCACTGCTAGAAATCGCTGCTCTCCCCACATTCCCCTGTTCTCTTCACCATTTAATTGTGTAGCCAGGGCATGGGGAAGGACATCAGGTCCCCCATTTTGGTGCACAAACAAGATTATGAGTTGATGCAAGGCTTCTCTTAATAACAGTGTCCACAAAATGGCTCCTGTCTGCTTGCTATAATTATGAATTCCCAGACTGGAGGAAACAAGATTCGAATAATTTATATAGTGTAATTAAAGTTAATTTTTGCATGATAAAATAGGATTATGAATATTTTTTTTGGGTGATGGATCCCCTTTAAGTAACTAATCTGTAAATGAATACTGCCACATCTCTTGCAAACAGGATCAGTTTATTCAACTGTATGTCAAAAAGAATTGATGTAATTAAATCTGTCACCAACTATTGAGCATTTAGGTGGACTCTGCTATGTGAAGTTCATCTGAGGTTTCAAAAAAAAAAAAAAAATTGACAGAGATTCAAGATAAACAGAACATTTTCCCTGTAGTGATGTAGATATATTGTATTTTTCGGCGTTACGTCTGCAAACCAGAGTGCGCGAGAACAAGAGACTAAACTATAGTGGAAGAGGACCCAGTGTCAAACATGGGCCTTGCTGTATCAGTGGTTTTTTTTCTATATTAATGCAGTGATTTATATTTTAAGTTACGATCTTACACAGATATATGCACATTGGAGCTTGGGTTATTATTTCCTAATAGAAAGCAATCAGTGTCACATTACACTCTGCAGAGTATACAGTATACTGTAACAAAAGCAAATGTCCAACTCTTTGTATACTGAGCCAAATATCCAATATGCCAAATGTTAGGGAATAAAACTTTATTAAATGGTAATATCAATCAGAGATGTGTTTGTTGCTAATCAACCCTCCAATGGAGGACTGTATGTGGCCAGTCAGTCCCCCCTGACTGACAGCACTCATCAATTTTCTCATCTGGACGATGCCTATGGATGATTCCAAATATTGTTGATTGGATTCAGATCTGGGCTAGTCAAATAATTACAATTTATTAAATTTATTCATGCAGTCCTTGTTACAAAAAAAGAAGGTATGGGATCCATTATCCAGAAACCTGAAAGCTCTAAAATACAGAACGCTAATTTCCTGCAGAGTTCATTTAAAGCAAATTTGATTTCCTTTTTCCTCCATAATAAAAAAACATTACCTTGCAGTTGATTCCAACTAAGATATACTTAATGCATATTGGAGACAAAAAACAGTGGGTTTATTTAATGTTTAAATAATTTTTTAGTAGATGTAAAGTAGTGTGATCCAATTGAGTGGAAGATCCCCAGGTTCCATAGCTGTAACTGATGGGGTGCTTCAGGTAAGCGGCATGTTGAAACAGTCTCATAAGAACAAAAATAGCCACTTTAACTGCTAGTTCTAGGGCCCCACAGGGTGCTATGATTGGCTGATAAGGTGGAACCCAACCAATATGACCCACCATCCTGCTTTGTGTCTAGTTAGCTATGGTCTACACCTGCAAAATGCACCTTTTTACATTTCAGGATTGCTAGTTACCTCTTGAACTAGCAGAGCTTTTTACATTACCATAAAATAATTGCATGTTACTCCTTTTTCATAAAACGCTAGACAACATTTTGTTTTTCTGAACTGAAGAATTTTCACTTACAGAATATAAAAACTAAGACAGAGGAACAAAACAAGCTATTATCTTTCATTGTATGCAGTAAATAAAGGCTTCAAAATAAACATTACTAGTTCACCTAGAGGCCATTAACTCTGATTTAGCAATAATATTGTAATATCATTTATGTGTAAAGTGGGATGTTTTATTAAATATAATCCAGTCCTTTGCAGCTGCTGTTCTGCTCCAGTAATTACACTGTGTGTATAGATAGACTGTATACAATGCTAACTGCAGAGCGCTGCAAAAATTGTTTGACCGTGCCCATTTTGTGGCCACACTTCCTATTTGGCAGATTATGATGGTATGAACACATTTCTTTGATTTTTTTTATGTGTTATTACAGTTTTGCTAATGAAGTTTCCCCAAGAGACCTGCTTATCTTAAATTGTTACAAAGGTATCTACTGTAATTATCTATTCTGGGCTCTCTGCTAAAAGCCAATTAAGTTAGAAACTTTGTATCTTTTTCTGGCTGTTCAGTGCAGGAGATGAAAGAGAAAGTCGGGACAGTTCAGTAACAAATCAGCGACTGTGAGTTGAGAAATTTGGGACTGTCCTGTGCAAAACAGGACAGTTGGGAGGTATGCAAGGAGCAGCAATACCCTGGGGTGGGGATTTTTTACAAACATATCTGCACTAAACATGATGCATATATAAAATTGCCATATTCCATTGCTAATTAGAAAATAATCTGAAAGCATATATAATGTCTGTATAGAAACAAACATGTAGGAACACTGAGTAGTTCCAATTTTCACACGTGGTGTCTGCAGCAGAATCTCCGTTCATATTCAGTGTTTTATGTTTCACTAAATGTACACACCAATCATAAACAAGCCAGTTAAATGGGAACTCCAGCTTCCAAACCAAAATTTTCATAAATAGGCCCACATAACACAGAAACCCCTAATATATCCATCACAGTTACCTGTTTCTTCAATAAGTATAAATAAATGTTATTTTCTATGCTGAAATCCAGCTGTTTAACCAGCGCTGGATTTGCTGTGCAGGCACCCCTAGGCCCGCAGTCCTAGCGCCCGCCCGCACTACCTCGCAGGCGCAAGAGCGCTGGCATGCAAGCTCCGGAGCACTGTGGAGCAGCGCGTCCCCAGTGCCCGGGCCTTTGTGGCCTCGCCACAAATCCGGGCCTGTGTTTAACAGATCTTCTCTTTCTGCATCATTTGAAATCCTGGCAGGGAAGGAGGGGCTAAACATGATGTTACAAATTGTAACAACTTCTCCACAGCTTACAGACAACATGCAGGAACTACATAACCCACAATATTATTGCACTGTGATGTTCCTTTCCTTATTGAGATCACATTTGCAGGGAAGTGTAGGGTTTGGAGGATGCAGTCTAAGGACAGCTGGCTGTTGATACAAAGTAACAGTAGTAAGCCAGCTCAGAAAAGTAGTCAGACAGATCAGCAGGAAAGCAGGGGGCTAGGCTTCAGGAACTTTTCCAAACCATTAAATATCATGAAAAGTCTGCATATTTTTTAATTGATGTATATTGCAAAGTTGCTTGAAATTATGTTTACTTTCCATAAAGATTAAGTTACGTTTTTGTGGAGTTCCCCTTTAAGTATTTACAACAATTACTTTTGTGCACACCAAAAAATAAAAAAAAAATTTGTGTGACCAAAATTTCTGAAATTATCCCCTTATTTTCCGACCTGACAGTCCTCGTTTCTCCTCGAGTAAAACAACAGCAATCCAAAATTCAAATAGGTCAGCGCTAATCAAAGCTCAGGGGAAAAATATGAAGAAAAAGAGAAAAAAGTATAATATAGTGTAGTACTTAGTTAGAGAGTTGCAGTTCCACAACACCATATGGTTTTACTTAACCTTTAGTGCAATTAACTATATACTCCACCACGTGCGTTTGTTTAAAATGGGTACTTACAAACGTTCAAATTATTTTGTGCTTATCAGACTTTGTAGATTGCAAAACTTTTTGTTGATCCTTCTTACTAGGGGAAGTTTAAAAAAGCGCAGATAGTGTTTTATTTCTCTAAAAATAAAAACCAATTGGTTACACTCACATTTAAGTGGATTAAAACAGGCAAAACATCTCTCTCTCTATCGTCCCAGTTTCTTGGATCTTCAGTGATTTGCGGTTCAGGTCTCGACCAGCGTTTCCTTCACACACTTCTCCACTTGCTCCTTCCTGGGCGCTTAGTTGTGATGTCAGTTTGCTGCGACCTAACGCTTTTCGTCACTTAACGACTTCATCAGAGGCTTTCAGTGGATTGAATTCCTCACCAAGCTTCTTAAACGAGTTGGTTGCCATGTACGCGCCTCACTGACTTCTCCATTTCTATTTTCTTGCAGGTGGATGCGTCTCCATGGCAACCCTGCGCTAACTTCCCTCACACTCTCTCCTATACCTATTCTGCTCTCACTACATTTCATACACAGTCCTCAATTTGTTACATATTTTATTACAAATGTATCATGGCACAAGGATGGAATCTTTGCTTCAGTAAATAATCCCATATCCAAATAAATGATCATGTATATCGTATATGGATACAATTAAATTTAATCTATAAAATTAGTGGTGCATTATTCAATATATTAAAAGTATTAATAAAATTAATAAAAATTGATAAGATTGACACCTTGAATAATAAAATAATTTGAACGTTTGTAAGTACCCATTTTAAACAAACGCACGTGGTGGAGTATAAAGAGTTAATTGCACTAAAGGTTAAGTAAAACCATATGGTGTTGTGGAACTGCAAAAATTATTTTTGTGTTGACAAGTAATACTTTTTTCTGCTAGAGTTCATAAATATTTCTAACACAAGATATACGAGCACACATACTTTACATGTGTTTGAAATTTCCATCTGCCTGAGCAGGTAGTGTTCCCAGTTCTCTTTTTTTATGTGTTGTCTACAGACACAACCAATTGCTCAAACTGAATTGCATGCAAATGTTGTTATTGGTGTGTTATGCTCTTGTATGCCATTACTGACACTGCAGCAACTTGGGTCTAGTTTCTCAAATACCCATATTTCGAAGGCGAGTTTTGTACAATGAAATGCTTGATAACAATGATGCAGTGTTGGTAAAAACATGGCACATTGCTCCAGTATTTTGTACTGTGCACAAAGAGCTAGCTTAATAAAGGATTCACGCAAAATATATCTGTGACCACATAAAAATGTCAGCACAAAACGAATTCTGGTAATACAAAATCAATTCTAGGCAACAATTAAATTTGCCAGGCAGCAATAATTTTGTGAGTAAAATTTTTTATGTTTCTAAAATGGGATCACCGAATAACACGCAGTATAACTTTTATTGACTATAAAATTATGTATTTGGTGTGGACATGGTTTATTCGGTATGGATACAAAAATATTGTGACTACAAAAATTTTTTTTTGTTTCCAAAATTCCTTTTGTGGGAACATTTCAAATGTGAAATGTATTTTGTGACTGCCAAAGTAACATTGTCAACAAAAAATATAATGCATGCATTTTAAGTTTAAAAACAAAACAAAGACATGATCTGATATTTATACAGAAATAATGATGAGCTGAAGCAACATACAGTTGCAGAAGTAAAATACAAGTTTAACATGGACTAAACTAACAAAATTGTAATCTTCTGGGAAAAGAAGTTCAGTCCAATTGTGTCAGTATGTGTACCCAGTAATCTATTTTATGATATGTATGTGCTATATATTTTATATATTGTCTATTTGAAAACACTGTATAGGCTGTAAGCATTAAAAACACAGCTCAAATTCCCAATTTATAGAAAGTTTGGCTTGACCTTTTAAAACAAAATTTCTAATTGAATCTAAATTACAAAAAGCATGCCTGACCAGATGGACTAAACATGTTGACACTTTGTTTTGCTTCCAAGATTAAAAAAAAAATCCAGTTTTATGAGAATGGAGTTACTCTAATTGGAGTAGATAGTCATATGCTTAATAACATTACATTTGACTCCCCATTATGTAATTTAAAGATTACATCATGGGAACCATTTTATAGATTATATTACATTCTATTTTGCCGCCTGACCTGAGCTATTGCCATATCATCAATTCTCTTTATGGGAAGGTACAAATGCATTTAGAAGCTACATGCAACTTACTAAGCCACAAGGAATTGTGTACAGCAGGAGTATCAAGGGCATTACCATGTTTGTTTCTAAAGACCCAAAATGTTGGTTTCGTTTGACAGTGTGAGTTTGATGCTCCAAACCAAAGCAACCCTCTCTTTTTTTTTTTTTTGCTAACGATTTTTGCATAGTCCAGCCAGGATTCTACACAACAGAACGTAATCAAGTGATGTCTTTCTTGATAACATCTTGCACAAAAAGCATCTGAATCGATAAAGTATCACCGAAAATTGCTGCAAATCACAAGGGCTATTTAACAACCTTCCCAGAAACAATGAGAGCGTATGCCAGGTACAATGGGTTAACATCTGATGAGACATGCCTCTTCTGGCACCAGTATAATAATTACACTTGATATTAACAGATTACTAATACCAGTCTAACTTGTAAGACAACATTTCAACAAAACCAGTGTAATTACCAAGGCTGCAAAACAAACCATGAAGCATTGTATGAGGATATCACGAAACTGCTGGTCCAAATGGAGTTTAGAGTTCTGCAGTATAGATATCAGGATATCAAAAGTCAAATTTGATACATCAGTGGCAGAAGACTGTGGGTAAAATATTTTATATTATATAAAATATAAAATGTACAAAAACATCTTAAAATTTATAAAATATATACAGTGGTGTAACTAGAGTGCACCGGGCCCCCCTGAAAAAAAATCTTCACAGGGGCACGGGGCACTCCAATCCCCATCCTTCCGCCCACTTCCTGCCCACACCCCACCCACACCCAGCGTCCACCCCACCCATGCCCTGTCTGACTCCACCCACTCCCATCCAACTTGCTTCCCGCTTTCTCAGGCATTAAGAGAGAGCGTAGATAAACCAGCGCTAAAAGCTCGGGGTAAAAAAAGAAGTAATAGCAGTATATAGTGTAGTATTTCCTTATTAGTTACATGACACCCCTGTGTGTATTAAGGGTTAATAGTGTTTCTTCACCTGTGGGGTTAGATTACCCTGCAACCATTTACCAGCATAAAATTATTCCACCGCCGGTGTTTGACAAATATTTATACTCACAGAAGTTTTAAATTTTTGCTTGCATTAAGGATATTTGCTGTTGCTGTTCCACTCGTTCTGGCATAAAAAAATCTTGAAGTTTGCACGTATAAAAGTCATTCCAAAAGTGTTCCCAACTCCACCGAATTTGTTCCGCTTTGTAAAGATGTTCATTTTGCCGGCATAATCAGCGTGCGGTATCTGGGCCCCCTTGGATGACGTCACAGCCGACTCGTTTCGTCTCAGATGGACTTTCTCAAGGCTTCAGAATTGTCTCTGCGCAAGTGCGCCTTTTACTCTAACCGTTGCCGTAGCAACGGCTACAGAGTACTTCCTGTTTCTGGATTAGTATCGGTTGTCTTAGCAACCCGTTTCTACTCGTGCAATATATTTTATAAACATTTTGTATGAAGCATTATCTACTTGTTGCAAGCATATATATCACATTTAAAACTTCCTTATAATAATAATATACTTTATATCACTTTGCATTTTGTTCCCCATCCCCACTAATAGCGCACCCACATGGCAGATCTATTATCATTTGTTATTAGACTATGATTACTACTTGATTTTTAATTTTATGGGTTTTGGACGTATTTATATATTAATTTTTATTGTACATATGTAAATCACTTCTGATTCTACTTATAAAAAGGCCCTTAGATTGATGTCTATATTAAGTCCCTTAGATCCATTTACTCTCATTCTGTAGTGTTTTCTTTGTTAAGTCACCTCCTCTCCATTGATTCTTTACTACCTCTATACCCCAATACATTAGACCTGTGGGGTTCCTAAGGGACTTAATATAGACATCAATCTAAGGGCCTTTTTATAAGTAGAATCAGAAGTGATTTACATATGTACAATAAAAATGAATATATAAATATGTCCAAAACCCATAAAATTAAAAATTTTATGTTTAAAAAATTATGTTTTATGGATATGAGAATCTCTTGTTTTTGTTTTTGCGGCAATGTGTGTGGCATGTGGCATACACTTTTTAGACCTAGAACAAATACTTTAAAGAAGCAGTGACACCTCTTGTGCAAACCTCAACTGGGAGCTGCAATTTTGGAAGTTGCCAATACAAGGCATGCTGTAAAGTGTAGTTTACACAACTACAGAATAGTCACATTCATTTCAATGAATCAAGTGACTGTAGAGTGAAATAGACACATTTTTTGTGCAATATGCTAATTTCCCACATTTTGCATTTTATGTCGTAACATTCTTGTAATTGCCTTTATAACTGGAAAATAATGTTGCATTCTCTTGAACATTTTCCCTTTTGCATGTAACACTTTCACTGTTTGCCCTACTTAGTGATAGGGAACTTTTGAGCTGATTTTATTCTCCCACACCCTAAGCTTATGGTTCTTTAGTATCGAAAGTGGAAAACTTGTGCACGTTGTGTATAAATCAAGTCAATGTCAAAACATCTTCATGTAAATGCCAATCATTCCTATGCAAATATACCGTATAATGAATTCAGGTAATAAAGATAAAGAGAAATATGTAATCAAACAACATGGACAAGGAGGTGAATGCCTCTTTATCAAGGGGCTTTGGCTTACCTTAGTGTTTGCAATGTTTAAAGGTAAACAAGAAAGTATGATTTATAGATGCTGACAGCCACCTGGATATGCTACATTACCACTGCCATGACCACACAATAGAAACATGTCTATTGGCTTTCCAACTCATAAGCAGTGACCTGTTCCTCAAGATATAATAGAGTGCTGCTGCTATATTGTGCTTATTTGTGTGATTAAAAGGTAACAGTGCTACAGCACAGCATCCAGCCGATTGATTTCAGCTAAACATAACCTCTGTGATACAATAATATGCAAAGTTCCAATATCTGCATAAGTTGTCATTAAAATAACATACACATATAATGATATCTTGCCATGCAATGCACAGATCACAGTCTGGATGTTCTTTCAGTATAGGTAAATGTATTTCATCTATAGTGCCTTATGTATGGTATACTACAGCATTTGGAACAGCAAGCTTTATTGTAAAATGTGTGACAGAAAGTCATATGACAAGGACATCTAAACAAATAGTAGTTTATCACTGCAGTGATTGGTTTCTCACAGGACTTGGGGAGGCACATTTTATCAAAGGTCGAATTTCGAATTCATATGAGTATTTAAAAACTCCCATGAACTCGAAATTTGACCAATTGAAATTTATTTTTAAAAAAATCGAATTTCCTTAACACGGGTGAATAGGAATGACTCAAAAACTCGAATCAAATTAGATTCAAGTTTTAAAAACTTGACTTGAGTTTTTAAAAACTGGACTCCAGTTCTATCTCCGAAAAAAAAACTTGAATGTCAGGAAGGCTGCAAACAATTCCAAATTCATCCCAGGACGTCTCCCGTTGATTAAAACAGCAATTTGCAGGTTTTAGGTGGTGAATAGTCACATGTACATTCTTAAAGGGCCAGTATATGATAAATCTCAAAAATCTAATTCGAATTTTTTAAAAAAACTCGAATCGAATTTGAACAATTCCCTAGTCGAATTTGACAGTTTTGGTCATCAAAAAACGTAAAAAAATCATTTTGAATTTTGAATTCAACCCTTGATAAATCTGCCCTTTAATAATCCCACCCCCTCAAGCTTTCTATTCACTGGATGTCATTATAGCTCATTCACTTACTAATCCACCGCAGCACTTAGGGGCAGATTTATCAACGGTCGAATTTCGAAGGGTTAAAACCCTCAAAATTCAACCATCTAATTGAAATCAAATATCGAATTCAAAGGATTTAGTGCTAAAATAGCATTCGATCGATCGAACGATCCGAACGATTTTTGCGATCGATCGAAGGATATTTATTTGATGCCAAAAACTTTAAAAAATGCACTGGAAGGTCCCCATAGGCCATATAGCAATTTGGTAGCTTTAATTTGGTGAAGTATTGAAATCGAAGGATTTTTAAAGAGACAGTACTTAGACTATCGAATGGTTGAATATTCGAACGATTTTTACTTTGAATCGAAGTCGAAGTAAATTCGAAGTCATAGTATCCTATTCGATGGTCGAAGTATCCAAAAAATTACTTCGAAATTCGAACTTTTTGGACTTCGAAAATTCACTTGAGCTGCCCCTAAATATTATTAACATATATTTATAAAGCACTAAACTCTCCAGTGCTGTACAAGAGCAGAGTGAATACATGAAACATCCCAATATGTATAAATACTGATAGATACGGAGGGACCTGCAATTAGTCATTTTAAGGGATAGCTCACTTTTGAAATGTTAGTATTATGTTGACACTGATATTCTGTGATAATTTGCAGTTGGTCTATTTGCTAAGCTCCTATGAATAAGGCATTGTAAAACATCTTTAAGTTTAACTTTAACTGACAAAGTAATAAATCTGTGTAAAATATAGAAGCCAATAAAAAAATCTGTGCAAAAATGGTGAAAAATAAATAGCATATAATAAAGCAGCTCATTTATTATATGTGAATAAACATCATGTACTGTATCTCGACCAGTGTAATTAACCATTACAGACAGTAAATTGCCATATTTAGAAAGGTGTGTTTTTTTTTCTTGAACCAAAGCCACTGGAGACCTGGTGTGACCCATTGAATTAAATGGAACATATTCACATGCCGATTAAAAACATTGTTTTTAATCGGCAAGAGCACTCTACTTTTATACATTTTTAAGAATTCATTACACAGCTTTATACAGCAGTGTTTGTCTTTTCCTTTCTATTCTCTACCCTGATGGCCCAGACTGTTGATACAATGTAAGACAAGGCAGTGAATTAACAGACCTGTCTTTGCTGGGGAACCAAGATTTTTGCAACATTGTTTAAAAAGTAACAAGCGGGAGTTAAGCAATTGCTCCTTTGAATAGCAATCATTTTTACAAATAACGTTAAAAGCACTGACAGTTTTTAATAAATGTATATTGGGAAGTTGCTTAGAATTACGTTTTCTTTTATTAAGCTAATTTTTATTTTGGCGTTGACTTGCCCTTTAACACAACTTTATAATTATGCCTCTAAAAGTATAACTTTTTTTGTTATTGTGATTTGTACATAACATTCCCATACCTCCCAACATTTCAAAAATAAACAAAAACATTTGCCTCACGTAGCACAGCGAATTTCTTTTGGACCACACCAATTTTATGGCCACATCCCCTAAATAAAACATCCTTTTACAAAATTTGGCAGGTTATGGAAAGTTTGAACACATTTCTGGGGGTTTTAAGGTTCAGGTTTTTCTAATGAAGGTGAATTGCCCTTTAAAGGGGTTGTTCACCTTCCAACACTTTTTTTCAGTTCAGTTGGTTTCAGATTGTTCCCCAGAAATAAAGACTTTTCCCAATTACTTTCTATTTTCTATGTGTGACAGTTTTTCTAATATTGAAGTGTAAAGTTTAATTTTCCACCTTCTAAAGCATCTCTGGGAGGGGGGTCGCCGACCCTGTAAACTGTTCTAAATTGATAATTTCCCTGCTGAGCAGAATCTCTGGGTTTCATTACAGGCAACTGTTAGAATTGATACAGTAGTTGCTAATACTCCAGAGATGCTGCTGAGAAATGGATCAACTAAATGTTGCAAAATTTTAACAGTTTATAGTCTGCACCTGAATTACTGAGCTGCCAAACACCAAAGACAGGAGCATTCAATTTTAAACTTAGATTTTGAATAAACTGTAAAAAATAAAAGATGACAAGTATTTGAAAAAAAAAGTCTTTATTTCTTATGAACAATCTGAAAATAACTAATAAAAGTGGTGGGAAAGTGAACAACCCCTTTAAGCTGCAAGTCACAGTTTCCCCAAGAGACCTGCTTATCTTAAATAGTTACAACTGCTTCTTTGCTTATCTCAAATTGTTACAAATGTATCTAAGTGCACCTGCTATTCTGGGCTCTCTGCTAAAAGCCTCAGTTTTAGATCTTTTTCTGGCTGTTCAGTGCAGGAGATCCAAGAGAAAAGTCGGGACATTTCAGTAACAATCCGGGACTGCGGGTTGAGCTGTCAAAATAAGGAATGTCCCCCGAAAAATGGGACAGTTGGGAGGTATGCATTCCAAGTCCAGGGCTGTATTTAAAGACTGAATGCCCCTAGGCCCCCCAGCTGCTCACACCACCCTCCAACCACCGCATCACATCACCTATCCACCACTCCTTACACCTGCTCCTATGCACTCTTCTTCACTGTTATTAAAATAACAATTTTGCTACCCTCAGATTTGCATTATGTACTTCATCAGGATTTGCAATATGGCAAATATATAGCCTAAATGCTTGCTAACCTTACACTGTGCTCTTTCTATTAGAGCAACTAACATGGCATGATTAGAATTCTCTCCTTATCTATCCTAACCATATGTTTCCTACCTTAAGGGTGTGGACATGCTTAATCACATTTTACTCAATTGTTGCTGGACTACAAATATCAGCATACTATATTATTAAGGGTTAAACCATCCTGGAAGCTGTACTGCAACTACATTAAAGTTGTAATATTCAATAAAACTTCCCCAGCTTTCCAGGGCTAGCAGCAACATCAGTATTCATAATGACCTTCCAATGAGAATCCTGCCTTGTAAATCTGGGTCCATGTTCTTTGTTCTTAAACTAGAGTTGAAAGCACTCAACAAGAAGGAATTCCTCCTCATGTTTAATTACAGGTAATACAGGTATGCGATCTATTAGCCGAAAGTTTGGGTCCTGGGTTTTCAGATAAGGGGTTTTACATAATTTGGATCACCATATCTAAAGTATACACTTGGCTCAATATTTGAAAATCAACTAAAACCCCAGGTCAACAGAATTTTATTAGGTGGATTGTGTTCTGCCCATGTCCATCAGCCCTATGCCACTGAAGTTACAGTTCTATGCGCAACCCAAACTTACTGTTTCTTCAAAAATCATCTGAGGAATTGTGTATTCCTCAGCTATTACACCCATCATCAAAATCTTAAAATATGCTTTTCTTTTACATCCTATTTATTTTCTGTAATACAGAGGGCACTTCAAGAGTCTCAGTGCCACTTTATTACATGGGTAATGGAACTATTTCAGTCCATCTGGGAAAGTCCTGGAAAGCTATGATGTCTCTAGTCGGAAGAACTGAGTAGTATCCCCAGATATGTGCCTAAAATATAATCTCAAGAATTGTTTCCCTTTGTTGCTAAAATACTTAGGTCTCACTTATATTATATAAATGTAATTAAGCCCAGATGCACAAGGAAAATTACATTTTTAACATCAAAATACTATGGGACTATTTCCACAAAACTCTTTTCCACAAAACATGATTAAAAGAGGTCCCATGCTACGTGCTAGTAGGGGAATGTGTTTCCCTGATACATCAAGCAGTTAAGCTCATTTAAGGTGAGACTGAATTCGCAATGCATGCGTTAAATAACTAAATTTCATTATGGGTTTGCATTGTGCAAACATTATCCTCGTAGGAGCTTTTGCTAAACCAACTATCAGCATATCAGCAGTTGATAAACTATTAATATTTCTAGCTTGGCTGCTCACTTGGTGCTGCTCAGTAAGCCAGTAACCAAGAATTACACCTACATGCATCACTTCTTCTGTTTACCCTTTCAGGGGCTGGACTTCATTGATGCTTTTCAGATGAGAAGTACTTGGAACATTGAGTTTGCAAATAATTTAAGCCAGTCTTTTGCTGAGCAGGTTTCCCCTTTCTAATGGGCTATTTTATACCAACCAGGCATAGTGCTGTCCCTCATTAAAATTTTATAAAAACCAAAACCCTATAAAAAAAATTCCACCCATATCGCTTCTCAGTATTTGATAAATGAGGCTAAATGCTTATGGTATATAACAAAATATATAAAGCTGGGCATGGTAAAATAAGAGGCATTCACAGGGTCCCAGATCAAAGTGATTTTAGCTTGGGCCACACTGGTGACTTAATTTAAATAGTTGGATTATCTGATGCAGCAGTTTTATATAAAGGAGTATACAAGGTTTAA
This sequence comes from Xenopus petersii, assembly GCA_038501925.1. Lineage (NCBI taxonomy): Eukaryota > Metazoa > Chordata > Amphibia > Anura > Pipidae > Xenopus > Xenopus petersii. The sequence continues at coordinate 52,016,521 of CM076679.1, forward strand.
AAAGAAACTTGTCAATCAAAAAGTGCCACTTAGAACCCTCTCTTGTGTGACTAGAGTGATAAGGCAGCCGTGCCATTCATTATTCATTTTTCTTTGCATTTAAACTCACATCTGCACCTTCCTCAAAGAATGGTCACAGTTCCTGCCCAAACCACATCATTTACTAATCCCTGTTGATGAATGCAAATATATCCATTAGTTTACAGCATGTACAAGTAGATGTAGATTGAACTAAACTGCAGGGGGCAATTAGTTTCACACTAGAATAATGAGGGACACAGACAGAAGATGATAAAAATGATATAAAAAGAACAAGATTTGTCCAGGTGCAATAGCCCCTAGAAACCAATAAAATGTTTACTTTATAAACCAGTAACCAATAAATTATACATGAAACCCTGAAAGCAGTTAAACAAAATAATTTATCAAGTAATAAAATGGAAAAAATGTTATAGTACCTATTTTTTTTTAAATGTGGCAATAATTAGAATGCAAGGAATTATCACTGTGTCAGGTTTTAGTTGTTCCCTCTAGGTTATTTGCCAGGCTATCTTAGTGACTGATAGTGGAAGGGATAGGAATAGGGTGCATCAGGCAAAATGAGTAAGGGAACTGGGCTGACAAGGCTAAAATGGAAAGTTAAGTTGCCCACACCTAGGCACATAGCTGTCCACTCAGTGGGACAGTAACCCATGCCAACCAATCAATGATTAGTTTGTTTAAGCTATTTACATTTAGAACAATGAGAAAATAAATTTGATTGGTTGCTATGGGTTACTGCCCAGGTGCCCAGTGTTAAATGACCCCCATTGTGTACTGAAAGAACTATTTACAGATTGCTGCTGATAGTGGGGCAAATTTACTAAAGGACGAAGTGGCTAACGCTAGCGAAAATTCGCCAGCGTGATGTCATTTTGCCAATTCGACGATTTACTAACACGTGCTGGCATAAATTCTCTAACGAAGTAGACCTACTCTGGCGCTACTTCGCACCCTTGCGCTCTGGTGAAGGGACATAGCTACGCTAATTCACTAAGTTGAGGATTTTCGTGAACGTTACCTCTTGCACCAGACTTTACTTCTCCACCTCAGACCAGGCGAAGTGCAATAGAGTAGATAGGGGTGGTCCAAAAAAAGGTTACATTTTCCCCCCAAAAAAACGCTGGTGTCTTTTACTTTTTATAGGGTGATAGGCTGAAAAAGATTGAAAATTTTTTTTAGGGTACCCTCCTTCCCCCCTACATCTAATAACATGTGGCACCTAAACTATACTGTGGGCACATGTGTAGGGCATTAGAACACATTTATTAAGGTTCCCTGGCCTTGTGTAGTGTGATGTATTTGCTGCTGCATATACGGCCATTGTACTTTAACTGCACGCCATATGCATATTTGCCATCGCTAGCGTAACTTCGAACTGCTGATTGTAACATCACTCGCACAACTTCGCAAACGATCGGTAACTTGTACGCAACTTCGGATCTTCGTGAATCCGCGTAGCCCTGGCAAATCGACGCCTGGCGAAGTGTGGCGAAGCCAACGCTGCTGCAATTTCGAAGGTAAGAAAATTTTACTTCCCAGACAGTTGTATAAACCCATACTGGTAATTCCTAAGAACAGGAATTAAGATAATCCATTTTGCAAATATTATAATTGATGCTGTGTTGTAGGCTCCACCATACGTAACAACTCGTCTTGTTGCAGACAAATTAGCATGCTAACAGGTTTGTCACTGACTACAGATAGCTAACAGCATGTTGACTTCTGATCTTGATAAACTAAGTCTAGTCAGGACCCCTGTGTCTCTGAGTATCAGCAATATCCTGTAATGTGTCTGTGCTTGGCTCCAAAGGCTAAGCCTCGTGGCTTTTGGATTTACCACATATAACAGGTAAGATAAAAGACGGTCTTTCCACCACTACAATATCCATAAGGTTCGCAAAATATGTAAGCATATCCACTTTACAACTTTACATGGATGATGTACATCTCATTCATTTTCACTGTGTTTCTACAGTTTGAACTGCAGTTTAATAGTAGAATACTAAAATGTGATTTTTCTATTGTGGACCAATATTAAAAAACAAAGAACCAAAAAAAAATAAAATAAATAAACACCATAAAATCAAAGTTGGTCATCTTTGATTTTATGGTGTTTATTTTATTTTTGCAGAGGTCTGTTAAAATCCTTGTCAAGTAACCTGTCTTGCTCAGGGTTGAAATTCATTTCGGTTGATGGGGCCAAATAATTTACTGACCCTCCAACAAGCTGTTAGGCCACTGACACACTAGGCAATTTCACAGACGGAGAAACAGTTCCGTCATTCCAAACTGCTCTCTGATGTGCCTGAACCCTAATACACTGCATCAGCCTGGGTACAGGCACATAGGGGCCTATTTAGTAAGATCCAAATTTTCAGAGAAAAAGAAAACCAAGATTGATTTTGCTCTGAAGCTGGTAAAAATTTGAATCAGAAAATATCCCAGCTAAAACCTGTCAAAATCATGTAGTAGTAGGGTTGCCACCTTTTCCCAAAAAAAATTCCGGCTGGTGGGGGCGAGAACAAAAAGGGCATGGCGTGATGTAAAAAAGGGACGGGTTATGCCGCAAAGGGGCGGGGCCACGGCGCAGCCAGGACAAGAACCGAAGGACAAGGTAAGTTTTACAAGGGATTGGGGGCTGCCCGAGGGGGTGTTTTTTAAAGGTATTACAAATTTACCAGCAGCTACATTGCCGGTAAATTTGTAATACCGGCCCTGGCCTTGGCAGGTGTTTTACCGGCTAGGCCTGTAAAATACCGGCCGGGTGGCAACCCTATGTAGTAGTCAATGGCAGATGATCGCTTTAACAATTGGAACATGTTTTTTACCTTCAGGGTTCTCAACAGTTTCGGGCTGTTTGCACAAATCTATAGACTTCACGCTACAGCTGAATTCATAAATTAGTATTTATGTCTTTACATGAAACATACCTAAGCTTCCTACAAACTGGCAAACAGTTGCTACTAACTCGGCAAGGACTAATCTATACTGCATCCTACAAGCCTTGTGTATGGTGGTGCTGCTGATCAGTGTATAACTCGGGCACATTCAAATATTGACTGGGGACATCAGAAAATTCTATTGCCTAAGGACCATATTGGGCAATGTATGTAGGGCGAGAAATGCACACCACGGGCGGGTGCGGGCTGAACTTTTCCACACGCCCATTGCACCCGTGACCTTACTGTGCCCCATTTCTGCCTCCAGGCTTGCTTTCCTTTTTAAACATTTGCACCAATAAATATGGAGGCTTGCCAGGTTATGGCCAGGTGCAGGCAAAAAAATGGACGATTTGAGTCAGGTGTGGGTCAACCCTCACATCACTAAATACATTTCTGGATACAGAGCTGTAAATGTTTTCATACTTCACATATATAATGAGAACATGCTCTTCTGGAGTGATTGGGTCTTAGCAAAGAAAAATACAAACTACAGCCATACATTTAAGATTTTCTGTATGGGATATAGAGAGGCCTATTACTTTATGACTTTGTCGCCGTGCATTCCTTACCCAGACACACAAGGACCTCCTGGAGCTCTATCTGCATGGAGACATCTTGCTCAGCACTCATTTTAATGCTAAAGACGATCTAGGAACAAGATAAAGCATCAGATTCTAGAAGTGTTAATCACATCCCACAGTGAAATACAATTTAGATAACAAGCTCATCCTTTTTATTCCTGGAGGTAGGGTTAAAGCTGCAAGTACTATAAGAGTGATGGCACACAGACAATTTTCCAGAGGATGACATATTGCCCAGTGCCCATTAACATTACAGTTTGAAAATAAGCATTGTCAATGCGTTTATAAGTTAACATTTCTACTTATAAAGTGTCAGCACTTTAGATAGTAATAATATCATTACGCTGAAAATTCTGAGCAGGCACATCAGGGCTCCTATATGAATGGAATTGATGAGTTCAAAGCAGTAGCTGGATGCAGAATTGAGAGTACATAATGACAATGTGAAATTTCAGACACAAACTGCATTTTTTACCCACAATACAGTTTTTTTTTACAAAATTCCAGTGTTGTATCCATCACTTTTTCAGAGAATTTGATGAGCTTATCTGTAACTGAACTATCGTGGACCCAGGCGCAGGTTTGCAGCTGGGGGGGCCCTTCCGGAAGCAAAGATTGCGGCGGATTCACAAGCGTGCGAGTTGTAGCTCACTCTTTCAGAAGCACATTTATCAAAGGTCAAACTTCAAATTCATGTGAGTTTTTTAAAACCCCCATAAATTCGAAATTCGACCAATCGAAATTTATTATTAAAATCAAATTTTTCAAATTGGGACGAATTGAAACAATCCAAAAATTCGAATTGAATTCGAAACGATACAAGTTTTTTCCCCCTGAAAAAAACTCGAATTTCTAGAAGGCTGCAAACATCTCCAAATTGATCCCTGGACTTCTCCCATTGACTTAAAAAGCAAATTGGCAGGTTTTAGGTGGCGAATAGACAAATTTGAATTCTTAAAGGGCCAGATTATGAGAAATCTTGGAAATTTAATTCATTAAAAACTCAAATCGAATTTGGATAACTTCCTTGTCGAATTTGACAGTTTTGATCATAAAAAAAATTTGAAAATTCGACCCTTGATAAATCTGCCCCTTTTCGGGGATCTAGGCAGTCCCACTCCCATCCCTTACTTGCGTGTCATAAAGACATGCATGTTTTCCTGCACTGGGTAAATGACCCCTAAGTTGTAGTGAATTCTACTTTTTTTTTTTTTAGAAAATGCAGAATTGTTGGCTAAAAAACGACAATTTCCATGCCAAAATCCCATTTTGTACTTTGCAATTGCTTTGGAATTTAGGACAACAGTATTGGATTAAATAGCATCAGTCATTGAGCAAAAATGTCATTCAATAAAGGCTCTTGCATCCAAAGCTGCTGCTTCTCTATAGTTTTGCTTAGTTCTGCCTCCTGTTGTGAGGGTTCCCACAGTGACTTGTGCTAACTGACCCAGCAAACTTGAGGCACGTGACATGATATTTTCATGTCACGTGCCGGATGTAACGTGACCAAATGCTGCACTGTGGGTAAAAAACACAGTGATTGCCTCTGAAATTGCACTTTGCACACTGCAGATCTATAAGTACTGTATATGACCCTGGATCATATAAGCCGTAACACTTTTGCTGTTTTAATTTAATAATTAAATTATTCACTATTTATTAGTTACATTTAATTGTTTCAACTTTATTTTTTCATTAAACATTCAGGAAACATAACATCATATGTTAGTTATCTGCAAGCTTGCAGTTATTATGCCTACCCTTCTGTTTACTCTAAAAGGTAAAATTAAATATCTTCAGCAGTTTTTACTGAGAAGTTGCCCCTGAATACTTATTTTGTCTATCCATGAAATCACTATTGCACAAAGCATATCTCTGGTACCTATGTTTTACTCCATAAGATAAGTGTTGCGAAATGTTAATTATCTTTTAATTTCATAATCATACAGTATAATGTTAAGCACCATTAAGATAAGGGACACTAATATGTACTTGTTTTGCAGACTGGAGGAAGAACCCTATCTAGTCTTTATCATTCAATCACCGTCTTGCTATAAAAGATTACATCCTCCAGACAAGGAAGTATGGATTGCAAAAGAAAATTGCTTCAATGAACTGAACTCCCTACTTCCCAGTAGAGATGGTGGTCTGGCAGGTTCACTGAAATGTCTTGCTGGTGAGGACCATATGCTTTTAAAGCAAATACATGTAGGTCAATAAATATTTGGAAAGAGACTATTTTTTTTTCTAATTTTGGTTCTGTACATTACCACAATGGATTTTAAATGAAACAACTCAGATGCAGTTGTACTGCAGACCTAAAGCCTTTTTTAACACAATCACTTCATTTCAGGGGCTCAAAAGTAATTGGACAAATTAAAAAACTGAAAATAAAATGTTAATTTATAATACTTGGTTGAAACCCCTTTCCTGGCAATGACAGCCTGAAGTCTTGAACTCGTGGACATCACAAGATTCTGAGTTTCCTCCTTTTTAATGCTCTGCCAGGCCTTTACTGCAGTGGCTTTCAGTTGCTGTTTGTTTGTGGGCCTTTCTGTCTGAAGTTTAGTCTTCAACAAGTGAAATGCATGCTCAATTGGGTTCAGATCAGGTGACTGACTTGGCCATTCAAGAATATTTCACATCTTTGCTTTAATATACTCATGGGTTGCTTTGGCTGTGTGTTTTGGGTCATTATCAAATGCCTCCCAATCAATTTGACTGCATTTAGCTGGATTTGAGCAGACAGTGTCCCTGAACACCTCAGAGAATTAATTTGGCTGCTTCTGTCCTGTGTCACATCATTGATAAACACTAGTGTCCCAGTGCCACTGGCAACCATGCATACCAAAGCCATCACACTGCCTCCGCCATGTTTTATAGATGATGTGGTATGCTTTGGATCATGAGCTGTTCCACGCCTTCGCCATACTTTTTTCTTGCCATCATTCTGGTAGAGGTTGGTCTCAGTTTCATCTGTCCAAAGAATGTTTTTGCAGAACTGTTCTGGCTTTTTTAAATGTTTTTTTTAGCAAAATCCAATCTAGCCTTTCTATTCTTGATGCTTGATTGGGGGCAGCTGGGAAACTGACAATATGTCTAGCCCCATGTCAGATTTCAAAATTGAATATAGAAAAATCTGTTTGCTCTTTTGAGAATTGGATTTCAGTGCAGAAGTCTGCTGGAATAGCACTATTAACTGATATATTTTGAAAAAAAACATGTTTTCCCATGGCAGTATTCTTGTAAGGAGAAAAATATTTTACACTTTAGCCTTGCTTTTTCCTTATCAGAATAATTTCAGTGATAGTTATCTGTTGTTGCTCTTTATGTAATGCCCCAGCATTTTGTTGTGATCCTACATAGGTATGTACGGTATTAAGTGCAGGTCTTCCCTGTCCTTATCGCCTGCATTGGGCGCATCTGGATGACATAACAGCACTACCAAACTTAGGAATGGCCACAGGTCTCTATGCTCCAAAACAGAGCAAAGACACCTACAGCAATTCAAAACTGGAAGGCACTGGAAGCCCTTATATCTTGATAAATGCAAGGCTATGCACATTAGCATTAATATAAATGAGAGTTATACACTAAATGGCAATGTGCTGGGGGTCTCCTTAAAGGAAAACTAAAGCTTAATTAAAGATGTATGCTAGAAATCTTTTCTGCTGATTCACTGACTGCACATGCTCTGTGCTACTGTCAGTTACTGAGCTTAGGGATCGATGCACAAGATACTGAATATATATATATCATATGAATGTCATAATATACACATACAACCTTGCAAATTTGCGATGACACCTAATCTTAACTTTTCAACAGCTTCTCAGAATCCACTAAGCATGTGAGTATAGCAGAAACTTTTCAAGATGGTGACCCCCCCATGACACCAGCCTTGTGTTACTGTATGTAACACAGTATGAACTATTCATCTGTGTGTGCCATACTCTACCTTCCCTATGCCCCCTGTGTGTGTCATACTCTGCCTTCCCTATGCTCCATGTGTGTGCCATATTCTGCCTGCCTTTTGCTACCTGTGTGCCATACTTTGCCTGCCCTATGCTTCTTGTATGTGTCATACTCTGCCTGTCCTATGCTCCCTGTGTGTGCCATAGTCTGCCTTTCCTATGCCCCCTATGTGTGCCATACTCTGCCTTCCCTATGCTCCCTGTGTGTGCTATACTGTGCCTGCCCTATGCTCCCTATATGTGCCATTCTCTGCCTGCCCTATGCCTCCAGTGGGACGTGAGCCTGGTAAGGTTTGTTCTGGGGGTTTTTTAGCATTGGAAATTGTTGTTAGGGGCCCCCTAAGGTGTTTCATCATGTGCAGAGGAGGCATATGGATTGAAGGGTGTGTTTTAATATGATTTACATTTTTCACATACAAGTGACATCCCTGTTGAGCAACAACCATTTGGTTTTTTGGTGTGCTACCACCATTAATGTGGACATGATCTTAAAAGCTCTTGTGGTAATATGGGTGTGGTTAAAAGTGGTTGTGGTTTAAAAACAGTGGTCAACACTGGCTTCCATTATCGGCGCTCCACCACATAGGCAAAAAAAGATCTGGCCCTCGGTACCACAGGAGTTGGACAGCACTGGTCTAGAGGAACTTTCATTTGAAGCAACGTTGGTGGTTCTTCACACTGAGGACAGTGAGGTTGTGGAATGCACTGCCGGATGATGGCTGAAGGATGATTTCTTGGACAAGCATATTATCCAAGACTATAGTAATACTTAACTCTACAATTAGTATAAATATTGGTCTATATAGTTTATGTGAGTATATGGAGGAGTCGATGTGAGAGTGTGTATATATGTGCACTGGGTTTCATTTGGAGGGGCTGTACTTGATGAACTTTGGACTTTTTCAACCAAACTTAACTATGTTACTATATCCCAAATAAGAACTGGTAAGCTTTGCCTCAAGGGGAGGTATACCAAGCATCATTATAGCAGTAGTCATAGTGCTTGATCTCCCCTCACCCCAACTACACTACACTAATATTACTCCCACATTCAAGAACGATAATTCCACCCAGGTTGAACGCAACCCTTCTTACATAACCCTTACACCCACAGGTCTGATCATTCATCAATGACATGGTCTTGAACTGGTTTCTGAGATAGCAACCTCACAGGCTGAAATGTTCTGCAAAACACACAACCTGTTACTCATTAATCTTGTGTCTGCATTGTTCCCTATTATCAGTGAGATGTGCATAGGCTTTATGTTAGCTCAAGGCTTCATTTAATAAAACACATGTAAAGAGCATAATACTCAGGGGGTAAGTTCTTCAAGGCACAGATACCTATAGGTGTGACTCCCTTATGCCCACATTTCTGTTTCCTTGTGAATTCACATACTGTATTTATGTTGAGTTAAACGCACCGAAACAAAATAGCTTCTTTAAACAACTCATGGTAACCATACACCATTGACTGGCTTAAAGGGATAGTGACTAATTTAGAGGAAAACTGTCACTGTCGTTGATACGCTAGCCTGTGGTAAAATTCAGTTTTGCCCCCATCCGATCTACCAACTATCCAATTTACTGATGTGATATTTTCACATATACCATTCCATTCCAAAAGGCTGTGGCACTGTTCACATTTGTCCCCAGCCTGTTGGGACTAAGCAATACCCCTAATGCACATCAACTGCTGAGTTTTCTTAGCTACATAAAAAATTATGAGTGACTCCTGTATGTATGTATATATGAAAATGGAAATTGCAATTACTATACGTTTGCCTCTGCTGGGGCATTTTTCATCAGACTGAAGTACTCTTTGAGCAAGACTGTCCATCTGGGGGCACACAGGCTGCATGTGGCCCCCAACATGCCCAGATGTCTGCAGACCTCTTTCTGTGACACCTTTTATCTTTTGTTTTTTTAATAATTTAGTCTTCAAACATATGAAATAGTGGACAAGAATGGAACATTTTGTACAACACTGTCCTAGACTGCAGAAATAAATATATATTTCACTTTTTCAAGACAAGTTATATTTACCACCTACAACAAGCATGCACATGGGGGTTTGAATCTTAAACCCCCGTAAAGAGTTGTTTACAAAATACACAGACTTAAGTGCTAGCTAGAGCCATTAGGGGTGCAAAAATGTGCCCTAGTTATTAAAGTCTCAGTACTTGAGTTTGGGACACTGTACTCTGCTCAGTGTGAAGTGCAGAGTACAGTGCTTGCAAGTTTATTGAATGTCTTTCATAGACACCATCCTGTTGCTTGTAAATGGCTCCTATAGTATTGATGTAGCTTTCTTGTGATTTTTTTGAATGTCACAATATTTGCCACTGTGTAAAGTGTTTCTCCTTGTAATTATAAAATTGCCACAATCTGCATTACAATGCAATGCCTTAAAGGGGTGGTTCACCTTTGAGATAACTTTTAGTATGATGTAGAGTGTGATTTTTTTGAGACAATTTGCAATTGGTTTTCATTTTTTATTATTTAAGGTTTTTGAGTTATTTGTTTTTTTATTCAGCAGCTCTTCAATTTGCATTTTAAGCATTCTGGTAGCTAGGGTCCAATTCCCCTAGCAACCATGCACGGATTTGAATAAGAGACTGGAATTTGAAAAGGAGAGGCCTGAATATAAAGATGAGTAATAAAAAGTAGCAAATAACAATAAATGTGTAGCCTTACAGAGCATTTGTTTTTTGAAGGGGTCCGTGACGCCCATTTGAAATCTGCAAAGAGTCAGGAGAAAAAGGCAAATAACTATAAAACTATAAAAAAATAAATAATGAAAACCAATTGAAATGTTGCTTATAATTGGCCGTTCTATAACATACTAAAAGTTACCTAAAAGGTGAACCACAGGCAATGGTATCTTATTTACATGATTTTTTTCTTTCAGTTCAGCTGCAAATAACCACAGCTGTCATGATCAACAAGCAAGGGAGGGCTATAAGTAGCCCCCATGCCAACCCTTCCATGCTTTTTGTATGGAGAATATAACACAAAAGGAGAGCTAAGTTAAGTGGCAAGAAAGGATGTTGCCAGGCAGCCTCAGACTACACAGCATATGTAAGGCTATTGGAGGAATGTAATAATTAAAGTTGAGCAATGAGCAATTCTTACTTTGTGTAAGTTTTATGTAGATGTTGCAAACCCCACAGTAAAATATTGTATTTAAACAGTTCTTACTAATTCACTGTGCAGATACATTTGCAATGTAATACGTGTCTCATGAAGAATGTTAAGTTGCAAAATGTGAATTTTTCATCTTATTTCTGTGAGGTTTTCTCCTTTGCATTGAGCAACCCCCATAGAGGGCTAGGAGTAAGATGTACAATAATAATATATCCACCTTTTAATACTTCCTTTAGTATAGTGGACCTTTGAGGAATTCTGCAAGGAACAGTGTGAATACATTCTAAAAGTAGTATAATTAAGTATAACCATTATAAATTGCCAGTGCAATTATGGGGCTGGCTCAGGACTTTTTTTAAATGTATTAATGAGGAGGTAATTTATTACCCTACATCTGGCTGATTAATATGTGATTGCACCAGTGGTTGCTGCAGAGCTGGGTGAAACTATTGTACAAAGCTATTAAAACTAACTGAACTGCTGATTAGTTGCTATGGTTATAAGACATGGAAAAACTTTGTTCATATCCCCCATTACTTTAGCCCCACTTTGATGTGCAAACATGCATTTTTTTAATATGTGAAATTGCATTTTGTTGTTGATAGTGGCATAATCTTTGAGTATTTGCTATAACTCCCTTTCCTGGTTTTAATAAAACTTAATGATAGGTTAATGCTACAGTATTTTAGCAGAACCTTCTTGAAAGTTTAGTGACTCGCCCTGAGATATCATTTGCATGTATATACTGTATATGTATCAAATCTTTGCATGTATATGGCTGGAAGGCCATAAATGTTTTTCTTCCAAATATGTTCCCTTTTTTTTGGCAGGATCTCTGGCATACGTAAATCCTGAATTCCTTTCCACAGACACCCTTCTCCCTAAGGCAACAGTATGAACTTGATTCAATGTACATATCCCAGCATAGCTTGTTATCTTTCAACAGTTGGGTGTGTAATACATGCAGAAACCAAAGCTGTTTACCCTGTTAGGGGTAAATTAATTGCTAATTTAATAGTCAAAGTAATGAATGGCTAATAAATGGAAAACAAATGGCGAAAACATAAAGGTATTTCTCGCACAGCATTTGCTATGATTGTTTTAGTAACATAATTCTTTCAACCTAGCGAGGCAGCAATATGTTAATATTTAATGCAGTTTTATGACTCACTCACTTGGTAAAATGTTCAAAAGCATATGAAATAATAGAGCACTGTAAAAATTATAAGATTATAAGAAAGCTCTCCTACCATTTCCATTTAGTACGCAGAGTATTTGATTGCCAATATTTTAAAGGTACACTAGAAAAATACTTGCTTAAAACTTTGTACAACCAGACATCATTTTGTAGTACGGAGTGAATAAAAAGGGATGCAAACCGCATCAGAGCTCATCCAGTTTCCATGTCCATCCAGACGCTGCCTCATGCAAAACTGAAAATCTCCTCACTGAGGAAGTGCAGAGATTTGCAGCAAGAAACGTTTCAATGAATGTCCAGTACAGCATCTGTGTAAGTGGGATTTTCAGTTGCTGATCATTTTGTAGTACACCTACAGAAAGGCAATGAGCAAACCTTGGTGTTTAAACTTGAAAACATTTGGCTCCACAGCAAAACATATTAATATATAATACATTTATATATATATATATATATATATATGTATGTATATATATATATATATATATATATATATATATATATATACCCCTCATTTTACATTGTTGTTTTGTGGTCCCAACTTTATATAATGCATAATACATTTCCCTCATTTCACATTTTCCTGGATTTTACACCCTTTACACCCTTTTACACCCCTGAAAAACATAAAATGGGGGTCTACTGTATATGTGTGTGTATATATATATATATTTATATATATATATATATATATATATATATTTATATATATATATATATACTTAGCTCCAGTATATTAAACCTTCAGGAAAATGTAAACAGAACATTTAGTGGCCATGCCAACATGTATCTAACACACTAGAATGTGTAGAAGGGCTGACATTTGTGCATGTCATCTCAATCACAGAGTACCGACACGACATGTTGATAACAGGTGTAGATTTGAAATCCCCTGATCAGCTGGAGCAATGCAATACAGCCATCAATGAGTGTGACAATATACACAAATCTCTCAAATCAACCTACAAGAAAATAATTCAGAAAAGCTGTTCCTCAGCCCATTTAAGACCATGTAATTTGGTGTGCATGGGAGGTGACACTTTATGCACAAAGGCATATATAAAGCAAAGAATAAAAGATGCATTGTTATTGTTAACCTCCTTGCAACTTAAATAAAAAGCTTTTGACATAAGGCATCATTTAGAGTACCATCGATATGGAATTATTTTCGAATGAACTAGGGGATGCCCCTAAAAATTTGTTTGGCTAAAAATGCCATATTTTATATACTGAACTTAATGCACCAGCCTAAAGTTTCAGCTTCTCAATAGCAGCAATGGTCCAGAGTTGTGTCTAAACTCCTGGGGGCAAGAAAGAAGAAAGTGCAATAAACAAGGTGCAACTTACAAACATCACTGGAATACTCTTGACAAACAATTACTTTTAACATTTGAAACTTTCTTTATATAAAAAACAGAACACAGCTAATTCTTTGTTACATGCAAAATCTTTCCAACTCACATCTTAAAGAAGGATTACCTAAAAAATAAGTCCTTTAAATCAGAAGGATCTGCAGGACCAATAATTTTTATCAGCAATAACTTCATCTAAATTTTCTGGATTGAGTTTATTCAAAACATGTCCTTTACAGAGCATACATTGCAGGGAATACATACTAAGTTGATTTATTAGGATCCTGTAGATAAAAAAAATAATATGTTACTTAGAAGCAGGCTAGAATTATTCAAGAATAGAGAAACTGTTTCATAATGTCAATGAATACATTACTAGAAATTCTAATTAACTTCTACTTTTAAGGTGCCCTCACTCTCTTTCTCTCCAAATATTTCTTATATTCAATGTAATACAGTAATCATGTATGCTTGTATAATGACCTTTCTTCCCAAATTCAGTTGTCTACAATCTCTCCCTCCTCACTGCACAAGACAAGTTAATTTATTTTGAAAGACTAGAGGCATGAGTGGATAGGAAACATTTAAAAGACAAATCTACTAACACTTTACCCTGTACTGTATGATACATAGTGTAAAGCTCAGTTTGCAAGCTATTGTATGTGTGAAACGTTGTACCCAGTTAATCAGTTATTTTCTTTTAAAAAGGTTATCAGTAAATGCTACCTGTTGATTGGTTGCTGTGGCTTATACAACTACAAATGTTTTCAGATTATGCACATCTGCTATGAGAGAGAAGAGTGCCTTGTAATAACTTTCAGTGGTAACATCTAATGAAATTCACAGTTTGCACCACAAAGTAACCTACAGTAACCGCTGACCAATAAATGCTAAATACTGAATGGTTGGTATGGATTACTAAATCCATATCTAGTTTGCTGTTGTGTTCTAAATAATAGCAGTGTGTTTAAAAAAATGAATAAAGCTCACAATCCTTATAATAGCTTTTATTTCCATACTGTACATGCAAATGCATTGGGAAAACTGCACATTCTATTCCAAATCAAAACATGAAGAACATTCGGCAGTGCCTGCATTTTCTTCATTACAAACTCATTCACTGTATAACAGATAACCTGATTTAGTTGTATAAGCAGTGTTTCTGAGAATGGCTGCAAATCTGTGTTGCATGGAGCCGGTATAAGCAGTGTTTCTGAGAACTGCTGCACATCTGTGTTACATGGAGCCAACCAACGTCTGGCACCTGTTACATTCTACAATTCTTCTGCATTTATTAGTTTTGCCTCAGAAACAGCATTTTTGATGTTACCAGTTTTCTATTGCATTAGGGTCTGGGGATTGGGCTGACCACTCCATAATGTCAATCTTGTTGGTCTGGAATTAAGATGTTGCTTGTTTACTAGTGTGTTTGGGGTCGTTGTCTTATTGAAACACCCATTACAAGGGCATTTCCTGTTTGGCATAAGGCAACACGACCTCTTCAAGTATTTTGATGTTTTTAAACTGATTCATGATCCCTGGAATTCGATAAATAGGCCCAACACCATAGTATGAGAAACATCCCCATATCATGATGCTTGTGTCACCATGCTTCACTGTCTTCACAGTGTACTGTGACTTGAATTCATTGTTTGGGGGTTGTGTGACAAACTGTCTGCGGCCCCGTAGACCCAAAAAGAACAATCTTGCTTTCATCAGTCCACCAAATTTTGCTCCATTTCTCTTTAGTCCAGTCAACGTGTTCTTTGGTAAATTGTAACCTCTTCAAAACTTCTTTTTTTCAACAATGAGACTTTGTGGGGGCTTCTTTACGATAGCTTGGCTTCACATAGGCATCTTCTAAGTGCAACATTACTCACAGGTAACTTTAGACCTTCTTTGATCTTTCTGGAGCTGATCAATGTTCTTTGCCATTTTGGCTATTCTTCCATTCACGAATGGTAATTTTCCATTTTCTTCCACGTCTTTCAGGTTTTGGTTGCTATTTCTTAAAGCATTTGAGATTATTTTAGCTGAGCAACCTATAATTTTCTGCACTTCTTTATATGTTTTCCCCTCTCCAATCAACTTTTTAATCAAACTATGCTGTTCTTCTAAACAATGTCTGCCACTACCCATTTTTTTCAGAGAGAAATGCACTATAACCAGCATGCACAACATTTGCTGCCTTCCTTACTTCCTTCTTTAAATAAGGGCCGTAATTGACACCTGTTTTTTTCACAGAATGAATGATCTCACTAATTGATCTCCACACTTCCACAATTGTGATACTAAGCTCTATAGTTAGTATAGGTATGGGTATAAAGAATTTTAATTAAAAGTAGGGAGGGGTGTGTGTATGGATGATGGGTTTTCATTTGGAGGGGTTGAACTTGATGGACTTTGTCTTTTTTCAACCCAATTTAACTATGTAACTAACTATGTAACTGCTTTTATGTTAAACAAGCTATTATTATTTTGAACACTGCTATTATTTGGAACAAGCCTCAATTAATGATTCAATTACAAAGAATCAGCAGCATGCATGTCATGACTGTTGGGTCTGTTGGTTTTCTATTACTCTACTACACCTACTAGTACATTTTTTGCCATGTATAGATATAATTTCTACCAAAAACAGTGATTGATCAGGTTAGTGACGTCTGACTGCTATTATTCTGATATTGGCACTTTGAAACTGATGTTAGTCTTTAATTTGTGTGTATTCTTTTTTCATTCCGCAGAGATGAATGACATACTGGCAGATTATTATTGTGTATATAATATATATTGGACAAGAGCCATGAATATCCTGTTACCTTTTACTTTCATATGGTCATGGAATTCCTTGGTGACTTCTAATATTATTTTATTTTACAATAGGGGGTGCATTGTTAACTATATAAAACTCACAGATTATATAATGCTTATATCAAGTAATACAAAATTCTCTATTCTCAACTATAACAATAAAAATCTTGCCTCACAGTGGTTTCACCATGTGTTATGTTTTGGTGTGATAGTGTGTGTGGAGCAAAAAAAAAAAAGAGTGGCTTTAAAAACATTAAAATACTAAATAAAGACTTAAAACATTACTTTAGCTACAACTTGCTGAACACATTTTACCCTGCTTTGATCTATTGTCTATCAATACAATGCATTTAAATACATGGATATATTGTGTATAGTTTAATCCATAGCTCTTAGAAATGTGATTCTTATATTTGCTGAACAAACAGATATAATGATCACTTTAACTTCCCTGTTTTAAGCTTTGTGAATAATGTCTTCATCTCTAATTAATAGCCAAGCACTAGCTTATCTCATACTGTAGCTTCCTTCTACACTGTTTTATCTGTACCAGGGTTACCAAATATCCTGTGGGTAACAAAAACTTAGAAGATCGACAAATTTGATTTTAAAATTTGATTTTAAAATTCCTTTGTTTTTGGTGCAATTGCACGCAACATTGTATTACATCTTGCTCTGTCATTTTAATCATCTTTTAGCCTTTGATAAAGCTTGTGCATAGTGAGTGAAATGCGCATCAGGCGCTTACAATTTTAACTTTATTAGGCAGGGAGATGGCAAGGTTGTAGAACACAATACAGGCAGGACACAGAGATTTTTCGATAGCAGCACCTGTGGGTGACGTGCTTTTTAAGGGAGCGGTGCGGGTGGAATTAGCTGGCCGGATCTTAGACGCTCATGCAGTTATAGATACTGGTAAGAGCGAGTTTACTCTCAGATTTATTAGGCAGAATGCAAATACTCCTGCTCATATTTTGTTCTGGTTTCATTTCCTCAGTACCTAGGAATACAAATACGTATTGGGTCCCATATTAACACCAATAATCCCCATAACCGCATTGTTAACGGAGTAATATATGATAGAGGATGGAAGTGTACTAACTGAGATTAGTCATCTAGTTACAATTTAACCCTCTACATGACTCTCCACACACGGTCCAAAAATTGTAGGAATCCTCGATTCGTACAATCAGATCTTTGTGTCTATGGCCAGCTCTAGTCAAATTATGTTCTGGACACTCAGACTGCTATAGGGGGAGTAAATAAAATAAAAGTTAATTTTGGTGCAGAAACCCATGGAAACCAATTAACAAGTATGTTCACCCATGTGAAAGTAAGAATCGGACTAGGCTGCATGGGTTACTAGTGCTTTAATAACTTTTATTACAAAACTTTCTATGAAAAAAGACTTCACACAATATAGCTGCATAGCATGTCCCTTCCATTGGAATATAATAAAGTTTCTTTTCAGAACTGCATGAAGTCCGTGTTGTAGAACACATTTCCAGTTCCTGTATACCTTTTGCTGTTTATAATGCAGTTAAAAGACAACTATGAAACTGTGAAACATTACAGATCAGTTGGGTTCTAGGAATATTCTCTGTTTTACTGCTTGCTATGGGTTCGTAGACCTTGTGCAAACAATGCTTCTCCTACTCCTATCCTCAAATCCTTGTTTGTCTTACTCAGGGGCGATTCTGGGGCTGCTGCCGCCTGAGGTAGTAGCCCTGATGCTGCCCCACCCCCGAATCCGCACTGGACACATCAGCGTTGAAGCGGTTTAAAGGGGTGCTCCATCGCTAGTGCAAAGAGGGCAATAACCCGGAAATTCAGTTTTTTGCTGCCCTTTGTAACTGGCCGCTCGCTGCTGCCTGAGGCAAGGTTCTTATGGCAGGAGTGGCCCTGCTCTTACCCCATTCATAATTGGACTTGCTGAACAATATTGTTGCCACTAATCTGAGAAGTTCCTTCAGGAGCTTGATTTATACCTTCCTTCTTTGTGCCATATTACAATTTCAATATTTTCTCAGTTTTGTAGGCATATTTCCATTTAATTTATAAACAGATTACCGGTACTTAAATTCTGGTTTTAAATCATATATTGGCCAGAAGTAAGTTGAATTGGAATCTTTCCATTATCATAAGTGTTGGGTTATCTTTTCAAATGCATGAGTAACAATGAACATGGTTTTGCCGTGCACCAGAAAGCAAGATTAATCTATAATATTGCCATAACATGAACTTTGTCATTGTTACATTGATTAGAATCAGGCCCCGACTGGCAATCTGTGGGTTCTGGCAAATGCCAGAGGGGCTGCTAAAAGATGCCATAGAAAGTCACTATTTAGTGGGCTGGCTGTTTGGGCCTCTGTGTACTTGACATGCCAGGTCCTATTTTGATTCTCAGTCAAGACCTGATCAACCTATTCAATTACGAGCACAAGGCTCCGTTTAGCAAAGCTGGTGCTGTCAGCCATCCAATCATTTCCCGCCATTTAGGCGCTACCTCAAGCCTCTTATAAGATGGTGTCACGTGACTGGCGCAGGGACACTAGTGCAACACAGCTATTTAGTAACCACCTGAGGAAATTCACACAGGAAAAAGAGATCCAGTTCTTCTCTGGATATCACTGATATTTTAACCAACACGTAGCTCAGATATTGCCATTGTTACAAAAAGATTTATATAAAATATATAATTCCGGTTTTTTAAAGTATTTTTCCAAGTGCAAAACGTGAACGAAATGTTGTCACTGGGCGCCATATACTGCTGCCTCGTGGAGGTGGCAAACACTTAACAGGTGCAGAGATACATTCAGGCTGCAGCGAGTAACACGTGATATAACTTGGCTCATACTGTAGTTCTATGTGGGGAAAACAGCAGGTTGTGGGATAAGCGAAACCCCACAGGTTGCCCGGCAGATCATTACGGTGTAACGCCCAGTGCAAGTAGCTGCAGCAGGTTTCTCACCTTATCTAACACATACAACGAATGACAGCGGAGTGTTTCCAGACAATGTAACGCCGGCTGAGCTGTGTGTGTGTGCGCATATGTACTTTCATGTTCGCAGCTCTACCTGCCCAGCCGCTGACACTGTCCCTTGGCATTAGGACCCAGTCGAAGGGCAATAGAGAAGCAGGGGCGTGGCCTCCAGTAACACTGTTATATATAAGAGCCGAGAGGATTTAGATATTTCATTAGTGAAACAGCGGCACGAGGTGGAGAACCGGCACAGGCTGACAGCTAGGGCAGCGGCGCATTGCATGAAGTAGCCCGACCTTATGCTGGATTCCCGGAGCTCGTCACCATGCTTGGTAGGCTATAGGAGCTCCATGGAGCAAGCTAACTTCTACGAGGTCGACCCGCGGCCATCCATGAACATCCACGTTCAGCCCCCGCACGGTGTTTACGGCTACAGGGAGCCTCCGGCTTCAGCCCTAGAACACAACGAGCTGTGTGAGAACGAGAACTCCATTGATATCAGCGCTTACATCGACCCGGCCGCTTTCAACGACGAGTTTCTGGCCGACCTGTTCCATAGCAACAAGCAGGAGAAAGGCAAGAGCGACTTTGAGTACCAGCAGCAGCAGCAGCAGGGGCCGGTCGGGGCGGTTGTTGCAGCAGGGCACCCGCTGATGTATGGCTGCAGCATGGCTAACTACATGGACAACAAGCTGGACGGTGGCCTGAGGCCGCTTGTGATCAAGCAAGAGCCAAGGGAAGTAGAGGAAGCCGGCGGCAGAGCATCATCATTGGCAGCTCTGTACCCTCACCATGCGGCCTCCCAGCACTCATCCCACCTGCAGTACCAGATAGCCCACTGTGCCCAGACCAGCATGCACCTGCAGCCCGGCCACCCAACTCCTCCTCCTACTCCTGTCCCAAGCCCACATCACCCCCCTGCACATCATCACCTGCACAATTCCTCACTCAAAGGCATTTCCCCTTCATCCTCCTCATCCTCCTCCTCCTCGGAGAACAGGGGCAAATCCAAAAAGTGGCTGGACAAGAACAGCAACGAGTACAGGGTAAGGAGAGAGAGGAACAACATAGCAGTGAGAAAAAGCAGGGACAAAGCCAAGATAAGGAATGTAGAAACCCAACAGAAAGTCATTGAGCTCTCTTCTGACAATGATAAGCTGAGGAAGAGGGTGGAACAGTTGAGCAGGGAGCTGGACACTCTTAGGGGCATCTTCAGGCAGCTCCCAGACAGTTCTCTGGTCAAAGCTATGGGCAACTGTTCATAAGGTCAAATACTCACATTCAGTGCATTGTCTACCAATGAGAGACACTGTTAAACACCCCCACCTGAGAGTGGATCCTTCCAGTTCGGACCATGAAGTTTTAATACATGTGCCATTTGTGAACTAGGATGGCAGCCACCTTGTGAGACAGCTCTGGACTGGGAGTCAAAACAGGCATTCCAAGTACACAGAGGCCCAACCAGCCCACTAAATAGTGACTTTCTACGGCATCTAACAGCAGCATTTGCCTGAACTCACAGATTGCCAGTCGGGCCTGCTGTGAGACTTTATTCTGGTGTATTTACTCAATGGTGTTAAAGGTACCCACCTTGCAAGACCTCCATGCTCCAGGCAGCTTTGGTGGTGCTAGATGAAACAAGCCAGCTATTTTTTCTTAGGCTTTGAGGTCCCTCCATTTATATGAAGTTTGTTCCAGGCTAAGCAGATTTTTTTTATAAATTTTTTCATACTTTGTATATTCATAAATACTATTGAGTCACATTTAAATTAAGAAGTTAAAACATATATTTTTGTTTAGGGACTCGATAACATTTGTGACCAGGTTACGGCAAGTCCACCTTATCTGCAACCAAAAAGGACCTGCAGAGTTACCCTCAATAATAATCTGCAGAAACCTTCACCAGCAAGAGTATTGTAATACTGCAGTATTTTACAATTTTTGTCTTTGTTACCGACCCAAAGCATGATAATTTATCACATATCACACGTGCCTTTTGTAGAATTTGGTATATCTGTTGCTCTAGTACATTACAGAGTATTTAACTATTCCTATTGCTGTTAGGGAATGCTGGGAAATCTAGTAACACCTAGAGGGCCGCAGGTAGCACACCACATTCTATAACGTTTTGCCAGTGGATGTGTAAGGCGATTATGCTAATGATCATGAAAATACCTGATTATTTTTTTTTTTATATGTGACTGGTAATTTAAATAGAGATTTGGAAAATTCCGTTGCATTTAAAAAAAACAGTATGGGTTAGTGATGGACAAATACAACTTAGGGCCCCCATACTGAGTTCATGTTTGGGCCTCTTTTACTAAAACCCAGATGGGAGGCTTCCCCCGGGCCTAAATGCAGCTGCACAACTAGCACGCGTGCCTCTGTTATGGGGTATTTATTCCATTAATTCATCATGTAATTTCCCTGGTGTTTATCTGTCACATTTAAGGTTTCACAGCTTACAGGCGAGAGACAGGCGCTCCAGGGTAAAAACAAAGGGAACATTATGCAAAGATATACAAAATACAGTACTTATTTTATAACTATTGTAAACTGTCAGTTTTCATTGTGATGGACATTTATCAGCTGCTGTTGCTAATCATTATTTCATGCTTTCTGTGTGTGTTTTCTGTGACACTGTGTACATAACTTTTTTTTTTTATTATCAAAGTTCTTTGGAAAACCTGCAGACCAGCAGACTGTGAATGAGCTAATCTCTCAGTTCTACAACATTGTGCTTTTCTTATGCTCATTTTCTTGCCATTGTCTCTTGGTTGTTGCAGGGTTGGCTGGTAATGCTTTTTATTGCCATCTGTTAAGCTCACTCTGCTGTCTGACAAGGAAAAGGTGTGATAAGCACTATTACTGTACGCTAGAGGAATCCCAGCTCCACACTTTACACTCTTTTCAGTTTGATATTTAGGGATGTGTCCTTCATTGTAAATTAATTAAGGACCAAATTATTGCAGCAGTGGCACGACTGTAGAACCTGGGCCAAGTAATAATCTCTGCAGCCACTATAGTTATGCTGCTATAATTCCCGCCATCAGTACAATTACTATTCTCCCCATCCTAGTATTTTGCTGAGGATGTTGGGAGTTGAAAGTCTAAAAAAAAAAACACAAGGACTTCATGTTGGGCATCCCTGCTTTATTCAAGAAGTGCCTTAAAGCTATCTACCCTTAATTTCTCCTGCTAAATTATTGGCCAAAAAGAAACCCCATGTTTATTTTTTATTTTTTTTTGCCTTGAAAAAAAGATATGTATGTTTTAAAAATGTTATTGAAAATAAAAGAAATGCCTTTATTCACTTATTTGTTAATAATTATAATTTTTTTGAAACACAACCGCATATCCTGGTTTTTATTTTCAAAACTAAATAAAACAAAACTTTAAAATATTACATTCTTGTGTGTTGAACTTTTTCTATGTCTATGACTTTATCAGTAAATTGATGGTGGTAATTGAAATGGCTCACATCTGCGTTAAAGTGAAACAATCTTCCCAGCATTTCTTTTTTAATGTTTCTATTTTCATTTTGATAAATTTTCAATTAGTAGTGACTGTAGTTATGTTACAAATGCATTCAGATTTTAACATGGTTTTGTTTCCTTTGCCTTGCAAAATTAGTTTCTCTCATTGGTAATGAATTAAGGGCTTAAAAACCTTCAAACCTACAAAGTTAGACACACAGAAAAAATGGAAAATAAATATCTGAATGTATGTTTTTATTAGGGATGTACAGAATCCATTATTTGGGATTCGGCCGAATCCCCAAATCCTTGGTGAAAGATTTGGCTGAATAGCGAATCCTAATTTGCATATGCAAATTAGGGGCAGGAAAAGAAAAAAGTGCAACAAATTCTTCTTTTGTGACAAAGTCATGTGATTTCCTTACCCACCACTAATTTACATATGCAAATTAGGATTCAGACTCGGCCAGGCACAAGGATTCGGCCGAATCCTGCTGAAAAAGGCTGAATTCCGAACCGAATCCTGGATTCGGTGCATCCCTAGTTTTTATTTATATATCTATGTATGCAGAGCACTGACATATTCATATAAAAGAACAATAATACAATGATAGAACATAAATATATACAATTATATTAAGCACCAAGTTTTAAACAGCACAAGAAGGAGGAAGATCCTGCCCAGTAATTTATACTTTAAAGTGGGAAATTTACACAAGCAGGATAATCAGTGGTGAAATTTGACTACTAGAATACAGAATGTGGGTGAATAATCTTTTCTCCAAACTAGTCAAATTAACATCACTTGTTTCTCAAATACAAACTTTATATTTAGGATGGAAGCATCTCTACGTACTTAAGACTTAAGTCATTAATCATTAGAGAGTTTACTAGTTTTTAAAGTATTTTTATACTATATATGAGCAAAACCAGAGCAGAGGTAGACTTTTCTACCCACTTATATACAATATATATGTTTTATTTATGTGCATGCACCAATCAGCAACAAGGCCAGGTAAGGTCCAGTGCCTAGGGCAGCTTTAGGCCTAAATACATCCTTTGGAGGTATGGCATCTGTTATCCAGAAAGCTTAGAATTATGGGAAGGAGATCTCCCATAGAGTCCATTATAATCAAATAACTCAAATTTTTCAAAATCATTTCCTTTTTCTCTGTAATAATAAAACAGTATCTTGTACTTGATTCCTGCTAATATACCATTCATCCTTATTGGACAAAACAATCTTATTAGGTTTAATATTAAGATGTTTTTAACTAGATGTTAAGTTATGGAGATCCTAATTACGGAAACCCCCTTATTTGGAAACCCCCCAGGTACCGAGCATTCTGGATACCTGTACCCTGATTCTGTTGAGTCATTTTCTGCTGTGTGTAACCCATTCTTGATGACAGAAAGACAATATAATAGGAATCAGTTTAGCATCTGCTTGGTGCAAGCTTGCAGAGAAACTTTATGTAGGGTATTAATCTGTCCAGTTCTTACCACAGCAGTTCTAGTTAATAATAAGTAATTATTAGATATCCCCGTGTTTCATAGAAAATGTTAGGTGTAGTTGAAGCTACTGTAATCAGGGCAAAACTCTTACAGGAGCAGTTATCTTTAAATTATCTTTTAGTATGTTATTGATGAGTCTATACTTTTCTATTAGTCTTTATATTTGGTTAATGTGTTTTCCTTTTCTGAACTTTTCTACCTTGTGAATGTTTCTACATTTTTACGTGTCCCTTTCCATCTTTCTACCCCCAACAACCTGATGCTCTATAAAGGTTATCGTTATTTTTGTAGCGCATATCTTTCTATAAAACATCTCTAATTTATCCTCCATTCTAATCAGACTACCAAACAACTGTCTGATTACTAGATTAACATGGACCCCTTACTGGATAGATTCTCAAAAGAATAAAAAATTAACACCAATTATATATTGTTTTCAACACCACTGTCTACACCAAATTAAAGTTTTAAGGTTAAAAAGTACCCCTTTAAAGAGACAGTGCTATATATTTATTGCTCTACTCTGCAATGCAGCTCTACTCTGCAATGCAGCCCCCTCCAGCACAAGAAAGGCAAATGCTTGGTGGAGAGGGTGGGAAGCATCTGTTCAGAATAGCCCCTGGGTACTATGCTGCATATTTACTAAAGTGCGAATCGGCTAACGATAGCACAAATTCGCCAGCGTGACATTATTTCATTACTTCGCCGATTTACTAATGGGTGCTGGCGTAAATTTGCTAGTGAAGTGGACCTACTTTAGCACTACTTTGCACCCTTACGCCGGTCGAAGTTGTGCTATTGCGAAGGGACGTAACTACGCTAATTCACTAACTTGCGCATTTTACTGAATGTTACCTCTTATGCCAGGCTTTACTTCGCCAGGTCAGACCAGGCGAAGTTCATTACAATAGATAGGAGTTTGTCCAAAAATAGTTTTTTCTAAGTCCCAAAAAATGCTGGCGTCTTACTTTTTTAAGGGTGATAGTATGAAAAATAGCATAAATATTTTTGGGGGTACCCTCCTTCCCCCCCTACATTTCCTAACATATGGCATCTCAACGATACAGTGGGCACATGTGTAGGGCAATAGAACACCTTTATTTTATTATTTAAAGGTTTCCAGGGCTTGTGTAGTGTAATGTAGTTGCTGCAGCACATCCGTCCATTATATTCTAATTTCGCGCCGTATGCAAATTAGGCATCACTAGCATAACTTCACTTTGCCTGACGAAGTAATGGTAGCGCAACTTCGCTACCGTTCACCTCCCTGAGCGCAACTTCGCATTTTAGGGAATATGCGCAGTGCCGGCGAAATTACGCCTGGCGAAGTGCAGCAAAGCTGTTTCTGGCGCAACTTTGGATCTTAGGGAATTTGCCCCATATGTGTGCTGCAGAAACATTTTGGCCCACACCCAACCAGAACCCACTATCTGTGCCCACATTTCAGCTTGCACCCACCTGAATCGCATGTAAATCTGTGGGTCCTGTGGCTACCCACACATCACTAATGTGAGTCAGTAGAAAAGAAGATGCGGAGCTACTAGGGGCATCTTCATTGCTGGTCATTGGGCTGGTTCAGAAGCCTACAAAATAAAGTGAAAGCACTTCTAGCCTTATTCGTTGTTAAAGGGGTTGTTCACCTTTGAACTAATATGATGTGGAAAGTAATATTCTAAGACAACTTGCAATTGTTTTTTTCATCAGAAAAGTTTCTCAGCAGATTTTTGTGTTCATTGCTTAGAGTGACCAATCAGCACCTTTAAAACTAGACAGCTCATATGGAATCATATGGGG
This sequence comes from Xenopus petersii, assembly GCA_038501925.1. Taxonomy (NCBI): domain Eukaryota; kingdom Metazoa; phylum Chordata; class Amphibia; order Anura; family Pipidae; genus Xenopus; species Xenopus petersii. The sequence continues at coordinate 52,042,336 of CM076679.1, forward strand.
GTTTCTATTAGAATCCCCCAAATTGAAGAACTAAAGGTTAAAGGAGAACTAAATCCTTAAAATCAATATGGCTAGAAATGCCATATTTAATATACCGAACTTATTGTACCAGCCTGAACTTCAAACCTGTCACAAGGGGTCACCATTTTGGAAAGTGTCTGCGACATTCACATGCTCAGTGGGCTCTGAACAGCTGTTGAGAATTTAGGGGAAAATGTTGGTCTGTAATTTATTGATGCTCCTTTAAGCAGGTCAGAAATTGTGATAAGCTGAAGAAAGCGCTGTGGCTTTTGTTTGGAATATGAAAAACAGCTCACTAGCCATACACACAGGCTACAACAATGCCAAATAAATCTACCATCCACCACCCATTAAATAATTTTACTATAAATCATATTACCACAGCTGCCATAGTTACTTAGCAGTTTTTGTGTTTTTGAAGTGGGTTGTGCAGCAAGGTACTGTATATATTGGTTATAATGGTAATATTTTTATATTGGTCACACTCAGATTTCAGGAATTGGCAAATGCAAGATATATTTCTTGGATTATTTTCACTATACTCTATATACTCCTGTGTATTATTAAGAGCTATATATACTGAACAGCTGCATATTTCCAGCGTTCTCTTTTTCTCACACTTTCTTTCCATCACTCCCTCTCCACATGTTGACAGGAGATTACGTTACAAACATTAGCAATGCCCAAGGGTGGCTGCCTCTTTTTAGACTACAGGTTCAGTCGCTGATCTGACAAGGAATTACGCCACACACAATAATAGACAGCCACTAAATACAATACCACTTTAAAGGAAACTATACCTCTGGAATGAATACCTAACCACCGAAATGTTTATATTATATTAAAGAATCGAACCAAACTGGAATACGTACTGTATACCAGTGCATGATATTCATTCTCACTACACTAGTCACATACAGCTAAAATTGAGGCTATCGATTGTCAATATTAGTATTTCATATAATTTTACGGTTTCCTTTTCCCTGTTCCGCAAAAACAAAACAATAAGGTGGGTCTCTCTACAGAGTTATCCCTATTGGGTGTAATTGTAACTTGTCCACCGACAGCAAAGTTGTATGTACTAGCTGTATCTGAAAGCAATTGTAGAATCTCAAACTGTGCAGTCCATATAGACCAGTTGGTGTGAGTTGAAATGCTCAGTTTGCATGAAAACCTTTGGTTGCTGGACTGGAGAGGCTGAACTAGAAGAACCAAGCCTAAATCATTAGATCAGTAGTGAAAGTAAGCAACTATCTTCTCTTCTCTCTCCCTTCTTACCCAGCCATGTAGCCAGTCACTGACTTGGCCCTGCATAGTCTCATATTGTTAATGGCAGTGGGCATATAAAACACTGTTCTTTGTAAGCTTGGGTCATTTACTAACACTAGGGAAATCTGCAACTGAGTGGTAACCTGTTGCAGCCAGTGATTAGCTGTGTTCAGAGAGCTGCAAAACCCAACCCAAAAGCCAACATTTGATGGTTAGCCATAGATTATTACACAAAGGCAAATTTGCCCAGTTTTAATAAACTCTCTCTTTAACTGAATCTTTTGTTTGAATTGCTGCAGATGATGATGGAAAAGTGCTTGTAGCCAGTATTAGCAATCAACTAATTTTGCTTAAAGGCGCTGGTTCACCTTTATGGTAACATTTATTCTGTTATAGAACGGCCAATTCCAAGCAACTTTTAAATTGGGTTTCATTATTTATTTATTTTTATAGCTTTATAGTTATTTCCCTTTTCTTCTGACTCTTTGCAGCTGTTAAATGAGCGTTGCTGACTCCCTTCTAAAAAACAAATGATCTGTAAGGCTACAAATGTATTGTTACTGTTCCTTTTAATTACTGGTCCTTCTATTCAGGCCCTCGCCTACTCATATCCCAGTCTCTTATTCAAATCAATGCATGGTTGTTAGGGTAATTTGGACCCTAGCTACCAGATTGGTTAAGATGCAGATTGAAGAGCTGCTGTATAAAAAGCTAAATAACTCAAAAACCTTCAATAATAAAAAATGAAAACAAATTGCAAATTGTTTTAGAATATCACTCTCGACATCATACTAAAAAAGTTATCTCAAAGGTGAACAACCCCTTTAATAAAATTGTTACTCTTGATACCTCTCTAATAGCTCCTTGTTTAACAGTCAAAATATTTTTTTTACTAAACTCCCGAAAGTCACGAAAAATACGTGATTTTTTAAATAAAATCTGACTTTTGAAAAAAACACGAATTTTTCAGAATTTATTAAACCCCGAGGATGGAAAAGTCTGAATCTGAAAATCTGGCATCTCAGACCTGTGAGGTTGCATATAAGTCAATGGGAGAAGTCCCAATGATTTTTTTATGTTTGGGTTTCAGGCAATACCCCAAAGTTTTCGGAGTTTTTGGGTGAAAATTACAAAAAAATTGTGAAAATCGTATGAAAAAGTCTGAAAAATTAGTGAAAATCTGATTTTTTCCTGCAAAGCAGATTTTCAGGACAGGAAAATGTAATAATAAATAAGCATAAAAAAACCCAAGCGGATTTGATCGGAGTTTGTAGCAGAAAATGTTGAGATAAATTTGGACTTTGATAAATAACCCCCCAAATGTATATTTTGAAGCTGAACTTCACTAAATGTAGTTATATATAATTGCAACCTGAGTTAAATTTTTGATCACTAAATTAACTTTTCACACTTTCCCTATATTTTCCCCTTAAAATACATTTTCTAATGCAAAAATAGTGTCAATATCTTTACAACTGTCTTAGGACTAGAACTCAATGTGTCTGAGCACTATTTGTAATGAGTCTGTGTACTCACACAAGTAAGAACAGGACTGAGGTTTAAATCACTTGGGGGGGGGGGGGTGTATTGCATTATCCATTAAATGGCATATACCCTGGGGCCCTATTTATTTTGCTTTGTAAAATTATTTACCCTGAAAATGTGGTATAAAAAGTAGTGCAAAATAAATGGTGATTTTATAAAGTTGTGTTTTCTTTTTAGCTGCCCAATTGCCACATTTAATGCAATTTTTTATATTTATGGTGCAGGTGAATGGGAAAAATGTAGTGGTCAATTAAATTCCCAGCGTAAAAAAAAACATTAAAAAGCTGATAGAAAATACATAGCATTTATAAGCAGACAGTTGTTTATGTTAGAAATTTACACAGAAAATATTTATGCCAATTTTAGACTCAGAATGGTTTTACACAGTGATGCCTATACTGTAGATCAGACAGAGATGTGTGGTGCATTTGGTCACCATTTTTTTGCAGAGTATGATTAACAGGCCCCTATATACAATCCTTGGCTGTCTTTGAAGGGGTCTTACCAACTCTTGGGGGCAAATTTACTAAGCGGTGAAAATTTGCCAGCGACGGCTTTGCAGGCAGCACAACACTTCGCCAGGCGAAAATTCGCTCAGACAATGCTAATTCACTAACGTGCAAAGTTGCGTCCAGAGCGCCAAACAATGGTAAAGTTGTGCTAGCGTTAATTAGTTAGTTGCGTTGACTAATTTGCATATGCCGGAAAGTTAAAGTTGAATGGACGTATATGTTGCAGCAAATACATTACATTACACAAGCCCAGGGAAGCTTAATAAAATAAAATAAAGTTGTTATATTGACCTACACATGAGTCCAGTGTATAGTTTATGTGCCATATGTTAGGAAATGTAGGGGGGAAGCCGGTTACCCCAAAAAATGTATGCTCTTTTGCAGTCTATCACCCTGAAAAAAGTAAAAGACGCTAGCGTTTTTTGGGACTAAATTTTTAGGAAGTCCATCTACTCTATTGCACTTCCCTGGTATGAGGCAAGTCTTGCGCAAGAGGTAACGTTCAGTAAAATCTGCATCTTCCTGGCGATTGCGAATGAGCGCCAGCGTCAGACGCTTTTGCTAGTGAAGTTCCGCCTGCTCCCGTCACACTGGAGAATTCTCACCAGCGTTAGTCACTTCATCCTATAGTAAATTTGCCCTTTTGAGGGGTCCTGCATTTACTGGATCTATTTTGATGTGTATTAATCAACTGAAGGATTATGGTGAACTCTTTTTGCCTACACAACTTTTTTGAAAACTAATACAAATTTTGTAAGGGCATAAGAAGCCTGAATCTGTACTATTACATTGGAATTGCTCAATGCTATTCTCATCAATGTGCAGGAAACACTTTAGCAATCTGTACCTTCGATACAGTTCACAATTCAGTGACTTATATTGTGCATCCTCTTTTACCAGAAAACTGCAGAACTATGTGAATGAAACATCCTTTCACTAAGAGAAAAAAAACTTGACCAATCTTGAAATTATAGGTATTCATTAGGAAAAAATATTTTTTTACATGAATTAACCTTATTGTGTCATTGTATTTGTTTTCATTGGGAAAAAACTCAATAAAAGTAGGGAAAAATGGAGAATAAGTATTTTTCAGGATGCCTACTGGCTACAGTTGCATTCTGTGATTCTGTTACTGTAAATTCATATTAAAATTGTAGTATATGTTCTATTTTTTTTATTTAAGCTTTGGTCCTTATAACATTTTGTGCAATGGTGTGGCTTGCGCAATCATGGCGTATGATATGAATATTTTCTTCATTTTCTTTTATTCTGCCTGAAAAATGAAATCCATATATAATCATATTAGCCTTATTCATATATACCTTTTGCTTTTGGGGATAAATTACACGGCCAATTGCACATTTGATGATGGTTATATGAGACAGGCACATTTGGATGCAGAACACAGGTGCCCCAGTGCACCTTTATAGCAATTAGCGTCATGTTCATGGTTATTCAATCATGAATTGCACAGATCTATATAACTCCCCTGATAGTTTGCCTGCTTTACAGTCTCCTTAACCATAAACCTGTGTACGTCCTCTCATTATAACCAGGCTATTTTGAGTAAAACTCTACAGACACACAACTTACTTTTGCTCTCTAGTCCTAAATATAGGAACATGATTGTGTTCATTTATAACATGGAAAGAATTTTGTTTGTTTTGCTTTTCATCACGTGTTTTACTGGTTTAACTTAACACAGGATAATCAATAACTAAGTAGTAAAATATGTTCAGTATTTAAAGTGGGAGGTAGTTGAATATTTTACTACCCTTGAAGTGATTTCTTTTTTTGCCAAGGGATTTCCCCTTAAGTGATTTTTTTGTGCACTATGGAATGTTTCCTGTGGCATAAACTAGTACAGTGTTTTATTGCTTTTAGTGTATTCTGTTGTAACCCTTTTGCTTGGAGATGTGTTAAAATTATTAGCCCCCATCAATCTTATTTTCATTGGTGATAAAGTAGTTAGCTCTGTTTCTCTGCTGAGTTTACCTTTATCTCCAATGAACATTACAGGATCTGTATTCTCAGAAGGCTCAGAAAAACAAATTCAGATTTACAAGGCAGTAAATGCAGGGTAGTAAAGTGGTCCCATGAACCATTCCTGCTTTCAAACAAGAGGCCATAACAGAGCACCTTCTCAACTAATGACCTAAGATACTTTCTAAACCAGCTTAATTGTATGTTTAATGTGTAATGAATGTGTGATTGAGTCACAGTTTATTAATGTCATTCCGTTAAAGAAACCATAACACCAAAAAATGAAAGCATTTTAAAGTAATTAAAATATAATGTACTGTTTCCTTGCATTTCCTTCAAAAACACATCTATAGTTTACATAAACAAGCTGCTGTGTAGCCAAGGGGGCAGCCATTCAAGATGTAAGTTACGTAGCAGATACTGTAACAAGAGCACTCTGCAGAGTACCATTGTATTACATTATAGAGCTTATCTGTTATCTGCTAAGTAACCTGTGCCTTTTCTTCTTTTTCAGCACAAATGGTTGCTTCCATGGCTACACTATGGTAGTCTTTCTAAAGCAAAGACATAACTTTTACCATGCATGGCAACAGTACATTATATTTTAATTACTTTAGAATGCTTTTATTTTTTGCTGTTACTTTAAGATCTATCACTAGTAGTCTAGATATATACAATGTCATATATACTGTGAACAGGCAGTCCCTGGTTAACATACAAGATAGGGTCTGTAGGTTTGTTCTTAAGTTGAATTTGTATGTAAGTTGAAGCATATGCATTTACTTATTAAATGCAATAAGACAGATGTTTGTCTTAACATAGTATTTATTTTTACCTTTCTGTGCATATTTATTTTTACCTGTCTGTGCTCTGCAGTTGACAACACACACCAGAGAGGATTGGGACAGGTGTTTTATTAAAGCTAATAAAGGTAAAGCAAACTACAGTATGTTACTGTTATGGCCCCCGTCTGTAAGTATAAGTAAGTCAGGTATATGTAACTCGAGGACTCCCTGTATAGTATTGTAATTATAATAATAAATACAATAATTATACTAATAATAATAATGTTGAAGGAAAAATATTTATTACTTATTGTATCACTATTCAGTCTCTAATGGGAACTTTATCAAGACCTTGATCTGAGAAGTGTTGATAATGTAATAAATATATTTTGTTGTACATATAATCTTCAAAGAGACCCAGGACAGAGTGCAGTACTTTTGATCTCTCTTTTACAATATATAATTACATATTTTTATTAAGTTGAAGATAACATGCTAAGCATCTGTTTATCTGACATCTCATTTCAAGACACATGCACAATGTGTGCAAGAAAACAAAACTTTCCACCTTTTTAATCCCAATGCAGATTTGTATGTGCAGCATGCTAGCCTAACCCTGAAAGTAAAATCTACTCAAGGCAAATGTTACTTCTAGGGCTCCCTTGCATCTGTGCACCTTTACTTTGCATCTTCCTCACCAGTGGCAAGAAGACATGAACCCCACAGTATAAGCATTTATGTCTGATGTAGTTATATATATATATATATATCTAAAGATTTTTTTTACTATATGGAAATAAAACTGCAAAGACATTGAAATAATTATAATACTACATCAAACAATCAAGGTAAATAAAAGTTAATCATACAATAAAAAAGTCTTCAACGCAAGTGATTTTAACAGTAACAGATATATGATTGTCTTAGTCCTTTGCCTGCTCTTGTTATAACAATAGTTGTATATGTTTCCCAAATGTGCCTGAAATATCAGTGTTCTGAATAAATGATAATGTTGGAGGAGGAATAGAAGATGACCCTACCCAACCATATTTTCAACCAACACCATAAAATCAAATGCTATAAGTAAGGTCCAGTGCAGTTGTACTTGACTGTATTTTACTTATACCATATACACAACACCCTTTCTGTATTTTTTGTTGTATTCCAGAATTATCATGGCTTATTATTGTTGTAAACACAGGGCTATTTGTTTCTGTAAGTATCAAAACAACTTCAGCCCTCATTCTCTCTGACGCCTCTAAATAATGTACCACATGTCAAACGAATGTAGCACATTGGTTTGACTCCTTTAAACTTCCCTACAATTTCTGCTTATGAGGTTGAGTAGACCTATAGTTTATCTGTTTATGAACATGAAAATCTTTCCACAAAGTAAGAAGTAGGGCCCAACCTAGAAATCCCTTTATTTGTGCAGATCCAGGCACCTGAGCATTAGCCAAACTGTGCAACTATTTTAGATATATTTTCCATTCAGAAAACTCTGAAAGCCAAAAATGCTTTTAACCATTTTGCTACAGAAAGCATTTGCATTCTTTCACTTGATGGGCCCCCATAATACTGAGTATTGTTTCACAACAGAAACTGAAGTAAAAGAACATGTAAAATGTTTTATAGACTAAAAAAACAAGAAGAACAGAAGTCAGCCAGAACACCCAACCCAGAACTGCAGAGTATAAAATGACATATTGCACCTTTGAGAAAAGTGTAATTAATACATTAATTACACCTAGTCATATAAAAAAAAAACTTACCTTGTACCAGTGATAGAAAATCATTCATTGTGTTTACTGAGTAACTGATATTATGTGACTCATATATAATTAGTTGATAGTAACTGGCAACAGAATAAACTAAAGCCAAGCCAGATAGTATTTGCTCTGACATAGCAACAGAATAATCAGAAATGTTTAGTGGTTCCCTGCACTGTTAGCTCTGATGGTGCTAATATAAATATTGTAGAAACATGCTTCTGTTTCGTGCTTTTAGCTTATTATTTGGTGTTTTTTCCTTCTGCACTCCCATTGATTATTTTGATATAATTGCCAATATGATGTCATGAAAACATTCTACAAAATGTTTGAGCTTATGATTTATCCAACAAAGCTAATTTTATGTCTGCTTTGATGTTTTTCTTTTAATAAAATAAATTGTAAAATATGTTGCATTAGTTGGCAAACATGTGCGGGCAGATTTATTAAACGGCGAAGTGGCAGTCGCTAGTAAAAATTCCATCCGCGGGAACATCGCCACAGGCGTAGAGGACAATTCGCCAGAGAAAGAGACCATTATTGTTTCGCACCCAATGGCCAGTCAAATTTTTGCTCAGACGAACCATCTTTATTCCCGCAACAGTGCGAATTTTACAGACGTTTCCTCTTTCGCCAGAGTTTCCTTCGCCACCTTAGACCTGGCAAACTGATAAGATGAAGCTACATCCTCCTCTATCTTATGTCAGTGACATCATATCCTGTATGCCAGAAAGTCATAAGAGTTCTAAAAAAACTCTGGTGTTTTTTTCATATTTTGAAAGAGGGATTTCCTTCAAAAGTTATAACTATTAAAGATTTTTGTGTGAACAATTTTTTTTTACCCAATTTGAGGGGCATGCCACATTTGTTTTAGGGTGGGCTCATGTCTAGACATTAGAGGATCTCTTTTTTCTTTATTTTGCTTCTTTGGACATCTGTAATAATAAGTGCCCACTGCAAGCATTTGCACCAACATCTCTAATAAAGACAGCATATATGTAGCCACCCTATTCAAATTGACCTAAGCGTAACAGTACTAAATAAGTTTCGCTAGGCAAAAATGAATGTGTAATGCTTGCGCTGATGAATTAACTAGCGAAACTTCGCCAGCGATTGGCTACAGAACTTTGCATTTCAGTGATATAGCGTAGGGTTACCGAATTTACGCCTGGCAAAGTGGCGCAAAGTGTGGCAAAGCCTTCGCTGACTAAATTTGCCCTTTATGAATTTGCCCCGTTCTGAAGATATAGTGTATGCACTTTTAGCCCTGTTTGAGTAACATGAAGTCCATATGTACTAAAAACTGTCATTCACCTAAGGGGAAAAAAGGATGATAATTACGTCAGAAGTGTTGATTTTAAAAGGGAATGCTTTTTTTTGTAATAGGAATGGGAAAATAAAGTCATTACATATTGTGACTTGTAATTGTAAACCAAGAAAAATGACAGTCTGAAAAGGGGTTGGCTTTTATTTTCAACCTACTTCACATCTAAATGCATTATTCGATTATGCTTGTCAATCAGATTTACATATCATTAATCAGCTTATAAATGCAACTCACAAAAGTGCAGATTAAAAAATAATTATGATGTATGCGCCAAGGAAAACGGCATAGGAACCTTGGTTCTAGCAGTACCACGGAACAGGTATTTTCATTATATTCAGGGGCGGGTCTAAAGGTGGCAATAGAATTGAAAGCAAATTTTCATACTATATTCGATATGTGTATGTTGGGAAAAGAACTGATATCGGCAGAAGACTTGGATATTGGCAATCGGGCTGGACGGAAAAATTTCGATTGAAGGCACCCTAACATCGGCCATTATTAGTGCTGAATTGTCAGATACAGGTAGAAAATAGAAATAGAATGCCACCTGTATCTGACAATTCAGCTCTACACGTGTGTATTGAAATGAACGATCTTTCCTTGGAAAGATCTTTTCCAAGAAAGATCGTAATTATTATGTCTATGGCCACCTTCAATGTGGAAAATCTCCCTTGATTAGTTTTTACCATAACTTTTAGGTTTTGTTTATATAATTTATATAGAAACCTTTTGCAACACCTACTTCCAATGATTTACAACACCTCCTTCCAGATATTTAAAATGGATCCTCATGAAATTAGTTTCTTGTTTTGTGTCAGAAGTATAACAGCAATGCTGTTTCAGAATCTGATATTAATCAAGGAGGCGCAACAGATTGGTATGACTTTGATTATGATTTTAAGGTGCTGAGTGATCAACATTTTTTACTGATGTCTCCTTCAGTCTTTCACTACATCATAGCTGTGTTTGTTACATACTAGGAAAGTTTCTAACTTGGGTCCTGTCAGGATTGTGCAGCTATCGACCACGTGGCCTTAAAATGCCAGCATCTGGAATGCAACAGTGTAAAGGAACGTGTATTTGTTTAAAGAGGAAAAAAAGAAGGCAAAAGTCCATTTAAAACTTGTTAATAAGTAATCAGAAATTCAACACAGTCCTACTGGAGGGAGGCTAAGTGGTCATTTATTTGCTGTCTTCAGAATCCAAAATATGCAGCATTGCCTTGCACGCAATAGGAACTCAAAGAAGGTTGTAATTTGGTTGTGATCACGTAACAGTCATTTCATAATGCAGCAAGTTAAGTTATAGAAAGGTAGAATGGAGATTGTAAAATCTTCTATTCTTGTCAGCATAAGTCTATTGGCACACAAGCAAATGTGCACAGATCCAGGAGAACTGTATTCTAGTTATTGTCAATATTTATGGATTATGGATTAAATTACAATGACCTGACAGCACTTGATGCCATTAGCCTTACCAGTAATTGGCTGTTTTATCTCTTTCATTTTAAATGGCAGTGACAAAATGTGTTTTGTCTATACAGAGCAAATCATCACGGTATTGTATTTAAAGGGGCAAACTCTGTTTCAGGTATTAATAACCCACAGCAACCAATCAGATGTGTACTTTGATCATAGTAACTACAAAAAGTCAGTAGGTTTGAATTGCTGATTGGTTATTATGCTTTAACAGACCTAGAGAAACATTTGCACCTGCATTCCATCACCATTTCCATGCTTCTTTCTATGGCAATTTGAGTCCTCTCTGCAGCATTTGGAGGCCTCTCTGCATCAAATATTTGATTTATTAAACATGGTCCACATAATTCATTGAGTGTAAGACACTCTGATATTAGCTGAAACCCAGTGACATGCCAGCATATGCCATAAATAAGCTGTAATATATACTGTAACCCTTATATGTGGTACTTAATTATGTCACGGGTGTCACATAACTGAAAATGAAATCTCAGACACAAAAAGAGGAGAGTGAATCCCTGATCCCATGTTTATAGTCATAAAAATGCTAAGCTGCCATATCCAAGTCAAGGTAAACCCCATATGGTGGTCCTAGCTATTTGGCTTTCATCAAATTTATTCATAGGTTGGATCCTCCCTCTCTGGTCTCCTAAGCAAAGTTGTGGTCTTACAAACTAATCTACAAGTAGCAAACTACTATCAAAGACCATTATTACCCCTTACATTTGCACTGGTGCAGTAACTCATAGCAATCATTTGGATAACGTAAAAAATAAAAAAAATGTGAATTCAACCTGTAAATTATTTCCCTACTAGCTGCCTACTGTTTCGTCTACCCGAGTTGTGTATATTGCCACTCTATATTCATATTTACTGAAGAATGCTAAGCTTTACTATGAAGTTCTCTTCACTCTTAAATGGTCTTACATCTTGGCAAAGTCCAGCAAACACAAATCTTAATCTTCAATGGTTTGTGGAACATTCTGTCTGCGTCTCCAGTCTCTACAGATCTCTCACATAACCAGGAAGTTAGGACACACCTGTGATTGTATTTATGAGCAGACAGGAGGAAAGAAACTTGAACAGGGAACAAAAGGATCTCTTTAAATTGTAACTAAACACCATTAGAAGGTTCCAAAATCATGTATAGTTCAGTATCGTCTCTATGTCAATATTTGCTCCCTCCATCTCCAAATCAAATATTACTTGCAATCATCTTCTCTTGTTTTTCGAGTAGCAAGCTGAAAAGTGAAAACATTTCTAAATGGACGTTAAAGATTTTATTTCCTTCTATTAAAAGCCCGATGACAACAACAAAAAAGTAAGGAATGCATCTATATTTTAATCAATGCTTTTAGCATGTTCTTTTATAAATGATGTGATACAGTATATTCATTTTGTTTTGTGTATGCAGAAGACCCAGTTATTGTAACAGCTTGACTGGATTTCAATTAGTAACCTACAGGTTACAATGCAGTTTATTATACCACTGTACTGTATGAACAGACTGCTAGGAATCTGTTTCGATCCATTTGGTATCCTTGCATTACATTAATCTGGACATACTGTAGGTGCTCATTGTTAGCCTTCAGTCTGGCTATAAAAACTCCTACTCTGCACTCACTCACTTCCAATCAAGCTTAGTTGCTATGATTCCTGCTACTGTTGTTCTCTGGTTCCTGCTTCCTTGGTCCTGTCCCCTGTGTGGCTTCTTGGTTTTGACCCTGGCTTATTCCTGACTTCTAGTTTGCCTCAGGATCCTACAGTTCTTATTTGGTTCTGACTTGGCCTGCCTACTACATTCAGCTGTTTCCTTACTCAGTCCTTTTCCGGGATATACCTTTGGCTAACTTACCTGCCCATATGGGAGTCACTGTATTCTTGTGCAGTAAATCCTGGATGCACCCGAGTAGTTGAGGGCCAAAGGTGGTTGTTATAGACAGAAGATTACCCCTAGACAGGAATCTATATACCTCTACTTCCCTGGGGTTTGGGTTTGCCATAAATGGCATTAATCCACTGGCTGTTAAAATCTAAATTTTTAAACTTTTTCCAAAGGTTCTGTTTTCATCCTTAACATGCCAGGAATTATGGTTATAAATGGTGACTCCCTCAAAGCATGGTCTAATAGAGGGAATTGAAGGCTGCCCTTAGTATTTCAGTATTTCTGCAAGCCGAGACGTGTAATTCTTAGAATTGGGAAGCTATCCTAATATCTATCCTCTCTTATTACACTCCTTTATTTTCCTTTAAGCCTTTCAATTAATCAACTTTTTATACCTTATTGGTGCTTTGTTATTTGTTATAGAAATTATTCACCAGACACCAATCTTATAGCTCATCACAGGGACAATGAAAAGACTTTTCTTTAAAATCCCTTTCATCATAAAATAGATTTTACATCAAGGAATAAAATTTATAAGGTATAATTTGTAGATACAATTTGAATGCCTTAAACTTATTACTGACAACGCCCTCACAAAACAATATTGAGTAGTTATGAGACAGTTGGAAAACAAATACATTGAAACCAAATTGTCCCTCACACAGGCATAATGTCTGCTCCTTTGGACAATGGTAAATGATTGCCAGTTTTATATTTGGAAGGCCCATGACACAAGAGGAGTATCCATATCAGTGAAGAATGCCTGGAGGTGGACTTGTAGCAAGTACAAGGACAAGTACTTGTCCAAGGGGCTGTTCACCTTCCAAACACTTTTTCAGTTCAGTTGTTTTCTGATTGTTCACCATAAATAAAGATGTTTTTTCAATTACTTTCCATCTTTTATTTTTACTGTTTTCCCCAAATTAATGTTTAAAGTTAATGTTCATGTCTCTAGTGTCTCAGTCTGGCAGCTCAGTAACCCAGATTCAGATTCTGAACTGTTACAATTTGCTACATTTTGTTGATACATTTCTCAGCATCTGTGGAATATTAGCAACTATTCAATTCTAAGAGCTGCTTTTAATGAAAATCAGGGATTCTGCTCAGCAGGGTTAAAGCTAACAAATGTATAGACTAAATGTATCAATTTAAAAACAGTTAAAGAGTCAGTGACCCCCCCCCCAGAGCTGCTTTAGAAGGTGAAGAATTAAACTTTATACTAGAAAAACTGGCTCAAATAGAAAGTAATTGGAAAAAGTATTTATTCTTGGTGAACTATCTGAAACCAACTGACCTGAAAAAAGTGTTTCAAGGTGAACGACCCCTTTAATTTAAATACAAAATAACATCTATCATACTCATTTTACATATTCTTTATGTAGGTTTCAGGATAAGGTGTTTATATTGTCCAGAAAACACTTTTTTCATAAAGTGGTAGAGTCCTGCAGCGGGTCGGGTACCCGCGGGTACCCGCGGGTTACCCGCAAAAACCTGCGGTACCTGGCGGGTTGTGCTAAGTTCCAGATGCGGGTATACCCGCGGGGCGGTGATTCTGAGGGTGTGCAGGTCCTGGGTCGGGCCGCGGATCTTCTCATTAACGATATTTGCACCTTTTTCTGGTCACGCCGTATCCCGATGACGTCACTTCCGGTTTACAATGAATGTACTTCCTGTTTTACTTATTTTTTCCTTATCATATCGACTTCTGATGATGTTACTTCCGGTTTCTAATGACAGCACTTCCTGTTTCCTGATGGTCAGCGGGTCGCGGGTCCGGGTTGCGGATAAGGTACTTGCGGGTCGGGTCGGGTAGCGGGTCCAAGCGGGTAAAAATGCGGGTTGCGGGTCCGGGTTGCGGGTGCGGGTTGCGGGTACGGGTCGGGTACGGGTCCCAAAAAATGGACCCGCGCAGGACTCTATAAAGTGGTACAATAAAGAAGCTATTTTTTTTTATAAATATCATCAATAAGTTCGATGTCACTCCAAGCATCTTTACATATACAACAGACCTATTGATGTAAGAGGATTTAACACAAGCTGCATTGCCAAACAATGTTTCCAATTGAAATGTCCTCAGGTAGAACTGTCATTGACAGTCCCAGTGGAGCTATTGCTGATGTTTTGTTTAAAATATATTCTATGAGAAAAATGTTTAGTTGTATAAAGTCATGTTCGTGAAGGCTGCACAATGCTTTTGGAAGATCCAAGCACATCTGCATACCTCAATCTTCAAGTCTAGACTGAATCTCACACAGGTTATACTCTGAAAATCTTGTGCAGCAATTACTCAAAATATTCTTCTTATCTAAAATATTTAGGTTCTGAAGATCAGGGGATGGTATGAAGAGCCCTATACTAAAATCTACTAAAGTGTATTACTATTAGGAGTGAAGACACACAGAGCTAGAAGTAACAGCTACAAAATTCCCCAAAAATACCCTGCCATAGACAATAATGAGAATTGCCTCTGCTAAATAACATGCAAGGGGAATGTAATTAAAAATCGCAAGTGTTATTTAAAGTGGCGTTTTTGCAAATGTTTAGCACTGCTCACAATGTAAAATCATTTGCTGATGAATATTACATTGTTCACTATCGCTAAGCAAAGGTTAATGTTAACACCTAAATAACGCTTTGCAATTTGTGAACTTTTATTACATAGACTGCTCATGTTCTGTAAAGTCACTTGTTTGCAAACCTTGCAAGGAAATCGTTGAGGTCTCTAATCGGTCAAAAAGCACACAAACATGGTTGCAAACATTCTCAAATGTGTTCCTGAACATTTTTAGCACTAAGGAAACATATTACATTCCCCCAGTAGTGTATTAGCAAAGCCAATTATCACTATTGTCTATTTTGTAGCCATGGAAAGTAGCTGCTATGAGTAGCTCTGTGTATCTTCACTCTTAGGGCAGAGACACATGGTCAGATTCGGGGAGATTAGTCGCCCAGCGACAAATCTCCTCTTCTTCAGGGCGACTAATATCCCTGAACTGCCTTCCACTGGCTAGAATGAAAATCACCAGCGGGATGGAACTCGGATTGCTTTGTTTTGCGAAGTCACCTGAAGTTTCCTTGTGAGGCAACTTCGGGCGGCTTCGGAAAACGAAGTGCTCCTATTGCCATACTGCCAGTGATTTTCATTCTAGCCGGCGGAAAGGCAGGGGAAGGCAGTTCGGGGAGATTAGTCGCCCTGAAGAAGAGCTACTAATCTCCACGAATCTGACCGTGTGTCTCTGCCCTCAAACTTCACCCCACCCCGTCTAATTCCTACAGTGAGTTCTGGGAGAGAGTCTGTGACTCACTGAAAAATATGGCAAAGTCCTGGTTTTTGAGTGGACTTTCACAGATTTCGAAAGGGGGTTTCAGGTCTCTATAGACCAATGTAAAGATCCATTAGATATGTATATTTGTCTCAGCCCTGTAAGCTTTAAAACTTGTTTTTCCAATCTCTGTATGTCGATTTACTGGCATAACTTGACAGTATCAACAGTAGCTTGACAATCAAAACTTACTGTACAATAGTGTTTTTTATATGGAGGAATATACAAATTGTCTTGTCTAGTGGATTTGCTGACAATGTTTCAGCATTTGAAAAAGGGACCTTAGATGGATTTCATTCACAGTACTTGTCATATATCAAACAAGTTACTAAATCCAAAACTTCTGTGTTACATAGAAATGGCCCTTCTGTATTTCTCTTTCTACTTACTACATCCTGTATTGTCACGTGACATCATTTATCCGCGTCTTTGTGTGTGAAATGCACTGCAAAAATATAAAAAGAATGAATATAATCACTGTTTGTTTTTTGTAAATGACAAGGGAACATTACTTTATGCTTCAGCCAACTTAGTATTTTTATAAAGTATGTGTGTTTTTTTTTTTTGTGGGTGACAAAGTGACATTTAATTATGCTGTGAAACATAGGAGCTGAGGTGGATTCCCAGACTAAGAAAGGAAGTGGACTAAGTCCCATGGGAAAGAACTGGTGGCCAGTTCATAAGACCGTGTAATCATTCTGATGCCAAATTATGCAGGGTTTATTTAATTCCTCAAACCACACTTTGCTAACCTCTATAACACAACTTGTGTCTTTTAGTTTTATTTCTCTTAGTTTGCTTGCAGAGTTAGAAACATTTCATTCCATACATCTGGCCATTATTTGACTCATTTGACATGTCATTGAGCAGCAGGTATTTAGTCCCCTCAGTGGTAGCTGCCTGGTGTTTAGCATACCTCTAGTGCTTGATGTTTTATACACATTTTAAACCCAAATATACAGTACTGCATAATAATAGAATATATTTATGTAATACAAGTCAGGAAACTTACACCAGGCCATAACAACCAATCAGCAAGTAGCATTTGTTGGCCAACAAACATCTGATTGGCTATTATGGATGTCTATAACTAGTGTGATGTGATGGAAAGTCACAGCTACAAGAACTCTTATAAATCACTCAATGCACTGTTATTACTAAAACAGAATGTAGCAACTAAACTCAGTTGTGCCAGTTATTAACACTGCCCAGATTTGCATCTGGGCAGTATCCCATGGTAACCAACTTTTTGCTTTCATTGTTCTATCTGCAGCTAGTTGGATGCAACCATTCACTGATTAGTTGCTATTGGTTACTGCTCGGGTGCTTTTACCCAGGCATTTAAAATTGAATGGAAATTCTTAAACTCATCCTGCTTGAAAGATCTTTGAAAAGAAGCTGTCATTTACATCAATTTAGTAAATCCAGAATTACTGTAGTGAGTGAATCACCCTATGAATTGGACAATATTAGGGTTCACACCCTCCCAGCCAGACTGTACTAATCTTAGCATTATGCACTTATTTGCACCTTGTCTAGAGTCATAAAGCTCTTCAAAATGTAGCAGGGTGCTTATAATGCCCTTGGAAACATGACCATTCAGAACACAGAGATGGAGAGAGAGAGAAAGAACTGAAGCATACGTAGCTGCAGCAGAAACAAGCCTTTCGACTTTTTCTTGTAGCCTATATAATAAAACTGCTGAAACTGTTATTCCCTCAGACAATTGATCCAGAAAATATAAGTGTATACTGGACATTTAAAGATGAACTAAACGCTTGTATTTATTTCAAATATTATTCTCAATAATTTTTGCACACAATTTAAAATCAGTAAATGCTGAAAACCAGTAACCTGCCATAATAAAACACCATGTGCAGTCAATTTAATTGACTCAATGTACTCAATGGTAACCCACAAGGGAAGAACTAGTGATCATGAATACTGTATGTAATTCATCCGTATAAATAAATAGAGTTATAGCTGCCCACAGAGAGCTTAAATTAAAATTGGGTTAAATGATGTGATTCTGCATTAAAATGAAGGCTGTATTGTATTCTTGCAATTTTGTATCTTATCACTTCCTAGCTTTATATAATATTTAATACCTGCCTTTATATAATACTCACTGTTTTTAATGGGTTTGGGGGGGTTAAAGAGTTAATTAAACTTGCTCCGTGAGAAGGAGCAGCAGTTAAAATCGCAGATATGGTGTTCTATAGAAGCTGCTTTACTGCAGGGTGCTGCCAACTTGGTAAACAGTTCATTCAGCAATTTTGTGGTTGAAAGCTTTAACATTCCAGATAAACCATACATGAGTAGGCAAACAATTCTAGTTTTGTGATTAGTCATGGAGTTATATACTAAAGCATACAGTTATAGCCTAGCATAGTACAACTTTTTTAAATATAATACATGGTATCGGAATGGTTAAAGGGTTCTTAGTGCTTAGTGATTTATTGGCGAAAATACGGTTATTTTAGATCTGTGGGACACATTTATGGTGGAATTTAAAGATATATACTAAGGTAAACAAGCTAACTAAACAGCATTTTTTATTTCTCTTCACTTAAATAGTGCTGCTAATTATATGGAATGCTACACACAAAGTTTTATATGAACATTAATTCCCTCTTAAGAGCTTACAACAGTTTTTGGTGCCTGTGGGATGCTAAAGAAGGCAACAAGGCATGAAGACAGGAGATAGCTTTATATATATAATATAATATATATATATATATATATATATATATATATATATATATATATATATATATAATCTTCAAAAATGGATCTGCACTCCAAACAATTGAATCAAAGTGATTTTTATTGAATTATCACTCATGTGTCCAACGTTTCGGCCCACATTAGGGCTTTTATCAAGGATATACTTGATAAAGGCCCTAATGTGGGCCGAAACGTTGCACACGTGAGTGATAATTCAATAAAAATCACTTAAAAAAATGTACCCCTCCTTCTATTTAAATCAGCCTTGGAGTGCGGATACTCATTGGAAAGTGTTATTTATATATATATATATATATATATATATATATATATATATATATATACACATATATACACAGTGTATATATATATATATATATATATATATATACAGTATATATATACATTATATATATATATATATACATACACACAGTATATATATATATATATATATATATATATATATATATATATATATAAAAAAAATATATATATAAATAAATAATAAATATAGTTGACTATATGTATTTTGTAAATAATAAATATAGTTGACTATATGTATTTTGTGGTCACACCCTCATTGCACCCCCGCCTAATGGTTTTAAAAAATAGTGGTGAGCACAACTTTCCCTTGTTTGTTATAGTTTTTTTATATATATATATAGATATATATATATAGATATATATACCACAACTGTCCCTAAGGCCTGTTAACTGTTTCCCCAAAACATTGTAAAGCACACCAGACCCATAACTTTATTAAACCTAATGCAATAAGGTGTTAAAGTCAGTTATGGAAAGTACAGAAAAGATTAATCAGCAGATATTATGTTTCCACAGTACTCTACTTTTCACTTATATGACACTCGCCCCCACTCGTATACACATGTTAATAGTTTACCGAAAATATCCTTGGTACATAGCATGGTCCAGACAGTATCAGCTTCCTGGTTCAGCAACCTTGGTATGTTATCTTGCAAAGTGTTTAAATATTTGGATAGGTCAGAACCTCATCAGTCTGGCTTAATATTAAATGAGTTCAGGTGAAAAAAAAAAAGTAGAAAATAAGCCTAGTATTCTGTAACTTACTTTTTTGGGCAAATAGTGGACTGCTGTGCCTTTTTAAATAAGCCCCAGACTGTTAACTTACATCAACTAATATTTAGCATTCTTATTTAAAACACCTTGATAAGCTAAGAAGGAAGATGTAACAAACCTTGATACCTGCCTTGAGCATAAGATAAAGTGACTCAAAACAAGGAGCAATCATAATGTGGAGGGAACAAAACAAGTAGTGTAAAGTCATTTGTATATGTAGGTTAAGGTATTGCTTCAGGTTGGTGTATGTTTCCCTGTTGTTGGTGGATAAATAATGTTATTTAGATGCCACCGATTCTTAAGTCTCCAAAATGTCTCTTCTCTTGCCCATACCAATACAGCTTCTTTTTTTTTTAACTGTTTTTTCCTTTGGGATAAACACAAAAGACGGTTATCAAAATAATTTCCAGCATAGTCTGAGTTACCTTTTTGTACATTATTATGTTATTTGCATACATGGAATCTGTAGAAGCTATGGGAGATGGATTTCCCTTAATTTAGAGCTTTTTAGATATTGAGTTTTTGGAACCTCAAATTATGGAAAGGCCATTTCCCATTTTTAAGAAAAAAAAAATCTGAAATCTTTCACTGATTTCCTTTTTGTTTGTTATAATAAAACAGTAGCTTGTTCTTGATTGCAACTAAGCTCCATGAATCCATATTGATGGATGAACAATCCTACTGGGTTTATTTAATAGTAAATTATTTTTATTAGACAAAGTATGGCGATCCAAATTATGGAAAGACTACATTTTTTAAGAACCGCAGGTCCTGGGCATTCTGGATAACAGTTTCCATACCTGTGTATGTACTTACTGTATTATATAAATGAACCATGCATGTTTACTTTTTTTTTATTACTGACTGTTAAAAAATTCTGCCACTCTCAGCCTGTAAGAGCTACAGTATGTCACTACCAGGTAATTTGAGGTAAATTTCAGTTGCTCACCCTTTCCATCCTACGTTCTAAGTGAAGCTGAAACAATATTTGGTGCAACATTAAGCAGAGGAATTTGGATATGTGTCCTATGACCTCACTGATGTCTAATTTAAAGAGTTTAAAGTTAGCAGGTCTCCAGGAGCTTTGCATAGCCGTGAGCTTGATTTATTGACTGAGTGCATCAGTTTTCCCCAAACTCCTATATTTAAAGCCAATATTAAGGGAATCTGCACATTCTGCAAAAAAAAAAAAAGGGAGAGATTCAAGTCAAAGTCTGTGCCTCCTTCACTGGCACTATCCTGACATGTAGCTGTAGTAAGCAAATATGGATCCCCCTCCTGATCAGGGGAGGGGGAATCATTAAAAATCCAGCAAAAGCGATACCTTGGTACAAAAAGCGTTTTATTTCTCTGGTCCTTTTTTGCTAGAAGCATTAACTCCTTAAATCTTAGCCTCAGCATCATTCATGTATGGTGTATATAATGGCATGCCCCCTAAACATGTACTAATTGTTATAAGCGATTAGCAGGAATTAGTTCTCCTTTAATGCTAATGAAGTAGTGGAATCATCAGGCTGGTCAGGGTAAAGATTAGTTGAGAGAAACGTTTTTCATGTTTTTATTGAAAACTTTATAACATAATATTAACATAAATTAGGCTAACATGTCAGCCAATAACATGACACGCAAGAAGAACCAACCCCGCCCCCTCCCACTGGCCAAAAGTCCTGGTGAAGAGCTTGACAATGGCACAAAGATAGTTTTAGAATTGGCATGGGTTTCCTGAGGGGAACAATGAAGAAGCAGAACTATATACATCCAGAAGAATTTGTAATTAGGATCAGGCTGATGGTCAAGAAGAGGCAGCAAACAGAAATATCCAATATCGGGTCACGCAGAAAGCATCGTAAACTAATGTAAGAGACATGTAAGGGCAGGGAGCAGATAACACAGGGTCAGAAACCAAGAATTTAGTCAGATATAACACAACTCAACAACCATATCATTTTATTAAACTGAATCAATCTACATAACTGTATAAATAACTCAGATTTGGTCTGTATGTTACCCTTCCATTTAGACCAGGGCTGTCAAACTGACTGCCCCCCCTTCTGTGGCCCCCCACATGTTGTGTCTGCTTACCATATGTAAGATTTAAAAGGTATGACTACAGAGATTAACTGGCCCCTGCATTGTTTAAACCTCAAATTCATATTAATCTGTATTGTTCACACTTGTGACACCTCTATTGTTCACACCCCTACAGCCCTGTATTGTTCACACCTGAGACCCAGACTGAAACTGCCCACATTGTTCACCTGTTCACACCTTATTCAAAATGCTAATGGGGCACCAGCACTGTGTCACTGTATGTAGTACATATTAGAATGATAGCTTTCCCTGTCTCCTGCTCTGTTCTGCCTTCCCTCCCTGTGTGTGCCATTCTCTGCTTGCCCAGTGCTGCTTGTGTGTGCCATTCTCTGCTTGCCCAGTGCTGCTTGTGTGTGCCATTTTCTGCTTGCCCAGTGCTGCTTGTGTGTGCATTCTCTGCTTGCCCAATGCTGCTTGTGTGTGCCATTCTCTGCTTGCCCAGTGCTGCTTGTGTGTGCCATTCTCTGTTTGCCCAGTGCTGCTTGTGTGTGCCATTCTCTGCTTGCCCAGTGCTGCTTGTGTGTTCCATTCTCTGCTTGCTCAGTGCTGCTTTTGTGTGCCATTCTCTGCTTGCCCAGTGCTGCTTGTGTGTGCCATTCTCTGCTTGCCCAGTGCTGCTTGTGTGCCATTCTCTGCTTGCCCATTGCTGCTTGTGTGCCATTCTCTGCTTGCCCAGTGCTGCTTGTGTGCCATTCTCTGCTTGCCCAGTGCTGATTGTGTGTGCCATTCTCTGCTTGCCCAGTGATGCTTGTGTGTGCCATTCTCTGCTTGCCCAGTGCTGCTTGTTTGTGCCATTCTCTGTTTACTCAGTGCTGTTTGGGTGTGCCATTCTCTGCTTGCCCAGTGCTGCTTGTGTGTGCCATTCTCTGCTTGCCCATTGCTGCTTGTGTGTGCCATTCTCTGCTTGCCCAGTGCTGCTTGTGTGCCATTCTCTGCTTGCCCAGTGCTGCTTGTGTGCCATTCTCTGCTTGCCCAATGCTGCTTGTGTGTGCCATTCTCTGCTTGCCCAGTGCTGCTTGTGTGTGCCATTCTCTGCTTGCCCAGTGCTGCTTGTGTGTGCCATTCTCTGCTTGCCCAGTGCTGCTTGTGTGTGCCACTTTCTTTGTTAAGGGCCCCTAAGGTGTCATGTGTTGGGGGGTTGTTATTATCCACAGGGGAGGATGAGGCATATGGATTTAAGGGTATGTTTTAACATGACTTCAATTTTTTATATATGAGTGATGAGGGATTTCCCTGCAGTGAGCACCAACCATTTGATTTTTTGGTGTGTTACCACCGTTAATGTGGATATGATATTAAAAGTTCTTGTGGTAACATGGGTGTGGTTTACAGTGGGTGTGGTTTAAAAGGGGGAGCGGCCAAAACTGACTTCTATTATCGGTCCTCCACTACATAGGCCAGTAAAATGTTGGCCCTCGGTACCACAGAAGTTGGACAGCACTGATTTAGACTGTAAGCTTTACAAGGCAGGGACCTCCATCCTTTTGTCTGCATGACAATAAGCAATTAATATGTATTGTTACTATACTTTATATTTATGTGTATTGTATTTTGTTCTTATTTGTACTTTTTATTACAATGACCCCGGTTTCTTCTACTAATATATTGTTCTGCTGTAAAATGCTTTGCCCTGAAGACATAAATACATACATTCAATAACTACTGTATGTAAATACTCCAAATACCCTTTCCTTCCATATAAAGCCTTTTACCTAACAGATGTGAGATATAAAATTGGGAAGTCACAGATTATATATCCTGTACAGGGGATTGTGCATACAAGACACAATTAATGTTGTCTATACACAGACATTGAGAAATGTACAGTTTTATTTTACCTTTGTACAGTATTGACAGCTCTCCGTCTTTATTAGTCCTGGCTGCTCCCTAATTGATGATAGATCAATGCTACCTGATATGCCTTGGCAAAAGACATTCTTGATAATATTAACACAGAAATCTAAGACTGTTGGTACACACATCTCTAAGGTGTACTCAGGCGCTATTTATAGACAGCTTTTCATAAGATCATCTGATACTATCAAGAATCATTTACAACTGCAGGGACAGGTGTGCTAATGTGGACACTTATTTTTGCACCTTTTGATTCTATTTATTAAAGGTACTAAACATTTTATACATACTTGGTAATACTGTGATGCTATCTCCACTGTCAAAAAGTTAGCTGCACTCTGTTCCAGAAAATGCAAATATGGCACTGCACATGGCGAATTGTGTCTGATTCGCCATGTGCAATCAGACATTTGGAAACATGAAAAGTTGTGTCAATAAAGAACAATAACTTTTACAGGTATGACAGAGTCTGCAGGTAGGGCTAGAGGAACTTTTCTTGAAGCAGGGGTGTAACTACAGAGGAAGCAGACCCTGCAGCTGCAGGGGGGGGGCAAGGAGGTATAGAGGCCCCATGATGCCAAATAATAAGCAATTTCAACATTTGTTGGTAAAGAAGGACAACCTTATTTGGTAAACAGCAACATCTAGTTATGCAACTGATGAAGTAATTCATTTTTTAATAGCTCTATAATATAAATTCAAACTAAATTAAATGAGTGTTACCCTACTTGCCAGCATTGTAGCCCAAAAGGATCAAGTTTTCATTCTATCTTCTAGCAGCTTTGAGATAGGAATGTGCCATTAGTGGAACTTTCTATAACATTGTACAATTATAGCCTTCTTGTACTTTTTGTCATTAAACCGAGGGCTCCAATAAGCAGTTGTATTAAATTGTGTTTCAAACCCTTAAACTTGTGTTTTCAAATTTGAGAAAATGTTAGAGGACTTAGAAAACTAAGAAAATAGGCAATGTTCTGCCTATAAAGAAATGGGGTACACCTGAATAAAGTCTAGCTAAAGCCCAACAGTAATTATTTGCTGTGTTCTAGTTCTAAGATGTATTTTTTTAACATTTCTTTACAATTATTTGCATAAGGGAATAGCATTTTAATTTGTGTCATTCTTTGGGTATTTAAACATGAACACGTTTAAGTTTGGCGAAAAAATGGAAATATGAATTAGCTGGGCACTTGATAGCTCTTAAAAGTTCTTAGCATTAACAACTGGAACTGCAAAGAAAAAAAAAAAATATAGACATTCCTGCTATGGGAAACAAGATGCTTCCTTCACTGAAAGCAATGGTGTTCTGCACTACAACAATGAATCATTATATTGAGTATGTTTATATAATATCATATAAATACCAATCTCAGGTATTTATGTAGGGTAGTATTTACATGGGCATGTTGCCACTTGCACTCAAGTAATCAACAAAGAACTATTCTTTCAGGGTTAAAATAGGTCTTAAACAAATCCAGTTTGCCTCCGTTGGGCACTCCTTGTTATTCTGCTTTTGGAGTGACTGTTTTAGATGTACCTTATGATAAGGCGGATAATTCTAAGGGACTATAATAAAGTCTCCTAGGAAACTTGAAGATAAACATGCAGAGCCAGATTAAATGTGAGAGCAAATACCCTGGATGTTGAATAATACAGAAGGCAATGCTTAAAGAGAAATTAATGTGTATTTAAGCTATTTGTAATAAATTAAACACACACATATACAGTATATATATATATATATATATATATATAGTTGCTTAGAAAAGCAAAACACAGAGAGCTGTATTCAGTGCCGTAACTAGAGGGGGGCGGGCCCTGGTGCGTGACGCGCAGCGGGGCCCGCCCCCCTCCGTACACGCCGGATTTCAGTGGTGAGCGGGCTGCCGGGGGGCCCTGAAGGGGTGCGGGCCCTGGTCCGCTCACACCCCCTGCTCCCCCGGTAGTTCTGCCACTGGCTGTATTTACTACATGACAGGCAAATAAATACTTGATAAAAGTGAAAGAAATGGCACATTTAAAGTATGTTACATATAGGGAGTAAATACAGCCAACAATACTGATATTTATTCTCTTTTGTATTCAGTTAGAGGTTTCCTTTTTTTCTGAATTAATAAAACAGTACCTTGTACTTTATGGTAACTGCATAAATCCATATTGGTGGGAGACATAAGGTATGGAGATCCAAATTACAGGAAGTTATCTTATCCAGAAAACTCCAGGTCCAGAGCATTTTGGATAATAGATCTGTACTAGTGATGGGCAAATTTATTCACCAGGCGTGAATTCACAGCAAATAAAATTATGAAATTGCTGCAAAATATATTTGATGCCGGCGACAATTTGAGAGTTTTGACCAACAAAAAAAAAAATTCAAAATTCGAATTCAAATTTTCACCTCGACCCTTAATAAATCTGCCTCCAAGTGTCAACTGTTTTTATATATTTGAAAAATGTAAAAGGAGCTGTTAGTAAGCTCCATTTATTTTGCAAAGCAGTGTGTGTGTGCTGAGTTATTCCCGTACTCTATTCAAGAACTTATATTGTTCATGGTATATATGAACAATATATATATGTAATATAATATATAATATATTATATGTAAATATAATACTAAACATTTGTTTTTTGGTGACATTTCCATTTTAAAGACTTTCCCTTCAACAAATTATTAGCAGTGTAACGGACTAATGATAGCTACAAAAAAGGAACATTACATATACTGCTTCATTTCCAAATATTGCATTGTGTCAGTAATTATGAAATTGTGAAACGCCCAATAGTTTTAATTTTGAGTCCACAATGCAAATCAGGGCCCTGGAAAATTACAGAAAAAAAAACAATCAAAGTCACTGCATTCTGAGCCTATTGCAATGTTCTGGACTATGCTTTAAAGAATATGCATATTCAAAAGATAGCTATATACTTAGGGGCCCATTACTTAGCTCGAGTGAAGGAATAGAGGAAAAAAAAAAAGAATTTTTTCGAATGTTTTTTTTTGGCTACTTCGACCATCGAATGGGCTACTTCGACTTCAAATCGAACGATTCGAACTAAAAATCGTTCGACTATTCAACCATTCGATAGTCTAAGTACTGTCTCCTTAAAAAAAAACTTCGACCCCCTAGTTCACCACCTAAAAACTACCAAAGTCAATGTTAGCCTATGGGGAAGGTCCCCATAGGCTTTGCTATCTTTTTTTGATCGTAGAAAAATCGTTCGATCGATGGATTAAAATCCTTCGAATTGAACGATTCGAAGAATTTTTGCGATAAATCCTTCGACTTCTAATATCGCAAAAATTCTTCATTCAATTCGAAGGATTTTAATCCATCGATATTCGACCTTAAGTAAATTTGCCCCCTTATTCAGGCATCAATCAGAATAAAATATATTTTTTATTTCAAATATTTAAGAAGGCAAGAATGTCCCTAATGTGAAAATTACCAAAATGGAAGAAAAAAACATTAAAAACTAGGCTCCAGTAGTACAAACCATTCCAAATTAAAAATTGCAATTTGTTTATTAATTACAAGCCAAATTCAAACGTAGCTCAAAAGCTGAAAGTGGCTCTAATTAGTCGATTTAAACATTTTATCAAAATAATCAGACATTTTCAAGCAATAACCTTAGAGGCAGATTTATTAAGGTTTGAATGTTAAATTTGAATTGTGTCACAACTCACAAATTAGAATTTAAAAGCAACAACTCAAATGTAAATTTGAATGTGACATTGATCACATTCCACCATGGAAACAGTTCTAATTTGAATATTCGCCACCTAAAACCTGCCGAATTAATTTACAAGTCAATGGCAGAGGTCCATTGACACATTTGAAGATGTTAATAGCCTTCTTGACAATCAAGTTTTTTGCAGAGGTAAATTCGATTTGATTCCCATTCGATTGTATTTTATACGTTCAAATTTTTTCATAAATTATTCATGTTGTGAGTGCATTTGAATTTCTGAGTAAAAAAAAAATCACATCAGTTCGAAAATCAAGCTTTGATAAATAACCCCCTTAATGTTAAGACTGTCACACTACAATGTTTCGTCCACCAGTGTGTGCGCATGGCCTTGAAGCGCACTTAAAGGAACAGTAACACCAAAAAATAAAAGTATTTTAAAGGAATGACAATATAATGTACTGCTGGCCTCCACTAGTAAAACTGGTGTGTTTCCTATAGAAACACAACTACAGTTTATATTAACATGCTGCTGTGTAGCCAAGGGGGCAGCTATTCAAGCACAGGATACTCAGTAGATAACAGATAAGCTCTGAAGAATCCCATTGTATACTTTAGCTGCCCCCATGGCTACACAGCAGCTTGTATTATAAACTATATATATATATATATATATCTATATATATATATATATATATATATATATATATATATATATATATATATATAGATATATATATATATAGATATATATATATATATATAGATATATATATATATATATATTATATATATAGATAGATAGATATAGATAGATATATATAGATATATATATTGTTGTTACTGTTCCTTTAATACATATGGAGCATATGGGTGCAGATCTCCAATCAACCATTGAAATGCAGGCGGTGAAACAGTCTGATTTGAAAACAGCTTTTGCATCAAACACTTATTAAACACAAACATTTATTGCCATATTGACCCTTTTATGTACTGAATAACATATGTATTCATAGAATGAAACAAGTGATAAGTCCCTCTATGTAACAAATGCAGAACTGACACTCACCGCATTTATTTACTTAAGTGCAATAAAATCTTTGCTCTTTAAATCCAACTTCAATAATAAAAGAAAATAACTAACAGTTATAAAACTCCTACACCTAGCATCCAGAATGAAACAAATGTAAAACAACTTTTAGTTCTAGACAAGTGCCAATTATCTGAGCAGCTATATAGCATGTCTTGGTACAGAAAAAGAGATACTCTGGAATCATCCATGTTAACATATTAAAAAGCTTTTCCCTTTGAAGAAATATAGATTGTTCATACATATATTGCAAAATATTCAAGCTGGCCAACTATGTCAAAGTCACCCCTGGTCTGGCCATGTCTATCATCTGATTCATTAAAGGGATACTGTCATGGGAAAAATTTTTTTTGAAAATGAATCAGTTAATTGCTGCTCCAGCAGAATTCTGCACTGAAATCCATTTCTCAAAAGAGCAAACAGATTTTTTTATATTCAATTTTGAAATCTGACATGGGGTTAGACATTTTGTCAATTTCCCAGCTGCGCCTGGTCATGTGACTTGTGCCTACACTTTAGGCGAGAGATGCTTTCTGGCAGGCTGCTGTTTTTCCTTCTCAATGTAACTGAATGTGTCTCAGTGGGACATGGGTTTTTACTATTAAGTGCTGTTCTTAGATCTACCAGGCAGCTGTTATCTTGTGTTAGGGAGCTGTCATCTGGTTACCTTCCCATTGTTCTTTTGTTTGGCTGCTGGGGGGGGAAGGGAGTGGAGTGATCTTACTCCAACTTGCAGTACAGCAGTAAAGAGTGATTGAAGTTTATAAGAGCACAAGTCACATGACTTGGGGCAGCTGGGAAATTGACAATATGTCTAGCCCCATGTCAGTTTTCAAAATTGAATATAAAAAAATCTGTTTGCGCTTTTGAGAAATGGATTTCAGTGCAGAATTCTGCTGGAGCAGCACTATTAACTGATTCATTTTGAAAAATATTTTTTTCCCATGACAGTATCCCTTTAAGAATTATAGTGTTTCATTGTATTTTTATAGGTACTAGGTTTTACCACCGTTGCATTTTTACTTTGTACCAGGGATCACTTTAGACAAAAAAAGGGAATGATAGGAACTATAACAAGGAGCTCACCACAGTCTCTTTTTTGATAGCAATATGGAACACTGTGCTCACCCTGAGCATTGTTATATTATAAATTGGGTGTACAATTATGGTATGAGCACAAAATTCATATGTTCCTGCACCCTTCAATATTAATAGAATTAAATGACATTTGTATTAAATAACATTAAGGGGCAC
The DNA here is from genome assembly GCA_038501925.1 of Xenopus petersii. Classification (NCBI taxonomy): domain Eukaryota; kingdom Metazoa; phylum Chordata; class Amphibia; order Anura; family Pipidae; genus Xenopus; species Xenopus petersii. The sequence continues at coordinate 52,072,037 of CM076679.1, forward strand.
ATTTATCAACATTAAAAAGGAGCGCTTCACCTCAATTTGAGGGTTTTCTGTAGCATCATTTTCAAGACTTATTAAGACCAAAAAAAATTGGCATCAAAAAAGCTGGTGAATTGTAGAAGTCAATGGGAGTTGTATTAGCAAACGTCAAGCTATTCTTCAAACTCAATCTTGAAAATTGAATTTAAAAAGCGATTTCAAAATTTGGCAGATTTCACTGGATTTACGTTGCGGGTTGTTTTTACATTTTTGGCAATCGAGTATTTGAAATTGGAGATTTTGTGCAGCAAGTTGCTCAGAATTGTCTTCATTTGAAAAGAAACAGGCAAATAAACGTACATGGGCAACTAAGTGGCAAATTCAATTCAATGTTCATAAATGTAAAGTCATGCACCTGGAATGTAAAAATATCCAAGCCACTTATACCCTTAATGGCACTTCACTAGGCAAATCCATAATGGAAAAGGACCTTGGAGTCCTTGTAGATGATAAACTTGGCTGTAGCAAGCAATGGCAGTCAGCAGCATCAAGGGCAAATAAGAGCTGTAAAGATGTGGAATTCTCTCCCTGAATCAGTGGTACAGGCTGATACATTAGATAGCTTTAAGAAGAGGTTGGATGGCTTTTTAGCAAGTGAGATGTGAAGGGTTAGTCCGTTTGCCATCTTGGAGTCAAGAAGGAATTTTTTCCCCCTCTGAGGAAAATTGGGGAGGCTTCAGATGGGGTTTTTTGCCTTCCTCTGGATAAACTAGCAGTTAGGCAGGTTAAAATAGAGTTAAAATGTGGAACTTGATGGAAGTGTGCCTTTTTTCAACCTAACTTACTATGTTACTATGAATCTGTGATTTTACAAACTTGAAAAGTCAAAGTAAAACTCGAAAACTCAAATATAAAAAATGGCTAAGATTTTGCCTAGGACAACTCTCATTGACTTCATCATCATCATCATCATCATCATCATTTATTTATGTAGCTCCTTCTACATGAATTTGCCCGATTTTAGATGCTAATTTTTTGCCTTCAGGTTTTTCGAGCTTTTTTTGCTTAATAAATACCAGACATTCTAATTTATGCTTGAAATTGTGAGTTTTTGTGCAAAGAAAAATTTGAATCATGGCAAACATTTAAATTCAAACCTTGATATGGGTGGCTGCAGAGGATCTATTATTCTTTCTGTGTGAATTATACTATCACATCATCATTAGACTCCTGTTTATAACTGAAAAATGATTATGTAAGCCGAGTTTTCTTCGTTGCTAGTACACAACAGTGACATATTGAAGAAATTAAAACATAATTCTCCACAGACAGTAATACTTGATTACATTGGACCCTAAATCCATTAAATTGCTAATTGTCTACATTGACCACAGAACAACAGATCAAATATACAAATATATAAAATTAAGAAAGTATTAAAAAAAAAAACAAGATATTCCGGTGTCCCAATTCCCACAAGAAGTAACTTTTCAGTTGGTACATTATGAAACATAGTTTTTCAGTAAATGTTTCAGCATGGTGTAACCCTTTGTAAACAGGAAACTGTATGTGATAAGCACCAGCTCATCTTGGTAGAATAAAGATACATTTTGTTTAAACATCACTTGTAAGATAGTATTCTTAGCTAATATTCTGCAAATGGGCCATTTCAAAAAGGTAATAAAACATCTACTTAACTATATCTAACTCTATCTAGTAGAAAATCTGAAATTTTACCGGAAACTAATACAATTGTAACAATTTTTATAGTATGAATATATTGTATTTATAATATGTCATTTTGATGGTTTAAAGAAAATGGGGATCAAGTTTTATGTTTGGTCAGAATGCTTTATTTGGGACAGATTTTACCCAATAAACGTACCTGCTTATTATATTTGTAACCATTTAGACTAGTCCTTTTCTATTCCCATCAGAGAGTACATTACACCTACAGCCTTTGGATATTAGTGACCATGTTTAGACAATTAATCAAGTGTCTTTATAAGGCAGCCTTTTCCTGGTGTTGTTCTTGGTTATAAGCCTGACCTTATATAACTGTGTCTGTGCTTCTGACCCGGCTTGTTCTTCTGATCCTCCAAAACTGATCTAATTTTGGATTTGGATACCCGTTGCCTGCCTTTGACAGTTGACAGTTCTACTAAGCAGAGTTGCTTCTTCACAGTGAGGACATCTATATATTGTGTGTGTGTGTATATATATATATATATATATATATATATATATCCAACCATAAGCTGGTGCACTCAAAAATCCAAATATGGGCACTGCAAGGCTGCTTGTTAGATATGTAATACAAACATCAAAACAGCACTGCACTCACAGGTCTTGATTATAGTGCAAAATATTTTTTTGTTTATTTCAATGTTTTGGTTTTGTCTTCAGGAAGTGAAAAATGCAAACAAACCACCCCATTTAAAGGCCCAATATGGCGCCAAAAACACCCCGTGACGTCATGAAGTGGTATATACAATCATATACAGATATCACTCATGTTCACACATAAATATATGAGTAGGTATGAACACAAATGCAAGTATACCGCAATCATCGGGTTCTAGTGATCCCCCATCGGAGGCCCCCCCCTACACCTGGTGTTATCCCCAGCTAGTGAAAGTGACGTGAACAGAGTGAGAAAGATAAAATCATATTGGTGGTATTGCCACCAGTTTACCTCTAAAGCTGGCCATAGACGCAAAGATCTGATCGTACGAATCGAGATTTCGTACGATTTTCGGAACGTGTGTGGAGAGTCCCGACATTTTTAGTCCGGCGGAGATTGGTCGTTTCGTCGATCGGACAGGTTAGAAAATTTCTGTCGGCTGCCGATAATATCTCTGCGTGTATTGCCGATCATACGATTTTCAGTGGGAGACTGTCACTAGCTTTGGTTGGACATAGATATCGTACGATTGCTGTCAGGGGCAGAACATTGCTGATCTGTTCTTTAACTAATCTGACTGGTAAGACTTTGATCTGAATGGTTAGTGGCGGGTCGGGAGATGGGAAAGTCCGATTGTACGATGATTCGTACGATCAGATCTTTGCATCTATGGCCAGCTTAAGTTCATAGAAACTGCATACCCGGTGAGAGTTGTCACATAATGCAGAATATCAAATGAAAAAGGTTGGCACAAACTGGATCACTCTCCACGATGTAGTTAAAAAATGTATTTATTTAGAACAACAACATCCCAAATGCCTTACGCGTTTCGTGCCTTTTTGGCACTTAATCATAGGCTAAGTGCCCCAAAGGCACGAAACGCGTAAGGCATTTGGGATGTTGTTGTTCTAAATAAATACATTTTTTAACTACATCGTGGAGAGTGATCCAGTTTGTGCCAACCTTTTTCATTCGATATTCTGTCACAGTGCCTTCCTGAGCTGAAGGCTTAAGGTGTGAGCACCTGGATCCCCCAATGCATTGGGTAAGTTAAACCCTCAAAAAATTTACAATTTGGAGCTTGAAGCACTATACAAATTATTTATGTATATTGTCACATAATGCAACCCACATGAGCACCAAGCCATATAGACAACATGGTCAGATGTACATGACACTCTGTGTTCAATTTTAAACTTGAAGCCTGTTCCCGGGTGTGTGAAGTGGGCAACCCTCCGCATGTTAGACAATTGGCAAATTTGTAGCATCCATTCTTTAGGTGTTTACTTAACCCGTTCTTTTCTGTGCTGTGGGCCTTGGTTAGTTCCTTCTTCACTAGTATGTCGCCAAGACTGCGTCCCCTCCTGTATGCTATCAAAGGATTCCTCTTTTCAAAAAAAGGTAAGCTAGCATCAGAGTTCAGGATCTCCCATCTCCTGTTAAGTGCCTTCTTGACCTGTAGGCTTAAATCTGTCCAATCCATTACAAAAATTAGTTCCGGAGTCGTCCATGGTTTACCACCTTGTGTTTGTAGTAACTCTTCTTGAGTCTTTGATTGGGCCCGTTGTAACTGTTTGTTAATCTGGTCCTTGGAATATCCTCTAGAAGCAAATTGTTGGGCAAGCAAAGAGAGTTGCAGTTCAGTCGTGCAGGGATCAGAGTTATTCCTGATGATTCTCAGGAATTGGGAGTACAGGACCCCTCGGGACATATGTGGTGGATGGTGTGATTGTGCCTGTATAATGCTATTCCGATCAGTGGGTTTTTTGTAGAAGGTAGTACCTAATCTATCTCCCTGTTTGTATATAGTAATGTCCAGGAAATTAATCTTATGTTGTTCTTATTCCAAAGTTAATTTGATAGGAGAGTGTAGGTTATTTAAGGACGGTGTCTGACTAACGGTGTATGGAGGAGGCGTGGACAGGTATGGTCCTAGGGGAATCCTACGGAGGGTTGTTGCGTTGACAGGCATGGTTGCGATCCAGTAAGGACTCCTCTGCTTGTGATGTGGATGCATATCCTGCAGGGAAGGGCAACAAATGAAAACAAGTGAGCGTGTGTTTCTGCCTTCCGTTGTGACAACTCTCGCTGGGTATGCAGTTTCTATGAACTTAAAGGTAAACTGGTAGCGATACCACCAATACAATTTTATCTTTCTCATACTGTTCACGTCACTTTCACTAGCTGGGGAAAACACCAGGTGTAGGGGGGTTGCCTCCAATGGGGGATCACTAGAACCCGATGATTGCGGGTATACTTGCATTTGTGTTCATATCTACACATATATTTACATGTTCTGTGAACATGCACGTGAGTGATGTCTGTATATGATTGTATATACTTGATGACGTAACGGGGTGTTTTTGGCGCCATATTGGGCCTTTAAAGGGGGTGGTTTGTTTGCATTTTTCACTTCCTGAAGAAGTTTCCAGTATATAGGTGCACTAGGATTCATGAGGGGTTGAACTTGAAGGATTTAGGCCTTTTTCAACCCTATGTATCTATATAACCTCCCTTAAATGCTGGCTGTCCTGACATTTAGCCTACTTACTGCAGTTGTACTCTATCAGCCTTGACCCCCAACCTATTTTGAGACTCTGTGTGTCAATTCTGCTTTTTTCTTCTATTATCTGCTCTGTACAATCCCTGGACACAGTAGTATTAGTAGTGAAATGCAAGGGTTGTTTCTTCTTTACAGGACTCCTGTCAACAAATGTGACAGATTCTTAGATGTTACAGGTACAGGCAGCAGCAATAGTACTTACTCGACAAGTTCCATTCCCCTTAAGGACATTATAACAATGTCATTTTGATTTGGCTTTTGCATTCATGACATGAAGGTAATAGGTTAAATGGACTGTGGGTATCATAGACAGAATATTTTGGCTTGACTTGGCTCCTTTCTCACTACTGTGATAAGAAAATTAAGAGGCCTGAGGGCCTGAGAGCACCTATTATTTAAAAAAAAAAATGTATGGAGATTGGATGAAAGAAATAACTATATGAGCTTGAGAAACCTTCTGTTTGGGGTAAAAATTTGTATTGGACTGCTGCACAGTACAGTTACCATATATATAATTGATACAGGCAATCTTATCGGTGCCTTCATTTGTTGAGGTCAGTCTTTTCTGGAAGGTCTATGCCTCATATTCTCAAAGCAACAACACTATTCACTTTTTTCCACATCTTAAATCAAGTCTGAAGGCCTAGACATTGATTAGGCCCTTCTAAACTACTTTCATTTATTTGAGTACTTACTAGGACTAAGCTAAATCTGGTGGCAAGAAATCTGAAACGTAGGCAGCGATTGTCATATCGTAGATGGCCCTTTGTGTACTGCTAAATTTACAACTGATGACTGGTTTGCTGGTGTGTAGCAGGACTGGGTTAAACTTGGTGCTCAGGATCAGATACACACGGAAGACATGTTTGATGTGCATGGGTGAAAGCCTGAGACCAGACAGCAAAAGGTAGATCAGAAAACTAGTATGCTTCTTTATGTATTTAAGCATGTTGGCCAGCATGGTGACTTAATTGCAGTGTTGCAGAATCAACAATATGAACATATAGCATAATAATGTTGTCTATGTGTAGCACCCCTTAAAATAAAATGTAAAAAAGTAATTAACTGCAAATGGGCAGAACTTTAAGGAAGGTTGCCTTTATCTTCCCTTTGTATCCTTGCCTTGTGTTTTAATTATTTACATTTCTGCAATAATTATATTTATAGTATTGTTTGCCTGATTTTCACTTTGCTAGTGACGTTACAATTGTTCATGAAATAGTTTAAAACAATTGAACTTGACCTCTTGACAACAACAGGTAAAATACTTCTGTATTTGAATAAGACTTGAAAAAAAATTATAAAGAAAAATGCACAGCTGTGCTTCCCCTCACCCCTGTAATAAGTACTTTTAAGAAGCACTTGTGGTGTAGATGATGCACAAATGTAATAAAACAAACATCATAAGGACTAAAGAGACCTTAGTGGAGAGTTTAATAGAGAAACACACTTCATCCAAACTAGGCTCTCAATGAGCTACTTTCATGAGCAGCTAAGAGACGGGTAAATAGCAGTGTCTGCAGGTACCTTAAAATGCATAACATTAAGCATTGAAACTGGGCTAGTGAATGCTGTGCTGCCCAGGATATGTTGTTTCACTGTAATTAAAGTCTGTTTGTTTAAAAATGAAACACCAACATGAATATTCTGTACTTGCGCCACTATTCTTGTGGTCTGCCATAGCAAAGAGCAAATAAGATGCTGGGTTGGGCTGTATTTTTGAAGTGGTGTAGACTATATTATGTTCCTGTCCTCATCATATCCAGCTCGATTAATAATGCAATAATTGCAAAGATGTATGCTTAGAAACAGAATAGTGATTGCTCAGGGAAGGTACACTGTGTAGCATCAATGAAAATGCTTTGCCTTAATCTTTTTTATCCTAGAATATACTATCATTACCATTAGTATGAATATTTGCCCTGGTTATGGCATTAACATTGACAAAGGTTGCCTAAATGCATGGTTTCCATTTTGTCCTCAGTGGCCTATGCTCATATTCTAACAATTTGACATTTTGAGCCATAGCTCCAACATTATGCTTCACCTGTACAAACTGCTGTATAGTAACGCTGTCAAGGTTGTTGAAAGCCATAGAGGGGTAATTTACGTGGCACATTGCCCCTCATATCTGATCTTCACCTTAATTATTATTATTAAGTCAGTGGTTCACAATCTGTAGGCCTGGCCTTTCTGGGGGGGGGGGGGGCTCTCTCCATTGCTTTGTGGGGCCCAGTTTCAGATCCCAATTGTGAAAATGATGACAATCAGACTTTTAAGCCAAACTTTTAGTAAATTGTAACATTAACTTTTAGCACAATTTTGAACAACTTCTGACTAAATGTGCACACGTTTGCGTTAATGTTGACAAATCGCCTGTATTGTGCCGATGCAAAGCCTCTGCAACAACGCTGAAATTCTGAAAAAAAATTCTTTGTTTTCGGGAAAAGACAAGCAGTTGTGCTTTACATTGAACTTTGCTCACCATACTAGTGGATGTACTCTCTTCACACTGATTGTAAAATGTTCATTATGGAAGGAAATGCTAGTAAGGTATGTAATAAATTGCATACATGCACAGATAGTGCATGCAAAGTAAGATACTAAGGGAATGATGATGCAATAATGCGAGTCCAAAAATAGAAAAAAGTTGAAAAATGGTCGGCATTGAGTAAATTTAGTTTAATTTGCTTTATATCGCATATACAGTATCACTGTATAAAAAATTAAATATATAAATTGTGTAAACTGAGTAAATTTACATCAATACATTTTATGGATTTAGATTAATTCTCCTACATGGTACTGTATATTATTCAACAGTGATGTATTTACATTTTTCATTGGCAGGAGACATTGCAACAGTTGTGTAAAATATCAGTGACAAATTCCCCAGACCCCTTCCAAAAGGACCAGGTTTAACCTTGCAGGTAACAGGTAACTTCCTCCATGAAGTTAAACCTAAAAACATATCTGAAGTGTCATGTGAGCCCATCAGTAACTTTACAATTATTTATATTGGTTGCAAAAAAACTTTCATTTACAATAACAATTTGCCTTGAATTTTGAGATGGCATGAGTATGATCACAACACAACATTATGTGACATAGCTATTGGTCTACTAAAATCAGTTATATAGTAATGAAAGGAAACCATTATTGTGTGATCAAACATCTTTCCTGTTCTCTATATCAATTCCTGACCTATATGTGATTTTGTGCAGACCAGGCAGACCCGGACTGTCCCATGTAAACCAGGACATACAGTAAGATGAACGTGTATGCCTTTGTACCAATTCAATGAATTCCTTTGATTTTTATTGTGCCTTTCTGTGACCAGTGGGCAGCTTATAGTAGTTTCGTGTCTGGAAACTAGGTTAGTAGTGCATTCAAATGAAAGAAGTCATTTAACCCTTTGATTTGGTTGCAAACACTCCACTGGTTTCTTGGCCCACTCACTTGACTTCCATAGAAAGTAAAACTTAGTTACACTAGTGGAGAACTGTGTTTAAAGTAGGATTAAAGCTGTTTAAAGTGCAGGCTATTTTTAAAATACTTAAGTTTACAACATACCTATGTGTGCGAGTGTATATATACATAAAGGTCTTAGATTTAGACTGAAACGTTGACCGGCTCTTTTTTTAATGTAAATGAATAAAAATGGAATTTTAACCTTTTTGCTAAATGAAATTGCAGATGATACCCGCACTCCTTCACAACATCTCGTTTTGCCGGGTGCTTGGTCAAAAGTGGTATATAAAATTGTAGAAAGGACCAGCACTCCGTTTTCCAAAGAATTCAGTGTACTTAGTAACATTTGTTCAATGACTTAATTGAACAAATGTTACTAAGTATACTTTGTTGCTATCGCCACTGTTCCTTAGATATACACAATATGCTAGTGATACATGTTTCTGGTACTTTGGGCACTTAATTAACTCTGCACATTATAGAGTTCCCTTCCCCCTCACCACTGACACTTAGTGATGTCAGCACTTTCCTTTTCCCACCTCTGTGGGTTTAAATGTTTGGTTGTTGTTAAGTTTTTTCACTTTGAGAAAGGCTAGAGTGCTAGCCGAAACGTCAGCTTCTGTTTGCTAAATAAGAACACTTTTATTGGACTAATAAGACCTGAGAGTGCTCACTTTGGTTCTGGATATATATATATATATATATATATATATATATATATATATATATATATATATAGGCTCTGTTATCTGGAAACCCGTAATCCGAATTACAGAAAGGTAATTTCCAATAGTTTCCTTTTTCTTTGTAATAATAAAACAGTATTTTGCACTTGAGGTTAACTATTTAGGGCTGGATTTAACAGAGGGCACCATAGGCCGAGCTGTCCTAGCACCCCCCCACATTACCCCACCCCTACAGAGCTGCGCTTCCCCAGTACTCCCCAGAAAGTGCCCCTAATACTTTGCCGCCCTAGGCCTGGGCCTCGCCACAAATCCGGGCCTGATTATATTACATCTTGATGCCTGAAAGCAGGGTAACGGTCTAGCCATAAAAAAGTTTTGCCTACAGTATTTATTTACTTTGGTAAATATATCTTGTCCCGCAAACATATGTCAGTCCCTGGTCTTCAAAGGAAAACTTTTAAACTTTTCATTTAATAAAAAAAAATTGATTACATGTATAATTTCCATGTGCTAACTTCTGTAAGTATTTGTAGCTTTGTGAATCTAAAATGTGGTGGTAAACTTCCTGTAAAGGTGGCCACACACATGCCGGCTGTTCAGATATTGTGTGGTTCGCCTACATTATAACAGTCAAAGTTGGCTAAATATCATTCAGCTTGAGCTGTAATTAACAGATCCTAGAGCAAAGGATGAGAATCTATGCTTATTCTCTGCAGATAGTTCATCCTTGACCTGAAAGGGGCATTGGCAGATAAAATATTTACCTTAGACAGATGGGCAAATTGATGAAAGTGCCATGAATGTTTTATTGGGGTAAGGGCCAACTACATTCTAAAGTCTATATCAGGACTCACAGAGTGCTGCAACGGTGTACCCCCTTGATACTTCTTAATACAAGTTGCAGGCTTTGCTTGCTTACATGATATGATACAAGTAATTCGTCTAACCCTGACATTACATGAGCTAGGTTGGAAATCAATGGGCAGTATCATGGACTTGTTTTAGAGTATGGTCAAGGAGTGGAAATTGTTCTGGGTCCCAAGTTTACAGGGTGCTGTATTGACCACATAATTTAGCTAGTGAAAATGCAGCTCATAAATTAATAGCATTTTAATCATTTTAGCTTTTCTCAGCCTTTCATACCAGAAAAAGTTTATTTTGAGGCTTCTGTTGAGCCAGGATTGCTAGAATTAAACTAACAACCAAAGGCTTTGCAAGCACTTATTATAATAATATAATTTCTATATAATAATTATAGAAAACAAAGGTCCAGCAGTGTTTCTGGTGTTTTTGTTGCCTGAGGCAGCCTTTTTAGATGCCGCCCCCCCCTATTACCTGGCATTTACCTTTAAGAGGTGGGTCAAGGACGGGTCTCATCCCTAATTTCTCAACTCGCCCCATGGCAGCAGCGCTTCTACATAGGTTTATTATTTTATCATGGATCACAAATATATGCTTACAGATATATTATACAGGGACTATGAATTCTATAAATCTATAAATTATAAAAATATTGTTTAATTATGGAAATTGTCAAGCTTTTTCGGCCAGAAACCCAACTTGAGTACGGAAACTCACAGCAGGTTTCCTTGATGATTGCTCAAGCCAAAACACACTGTAGCTGTCTGCTACAGTGTGTTTTGATATTTAAAGTCGGTTGGAGTGGACATCGAATGACGTGCACCTGATTATCAATGGGAAATTGGAGTTCCTGGTGAGTGCTGGCTTAATTGCATTTTCTTGATTGCTCAAGCCAAAAAAGCTTTACCAACCATAAATAGACCCCTAAACTTCTGAACATGAGCAAACTGAAAGAAAAATCAGCCAAAGTTTCCTAACCAATAATAAATCTATTGAAGTGCATATGCATGTGTCATTTTATCAATATAGTTCTATTTAAGTACACAGCACTGTACAACAGAAGAATACATTAATAGAACAAACAGCGGCGCATTTCAATAATAAAAACAAATAATTACAATGCACAGTCACATTAACGTTTATGTATCAAAGGTACAAGAGGAAGGAGGTACTGCAGGTTACAGTGACTGCAACAAAAGCTAATTTGGATGCAGGGCAACCTTTTACCTTAAAGGGGAACTATCACAAAAATGAAAATGTAATATTAGCCTCAGCATACTGAAATAAGAGCAATGAATAAATACAAGCAATTAAAAATTCTGTACTGTTTCTGAAATAATCAAGTTTATTTTCACAATTCCTCTCTCAGCATCTGCCCCTCTTCATTCTGTCTTAATTCAGGAGCTCGGTGTCAGATAAATGATCCAATACAGTATATCTTATAGAGGGGCTCCTTTTGCCTAGAAGATGTATTACCCCCTATAAGATATATTGGATCATTCATATGACACCCAACTGCTGCATGAAGACAGAATGAAGTGAAACAGATGCTGAGAGAGCAATAGTGAATATAAACTTGATTATTTCAGAAACAATGCAGAATTTTTAATGGATTGTATTTAGAAAGTTTCTTACTTCAGTACGAGGAAGCTTAGATTAAATTATCATTTTTGTGATAGTTCCCCTCAAATCTTGTCCAAGCTGAGCACAAACACAGTCTTACTCTTTACTGTAGCTCTTTTCTCCCACAATGCACTCACTCTCCACAGATCCGCCTGGCTGCTGCAGTAGGGTCTCCTTTATAAGCTCCCACTGTAACCCTGTTCATTTGGCTCCAAAGCAAGGCACTCCACTGGGTCCTACACGTCTCCCAGAGATGCACTGGGGCTCACAGCAATTCAGATTGCTCTCCACCCTGCATGATGTCACAGGAGAAAGACTTGTCTGATCCCCTACACTTTAATTATTTCATTTATTATACTAGTTTAGTTCTCTGCTCTTTTTCCACCTCAGTTATATCCATCTGGGGCCAAAACTGCACTTGATACTCAATGAGAGACCTCACCAGAGATCAATAAAGAGGAAAAATGATGTTTGAATCCCTTGAGTTATGATTTCTGAGATTATTTTAAGAGTATAGACTATTGTCAGATAACAAAGCCAACAAAGGCTCTGCTTTTTTTCATGAATACACAGCCAATAGAAGAATAACTTTCAATATATTTTAAGGAAACATTGGCTAAGAAAGCTATCTGGCAGACCACTGTAATAAAATACAAGTATACAGTTAAATAAGGCTCACTAATCTATATCCATATGGTTACGGAATATCTATAGAATGCATTTTTGTTATTAGATAAGATCATACAACATTGATATGTGTATTATAAATAAATATGCTTTACAGAACACTGAAATGTAAATAGTTGTTATTTAATGCAGGCAGAGCTGACTGTAGACTACATGGATGTAGACTACATCACTGTGAAAATATAAAAATTGGCATATCCACCCTGAAAAAAGCCATGGAGATATTACTGTGGCCATTTCAAACTGTATGCTGCAGAATCAGATATAACATATAGATTGCAACATCTGAGGTGACAACTAATTTCATAACTGAACATTAAGGCAGCTTCTTCACATCTTCCTCATTTTACACTATTATTGAACTGTGGGAACATGAAACCTTGTGAAATAAGCCACAGAGCTTGCACTCAGAGAACATAACTAGGTCTTCTCATTTAACTTTATAAAGTGTATCCAATCAGCTCAAAACTGTGAAACCTTGCACATTTGGACTAAATAAGAGTTAATAGGCCTTGCACACAACATTTAACCTTGCAAGAATTTACACAGTGACTCAGTAACACGGTGGATGAGTTCAATTCTATGTGACCTTGGACAATGTGCTTTATCGCTCCGTGTCTGAAAAATCTCCAATGTACAGGTATACTACTACAGTGCAGTAGTAGGCTAAAGGTAATCAACAACACAACATTCAAATTACACACATTTTGCTCTCACAAACAGCTAGGTTATTTTATTAACCTGAGACTACCTCTCAAATGTATTATCAGTTAGGATCACTTATTTAAATAGTACTGCCTCCACATGTAAACCATATGCACTCAGTGTCTGCCACAATGGAGCTGACAATATAATATTCCTTTATGTAGAAAATTATAATCTAAATTTCAAATACACGCATGTACTTGGGTTAGATAAAGCAGGCCCCAGTTATATTGACTTTAATTTTTTAGATCTGATACCTGTTTTGACCCCTGCCTGCTACTGATAATCCTGACCCTGCCTGGTAACCGACTCTTCTGTATCCGAATCCCTTCTGATTGATCTCCTGGTTGAGCCATGCCTTTCTGACTCCGCTTGTACTTTGTCTGCCCCGAACCGGCCTGATTGACTACGCTTTCTGCCTATGCCTTGTACTGTGACCTTCTGCCCAAGAGACTTGTTCTTTACCGTCGTGCCCCTTTGCTCGTCCAGAACCTTTTGCTTGGTTCCTCTCTTAATAAGACCTGGCGGCATCCGATTAATAGAGGGCTCCTCCTGAGGTGAAAGGCGGCTGTTAAAGGCAGAAGCAAGAGCCGAGAACAGGGTGCTTAGCACTGGTTCTGGATTTAGAGTGCCGACCAGAATCTGATCCTGGACATCTCCAGTGCAAAACAGCTATAGCTAAGTACTGTGACAACAAGATTATATATTATTTTACCATACTTATAAAGTGGAAAATGCTGTACAAATAAGAATAGTTGTGGGTGACTATAGTGACATAATTATACTGGGTCATGATTAACAGAACAAGAACTAGAACAAGAAGACTACCTATACCCCAGTTTTAGGTGCATTTATCTTTATCATCATCGTTTATTTATATTGCGCCAGCAAATAATGCAGTCCTAAATATTACGTTAATTTATAATTACCAAGTATTGTACAAAACTCTAACAAACAGGGGTTTACAGAGAAGAATCAGATTAGAAGACCCTAGAGCTTTGGGAGTTTAAAGCGTTTTCATTTAAATACAGACTGTCAGTCAAAGACAAGAGCCGAAGTTGAAGGGGATATACAGTATATATATATAGTCTGTAGGGCTGCTGCATACACTAAAAAGAGTTAATGCCCTGGTGCTAACAGTAGTATCATATAAAAATTTACAAAAATGCTGTTGCACTCTATGGACTTTTTTTTGAAACGTCGATTTAATAAAGCCTTTTACTGCATAAGTCCCTAGAGTACAACAGCATTTTTGTAAATATATATATATATATATTTACATATACAGAATATATATATAGATAGATAGATATATATATATATATACATATGTATATATATATATTCTGTTTTATACAATGTACATTATTATATATTTTTAGTTACTGATGCTGATGTCAGCAAAACAAAACAGAAACTCTACAGATCTGATATCTGAGGTTTGTCTGTGACAAACAAAATGCATTTTGCTTGCATCTACGACCACCATTTAGTGAGTGGCATATTGACCTTTGCCCCCCCCCAGGAACCTATTTATTTAGGCTCTAATCTCTCACTCATTATTGGGTGCAGTCAAGAGTCATAAATAAAAATGTGTTACTTTTCTTATCCCAAACCCACACAAAGCCAGCCACAGCATTGTGTGTTTCCTTTTCAGACAGGCAAAACAGGCTTGACATAAACAAAAACAATGTGGCAATGACCTGCATATACAATTCATGGTAATTGTTATCTAAAATATGAAATGGTATAGGCTGTTTTCCCTTTCTGTACTTGTGGTTATGTTTGAAGCCTCACTAGTGTGGGAAAAAAACTGTGATGTTAACTAGTAATTTCACATTAGGCTTTCTCTAAAGTTAGTCTGTGACTAAACCTTTCCATCAGAAAGTCTAAGAAACATAAATGGTATAGTATAATGCTGCTGGAATCTCTGCCCAACAAGATTTTCTTAAAAACTTGCAACAAACTCAAAATGCATTTTCCATCATAATTATTCTTTAAGAAACAAAGACTATTCTCTATTTCATACAATACTTAGATTATGCTCAAATAAATCTTAATACTTAAATTATACTCTTTTTATTCTAATACGTAGATTATGCTCTATTTAAAAAATGTGTTTTGAGGCAAGTATGTACTAGCTTTCCAGATTGTTCTGGACTGATATTGCACCCTTATTCCAGGCAGATTTGCTCCATATCTGCGCCACTTATGCTCCTTGGTTTTCAATCTCACAGTTTCTCAGTTGAGCTTTTTACTAGGTCATACTAGAACCTTTTTTCTTCTTGATCCTCTCCAATGTTACTGTGGCCTTGTGTTTTAGTTAAGTATCCTGCTAAGCTTTATTTTTTAGCACATACTTTCTTGCTTCTACTTTAAAAAAATGTCCAGCCACTCTTGATGAAAATAGTACCACAACATGATGCTTTCACCACCTTATATAAATTTAATTTCTTTAATTTAATTTACTTCACCTATGTGAAGTAAATTAAATTAAAGAAATTAAATTTCTAAATCAGGACACGACAAGTAAATTATGTAGTCATAGCCCTATCTCCTGTTGTCATTGACCTGTCATCAAACCTTGACCACCCCACCCCTGATGGCAACCTTATGTATGGTATTTTGTATATTGCTTTTTTCACGAACGGCACCCTAAATCCAGAACCAGTGCTAAGCTCCCTGGTCTCGGCTCTTGCTTCTGCCTTTAACAGCCTTTCACCTCGGGAGGAGCCCTCGGCTAATTGGATGTAGCAGGTCTTACTAAGAGAGGAGCAAAGCTACAGGTCCTGGACAAGCAAAGGGGCGCGATCGTCTCACCAAGGATACCGGATGGAAGAACACAATGTGGAAGGCAGAACAGACAACTCAGCATGGGACAGACAGGCCAGGCCAGCACAAGCAGAGTTAGAATAGTCAGACAGGCCAGAATCAGGATTGGAGAGCGTAGAATAGTCAGACAGGCTGGAATCAGGATTGGAGAGCGTAGAATAGTCAGACAGGCAGGGTTCAGCTTGGAGAGATCAGAGTAAACAGCCAGGCAAGGGTCAGGATACAGAGTTCAGAATAGTCAATCTAAGCAAGGATCAAGTAGCAATAGCACCAGGAACAATCTAATTGAACCTAACAATGGGCAATGAGTTAATTTCAAAAGCCCCTTTAAATACCTTTGAATTTCTTGCCGTTGCGCGATGACGTCATCACGCTGGCACATAACCATGGGAGCTCACGACCGTGCCCGCCATAGGCATACCTACGCTGGAAGGAAAAGGAGGCATGTAGCGGGCATGCCCACCACCCACATCTGTGTCTTAAAACGATGTGTGTCTGTGTGTGTATATATATCTATATATATATATATATATATATATATATATATATATATATATATCTTTCTCTTTCTTTCTTTCTTTCTTTCTTTCTTTCTTTCTTTCTTTCTTTCTTTCTTTCTTTCTTTCTTTCTTTCTTTCTCTCTCTCTCTCTCTCTATATATATCTATATCTATATCTATAATGAGAAAAACCGCACTGCTCAGGTCTTTTCTCACTATATGCATATATGCTATATATATATATATATATATATATATATATATATACATATACAATTAATCTCTGTTTCGAGCTATGCTCTGTGCGCTTTGCTCTGTGAGGTGTTTTTTATTACTTTTTTTTCTAATTCTATTCAGTCCCCTTCCTATTCATAGTTCAGTTAAACTACAGCTTGGTTGCAAGGGTAAATTAACAGCAAGTAGCTGCTGAAATTCCAAATTGGAAAGCAAATAAACAAAATCTAGACTAATGGCAAATTGTCTATATCATCCTAAAGATTTGTTTTAAGATGCACATTAATTATACTGGTTATTTAATGTTGTACCATTTTCCTAATGAGTGCATTTACATTATTTCATCTCTATATTATTTGTAGTGATGTGACAGGGCATAGATATGAAATTGTGAAAATAGAGTAGGCTTAGTGCTAAGAAAAGAGAGTCTGAATAGAAAGGTAGATAAAAGTTTTAACATTTCAAAAAAGAATTAGCAATAACTGATTTAATGTATCTTTTACATATAAATATCTTCAAAATAATAGTAGCAAGTGTTTAGGTGCAGTTCCCCACTGAGTGCCTGGTGCCGCAAAGCCTCCTCAGCTATTGCGAGAGGATTCATCCCACTGTTTGTTTCATGTAAGTAGTAGGGATAATATTGCTTGTAACTTCAGCTTTAGAGGTCAGGATGTGGTCAGCCTTTGCAACAATAGCAGAGGTTCCCCAAGTTTCCCGCCGTCCGTTATATTCATGTTGCACGAAAACTCTTAACGGCCTGTGATTGCCAGTAAACTGACTTGTGATGTTTTGTAAGAGAGTTTCAAGACTCTTCTGCAACTGGTTCTGTACTTTGTGTTTCTGATATCTTTAAATGTTGCTATAACTATTATACCTGTATATAGTGAGCTATGCTTATTGCTGAAATATTTTTTGTGTACTGTGTTGTATTGTGCACAGCGTAACAGAATTTCACTACACAGTACTAGGGAATTCAACAATGAGATTGCCAGCAGGCAGTTTCCTTGCTTTATCTTACAAACATATAGATCGAATTGTTCCATTTTGGATTCAAAATATTAAATTGTTGTCAAATATCAAAATAGAGAACATAATGCAATTTAATTGTTCTTTTATAGAAAAATCTCTGTCTAAAGCTACTAGCTCCAGCTCTAGGAATAAAGTATATGGGTCCAGATTTACACAGATCAGGTGGGATTCTCTTTGATTCTTGGGTGGGATTCTTTTTAACGTTGCCTCTCAAGCAATACTGCTTTAAAGGAGAAGGAAAGCCACCAAAGCAGTTTATTGCCACTAGATTAGCCACAATAGTGCAAGCTATAACACTATACTTATTCTGCAGAATGCTTTACCGTACCTGAGTAAAAATCTCTAGACATTGTCTCTGTTTGTTTAGTATAGACACTGCCATATTAGCTTGGTTTGACATCACTTCCTGCTTGAGTCTCTCCCTGCTCACTCATAGCTCTGGGCTCAGATTACAGCAGTGAGGGGAGGGGGAGAGGAGCAAACTGAGCATGCTCAAGCCCTAGCCCTGGAGGTTTAAGCTGAAAACAGGAAGTCTGATACAGAAGCCCATGTGTACACAATAGAAGGTAAGAAATGCAATGATGCTTTTGAGAGGGGACTCAGAGCAGCATTACTTTGAGGGTTTACTGTTATATTTATATAGACTTTTCTGATAAAGCTTACTTACTTTTAACCTTTCCTTCGCCTTTAAGAATACAACTCTGAATTATAGATGGGAGCATGCTATAATAATTTATGATACAGGTATAGTATCCATTGTCCAAAATGCTTGGGAACTGGTCTTTGATAATGGATCTTTTTCTGATTTGGATCATCATACCTTGAGTCTGCTAAAAATTGATTTAATAATTAAATAAACCCAATAGGACTGTTTTGTCACTAGGGATGTAGCGAACTGTTCGCCGGCGAACTAGTTCGCGCGAACTTCGACTGTTCGCGTCCGCCGCAAGTTCGCGAACGTCGCGCGACGTTCGCCAATAGGCGTTCGCGTCAAAAATCGTTCGATCATTCGACCATTCGATTCCTTCGACCGCTAAAATCGAAGGATTTTCGCTCGAATCGAACGATCGAAGCCATTGGATTGAATGAAATCATTCGATCGAATGGCTTCGATCGTTCGATTTGAACGAAAATCCTTCGATCGAACGATTAAAATCCTTCGATCGTTCGAATCGAACGATTTTCGGATGTTTGAAGTTCGCGAACTGTTCGCATTTTTTGCCGGTGTTCGCGAACGGCGTTCGCGAACACATTGTCGGCGGTTCGCTACATCCCTATTTGTCACCAATATGGATTCATGCAGCTTTGGATCAAGTACTAGGCATTGTTTTATTATTACAGATTCTGTTGTGTCATGCTAAAGTTTGAGGTCTTAAGTGTCAATGACCAGCCTACAATCATCTTAGTTACATTACAGCCTGTTTGCAGGGCCACCAATCCCTGTCCTGTCCTGCTGGCAAAAAATATAGTATGGCTTAAAGGCTGGCATAGTATTGTCTGAGGTCAGGCCCAGGGCTGCTTTAACCATAGGGCAAATAGGGCAGCTGCCCAGGGCCACTAATATGATGGGGCCCACTGTGTCCCTGATGCCCTACTTACCCCGCAAACCTTTTTTTCTTTCACAATGGACCATGCCTTCTTCTGTGGAACGCCTGACTATGTTGGATTCTTGTGCAACATTATAGAGCAGACAGAGCAAGCTAAGCAGCTGTGGGAGCATAACGAAAGAAGAAAACTTAGTACAGTTATGGGACCCTTTATCCAGAATGTTTGGTATCTGGGGTTTTCTGTAATCTTGATCTTTATACCTTAAGTCTACTAGAAAATCATGTAAACATTAAATAAACCCAAGAGGCTGGTTTTACTTTCAATAAGAATTAATTACAGTATATCTTAGTTTGAATCAAGTGCAAGGTACTGTTTTATTATTACAGAGAAAAAGGAAATCATTCTTAAAAAATATGATTATTGATTATAATGGAGTCTATGGGAGACAGCCTTTCCGTAATTCGGATCTATCTGAATAATAGGTTTGCGGATAACGGATCCCCGACCTGTACTGGTATTATGCTTGTGCAAGCGTAGGGTAATGCTGTCGCGCCTGGGGTTAATAGGCTGATTATTCCTTTTCTGTAGCCTTATACTGGCATGTCTAAGGTAAATATGCCCATTTTACTCAGGGATTATATCAACACGTCTGAGATTAATATGCACATTATCCATTTCATACTGTAATTATACTGGGACATCTGGGTTATGTTATAGTAAAATGAGTGTTGCATTTAGGGGTGTGACCAGAAAAAAAAAGTTTTTTTTATCGCATAAACAGAATACTCGGTTCCTACAATTTGCCTCTATGCCCATGGTCCACCAAGTCCTTAAAATGGGCAGGCTATTAGCGTTTAGAGACCATAGAAGTAATTTTCTTGTTAAATGATGTTAATGGGGCATTTTGCTGGTACATTAGTAGATCTTACATTCAATTTATGAAATAGATTTCATTGCTGTGTTTTCTATATAATTTACAAAATCAGCTTTATATTATAATAGTAGCCTACGGACAAATAATTTCAGATACCTCATAAGCCTGGAAAATAATATATGATATCTACCATATGGAGAGTGAGATATACACTGGAGATAGATTTATGCAGAAACTGTACACACCTACATTTACAAATCTTAGCAAAGGTAAACTGTCCATAGACACTTATGCTGGGAAAGCACACTAAGGGGGTTATTTATCAAGGTCCAAATGTCCAAACCTCGATTAATTCGTAGTTTTTGGAGCAAAAAAAAAAAACTACGATTTTTTTCGAGATTTATTAAAGTCCAATGGTCTAACAACTCCGAATCCGAAACCCCGGCATCTTAAACCTCTTGAGGTCCTGTATAAGTCAAGGGCGAAGGTCCTAGTGTCTGCACTGATGTCCGTACCGATATCCGATGATTTCTGGGTTTTGGTGCCAAAAGCTCAGAAAACTCTGAAAAACATCTGAATTTGCAAAGGGGCTTCTGCTGCTTCATCTGCCCCATAGTTACTCTGGCCATGTCGGTCATTGTTAAGCCATTGTGTTTTTATTGTAAAAGTAAAAACATACATGTGCAACACAAGCACATTGATGTCCATAGGAAACTGGTCAAGACAAAACAGAAGAACTGTTCCTCAGAAAAGATCGTGTTGTGAGAAATCATCTCCCAGCAAAGTCTGTGAGAAAATAATTATTATATGGTATTTTGACCAAACATACTTACATTGGCTGTTGCTCCAACCTGGTCTGACTGAATCGAACTGTATGGGGCCAAAATGATGGTTTGTCGCAATAATGTCTGACCAGAACACAGTCAGATATTGATTAAGAGGGATGAAAAAACCTATCAAGTCAAGTTTGCATCTGCTTGCCTAAGTAGTTATTTTTCCAAAGTACAATACTGTGCTTGTACAGGTATGGAATCCATTATCCGGAAACCCATTATCCAAAAAGTTCTGAATAACGGAAAGGCTGTTTCCAATAGACTCAATTATAATTAAATATTATAATTAATTAAATAATTAGTAATCCAGATTTTTAAAATAGATTTCCATATTCTCTGTAATAATAAAACAGTACCTTGTATTTGATCCATACTCCATTATAATTAATCCTTATTGGAAGCAGAACCAGCCTATTGGGTTTATTTAATGTTTACATGTTTTTCTAGTAGACTTAAAGTATAAAGATCCAAATTATGGAAAGACATCCAGATCCCGAGCATTCTGGATAACAGGCCCCATAGCTGTACCACAAAACACCAGCTGAGCCCACACAGGTAGGTTTATGTTAACTGTTATTATAGAAGTCATGTACACCCACCAAAAACATGTAAGCAACTATTTAGGTATTTATCTCCATATTTTTTACTTTTTTTCTCATGTGTCATGGTGGAAAATACAGTGCATGCTGCTGGGAGAACTGTTTGTATTTTACTTAAAGGAAAACTATACCCCCCAAACAATGTAGGTCTCTATTGAAAGATACTGAGTAAAACAGCTCATGTGTAAAACCCTGCTTCATGTAAATGAACCATTATCATAATAATATACTTTTTTAGTAGTATGTGCCATTGGGTAATCATAAATAGAAAATTGCCATTTTAAAAAATAAGGGCCGCCCCCTGAGATCGTAAGATTCACTGTGCACACATACAAACCACATGTAAGGTCACATGAGCCAATTACCAGACAGAGTTCTGCCTTTTGCTTCCTCACTTCTTCCTGTTACAGTTAGTGTTGTAGTATTTCTGGTCAGGTGATCTCTGAGGCAGCACAGATAGAGTCACGAAATGGTGGTTCAAGGCAAGAGATGTAAAAGGGCAATATTTATGTAAATATATATTCCAGTTTGGTAAGATTCTTTAATATGTCATTCAATTTGATATAAACTATCTGTTGCTTAAGTATTCATTTTGGGGGTATAGTTTTCCTTTAAAGTACAGGTATGGGACCTATTATCCAGAATGCTCAGGATCTGGATCTTTCCAGACAAAGGGTCTTTCCATAATTTAGATCTTCACACCTTGACTACTAGAAAATCTTGTAAACATTAAATAAACTCAATAGGCTGGTTTTGCTTCTAATAAGGATTATATATATCTTAGTTTGGATCAAGTACAAAGCACTGTTCTATTTTGGATTATTAGATTATAATGGAGTCTATGGAGTCCATAATTCTGAACTTTCTGGATAACGGGATTTCGGATAATGGATCCTATACCTGTACTAGTATTTTAACTCCTCAGAGTATCCTGGCTGAGATACTGAAGGCCCAAAAGATAAAAATTTGAATCTTATTGGCGTTATGTTACAAAAAGTAACAACAAACATATGCAACACAAGCACATTAAAGTCCATGGGAAAACTGGTCCAGGCATCTCTAGCTTCCAATCAGCTACTGTATTACCTGATCACCTGTTTTTATTTGTTGCGTTCTGCTGTTTATTTACTATAGACTGGACCTGTAAGAAACGTTGTGTCTTTTATTACATGTATTGTACAGTATAGAGAATAATGGCAAACATATAATAGATAAAACAGATATATATATATATATATATATATATATATATATATATATATATATATATATATATATATATATATATATATATATAACAAATATATATATTACAAATATAACACCAAAGCTGAGCAGGTGCATTGAGGTGTTTTAGAACAGCAATGGTTTCAAAATGAAATAAGCCATATACTCAGATGCAGAGGGAATAAACATGACAGTGCGGCATAGTCTGTAAAGTAATCTTCTATGTCATTCAGATGACTTAAGGAATGGTGTCACATCAGCTTTTTCCATTATGCATTTCTGTAAAACAGTAGACACCTCACTGCATTTTGTTAAAAGCATTCATGAATTGAATATCAGCCTAAAAAAGTCTCATTCCCGCATTCATCCCTCTGTGATTGATAACTGTAAACAGCGGCTGCCATTTTGAAACCATAAGATAAAAAGATATAAGAAGGAAATCCACTATTAGGAGATCATATCAGTACTCCACAGCTGCCTCAAAACAGGAAGCTCCATAAAACTACATTAGCTATGGCAGAAAGCTACACAAACCCTTTACTGTTGTGAAAACACTGCTGATGTTTACTTCAGTACTGAGAAACAATCATCTTTTTCAAACCAGCAGTTTCAGCCAAAGATGACATTTTCCCTGTTGAATATGTTATCAGCTTATAGTGTGACTGCTCTACAGCAATAAACTTAGGATTTAGGAGATATTCACAATACTGGTACTTTAACATTTAGGGGTAGATTTATCAAGGGTCGAATTTCGAAGTAATGGGAGTTTTTTTGAACTCTCATAACTTTGAAATTCGAATAAAAAAAAAGACCAATCGTAATTTAAGTTTTTAACTTCGGGTGAATTCAGTATTCGAATCAAAGTTTTAGCGCATTCGATCGAATTCCAATCAAATGATTTGCCCCCATAAACTTAGATTTTTTGACTCCAAATGGGTTCTAGGAGGTCTCCCATAGACGAAAACAGCAATTCGGCAGGTTTTAGATGGCGAATGGTCGAAGTTTTAAAGACACAGTTCATGATAAATAGTGATTTTTGATAATAGTCAAATTTTTTTCAAATTCAAATAGAATTTTGGCCTATTTGATAGTCAAAGTACACAAAAATAGCTTGAAATTCTAATTTTTTTACTTGAATTTTCAATTCGACCCTTGATAAATCTGCCCCTTATTGAAACCTAATAACATTTTTTTTATTTGTTTTAAATTGCCTGGTGAAAGGGCGCAAAACTGCGCTAGCGACAGTCTCTTTTGATAGCGAACTGTCTCCTACGCATGTTAGTAAATTGGCGATGTCCCTGTGGATGGGATTTCTGGCGAAGGCCACTTTGCCCTTTAGTAAATCTGCCCCTTAGGGGCTTATTTATTATGCTGTGTAAAATTTATTTGTAAAAAGCTGTGTAAAATAAATTCAGAATTTACCAAGGTGTATGTAATTTTATGCTATGCGAATGCCAGTTATTTTACTTCGATTCCGGGGATGCCACTCTAAGAAAACATGCGTATAAAATGGACGATGTGTGGTGTATTATCCTGCCATTTTTTACACAGCATAATTAATATGCCCCCTATTCTCATTACCAGAACTGAAAGATTTTGGTGTGGACTATAACATTTGCTATCTAATTTGAGCACAAGTGTTAACTTTAGTACACAGTTAGAGGAAAGTCGCAGGTTTAAATAAATTGTTCAGTAAAAAAAACTGGGTACAAATCTTGTACAATTTGCCACATCCCACAATATAGAAGCTTCTTACTTAGCATTCCATCACAAGTGCACGTGCAAAAAAGTAAATCATTTGTATGGCTTCAAGACTTGCATATGGTAAATGTTCAAAATAAATTGCTTATTGTAAATTGCTGTTGTAAATTGTCCCCTCTGTGTTAATAAATCAGGAATAAAGGCATCTGAACTTCCAGATGCTCTGAGCAGTCCTGGTCATAAATAGATTGTTGTCTCAGATATGTTAACCACAGGTTTATTCTCCTCAACTGACCCTGAATATGGTAACAAATATGTGTGGTCAAAAATGGCCTGAAGGTCATAAAACATAAAACCCGAGGCATGTCAATATGCAACATATATTAATGAAGAGCAAAAAGATAATATAATTTGTGTAATATAAGCTAGATTCGGATTCATACAAAAAGGCAAAAGAATATGGCAAAAACAAAAATGTAGCTATAACTCAAAGCTGTACTGTAATACAGTAATTACTCCAGTGATCAGAGCAGTGTGCATCTTATGTAGTTACTACTTTAATCACCTCCAGACAAATTTCTGTGTAAATTCCTTAATATCTGTGGGTACAGCCTCAAATATGAGACCAGGTTGAACTAATTTGTTTGACTAATATGGTTCCCAGTGGTGGAGTTACTGCACTTCAGACACATAAGCTAGAAATGTTCTCACTGCATTTGATTTGCATTGGTGAGTAATGAACACATTCTGATAAATTCACACAGTGTCAATGATAAAAAGATACTAAACTCCTGGGAAGCCTTCAGGATTCTCCAACGTAATATTTGCTAAATCTGCCCCTAAGTTTTACTAGAATAATGACAGAGAACAGGGTTCTACCAAAATAATGCCATTTCTCTTTCTTTCTAAGAGTCATGTGCTCTTCTAAAAGTTCTGTATTACATATAAGCTTTTATGTCTAAAATTTGTCGGCTACAATAGTTAAATTAGTTAAGAAAAAAGACCAAAGTCCATCAAGTGCAACATTTCCAAATGAAACCCAGTGCATAAACCTACATGCACCCACTGAAACTATGTATACCAATATCTATATTTATATCTATATTTATTGTAGATTATATTATCACTATAGCCTTGAAAATTGAAAATCAAGTTGAAAATCAGTTGTAATAGAATCTAGGCTTTTAAAAACCAGTTAATATCAAGGGGCAGTTTTATCAAGGGTCAAATTGAAAATTAGAATTTGAATTTTCGATTTTTTTTTATGGTCAAAACTGTCAAATATGGCGTTTTTTTCAGAGAAAAAACTCGAATCTAGTTTAATCCAATTTGATTCAAATTCGATTTGAGTTTTCAAGTCGGTAAAATTTGTGCGAGTTTGTGTTGAATTTCGAGTACATTTAGATTTAAAGGAGTTTAAAAAAACTCACATGAATTCAAAATTTCACCTTTGATAAATGTGCCTCTAAATGAACTTTGAGCAACACAAATCTAAAGCAACTTGCAACTGGACTTTTTTTTTGTAGCGTTTGAATTCATTAACCTATCAATATTGATCAAGTTCACTGGAAATGATCCTTACATTTCCCATAGCCTTCTACAAAGTTTATTATTTCTAACCATTTTTTATTTCGGGGATCCAAGATAACAAATTCCTGAAGGCTTCTACAATGATAAAAACTATTTTGATCAAATTAATTAATTTTGTCCTATCAAATTTGATCTTCTAATAATTCCACCAAATATCAAATCTCTAGCTATCCTACAGGATTCTCAGTTCGATTTTCAATGAATTTAGAGCATAGTGCAGTTAAAAGACACACGTCTGTGCTTCCATAAACATAACCCACTACGGAAAGCCTGGATTTATTGCCTAGCTCATAAGAGTGGCACTGCAAATTGCTAGATGCATGTATGGGAGCAAGAACCTTAGACAAGTTCAAGTAGGGACATTAGGCCTTGAAACATATGGGATATTCAGAGCAGACTAAACGGTTATGTATTGTCTGAAAAGGACATTTTCTGAAAAACATTACAATACCTGTGATATGCGACAGAAACCAACATATTAGAGCTCACTCCTCAGGTCAAGATTTATCAGTCTGTCTACAACTTAAGGACAAGAGACACTGCTTTGAAGTCAGAATGGTACAAATTTTGCACATAGAAGACATCCAGTTTAAATGAGGGGTGACCGAGGCAATCCAGGTAAAGACACTCCTAAACAGAGGGAAGCTACAGGAAATGCCATTCTATCATCTTTACCAGCAATTTGCCTTAGTAAGTTTCATGGCACCATGGTGATTGGGTTGTGCTTTTCCTCAATCGGCTTCATGATATACTGTAATTTAGAGGACATTCAGTAGTTTGTGGCCTTCATTTTCAGTACATATGCCCAAAATGCAAATTTTAGAAACATGGGACTTCCGGGGGGCGGAAACATGAGACGGCCGCATTTAAGCAGAGCTCATGTCGGCTGCTCACATATCTGCGATTTAAATAGCAGAATCACACTCCAACTCAGCCGAAAACCAGCAAGTGTAACAGGATAAACAGAGGGGAGAAGACATCCAAGCGACGCAGCTCCCCCTCAACATTTTTTGCAACCCCAAAGTCCACCCACTGGGGTGACAACCTCGTGGACCCGGACCGGCCGCAAAGCAGTAAATCTGAAGTGAAGGAGGAAGACGGCTTACAAACGTAACACTGGCTGCAGCCGTATGCAGTATCGCTGCCTTCAAACCGTAAGTCCGGTCACGGGAAGGCGAGTTCAGCGGGTGAGGCGCATACTCCCATAGAGGCCCCTAGCGCGACAAGGACACATGGCGCGCACGTTATTACTGCGCAAGCAGTCTTCTGATACCAGGATTTCTCTTCCGCACCTTCCTGGTTAGCAATCAAACTTCCCCCTCTTACACCAGACACGGGGATTTGGCTTTAATATTGACTGGAACTCCCTGCATTGATTCACGTGGGGGATAGGCCGCAAGGCAAAAACACGGTGGAAAAGTTTTTTGCATCCAATACCTGGGCCCCCCCCACAACAAATTACCCGACCTTCAACAGAACACCTGCAGGCTATGTTTCACAATCGTATCCTGGTGGACACAGGGTGTTAACACAATTTATCTCATGCTGCACCAGGCAGAGTTATACACTTCGGAGAGCCACAATTAGGGTCAAACTAAAATTCCACCATTGTCTATTTTTGCTCTGGCATTGCCTTCTACAGGCCAGATATTCAGTTTTTGATTGATTGACTCTGTCATTCTCTTACCCAAGCCTGAAGACCAGGGCTCTGTCGCACTATGTAACGTTAACCATTTGAATGCTGCATTTTTGATTGTTTCTCAACAGTTTTACTATATAAGAGAGCTTATGTGATACCAAAACCTTGCACGCCCAAGCTCTCGCTCCACAAATTATTTTGGGCCAAACCATAAAGTCCTGCTCGGCTGAACAAATATTATTCAGTTCTGGAAAGGAGAAGTGCTATATACACATTTGTTTCTCTCCGTTATGGATAAATATCTGGACAATACTACAACCATGCCGCCTAAAACAGTCAAATCAACCAAACCAAAGGACACCGTCGGGACACACTCAACAAGAGACTGAACTAGATTTACAACATTCACAATCTGGACTTCATTTGTCATCAGCAGAGGACTTTGTACAGATTCTCGGTCCATTATTGGATCAAAAATTGGCTTCCATAAAAGATTCCATATCTGAGGTTCTCCAGGAAGTAACAAGTCACTCACAACGGCTTTCGGAAGCAGAAAACCGTATATCATCTTTGGAGGATGAGGTGGGTAAAGCACAATGTATCATTGATACTCAACAGAAAGAGATTACCATCTTAGCGGAAAAACTCGAGGACCTTGAAAACCGTAGTAGAAGGAACAACTTGAGACTTGTTGGAATTCCAGAAACGGTTAAGGCAAGGACTTAGAGGATCTTTTAATGATTTGGCTTCCCGGAGCTCTTCAGTTACCAACATCACCTCCGCCCTTCTAGATAGAATGTTATCACCGGATAGGCCCACCTCAAAAAGAATTCACAACTCGACCGCGACAAGTGATTTTTAGGATACTAAATTTCGCTGACAAACTTGGAATCCTGGATGCATACAGGAAAACAAAAGATTTAAATTATAACGGACACCGACTCGCTATTTTTCAGGACTATTCTGCCTCTGTCTCCGCAAAAAGACAGGAGTTTTCACCAATCTGTAAAACTCTCTACTCCGCAGGGTTTAAATTCTCTCTGTTATATCTGGCAAAATTGAAGATCCTCAGCAAAACCAACGATAAACCACAATTTTTTGAAAATCCAAATGAAGCACGTGTATATGTTGATACTTTACAACATGTACAAGGGTTGACTGTGATCCTCGAAACAACTCACAATTTTTTCCTTTATGCTGATTCATTGACATTCCAACACATTTTGTTTCCTACCGAGTCAACCTGTTCGACCTTGTATTGATTCCGACAAAGAAAGGAGATGGAAGGAATAGAACAAAAACAAAAGGGACATACAATTTTTTCGTACTTTGATCCTGGTATGACATCACTTTACCTCAAAGCTATGCCTTCAGGATCTCTCCAAACTTGTTCCTATTACTTAATGTAGGAGAGGGACACCAATATCCTTTGTCTACTGCGGGATTGCCATCCAGCCCTATCCTGGGTCTCATGGACTGGACAGACAGATCTTTTTCGGATGCTCCCTCCCTTATTTATCAACAGGAACGTATTTTCTCCTTGGCTTTGTGGTACTGGACACTTTGTTTCAGTTGGACTTTCCGCTAGGGATAAAGTAAATTGTTTCTTTCCTCAGAATACAGTTTGTATTGCAAGTTTTTCTGCATTTTAGAATGTTAAGTTTGCATATTGGTCCTATTTGATTTTGACTTATACTTACCTTAACATATACTTGGAGTGATAAAGGGCATGATATGAACGGACAGCTGAGATGCCGCCACAATTTTTCAAGTTAAATATTTTGATTAGTTATTATTATGTTTATTGTATTATGATCTGGAATTTGGAGGCCAATGTACCTTTAGGAACAGGATATTTTCTCGCAATTTTGATTTACTCCAGACCCTGGTCTGCTTTTAAGATTCACGTAGGTATAGGCTAAGTTACTATGTCTTCTACTCAAGATTCTACTAATCCTAGGAGGGATGATATCCTTGAGAAAATTAGGGTCATTTCTTGGAATGTGGGGGGTTTAAACACTCCTATAAAAAGACATAAAATATTGGATCACCTTAAACGGGACAAAATCCACATAGCTTTCATACAGGAAACACATTGGCGCAGACGTGACACAACCTCTCTAAAAGATAGATGGATAGGCTCTGTCACTACTGCCTCCTATACCTCCAAATCTAGAGGTGTAGCGATTATCCTAAATTCTGCTTTGAACAGTACGGTGGGAAAAATATTCAAAGACAAAATGGGTAGATACCTTATTATGGATGTGACTATATATGGGAATAAATATACTCTTGTTAATGTCTATGCTCCTTATACTGAAAACCAATCTTTTTTCGCAGACTTACTTCAACGGTTAGACTCCTGGGGGGCCTCAAATTTGATCTTTGGTGGTGACATGAATACGGTATGTGATCCCTACATGGACAAGTCAGGTACATCATCCACACATATCAAACCACTAGAATCAAACCACTAGAATCAAACCACTAAACTCTTTGTGTGACCACCTTCAGATACAAGATACTTATAGATACCTATATCCAGACACTAGAGACTACACTTTCTTTTCTGCAGTTCACAATTCACACTCGAGGATAGATTACATTTTTTAATCTACTCATCTTTTAGCCTCAATTGAAGATGCTGGTATTGGTAACATAGATACTTTAGATCATGCTCCCATGAAACTTACATTACGTCTGTCTGTACCCCAACCTTACTCACATAATTGGAGATTTCCGACTTACCTGTACCATAATGAAGACTTTAGAAACTATCTAAAGCAACATTGGGCCAATTATATAGATGACAATCTAGCCCGTTGGGATAATAAAAACTTGCTATGGGCAACAGCCAAACCGGTGCTGCGAGGTCACATTATATCTTACATGATCAAGTGGAAGAGGTCCTTTAGTGAAAAGTACCGGTTGCTACAAAGAGATCTCACACAGGCCTATAAAAATTTCAAATTTTCTAATTCGATAACAGCAAAGAAAAAATACACTGAGTCAAGGGCTCTTTTCAATACTTTATTGACTGAACAGATGCAACATAAGTTAAGTCACACTGCAAATTGATACTATCGATGGGGTAACAAATCAGGGAAATTATTGCCAAATTTAGTCAAAAGACAACAATCCAATACCTTTATCCAGAAACTCTAAACTCCCACAGGATGGGCCCGTATTACAAAAGACATCACAAAGGTGATGACCTCTCATTTCAAAACACTCTATAAACGGACTCTTGATTCCCCGGAGACTGGCCTTCAATTTCTCCAAGATGCCCATCTGACTAAGCTCTCTGTCCAGGATAGGGAAATTCTAGATACACATGTAACAGAAACAGAGATCGCTATGACTATCGCTAAATTTAAAAATGGCAAGTCTCCAGGCCCTGATGGCTTCGGAGTGGAATTTTATAAAATGCTATTACCTGAAACAATCCCTTTGTTAACGTCTTTATATAATGACATTTTACAGGGGTCTCCGTTGTGGGATAAAGCTACGGATGCTAGAATCATCTTACTACATAAAGAAGGAAAGGACCGTATGAACCCATCCTCTCATAGACCAATTTCCCTATTAAACCAGGACCTAAAGATTATAACAAAAATAATGGCAAATAGACTGCAAAAAATTCTCCCTACTTTACTTACCTCTAATCAAATGGGTTTCCTCCAAAACAGATATCCGGTCCAAGCCATTCGAAAAGCAATTGCTGCTATTTATCATTGTAACCTGGAAAAGAGACAACAAGGATTATTAATAAATCTTGATGCAGACAAGGCCTTTGATAGGATCGCCCATAAACATATAAGGAGACTTTTAAAGTTCCAACACTTTGGACTACACATGTTAAACTTATTCAAAGCATTATATGACTCCCCTCAAACTTTCCTCACAGTTAATGGTTATAATTCGGAAACATTTGAAATTCAACAAGGAACCAGGCAAGGCTGCCCTTTATCTCCTCAATTGTTTAACATTGCTTTAGATCCCTTAATAAAACACTTGCTACAAAATAAGACATTTACAGGGATTCCACTGGGCCATACAAAATACAAAATAGCAGCTTTCGCTGATGACATCTTATTATTTGTTAATAACCCCCAAATAGAATTGACTACGATCCTAGAAACAATAGAAACCTTTACCACTTTTGCAGGATTTAAGATTAATCCCAAGGCACTAGAACTTGGGGATTTTAATATAGCACACAGAAATAAAGATTTTCCTTTTAAGATGGCAAAATCTTACATTACATATCTGGGAATTAAACTACCGAAAAAACACACAGAATTATATCCAATTAATATTCGTGCTACTATAGACAAGATCCAACAAGAGTTAAAATCCTGGGATAATTTGAATATTAGCTTTCTCGGCAGAATTCACTTAATTAAAATGGTACTATTCCCAAAAATTCTTTACAAACTACAGATATTACCATACAGCATAAAGCCATCAGATTACAAACGACTACTTCAAATGCTCCGCACTTTTATCTGGCAGAAAAAGAGACCACGGATAAGTATTTTTAAACTACAACAAACCAAAGATAGGGGTGGAGTCAATTTTCCAAATATAAAGGAATATAATGAAGCGTCTTTACTAAGATTTGTAGGTGATTGGATATATAACAGAAATGTTTATACTTCAACAGAAGTGGATCAACTTCTTTCAGGAGGCATATCTCTTAATGTACTTCTTCACTCCTCCCTAAAAGATATTCCCCAAGAGATGATTGAACATCCCCTATTCTTTGACACATACAAAACCTGGATTTCAGTGCGGCGCAGATATAACCTAACTCCTAACCATTCTATCTAACTGAAATGGCTTGGTAACCCAAATTTCCGATAAATGGATAGGGAAAAATAATAAGACAGTTGTGGATTGGCAGAATCAAAATTTTAGATTGGTTAAAGATATTATTAGTGAGACTTTCACTATACCACCAAAGGAATCTCTTCTTCAAAAATTCCCCCTTTCTCTCCAACGACTATTTACTTTCAATTCAAGTTATCGATTTCACTAAAACGGTTCTTCAACATCTATCTCAGGCGGATAAAGAAAATCCGATAAATGGCCTAAAAACGACTCACTCAAAGCTACATCCCAAATATACCGAATTCTTCGAACGACATTGCCAATAGAATCAGCAGATACTTTTCTAGCTAAATGGACCTCAATACTTCCGCAAATAGATACTGCTCAAATACTTCAATATCATGCAAAAACTATGCGGGTATTATCTTCAAGCAAATACCAAGAAATGTCACTACAGATCTTACATCGCTCAGGCGCTATCATATTGGCACCTTGGACAGGGACAACTGTCTGAGATGCCATCAGCCTCGAGCAGACCTGGTATACTGCATTTGGCTTTGCCCCGTAATACAGAAATTTTGGGAAAATGTACAGGGATACTGGAGATCTTTAACTCAACAGACGGTTCCCTTTTCTTTGTTATGGGTGCTTTTTGGGATTCCCTCTTCACAACTACTGTAAAACTATCACGATCTCAGAGCCGCCTAGCGGAAAGACTAATGGCAGCATCTAGAAAAACTATTCTTCATCATTGGCTTTCCCCATCGGTACCCCCACTTTCGCTAGTTAAACAAAAACTTCACTATATCTTTCACATGGACTGGCTAGAAACCACTACAAATAAAGAGGAATACACAGAAATTTTTTTTTCGACCTGGATGACATACATATCCTCACTCCCCACTCATACTAAACATTTAACGATTTACGCATTTCGACATCCCACGTGGTTTGATACAGAACTGTTACTCAGCAACAATGCAGTACAAGACACCACTCAATATATACAGAATCTTTATAGTTCACAGACACGGAATCGTCAATCACCCCCCAGGAGTCACCATATCAATAGTCTGCTATCCACAAGTAATCTATAAGCCACAGGGATGTTATTTTGGGTATGGTCCTTCCTTCCTTTAAATCTGCCGTTGGTTAGTCATGGTAAAATCTTGTGAATATCTTGTTCAATATCTATATATGTTAAGCTATGTAATTTATGGCATTTCGTATTGGTCTTCCAAATTCCGAACAGATTATTTATATACTTTGTTTAATTTTGTTTTGTTTTTCTTTCTTTTGTGAAAATAAATAAAAACATTTATTAAAAAAAACACTAAGAAACACTAAGGGCAGCCTTGCACCACTAAGCACTTTATAAAGGTCTGGTGCCAAATCCCTGAGCCTACAGCTACAGAAGCAGAAATGTCCGCAGATTGTAAGATAGCACAAATTTGGAATGAATTTTTACCCAATGGGCAAAAGTGCTCCCCAGTAATCTATAAATCAAATATTGGAAAAGTTAAATGCTCAACTTCAAATGCTATAATATATAATGTAACATGCATTTTTATAATGGATCATCGTGTACAGAATGTTAGGATCAATTGTCCTTCAAAAGTGTTGATATTTTAATTTATAATGTATTGTTTGTGGGGTTTTTTGTTGGTTTAATGTGGGAGTCAGAGAAACAAGGCAATACAAGTCAGTGTAGTGGAACAAGCACAGTACTGTCAACAGTATATGTCATCCTGTGAGTTGATCCACCCATGCCACTTCCTAAGGCATCTGCACAGAGTTGTATCTTTTAAGAGTTACTCATCTCGATTGTTTGTACCAGGAAGCTTGGCTTTGTTCCAGTTTATTATGGGAAAGGGTGTGCTCGTTGCCTATGGGGAGGGAAGGTAAAGACAAATCTGTCCTTTAAATTTATCTAATGTATTTACTCATGTGTATTCCTATAATTCACCTCCACACTTGCAAAACAATGCAGTATATGAAATCTTTGATGTAGTAGGTCAACATATATAAGCAAGTGGAACAATGACTCAATAAAAGATTATAATAATCCCTTATAGCTAAATGAGTAATGTAATACAGTTACAGCTTGCAGAAAGTCCACAGAATTACATAGCACTTTTATCCTTGCGTTTGTTATATTAATAAGTCAACAGAAACTAAGTTGAATGTGTGTATTAGTTTTATTCAACTAACTCAAATGTATCAAAGTTTTTATACCAAAGGGTTTATTTGCTGTTCCTGTCTTCTATGAAGGCCAGGTTGAAGAAATATTTAACATCATATATTGAAATTTGTGTTAAAACAAAGGTTTACATTTGAAACATAAATGTCATTTAGTATGAGAAATATGTGTTATTGGTCATTGCACTATGATAATTACAATCCATGTCAATTACCATTTAGTAGTTCTCAAAGCAGAAAATTATCCTTTGTGGATGCTGGAATATACAGTAGCAAAACCTGACAATCCCATTTCAAGTTCCTTGCAACTATGTAGACCAACAAAAGCTACTACTAAAGCCCCCTGCAACTACAAAGTATCTACTGACAACCCACTATAATTTATCGTGACCAGTATTCCTGTATGTCCCTTGTAATGCCCTAAAAGTTACTGAAACCCTCTGTGGATGCTACAAGAGGCAGCTGACCTACAAGAACTGAGACACAAAAAAAGAAGGTGCAGGCCGCAACAGTGCCCGTTCTTGCCTCTTGTCATATCCTGCAGGTGCTTTTTGAAAATTTGTTATGCACATTTGTACAGCTTTCAAAAATTAGAGAGAATATTGTAGTTACATTTTTATTTGGACTTGAGAGGAGATAACTGCATGTGTTCTAGTGGATATTTATAGAAGCTTTCTGTGATCTTTGTGCCATCAAACTTTGCCAATGTTTGTGGTAATAATTTTGCTGCTTTGTGGCTCATATCATAATTGAGAAGTTTTGTTTGAGTCCAACAACAACAAAGTGCAACCAAGATATTTATATTATGCTAGAAAGAATGCAGACAAAATAATTTCTCGGTGAAATGTGGATTATTGGCATTCTTTGCCAGATTGTAAGTGGCTAATTCTTTTCTGCACATATTATTTTACAAACAGACCCCAAAAACAAGATTACTTGTGATAATAATAGAAATAATTCTAATACAGGACCTCAAATTATGCTAATGCTCCATCCACCCTAACTAGGAAAAAAAATACAGTCAAAACTTTACATAAGCATCACATAAAAAACATGTACCGGTATTATTATTAGGGATGCACCAAATCCAGGATTCGGTTCAGGATTCGGCCTTTTTAGCAGGATTCTGATTCGGCCGAATCCTTCTGCCTGGCCGAACCGAATCCTAATTTGCATATGCAAATTAGGGACGAGGTAGGAAATCATGTGACTTTTTGTTACAAAACAAGGAAGTAAAAAATGTTTTCCCCTTCCTACCCCTAATTTGCATATGCATATCCAAAATAGAGGATTCGGTGCATCCCTAATTATTATTATTATTTATTGGCCCATTTAGACCATTCCGAAGAGAGATTTTGAAATTTAGTTGCTTAGCATTTAAATCATATTTTTAAATCCAGAATGTCAAAAGAACATTAGCTCTATTTCTTCAGTGTATTCTATTGTCATTATGGAAATTTATAAGAATTGTTTGATCAATAAATCTTGAGAATTTGAGTTTAAAAAAACTTGAATTTGAAAATATTGAAATTTCCAATTTTGCTGTAATATTCTATGAATCACAGTAAACGCATGAATTGAAATTAAACAAAATTGCAAATTTTGTTGCAATTCTTTTTTTACCACAGATTATCATAATCAAGTTTTTCTAATTTGAGTTTTTCAATCAATACAATTTTGTCATTCTTTTCATTGTTTTGTGTTTTAAGGGTGATATCTGGATACTACTTGGAAACACCAAAGACCAATTAAATTACACATTAAGCAGACAGAAGTATGGATTCCAAAAGCTTCTAGCATAATGGTTTATGGTTGTTTAATGTTGGTAATTGAATATTTGAAAATGTAAGGGGGTTATTTACTAAACTCCGAATGCACAAAGCATTTGTGATTTTTTTTATAAAATCGGGATTTTAAATAATTATAAATTTTTCGGAATTTATTAAACCCCAAGGATGGAAAAGTCTGAATCTGAAAATCCGGCATCTCAGACCTGTCAAGGTTGCATATAAGTCAATGGGAGACGTCCCAATGATTTTTTGATGTGTGCTGAGTTTGGTGCAATAACCCAAAGTTTTGGAGTTTCGGGTGAAAATTCAGAAAAAATCATGAGAATTGCGAAAAACGGATGGAAAAATCCAGAAAAATGCAAAATAATTTTTTTCCCAGAAAGGAAATTTTGGAAAAATGTAATCATCATCATCATTTATTTATATAGCGCTGTCAAGATACGCAGTGCTTTATGTAATAATAAATAAGCATGAAAAACCAGAGCAGATTTGATCGGAGTTTGTAGCAGAAAATATTGAAGTAAATTCGACTTTGATAAATAACCCCCTTAGTGTAGTGGGCAAATTATTTACTTCTGTTTTAGTGATGGCCAAATTCTTGTAATCCTATTGAAGCTGTTGTGGGATGTTTGCATGCATGCTTACAGGGTAATTCTGAACACTTGCCCCTCCCAAGTCTGTTCCCCCTAACCGACCACCTCCTTAAAGTTTAAAGAAGGAGGTAAACTGGAAATGACAAGCACATGCGCAAGGGGTGGACATAGGAAGGATGGATGACCCTAGTGGCTGCTAGAAGGACCCTTGGTGTTGCAGCCCCAGCAGGCCCCAAATGCCCCAGTTTGACACTGCTCTCTATGATGGTACAGGAACAGATCTGGATGTTCCATAGTTAAGTGGTAATGGTAATACTGTACTGAAAATTCTATAACGGTACTGAATTAATAGGGAGATTTAAAAACTATACCACAACTACTGCTGCTTCTGAAAAACATTGTCAATGGCTAAAACAAATGACAAGGAACCTAAGGAACCTTTATAGAAAATATCTGTTTGTCTATGGCATCAACTGTTTTTATGTAAGAAGAGTTTGTTTTCACAGATGTATTACCAAGTATTTTGCATTACCCACACAGTAAGGAATTCTTGTTAATCTTAGTCACACATTACTTTGGATAGTACCGCTGAAACTATTAAAATGGTTGTGAAATGTATATCTCTCTCAGCATCTACACGCAGGGAGCCATTTTTATTAACATAACGGGGATGTTAAATTAGGATAGCAATGTTATGTATTTGATGCTTAGTTAAGTATCACCCAGTGAACCTGAATCTGGCATGCATCTTAAAGGGATCCCATTCACATAAAGATATTGCATTTATTTTGATTTGATAGAAACCTTTATAATTACATTTAAATAAATATACATAAAAAGGAGGAAGGCTGGTTTAGGGTCTGGCCACACGGACTAATCTCCCTGATCTGCCTTCCGCCAGCTAACATGAAAATTGCCTGGGCGCAGGCACTTGGAGCGCTTTGTTTCCTCGTGAGGCATTGCGGGCAACTTCAGAAAATGAATCAATCTGAGTGCCTGCCCCCAGGCGATTTTCATTATAGCCGGCATAAGGCAGGGGAAGGCAGATCAGGGAGATTAGTCACCACGAAGAAGAGGAGATTTGTTGCCTGGTGACTAATCTCCCCAAATCAGACCCGTAAAAGGGTTTGTTTCAGGATGGATGTTTACCACCGAAGAGGAAAATTCTACCGTTATATTTACATTTTTAAAAGAAGGTTGACTCACATACAGTGAAAAGTGATAGCTTTTATACAAATTATATGAACTTTGAGAGTAATATATACACACACACACATATATATAGAATTTAACATAAACATGGTTTCTAAAGGACTTTGAAATGTAGAAAATGTAAAGGAAATATTATGTTACAATGATACATGTTTGCTAGGGCAGAGGTCCCAACCTTTTTTTACCCATGAGCCACATTCAAATGTAAAAAGAGTTGGGCAGCAACATAAGCACAAGAAAGTTCCTGGGGTGCCATATAAGTGCTATGATTGGTTATTTGGTAACCCCTATGTGGACTGGCAACCTACATAAGGTTCTGTTTGGCAGTACACCTTGTTTTTATGCAACCAAAACTTGCCTCCAAGCCTGGAATTGAAAAATAAGCACCTGCTTTGAGGCCACTGGGAGCAACATCCAAGGAGTTAGAGAGCAACATGTTGCTCACAACCCACTGGTTGGGGATCACTGTGCTCAGGGCAATCTTCAGAATTCACGGGGCCCTATACAGCAACATGTACCCTGGTCCCTGCGCACCCTCAAGCCCCACCCCATATCTCGACCACCCCACAGTAAAAAGGCCACACAGAGATCAGAGCTGAAACATTAGACCCTAAGCTATAAAAAGCCTTTGATGGCCAGCCCCCCCTCACATGTTATAAAAAAGCCATTGGTGATCACTAATCAGGGTACCCCCCTGCAAGTAAAAAAAATATTGATGGCCTTCCCCACCCCCACAAGTTATAAAACGCTATTGGTGACCAGGACCCCCTTCAAGTTAAAAAAAAAAAATTTGGTGGCCAGC
Source organism: Xenopus petersii (assembly GCA_038501925.1). NCBI lineage: Eukaryota > Metazoa > Chordata > Amphibia > Anura > Pipidae > Xenopus > Xenopus petersii. Next base: position 52,111,047 of record CM076679.1, read on the forward strand.
CACCCCCAACATGTTATAAAAAAAGCCATTAATGATCAGGAGCCCCACTACAAGCCTCCAACGATTCCAAGGAGAGCGCAACTGGAGATCAAACCACTATTTATTTGATATTGTTAAAATCAGAAATTGCCTGATGCATTTCCTATCAATGATATGAAACAGACAGATTTCTTATTTTAACTATACAAAATAAACATTGGTTTTATCTCCATTTGTGAACTCTTTGTAATTGCTGGCTTCTCTTTTTTTTTCTCTCCCCAAGTTACGGGACACCAACAAAAGCCGGTAATTTGTTTCACTTTCTGCATGCCGATCTCAAGTTGAATTGATAGCGGCTTGACCTATGCGGCAACTCAAGGTTTAAACACCCAGGCTCAAAGGTTTACATGGTTAGCAATTGTATTTTTCAACTTTAAGCTGGCCATAGACGCAAAGATCTGATCGTACGAAGCGAGGATTTGTGCGATTTTCCGACCGTGTGCGGAGAGTCACAACATTTTTCGTCCGGAGGAGATCGGTAGTTTGGTTGATCGGACAAGTTAAAAGATTTCTGTTGGCTGCCGATAATATCTCTGCATGTATTGCCAATCGGAGGATTTTCAGTCGGAGATTGTCACTAGATTTTTCGGACGTAACTTTCGTACGATTGCTGTCAGGGGCAGAACATCAGCTGATCTGTTCTTTTGTACTTTATTTGATCGGAATGGTTAGTTTCAGGTCGGGAGATGGGAAAGTCCGATCGTGCGATGATTTGTACAATTGGATCTTTGCATCTATGGCCAGATTTAGGCTGAGCGGCATATCTTTCTTTTTTTTCTATATCAAGGATAATTATCTGCAAGAAATAATCTTGGTCATACATGGGATAATTGGCTACAGTCCAAAAAGGCTGAACTGGCAAAGCAATACCTGCCAATGTATGCTATGTTTAAGGCTAGGACCCTAAATATTTCCATAGTCTAATGAAACACAATGGCCAAAAACAAATAACCAATAAGTTTTTAATTTTGTGATTTTGACATGCTACTCATTGGAGTCAGGAGCTATTGAATTAAAACCAGAATAGATAGCATCCTAGAGGTCAATCCCAGGAAATCCAGCATGTCTAGCAGCTCTGCTTATAGTAAAACCATAGAATGAACAATGGTTCAATAATTGCTGTGGCTTTGTTATCCCGTGGACCAATATGACTTGATGGTTAACTGCTACAAGCATCCCCAGTGATTGGCTGAGATTGGACACAACAGAGTGTATAGTAAAGTGACTAAATTCATTTTGTGGAGATTGATGAACATAGAGCAAAAACTGTGCTCACTTCCAACAGGTTTTATGCGCAGTATGCTGATTACATAATTGCAGATATTTTTTGAGACTTATATGAAGAATGCGGCTTTTCTTCCTTCTCTTCAGGTATTTATCTGTTTGTGATAGATAGTAATAGACCACAGAATAAAGGTTAGCTCTTTGATTTTAGTGCAGGCCTGACCACAGGATATGTGCACATTCTATTCAGCCCGATAAGTAGAGAGAGCTTCCTCTTTTCGTGAAATCTCCATTTGGCAGGACTCTTTCCATGTAAAGGACTCTGCATAACTCTGCAGAATCAGTGGTTACAAGAGTTTTGCTCCAGTGTTTTTCTCTGTAGGATATAAACATTACAGGTTTGAGCATTTGTGACCACAGATCAGTTATATGTCATAACAGGAAAGATGAGCCTGAAGATATTTCCTAACCATGATTTCCAGATTGTACTGAAATCAGTCAGTCCAGTGCCTTTTAGATGCAACTGACAATCCTTATCAGCTCTTTAACTTGGATAACCACCTTTTATTGAGTGTACAGTGACATAATGTTACAAAAAACATTACAGTTAAAATATAGCAGCATATCTGAAATTGGTTTCTGAAAATTAAATCCATACATTTGAAATAAACTGTACTAATTATGCAAAAACAGTACTGTTAATACTGAAATAAAATTAGTTTGCTAATAAAAATTATACAATGAATACATCAATTTTATATATTAAAAGAGAATATCTGCTAAACTGTACTAATTATGCAAAAACAGGACTGTTCATATTGAAATAGAATTTGTTTTCTAATATAGTGTAAACAATGATTTCATAATTTTATTTTGTCATTTTTCACACTGATGCATTTACAATAAGTTCTCTAATCATTGTATTTTAGAAAATGAACCCTTTAGTAATTGCTTGTACCAGTATTGTACAGTGCATTAGGTGTTATAATTGCTATTCTAGATCTAGAACAATGCTTTGGTTATAAAATATTCCTTCCACGTGCTTGGCTTGTTAGTAACTGTTTCTGAGTTTAAAGCTAGAAAAAAAAAAACATATGTTATTTTGTACAAACATACAAGATTTAATTAATTACCAGGGAAATACCACTTTTATGAAAATGTATTTTGGGAATGAGGACAAATTCCAATATGTTTGGTAAAATTTGATTCCGTCTCAATCAACAAGTTTAACCATTCAAATCCAAACACCTTTGGTTTTAAAGGGTAGATGTAATGGTACAAGTCTTTGATCCACGGAGCACTAGACCAGGTAGGAAGTTAAAATGTTAAAATGTTAAAATGTTAAAATTTATTGCAGATTAAATAACATTAATGAACATACACCAACAGTGCATCAAACAAAGCCCATGCTTTACGCGTTTCGTGGCTTCAACGCCACTTCCTCAGAAGCATAGGACAGCAGTTCTCTCCCCACCCCTTAATAGTGCAAAAAAACTGTAGGTAATTAGGATAAATCAAACCAATTAACCCTAGAAAAACCCCAAGTTAAAAATTCAATGAAAAGTAGATTCAATGAAAAACTATAGCATTCCCTCAGGGTTTAGCGTAATAGATGTAATGGGGATTCACAGGTCATATTCAATAAAGCAGGGTTACGCTAGCTTTGACTAAAATGAAATCAGTAATGTTGGTTTTTGTACCCCCATTTGAAAGCTTGAAACATCCAAAAGAAGCCAAATAGTTCAAAAACTCAAAAAAAAAGGATCATTTGAAAAGTTGCTTCAATTTAGCCTAGGGATGCTGCCAGCAACTTCAAAAGGGGATGGGGCAATGATATCATGGGTGTGGGCTGATGATGCTGTGGGAGGGGGCCTGTGCTGTCGGTGGGCAAACTATGACATGGTGATTGGCCAGTTTTGACCCAGACAGCCCTTCCAGGTCAAAACCCTAAATTAGCCATTATTATTATATATCATTATATTACATACTACAAGTCAACTTAATGGTAGTCTCAAGCAGTAATGTTAGTCGATGTGTTAAAAATAGTCTCTGCTCTGTACATAGAATAGATAGATGATAATGGATCTGTTAGAATAGTTGTTCTTGACATTCCTAGTGTAGTCTGCTGCAGTTGCTTCAGTAAATTTACCATTACATTTTGGATGAATGCTAAGTTTACTGTTTTGATACCCAGAACAGGGTGACTGTTACAAACATGTTTTCATGTATCTGTCACCAATTGAATGAAATTAAACACTGTTGCTCATGCATAAAACACATTTTCAGCATACGTCAACATATTATCAAAGGTTATCACTGGAAGCTGTAGATTTGCAACAGGGGGGAATGTAATTAAAGTTGCAAAGAGAAAAACAATTCGCACCAATAAGAATAAAAATCCACATCTCGCAATGCAATATTGTTTCTTAAACTGCTATTGCATTGCGCATTGCGAACTCTTAAGAAGTGCTTGAAGGTGTGGTAATCTTTTGGAGCAAACATTCTGACTTTTTCAGTAAGAAGTTTTATTACATTTACTGCGCATTGGCGCAAACTATAAAATTCGCAAACGGTCTTCCACTGTTGGAAGTGGTCGCTAAACAGTTTCCGGGTTCGCAAAAGCTATATTAAATTTGAACAAAGCAAAATTTGTTCGCATAACTTTTCGCATTGCGAATTGTTTTTCCGTTACCGACTTTTACTACATTCCCCCACCGGTGATGTAATATTAAAGGTGCATTTGACACCTGTTTGCACCTTCTATTTAACATGAGCAAAATAAATCATGCGGAAAGTGAAATCTGCCTATACTATTAATTTTAAAACAAATCCATATTTTGTTAATATGTATACACTATATATTTGCCTAACTCATAGTTTTGCTTTTACATTTAATTCATACCTCTTCATGTTTTCAGTTGCGTTTAAATAGTGATAATGGGCTCTGTAAAAAAAAGCACCCTGTATTTCCCATTTGTTGTGTTTGTTGTGTCTTACAGATAAGTAGCAGTCCATAATGCAGGTAGTTTATCTGTGTTACCTAATTTCGTCTTCTCATATAGTTGCTCCCACGGACCAGGAAGTTGTACACTGGAACTACTTTAAGGGGCCGATTCACTATGGGTCTAATATCGAGGGTTAATTAACCCTCGATATTCGACTAGGAATTGAAATCCTTCGACTTCGAATATCGAAGTCGAAGGATTTAGCGCAGAAAATTCGATTGAACGATTGAAGGATTATTCATTCGATCGAACGATTAAATCCTTCGAATCGAACGATTCGAAGGATTTTAATCCAACGATCGAATGAATATCCTTCGATCAAAAAAACTTAGGCAAGCCTATGGGGACCTTCCCCATAGGCTAACATTGACTTCGGTAGCTTTTAGATGGCGAACTAGGGGGTCGAATTTTTTTTTAAAGAGACAGTACTTTGACTATCGAATGGTCGAATAGATTTTTAGTTCGAATCCTTCGATAGTCGTAGTCGAAGGTCGAAGTAGCCCATTCGATGGTCGAAGTAGCCCAAAAAAACCTTCGAAATTCGAAGTTTTTTTACTTCGAATCATTCACTCGAATTTAGTGAATCGGCCCCTAAATTTTCAATTTTTTTTTTGCTCAAAAAAAGTCTTATTCATTGAATTAAAGTTAAACAATTTGGTTTACTATCCCCTTGAATTGCTCAACAATCTCCGGAGTCAGTGGTCAAATGAATTGAAGAGAATCCTCCAATGAGAACTCTGCCTGATCTGCCTAAATCTTGCCCCATATGTCCTCCTTTCTTATGTGTGATTACAATGTAATATCAGAAAGCCAAAATTTGCACAGCTAAGGTGAATGAAAGTGGTGGTAAACAAGATCCGCATTGGTGAATATACTCAATCCTATACTTATATGTGGGCCTTCTAATGAGCTAGGGATGCAGTAGGATATTGTTAAAGATGGTAAAAATAGATTATATGGCATTGTGTTAGCTGACTGAAGGATTATATAACGGGAATAATAAAACACACATTCTAAGAATTTTCCCTTTGGGAAAATTTAATATAAGGGTTGCAACCTAAAATATTTTAACAAGTCACCCAGCATAAGAAAAAAAAAATTGTGCATTTTTAAAATTGTGTACACAATTTTTTTATTGATATCCAGGACCAGTGGCCCAATTAAAATGCAAAATAATCCTCCAATGAGAATCCCACCTGAGCTGTGTAAAACTTAGAATTCAAAGCTTAACTACAACCCTCAGAATCCCTAGACAGCTACTCTAGACCTTGTAGTTTATTGAAAAAAAATGTCATGCCTCTCTGATCTTTTAAAGTGGAAAGCAGCCATCGCTGTTCCCAGATTACCTGCCTCTTTTATCAGTACAAGCAAGATAGATAAACACTCCACCTAGTCACTATCATTCATCTCTATTTAAATTAAACTAAATAAAGTGCCTGGAGAAATCAGGCATAATTCATTAATGTTGCCAACAATTTTGCTGCATTTTTGGCTGCTCTCCATTCACCGTAATTAGTTATGTTGAAAAAAGGATCTGGTACATTTGGTTTGGAGTTTACAGATTTAACCCCTACAGCACGTGACTTGGATGAAGCCTGTAACAGTTTGCCACTATGTTATAATTATAACTCTGTAATTAAACTCTTTTACCACTGCACCCCTAGTTCTCTACAAAGTAGAGCAAAAACATAATTACCATAGAGAATACTGCTGACAAGAACTTTGTCAGTCCTCCTGTTCATACAAGATTGCCTGTAGCCTTGATATTTTACATCAGGAGGGATGACATATTTGCAGGAACAAAGACCATGCATCCAGGTGTTCCTCTTTGCTGAAAACCGTTCAGAATGATAGAGCTAAACTGGCAAAATTGCTTTACTCCAACTTTTTGACAATTTAACACCAAAATTTTCTTAATCAGGCCCAGATTTGTGGTGCGGCCAAAAAGGCCCAGGCCTAAGGCGGCAAAATATTAGCCACCCAGCTAAGTCATGCATGTGCGCTCGCAGGGGGTCAGGCAGGCTGACGCTATGATTGCATGGCCAGGCAGAAGGACAGCACGACTTTGGGGCGCCCACGCAGGAAATCCGGCCCAGTTCCTAATGGAACTTTTGTGGCCCCCCAAGTGGTGTTCTGCAATAGAAATCTAACTCATTAGTGTACAAAACCACTGTATCCACAAAATGAATTATGCCTCTTGTGAATGCGACATTCTTTAAACTCCAGCAATGAATTTCCTGATGATGCAGAGTACTAATATAAAAGCAAGGCAGATGAACACAAACAGCTAATATTCTACATTATACGTTTTGGTTGTTTCTCCAACTCCCTAAAGGGGCTTGGGGTTCATTCTTGAGAGTTGTTAAGGTTCACCCCCATAGTTGAATTTGCACCACAACTTTTTTTTAGGTTTGGGAGAGTTTCTAAAAGTTTTGGTAAATAAAAGATTGGGGTTGTGCAGTTATAGTCCCTTTCTGATAACAGAACAGGATATAGTATTATTAGTGAGCCCTGAGACTTACTTACACATAATACTTACACATGTGTTTGCTGCTGTACAATATTGGTTGTAGTTGTTCCTTTAAAACAAGGTTTTCTGCTATACATTAGTAATTTTCCTCAATGTGAAAAATGGAAGGCAAATCAATATGTAAGGCAAATCAAATTTTCTAGAATAACCAGGTTAGCACAGGGAAAGGCCTAAGCCAAAACTCCCAGCTGTTCATTTTCTTAAACAACTACAAGCAACACATGTTGTTGTACTGTGTTAAACTGTGCGACATTCTTTTCCCCTTGAGATTGACGATAAACTTTCTCACAGCTTTGGAGACCACAGCCAGATTTTCAAATACTTATCTTCTGTCTCCAGTGTGTTGTTTATATAATACAGATCTCTTCATGAATGGAAGAAGATCTTTGACCAAGAATCACAAGGATGATACTTTTCAGAATTGTGGGAAGATTAAATAGCACCTGCTGACATCATGCTTGGCCTGATATCAACGTATTCCTTTTATGAGGTAAATCAAGGAAACCATGCTGAGCGGAATTCCATATTTCTCACATCTGTCATAAAATGATGCTCATTTTTTCACCTGGTTTGATCTTTATTTATTCTCCTTTAAGGAATTTGTCAGACTCAGCCCAGTGTTCCTTCTGCCTTAAGACAATGAATAGAAGGAAAACAACTTTGTGCTCTGTAATTGCAATGGAATCCAGAACAATGCAGACATTCATCTGTGTATTAGCACCTGAAGGAAGATGCAACAGATTTCCATAGGATTATTTTGTTTTATCCTAGTGCTTTATTTATCACTGTAGCCACATCATGGGCTAATATTGATTATTCTGCTAGAGAAAAGGTTTGTCCCCATGAACTGCATGTAAAGTAACAGGAAATGTTACCCATCTGTCACTGCACAAATTTGGTTCAGAAAATGCCCATTGCTGCATTTTCTGAAAGGCAGGCAGATTGACCTTTTCTCCAATGGTGGCGGAGAAAACAAACTGTTGATAAGTTCTCCATTAAGCTGTTTGGTTTTGTTTAAAAAGGCTATGTGTAAAGTGAGATTCATGTGAATTAGTTGTTGCTTTTACTAAATTTGTTTATTGTCCTGGGCTTTTTGGTTCTTTTTATCCCACCTCCTCATATCTGTACTGGTTGCTGTGTTTTATTATCAGAACCAATGCTATATTTGACTATCCTGTCTCTTACATAACAGGAATTGCATTTTCAGCTTGTACATTCCCCTAATATCATTACAGGTATGGGACGTGTTATCCAGAATGCTCGGGACCTGGGGTTTTCCAGATAACAGATAATTTGGGTCTTCATGCCTTAAGTCTACTAGAAATTAATTTAAACATTAAATAAACCCAGTAGGATGGTTTTGCTTCCAATAAGGATTAATTATATCTTAGTTGGGATGAAGTACAAGCTACTGTTTTATTATTACAGAGAAAAAGGAAATCATTTTAAAATTGGATAAAATGAAGTCTTTGGGAGAAAGTCATTTTGTCCTACTTTGGAGCTTTCTGGATATCGAGTTTCCGGATAAGGGATCCTATACCTGTATTGATTTTATAAACTAAAATAAAGAGGCAACAATTAAAACACAGATGAGGTATTCTACTATGGGCACTTGGTACTTCGAACCGCTGATTGTAACATAGATAGTGCAACTTCACAAACGATCGGTAACTTGTGCGCAACTTCGGATCTTCGAGAATTTGCGCAGCCCTGGTGAATCTATGCCGAATCTGTGCGGCGAAGCCAACGCTGGCGCAACTTTGAAGGTAAGTAAATTTGCCCCTGTAAGTTGCAGCTGGGCGGCATGCCACACTAAAATCTTGCCACCCTAGGCTGGTGCTTTTGTGTCCTCCCCACAAATTTGGGCCTGCATATTGTATGCATACACTCTACAAGGCAAGGGTCAATTTGTAACTGGGTTATTGAGACCACTGTTCTAATATAAGCCCCAAAGGACGCATGTACATGATCAAGTTACAGCAGCTAGCACTGATATTCATATTTCGCATAAGTGTTTAATTTTACCAATAATTAGTTCAGGGTTACTTTGATTATGATTATTCACTTAGACCAGTGATCTACTTCTAGAATGTCAATGCAGTTCTGATAAGGCTCCACTGGATTTTCTCATTGTGCTGCTTCATCAAAAGTACCATTCTACTCTTCTATCTTATAGTATTTGTACAGTATATACATAAGCAGACAAAATAACATGGAAGTATATATTTTAAGATTGCCTGCGGAAAAAAAAATGTATTCCAAATCTATTCTAAAAATATATTCTTCAGTGAGAAAAAGGGCTATTGCTTGCAAGGATGTTTGGGTATTACAGGCATTAACAAGTTTTATGATAACAGTACCATTACATTTATGCCATATTAAATAAACATACAAGATAATACCAACAATAAAATTAATCAGTATGGAAGTGCTATCAGTTAGTTGTTCATTTTACAGTTCAATTATAATACAGTTACAGTAAAAATGTAATTGTTATTTATTTTGCAAGAAAGTTTATTTTGGGGGCTTTATAAAACCCCACTTTTTTCCAGAGACTGTGCAACAGTATAATGCTGGCAATAGAATTGCAGTCATGCTCCTGGTACACTATTGCACGCCAATGTACGTCTTTACTTGCAAGAAAATACTGCAGCCAGTTTCACCAAAATGACTCTCATTGTTCTCTCTCTCAGTACCTGTGGGAGTTTTTCTGTCGTTATTTAATAATCAGCGTTTTGGATTTCACGCCACAATTTATCTGTGCGTCCAGTCAAAAGCTATGAGTCACTGTGTTTCCAGGGAAAATGTTGGTTGACGGGTTTAGTGTGCTCCAGAGCAAGATCAGCTTTTAATCAGAATTTTCAGACCAGATGACTCCTTGGTTCATATATTTGTATTGCATTGCATCTGTAAATTATAGCCTGGGCTCCTGCAGGAAATTAGATTAGCAGATTTTGTTGTGCACTTATGGGGCTATTCATTTTAATCATTTCAAATGTTTTTTCTAGCATTTTCACCTTTTTTTTCCAAAGGTGATTTAAAGGCCCTAGTAGCTTTACAGGTTCCCACATAAAGTTTTTTTTTCCTGTTAAATGTTATTAATTCAAGTAAAAAGCTATTTGCTGTTACACAAAAATATGTAAACCACAAAAATGGTTATTATGTTTCTTTCCAGCCAAATAGACCACATTAAAAGAAATATAAAGACCTACTAAAGGCCAAAATTAACTTGTTTTTAAATGGAACAGCTCAAAGGGAACTTTGTTCTCCCCGTATAAATGTCCAAATCCTCTGCACTTCTATCACAAACATGCCCAGATGAGCTGGCAGCGATCATCCAGATAAAATTTATGCATATGCATGAAATGAGCGTTTAGCCCAAAAGAATAGAATTTTTAATTTAAAAGAGAACTAAAGCTTAACTAAAGAAGTAGGACAGAAAGGATGTATGTCTGTACCAGCCCAAAGCAGCTACAGGCCTTTAGCAGTAAAAATCTGTGTCTTCAAAGATGCTCCAGAAGCTCCCCATCTTCTTTTCTGCTGATTCACTGCTGTCACTTACTGAGCTTATGGACTGATACACAATATACCAAATACAAATATTAAAAATGGCATAATTTAGGGCTGATTAGTAAATAATTTAATTTACATGGCGGCTCAGACCCAAGCACAAATAACACTGGAATTTAATAATTAGCCTTGCAACATCAGTTTATATGATAGGCACACCTCGTTTTGTGTTTGATGATTTGTGATGACCCCTAAATTTTCTTCTCAAAATCCAAGATGGTAAACTCCTGTGGCCTTTAAAGGCCTGACTCATTGCTACTATAGAAATGCTGATCCTATAGGTAGGTTCAATATATATATAGGTTCTGTATATAAAATATGATATTTCTAGCTATATTCATTTTTGTGGTTTAGTTCTCCTTTAAGTACGGTAAAAATTAAAATTGTAATCAGTTAGGATTATTTGTATCTGTGAGTTATGTGATTTATGTTCTTAATTTGACTGTAATTCTTTCCTCAGTTTATAGTTAATGCATATGAGAGACAATACATTTTACCCCATCTCAACAACAACAAGAGAATATAACACAAGAGACTATAACATCCTTACAAAGCAACTGAACAAACTGGACACAATGCTAACCCCAGCTGAAGTACAATGTGGATTCTTATGAAATAATAACAAGCCCTTGGACCATTCCTGATCCAAGTAGTTACCTGATCTCTGTTTTAAAAATGTGGGTACATAGCAGAAAAAATCTCTTTCAATGCCTTCTTTCATAGATTCTATAATTTAAGGGAATGTTATTCCAATGTTCCTGACTGATAAGATTTACTTCTGTGCAGGGAATGACATTTAGGCAATGGAACTCCATGTTTTTTGAGTCTCTCCTTTTTTAGACACTGCCCACTGCAATAGTTATTATACAGGTGTGGGACCTGTAACTAGAATGCACTGGACCTGGGGTTTTCCATAAATTGGATCACCATACTTTAAGGGGTCTATTTATGAAGCCTCGATTTTTTCTGGACAAGTTTGTAAAGGGAAAAACGAAAACTAATAAAGAAAACCTCATATTTTTTGAGATTAATTATGTCCAAAACTGCTAAAAATCTGAATCCAAAATTACTCCAGCTAAAATCTGTAGAAGTCCTGTAAAAGTCAGTGGCAGATATCCCCTTTTACAGTTTTTTTTGCATTCATGATGTTTGAGGGTTTTGGGCAGTTTGACACTGCTTTTTGAAAAAGTCAAGTTTTTCAGGAGACAATTAGCAAAAGTAGTATGATTCGAATTGTTGCACGATTTTGTCAAGACTTTTCCTGCACGTACAATTATTGTTCGAATTGTTTAGTAAATGAAGCCAAATAATTTTTGGGAGTTGAATTGTTATTTTTAATACAATGAATAAAATTCGAGTTTTAATAAATACCCCCCTAAGTCTTCTAAAAAAAATCACTTGAACATTAAATAAACCCAATAGGATTGTTTTGCCTCCAATAAGGATTATCTTAGTTGGGATCAAGTACAAGGTATTGTTTTATTACATAGAAAAGAGGAATTTTATTTTAAACATTTTAATTTTCTTCTTTCTGAATTGCATAGAAGCACAGGTTCATGTGTATTTTACATTTTAAACAACTTTAGTAAGAAATAACGTAGATTGAATATATATACATGATAGAATATCTCAGTGTCACATAGATTCACTAACAGCTAACAGCCTGTTGCCCATGTAACAAAGGATCTTTTAAATTAAATTATTAAAGTTTGCCCAAACATGAACTGTTTAAAACAATGGCAAAATATATATTCTAACACTTGAAAAGAAAGAACAATGCCTCATTATACAAGTTTTGAAAAAGCATAGCTTAAATTCATCTGCAGAACAGGTCTTGAGGGATTAAATTGGCTCATCGTCATGTCAAGCGTAATCTTCCAAAGTGATGTACAAATGTTTATGTGCTCCAGCATCCCATTCGTTTTATTGGCCGACTCATTTTTCATCTCAATGAACACCAGAGAGTTGTAAAATTGGAAAGTAATATGCAGAGGAGCATATGCATGTTCAGTATCAATATGCACAAAAAAAAAATTAAATGTGTTAGCCAGTAGATCAGAAGTACAAAATGTGTAGTTTTGCACTCGGATGAAGAAAAAAATAGTGGCATAAATATCATATCTTTTAATGGCTAATTATTTAGTCATATTACAAAGCAAACTTTCGGGATTCTGTGGTCCCTATTTCAGATTTCATTGTGCTAAGTGAAGCTAACAGTATTGGGCACATATACAGTGTAAGTACAGAAAACGAATACATACATATAATTTTTTATAAATGGCATAAAAGCAATAAAGGTCATGAAGTTATAAATTCTAAATCAGTTCTGATTGTAGGATCACAGACAAAATCCAAGGCTTGAGTTTAGTCCTGTTGTTAGGACATTTCCATACAAATTCCCATATCTTTCTAAAGTATCAACACTTCTAAACACCAGATCTTAGTCTCTAACGAATGAAAGTATTGGCACTACTTTACAGTACTTTTAAATCAATTTAAAAAAAAAAAGGAAATATCTGTTAATTCAAATTCATTTACACTCTTGACACTTTGAAAACAGAACAAAACATTAACATTGGATTCAATTCAATTTGTAAAATATGACCCTAAAGAAGGGGAAGCAGCACAATGGACACCGCCATTGGTTATCAGTCCAATTAGAGCAATCACTTAATTATATTTCAAAGTGCAGTGCAATAATTTAAGATTCAATTCATCTAAATAAATTAATTTGAAAAAAAATCCCACAGATACTAAGAGTGATTAAAAATTACCTAATAAGGTTCTATACATATCATAATTATAATGCATGAATATTCATCAAATAAATTCATAGAAGTCAATTAATTTGTTTGCTATGCTGATAAATACTTAAAATTAATAAGAATAAGTGATTAAATAATGAACATCAATTAGAATAAAGTGCAGTGGCAATAAATAATAATCAATTTCTCATGCCAAATTGATTCCGATGGTATAATATAGACTGATAGCCACTGGTGGTGTCCATTGTGCTGCTAAACAGCCATTAATGATATAATAATAGCCAATTTTAGAGACCTGCTGTGATAACTTGATTCAAGTGGGGTACTTTTTCTTTCCTATATTGTTACCCATATTGTACTGACCAAGGTCAGACCTCTGCTAGAATCAAGAGGATAAAATCAATAGTTGTTAATCGAGGGTATCTTCTGTGTTCTTCCTAATAGAGCTATTACAATGGTTATTGATGAAATTGAACCTAGTATGTGTGTTTCTTGAATGGTATCTGAACCTTAGATTGGAAGCTCAATTGGGGCAGAGATGAAAAAAATCTATATAAAGTGGCATGTAATAATAATAAAGGAAGTGATATAAAAGCTAGTTTTACCATAGTGCAAAACAACTTTTCCTTTAGGATCAACATACACACTGGATATAAACCAAACATGGCATCAAACACACAGAATATGATGGATTTATCCAATAAATTATATGTTTGTCCACCCAAAATGCCAAACATTTTTCTAATCTTCCAGTAATTGCTTCTAACTTTAGTTTTATTAAAGGTGTTGTTCACCTTCCAAACACCTTTTTCAATTCAGTTATTTTTAGATTGTTCTCCAGAAATAAAGACTTTTTTCAATTACTTTCCATTATTTATTTTTTATATTTTTTCCAAAATCTTTTAAAGGTTTAAAGGTGAATGTTTGTGTCTCTGGTGTTTGAGTCTGGCAGCTCAGTAATTCAGGTGCAGATTCTAAACTGTTACAATTTTGCAACATTTAGTTGATACATTTCTCAGCAGCATCTCTGGAGTATTAGCAACTATTGTATCAAGTCTAACAGCTGCCTGTAATGAAACTCAGAGATTCTGCTCAGCAGGGACAAAGATAAGAAATGTATCAACTAAATGTATCAATTTAGAACAGTTTACAGGGTCGGCGACCCCCCCCCTCCCAGAGCTGCTTCAGAAGGAGAGAAATTACACTTCAATATCAGAAAAACTGTCACACATAGAAAATAGAAAGTCATTGGAAAAAGTAATTATTTCTGGTGATCTATCTGAAACCAACTAGTTGTTTGAAGGTGAACAACCCCTTTAACCCTTTCCCTGCCAGCCGTTTTGTCCTAGATGCGAACATCTACTGCCAAGCAGTTTTTAGATATTTTGCACTCTTTCACTTTAAGGGCCTTTCCTGGGGTGGTCTTTTAGTTAACCCAGGAAAACAATATATTGTTTTTTTCAGGACAACCTGAACTTTCACAATATGCAAGAATTTTGGTGTAATTCTACTTCTCTAAAAAAATATTGGATTCTAAGTGTCAAATAAAATGAAAAAAAATCATGTTGCACGAAGAACAATCACATATATCAGAAACATCATTCATTTTATGTACGAGAACACAGCCGATTTAGAAAGGTCTATGTCTCCTGAACGCGACAATACCAAATATATATAGTTTTATGGAGATTTCTCACTTGTATAGCTCAAAATCTACAAGCAGTACACAACCAAATTTCCAAAGCAACACTCCCCAAACGGCATACTTTTGATTTCAAGGCCAAACATTCCGCTAACAGTAGGTTTACCCTAGAAAACTACCCATTACTAGAAAGAACAGATTCTGGTGAATCAAAAATGGGTAGAAATTTCTTTGTACGCCAAACCACCAAGTTGCAATTGTTTCCTAAAGTTATAATGTTTTATAGAAATTGGTGAATTTTTTGAAAAATGACCTCAAAGCTTCCACTCTACAGCAACATATCTCCCACACATCATTAGGTATCAATGTAAAACACCCCAAATATAAAATCCTGGGTCCACTGAACAGTTATATAAAATCCTGGGCCCAATATGAATAGATGTACCCAAGCACGTGGCATAGGAGGCCCCAAAAGGAAGACCCCCCGTTTGTTCTGTCATTTCAGATACTGCAAAATCAACACATTTACATCGTTTTGGGGGGCGGCAAAGGTAGAAAAAAGTACGTTCACCCCAGAAAACCATATATTTTCGGAAAGTACACATTCCCCTGAATCCAAATTGGGTATGCATGTCTTTCTACACCAAAGTACCAAGCGGCAAACCATTCCTAAATTTGGTGATTTTGGCGACATTTCCAAAAATCACCTAAAAATTTCGACCCTGCAGCATCGTATTACCCACATACTTTTAGGTATCAAGAGAAATCACCCCAAATATGAAAGCCTAGGGTCCTCTGAACAGTTTGATGCCCAATATGTATAGGTGTACCCAAGCAAGTGGCATATAGGGGCCTGAAAAGGAAGACCCCCATATGGTCTGTCATTTCAGATACTTCAAAATCAACACATTTACATCGTTTTGAGGGGGGCAAATGTAGAAAAAAGTAAGTTCACCCCAGAAAACCATATATTTTCGGAAAGTACACATTGCCACGAATCTAAATTGGGTATGCATGTCTTTGTACTCCAAAGTACCAAGCCGCAAATCATTCCTAAATTTGGTGATTTTGGTGACATTTACAAAAATCACTTAAAAATGTCTAACCTGCAGCATTGTATTTCCCACATACTTTTAGGTATCAAGAGAAATCACCCCAAATATGAAAGCCTAGGGTCCTCTGAACAGTTTGATGCCCAATATGTATAGGTGTACCCAAGCACGTGGCATATAGGGGCCCTAAAAAGAAGACCCCCATATAGTCTTGACATTTCAGGTACTGCAAAATCAACACATTTACATTGTTTTGGGGGGGGGCAAAAGTAGAAAACAGTAAGTTCACCCCAGAAAACCATATATTTTCGGAAAGTACACATTCCCCTGAATCCAAATTGGGTATGCATGTCTTTCTACGCCAAAGTACCAAGCCGCAAATCATTCCTAAATTTGGTGATTTTTGGTGACATTTCCAAAAATCACCTCAAAATATCTACCCTGCAGCATCGTATTACCCACATACTTTTAGGTATCAAGAGAAATCACCCCAAATATGAAAGCCTAGGGTCCTCTGAACAGTTTGATGCCCGATATGTATAGGTGTACCCAAGCATGTGGCATACAGGGCCCCCAAAAGGAAGACCCCCATATAGTCTGTCATTTCAGGTACTGCAAAATCAACACATTTACATCGTTTTGGGGGGGGCAAAAGTAGAAAACAGTAAGTTCACCCCAGAAAACCATATATTTTCGGAAAGTACACATTCCAACGAATCCAAATTGGGTATGCATGTCTTTCTACGCCAAAGTACCAAGCCGCAAATCATTCCTAAATTTGGTGATTTAGGTGACATTTCCAAAAATCACCTCAAAATATCTACTCTGCAGCATCGTATTACCCACATACTTTTAGGTATCAAGACAAATCACCCCAAATATGAAAGCCTAGGGTCCTCTGAACAGTTTGATGCCCAATATGTATAGGTGTACCCAAGCATGTGGCATATAGAGGCCCTAAAAGGAAGACCCCCATATAGTCTGACATTTCAGGTACTGCAAAATCAACACATTTACATTGTTTTGGGGGGGCAAAAGTAGAAAACAGTAAGTTCACCCCAGAAAACCATATATTTTCGGAAAGTACACATTCCCACGAATTCAAATTGAGTATGCATGTCTTTCTACACCAAAGTACCAAGCGGCAAACCATTCCTAAATTTGGTGATTTTGGCGACATTTCCAAAAATCACCTAAAAATTTCGACCCTGCAGCATCGTATTACCCACATACTTTTAGGTATCAAGAGAAATCACCCCAAATATGAAAGCCTAGGGTCCTCTGAACAGTTTGATGCCCAATATGTATAGGTGTACCCAAGCAAGTGGCATATAGGGGCCTGAAAAGGAAGACCCCCATATGGTCTGTCATTTCAGATACTTCAAAATCAACACATTTACATCGTTTTGAGGGGGGCAAATGTAGAAAAAAGTAAGTTCACCCCAGAAAACCATATATTTTCGGAAAGTACACATTACCACGAATCTAAATTGGGTATGCATGTCTTTGTACTCCAAAGTACCAAGCCGCAAATCATTCCTAAATTTGGTGATTTTGGTGACATTTCCAAAAATCACTTAAAAATGTCTAACCTGCAGCATCGTATTTCCCAAATACTTTTAGGTATCAAGAGAAATCACCCCAAATATGAAAGCCTAGGGTCCTCTGAACAGTTTGATGCCCAATATGTATAGGTGTACCCAAGCACGTGGCATATAGGGGCCCTAAAAAGAAGACCCCCATATAGTCTTGACATTTCAGGTACTGCAAAATCAACACATTTACATTGTTTTGGGGGGGGGGCAAAAGTAGAAAACAGTAAGTTCACCCCAGAAAACCATATATTTTCAGAAAGTACACATTCCCCTGAATCCAAATTGGGTATGCATGTCTTTCTACGCCAAAGTACCAAGCCGCAAATCATTCCTAAATTTGGTGATTTTTGGTGACATTTCCAAAAATCACCTCAAAATATCTACCCTGCAGCATCGTATTACCCACATACTTTTAGGTATCAAGAGAAATCACCCCAAATATGAAAGCCTAGGGTCCTCTGAACAGTTTGATGCCCGATATGTATAGGTGTACCCAAGCATGTGGCATACAGGGCCCCCAAAAGGAAGACCCCCATATAGTCTGTCATTTCAGGTACTGCAAAATCAACACATTTACATCGTTTTGGGGGGGGCAAAAGTAGAAAACAGTAAGTTCACCCCAGAAAACCATATATTTTCGGAAAGTACACATTCCAACGAATCCAAATTGGGTATGCATGTCTTTCTACGCCAAAGTACCAAGCCGCAAATCATTCCTAAATTTGGTGATTTAGGTGACATTTCCAAAAATCACCTCAAAATATCTACCCTGCAGCATCGTATTACCCACATACTTTTAGGTATCAAGACAAATCACCCCAAATATGAAAGCCTGGGGTCCTCTGAACAGTTTGATGCCTAATATGTATAGGTGTACCCAAGCATGTGGCATATAGGGGCCCTAAAAGGAAGACCCCCATATAGTCTGACATTTCAGGTACTGCAAAATCAACACATTTGCATTGTTTTGGGGGGGCAAAAGTAGAAAACAGTAAGTTCACCCCAGAAAACCATATATTTTCGGAAAGTACACATTCCCACGAATTCAAATTGGGTATGCATGTCTTTCTACGCCAAAGTACCAAGCCGCAAATCATTCCTAAATTTGGTGATTTTGGTGACATTTCCAAAAATCACCTCAAAATATCTACCCTGCAGCATCGTATTACCCACATACTTTTAGGTATCAAGAGAAATCACCCCAAATATGAAAGCCTAGGGTCCTCTGAACAGTTTGATGCCCAATATGTATAGGTGTACCCAAGCACGTGGCATACAGGGGCCCCAAAAGGAAGACCCCCATATAGTCTGTCATTTCAGGTACTGCAAAATCAACACATTTACATCGTTAGGGGGGGGCAAAAGTAGAAAACAGTAAGTTCACCCCAGAAAACCATATATTTTTGGAAAGTACACATTCCAGCGAATCCACATTGGGTATGCATGTCTTTCTACGCCAAAGTACCAAGCCGCAAGTCATTCCTAAATTTGGTGCTTTAGGTGACATTTCCAAAAATCACCTCAAAATATCTACCCTGCAGCATTGTATTACTCACATACTTTTAGGTATCCAGAGAAATCACCCCAAATATGAAAGCCTGGGGTCCTCTGAACAGTTTGATGCCCAATATGTATAGGTGTACCCAAGCACGTGGCGTATAGGGGCCCCAAAACGAAGAACCCCATATGGTCTGTCATTTCAGGTACTGCAAAATCAACACATTTACATTGTTTTGAGGGGGGCAAATGTAGAAAAAAGTAAGTTCACCCAAGAAAACCATATATTTTCGGAAAGTACACATTCCCACAGATCTAAATTGGGTATGCATGTCTTTGTACTCCAAAGTACCAAGCCGCAAACCATTCCTAAATTTGGTGATTTTGGGGACATTTCCAAAAATGACTTCAAAATTTCGACCCTGCAGCATCGTATTACCCACATACTTTTAGGTATCAAGACAAATCACCCCAAATATGAAAGCCTGGGGTCCTCTGAACAGTTTGATGCCCAATATGTATAGGTGTACCCAAGCACGTGGCGTATAGGGGCCCCAAAATGAAGACCCCCATATGGTCTGTCATTTCAGGTACTGCAAAATCAACACATTTACATTGTTTTGAGGGGGGCAAATGTAGAAAAAAGTAAGTTCACCCCAGAAAACCATATATTTTCGGAAAGTACACATTCCCACGGATCTAAATTGGGTATGCATGTCTTTGTACTCCAAAGAACCAAGCCGCAAACTATTCCTAAATTTGGGGATTTTGGGGACATTTCCAAAAATGACTTCAAAATATCTACCCTGCAGCATCGTATTACCCACATACTTTTAGGTATCAAGAGAAATCACCCCAAATATGAAAGCCTAGGGTCCTCTGAACAGTTTGATGCCCAATATGTATAGGTGTACCCAAGCACGTGGCATACAGGGGCCCCAAAAGAAAGACCCCCATATGGTCTGTCATTTCAGGTACTGCAAAATCAACACATTTACATTGTTTTTGGGGGGGGGGCAAAGGTAGAAAAAAGTAAGTTCACCCCATAAAACCATATATTTTCGGAAAGTACACATTCCTGCGAATCCAAATCGGGTATGGATGTCTTTGTACTCCAAAGTACCAAGCCGCAAACCATTTCTAAATTTGGTGATTTTGGTGACATTTCCAAAAATCACCTCAAAATTTTCACCCTCTAGCATCGTAGTTCCCACATACTTTTAGGTATCAAGAGAAATCACCCCAAATATGAAAGCCTGGGGTCCTCTGAACAGTTTGATGCCCAATATGTATAGGTGTACCCAAGCACGTGGCATATAGGGCCCCAAAACAAAGACCCTCAAATGGTCTGTCATTTCAGGTACTGCAAAATCAACACATTTACATTGTTTTGGGGGGGGCAAAGGTAGAAAAAAGTGTGTTCACCCCATAAAACCATATATTTTTGGAAAGTACACATTCCTGCGAATCCAAATTGGGTATGCATGTCTTTGTACTCCAAAGTACCAAGTCGCAAGCCTTTCCTAAATTTGGCGATAAAAGCAACTGTTTTTACATTTCTGAAAATTGCCTAAAAATATTGCAATTGGCCGCATTTATCTCACCCAATTTCTTACATACAATTGTAAAACACCATAAATATTGATGCCAAGGGTCTACTGAACAGTTTGATGCCCAATATGCATTGATATACCAAGGCAGCTGGCATGTGCGGACCCCATATAAAAATAGTGAATATGAGTTTTCTCCGCTGCCGATTCGCCTTCTGTGAACATAGACCCTTGACTTCATATTATTTGCCTCAAGACCCTCCTAACAGCAATGACCCCCCAAAACCATACATTTTTGGAAAGTACACATTCTGCCGATTCCAACAAAGATAACGACGTCTTTCTACACGAAACTACCAAACTGCAAAGCTTTTCTAAACATATAGGTTTTTACAACATTTCTGAAAATCGCCTAAAAATGTTGCAGTTTGCCGCATTTATCACACACAATGTTTTACGTTCAAAGAAAAATCTCTCTAAATATGGACGTCAGAGGTCTAATAAATAGTTTGATGCCCAATATGTATAGATTTACCAAAGTATGTGTTGTGTATGGACCCCAAATGAAAAACGTGCCTATGAATTTTCACACTAGCCAACTAAGCTGCAGAAAAGAGAACCCTAATTGTACGTTATGTGCCGTAAGACCCCCAAACTGTAAAAATACCCCCAGAAACCCATATATTTTTGGAAAGCACATATTTTGGCGGATCAAACTAAGTAAAATCTATCTTTCTATACCAAAGCACCAAACAGCAAAACGATACTAAAGATACATAAGGAACAATAATGCAGGGATAAAATTGCAATAAAACCACAAAAATAGCGTAAATCAATGAAATAACAAAATAATTGTTCTGACAGCGTAATTAGTGGCCGAAATCGATTATCCAATAGTCACGCTGCCAAAATAACACGTTTTTAGGCAAAAAAAACAAAAGATAACAGTATAATGAATTCGTAAAAAAAAAAAAAAACACCTGTTTGTGTATACATATTTGTGCACTAATAAAAGTTATCTGAGTGTGCAAATACATGTAAATAAGTGTAAATAAGTGTAAATAACTGTACAAAAGGGACCAAGTGTGCTAAAATTAAAAAAAAAAAAAAATGTACTGTAAGTATGTGTAGGTGCAGGTAAGTGTGTAAAAAAAACCGTGCACTTACCGTTTTTGGAGCAGGAGAATCGCTGTCTTCTTTGGAGGAGTCCTGGCAGCGTGTCTGCAGAGTTGCTGCGCAGCAGGAAGTGCGTGGGCGGCTCTGCAGGCAGGAAGAAGGTGAGTGTAGTAGCAGACGCTCCATGCGATGCGTCTGCTACTTTGAAGTCGGATCTGCGACAATCGAGTCGCAGATCCGACTTGACAGCCCCCCAGCCTCGTTGCCTAGGGGGCTGTCTTCTCTCCCCACTCTCTGCGGAGGCGTCAAAAGCCGCCGAAGCAGAGAGAGAGCTCAGCTGCCAAAGAACGTACAATGTACGTTCTTGGCAGCCTGAGCATTGGCCTGCCAGCACGTACGCCGTACGTGCTTGGCAGGCAAAGGGTTAAATGCGTTAATGTGGAAATATATGGATGACTGAAATGAGCTAAGTTCATGCCGAACCAATCATTGTCCTGTGTTTGGCTGCAAGGTTGCGCTTTCCCAGGAAGTGTTCCACTGCTCTAAACAGAGTTTTCAAATTGCATGAAAAATAGCTGTATGTGTATATATATATATATATATATATATATATATATATATATATATATATATATATATATATATATATATATATATATATATATATTGACAAATACAAAAGTCCTCAGCACTCAACCCATTATCAATATATTTAAGACAGAGACATTTTGTGCATACTGCTACTGAAAAATGCCTTACCCTTTAAACAAAACAGGGATTGTTTGTCCATATATTGCAATATATTTAAGCTGGCCAACTACATCAAAGTCATCCCATATCTGGCCAGTCCTATGCTCAATTTTCATCTGATTCATTAAGAATTCAATTGCTTCATTATACATTTTACAAAGGGACTAAGTTTTACCTGCAAATTACTAGCTGCTTTCAAAGTAAAACTCCCAAACTTGGTTGCCCTTTTATTAGACACCAGTGGACCCCCCTGGACCCCCCCTCAGGTGCAAAAAGGTAAGTGCACGGGGGAGGGGGGAGGCAGCAACTGCTGCTGCCTCAGGCGGCGGAAGGGCCAGGATCGCCCCTGTGCCTGCACAACAATATTTCAGCTAAAAAATACATTCGTTGGTTCAGGAATACAATTTGATATGGTACATTGAATTATGAATAATATCAACAGTGTAATTTAGAAATAGAAACTACACAATAAAAATAATGACAGAATCCCTTTAAGAAGCTCCGATGTAGCTTGGTGTAACTCTGTCTAAAAATATCTAGGGTAAACACTTGCTCAGTTGTGATTTACCATTAAACCCTACTTCTGTTTCTTAAACCACACAGAGAATGGGCACCACCTGCACTATTTACTCAGCATAATTTTGCACTTTCTTTTTCACTTCCTAACATTTGAGAGAACTGATATTTCTCCAGTAAAGAATGTTTCAAAGTTGTCTAAAATACGAGTAGGAGTTTATCAGCAAGGCTAAATGCTGGAAGGTATTTTTCATACTAATGTGGAATGTTGTTTAATGAACCTTTCTTATTTCCCATGCTTCAGACATTTAGGCACATTTATCAAAGGTTGAACTTCAAATGCGTGTGAGTTTTTTCAAACTCCTTTTAGTTAGAATATACTCGAAATTCGATTGCGGGGTTATTTGATAAAAAAATTTGATATCTAAAACTCACATGAATTTTACCGACTCAAAAACAATTTTGGCATTGTTGGTTTGCAACCTTTACAAGAAAGTCATGGAAGTGCCACAAGAAATTATAATTTAAAGGCATATGACAGGTCAACTTCCTGATTTTCTCATTAGATTTGTGAATAAGATATTATTTTAACTACTGTAATACTCTATTGATCTTTGCATGAGTAAAGGGGCATGAGAGCTTGTGACTTCAGCAATATGTGGAGAAGAATGAGGGTCCTCACCACAAAAAAAGTATTCTTGCTGCTTTGTAACCAGTAGGGCAATACATGAATTCTTTCCAGCAGGACAGTTGATAACATATTAGAGTATCTTAGGACTTTTTGGTACAATGCAAACTCGTTCTGGCTAAAGAAACTAGAAAATTCCTTTCCTATTTCATCTGGTTGGCTGCATGTTCTTCTGAAGAAGGCATTTATCATTATTACAATTATTGTTATTATAATGAAAGGCAAAAGCCAATCATTCTTTAAAGACCAACTCTAACTATGAAAGTAGCTGCAGCTAAAAATGGACTATTGTTTCTTTCAATGTTTTACTACAGTAACTTCCCTTGTTTCACAGTCATGTGTCTGTCTGTCGCATATCTTATGACCAGCCCACCAGTTATCAGACATCTCTCAGAACAAGTCATCAGTGAAGTTGACATGGAATCTGAATGTAATTTATATTATAACTAATGGTTGTTTTAAAGGTAATTTTTGACCTTATCAGTCAAAATAAATTACTTAAAAGGCATGTAAAGTCTAAAATAGAATAAGGCTAGAAATGCTGTATTTTGTATACTAAATATAAACATGAACTTACTACACCACAAGCCTAATCAAACAAGTAATTTATGCTTTCAAAGTTGGCTACAGGGGGTCACCATCTTGTAAGTTTGTTAAACATCTTTGCAAGACTAAGACTATGCACATGCTCAGTGTGGTCTGGGCTGCTTAGGGATTGTCATAAACAAAGCTGCTTGAGTTCTGCCTGGCTGGGAAGTTAGAAGAGGGCTCCCCCTGCTGTTCATAAGTATGATTGTTTCCCTGCTCAGCAGTTAGGGACCATCTGAAAATTCCTATCCACAGCAGTAAATGAAGGGAGAATTTCACTGCATACAGTAAGGTTTCTTATAAAAACGGTTTTAAATTAAAGTATATTGGAGATAGGTTTTTTTTCATTAAAGAAAGTAAAAATGGGATTTTATTTTTTTGCCTTTACATGCTGGTGTCTACCCCACAGAGATCCATTTAATGGTTTAAAAAACAGCCAAGTATATCTGAAAACAAGCTTGGATTTATCTGTATCCAATGGTAATGGATTCAAGTGATGTGATTTAAGATGTGTTGCTGTAGTAGAGCTTTATGACTAATTGGCTAAATATTAACAGTGTTTCCTTATATTTCAGTGCCACATGACAGTATAGGTGCAAAGAAATGTCCTTTGTGCTTCTTCGTTTCTATTTAATGTGCCCCTTGGTGTCTTTTTATGGAAGAATGTTATGTATCCACAGCACAGTTTGTGGCATTTAAGGTTTGCTGCTGCACAGTTAATAAACATCATTACTTACTGTACTAAATTAAATATGCCAGTGATCTGTGCAAAAGTGTATTAAGTTCTTAGTGTCATATCATGGCACTTCAAAAACCAGATGTCAGCATTATTTATTGGAAATAGATCAAGTTCAAACTTTTCTGCTGAATGCGAGTCTGTAAAGCAATGTCACAAACTGGTTTTCATAAGTCAACAGATAATGAACCAGCATGGAAACATTTTTTTTTATTCCTCTTAAATTTCATTGCATGGCTGAAACCCAGTAAATTTTGCAAATCCTTATCATTCCAAAGGGAATAGCTCTGTCTGGTTTTTCTTTTATTTGTTTGTGTCTTTGGTAACTGGAATCAGAAATGTTGGTTGTCTCTAAACGGTTCCTTGGCTTTTGGTTTGTAGACAGGGCTCTGAAACATTTGAGCAATATCATCAAGGAGAGAAAATGCACTTTGCTTTAGTTCTAAAGGTTCTCTAAATCTGGGTCACAGCACATAGGTCACGGAGGCTAGGACCGTTGGAGGTGCAATACAGTTTATTGCATGTATATAAAATACATGAAATATTTGAAAGCTGCAGGACCCTTTTAAGACAAAACTGTGAACCTAGGTTTAATATAATGGCAAGTCTACTGGAAGACTGCACTATGCCCCAGAATCTGTTATAACTCTGTATAGTTAGCCCTATTCCTTCCTGATCTGATCTAACACTGTCTTTATCTACCACTGTACCATCTAAATATGTCATGCACATGTAATTGGTTAACCACTCTCCCTATCACACCCATCTCTACATTACACTGGAGTCATTATACAAATAATATACCAATATATGTTAATGGAACCATACAGACCACTGAATACAGAAATGGAAAAGTGCATTCACAGTCCTTGAGAAACTTACACAGGTCCTGCTCAAAGGATAGTACATGTGTAGATAACATTAAGCAACTATATTGGAAAACACTGAGATAGAGGGCAATTTGGAATCAGTAGAAGTACAAATAAAAACAAAACAGTAAAAATTAAAAAATACATTAATGTTTAAATATTGTGTAAAATCACATATATATTTATATTGCATAACATGCTTATTTTAAAATACTGTTTCTTATGACAAAAATAATGAATACAGAAAATACTATCTCTAAATAAAAAAAAAACATGCATCATTTTTCTAGAACAGGAAATAGTTTCCCCTTATCTTTGTCAACTTAGCACTATCCATTGACACAAAAGATTGATTACTTAACACAAAATATAGAATCTTTTGCACCTGTCTCCTTACAGTGCCTGTCAGTGCTGCCATCAGGATGTTATGGTGATATAAGATAGTCACTGATATCCTTCTGCAAATCAGCACACATTGCCCTCTCTAGCAGTAGCGCTACCCATGCTCATTTGGATTCATTTCATCAACATCCTGCCATTGCCCATTTTGAATAATTTATAGGAGTAGTGTACAAAAAGTTGAAAAATATGATACATACATTCAAAAATATATTAGTAAAAATACCAGTCTTGATTTCACCTAAACAGATATCACTATATGATCTCTCCTTTAAATATTAAGGAGCTGATTTAGCAATGATCACTTGATTTGATAATGATTGTCATACATAACTGATCGTTCAAGTTAATTTATTTTCTTCATCTTTTCTACTTTCATGTATGCTGCATGACGGAGTAAGGACTCGATGTTTGTTAGAACTCTATCGCTATTCAGCTATACTGGGTGCTGATACCCCATTGAACATATTGGTGTTAGAGTGATCAAAGCAGCTTAACATATTCTAATGAATTTTCACTGGTACCAGTAGTAATAAATATGTAAATTCATTGAAAACGTCCCTGTGTTTTATTTTTTTTGTAGTGAATATGAAAGAAACCTTCTGAATTCCAGTATTTGATTACTGATACATCTGCCCCTATTTTTTTACAGAGCTCATATAACAACAGAGGGGGAGGATGCAAAGTGCAAAAAGCATTCAAGAATGTTTTTTTCCCACCTTGTATGCTTACGCACCATAAGTGCCTACAAGTGCAGGTCCTTGCATTCCAAAATAGCAGAGCTGCTTTCATGAGAGTTTGGCTAAGGGTGGCACATAGGTCTCCTATCCACCCCCTAACATTACCTTGTTCCATAAGTGCAAGGTCCTGCTGCATTTTGCACCCTTGCCTCTCCTTAGCTTCCAATTATTTTCTGGAGCATAAAAATCTATGGGCACTAAGCATGGCACAAGGTGCAAAGTATGAAAAAGCATGGCAATTTGTACCCTACCCCACACTTCAGGTTGCAGCCTAGGGACTCTTCTATGGCTTTTTTTGAAATGATACTACAATCACACAATATGTAATGCAGACATTATGGGGAAGCTGCTAGAAAGATGTTGTTCATCTTTAAATTAACTTTTAACATGGTGATATTATGAGACAAATTGCAATTTAATTATTTTTGTAATTTTTGAGTTATTTAGCTTTTTATTCAGCAGCTCTTCAGTTTGTAATATCAGCAATCTGGTTGCTGTGGTCCAAATTACCCTAGCAACCATGCAATAATTTAAATAAGACTCTGGAATATGAATAGGAGAGGGCCTAAATAGAAACACAAATAATAAAAATAGCAATAACAATATGTAGCCTTACAAAGAATTGCTTTTTAAGATGGGGTCAGTGACTCCCATTTGAAAGCTGGAAAGAGTCAGAAGAAGGCAAAAAAGTTGCATCGAATTTAGCCATTCTATAGCATACTATAAGTCAATTTAAAGGTGAACTACCCGTTTTATGTAATCAGATATGTAGACTCTTTTATCACAACAAAAAAACAAGATCTCAATAGTTGCAAACGGGGGCTGACTACCGTCAGAAGGTCAGTGCTCAAAAAAAGGGAATAGAAAAGTACCCCGTCTGTAACAATTAAATTAGTGTCTAGTAATAGATAAGTTCCCTACCATTCAAATTAGTAGTTAACTTAAATTAAAGTGCAGTGCGTGCCTGATCATTTAATTCATAAACAATTTTGAGTGAAACCAATCACTTGGCAAATCAATTAATTCCCAAGCCAATTCATAAATATTTAAATATAAATACAAATATAAAGTGCCGTTTAGTGCATATATCCAATGAATGTTGCCAGATGAAAAATGACAATCAATTCATTGACAATTCATGGTTAGGCTCAAATGTAATTAAAAATGACCACAATTCATTGGGAGGTGCCAATTAATTATAGAAAACAGACTGCATTTGCAAAAGTTGATGTTCTAGAAAAAAATCATAATTATACTAAAATTATAAAGTGCAATGCAATGAGTATCAATTACTAGAGAGGTAGATTAATTAAGAATAAAGATCTATATCTAATTTTAGATTATGACCAGGAGTAGGAAAGGCCAAACAAAGTGCTACAGTCTTGCAGTAAAGTAGAAAGATATAATGGAAAACAAGATGGTGGAGCTGTCCCAAAGCTAGCTGCCTATTAATAACTAAGACTGGGACACCACAAAGGAGAAGGCAGGACAGGGTAACCAAGACCGTGGCCTTGTAAATTAACTTGCCCTGATCTTAATTAAGACTATGTTAGACCTGAAAAGCCACAAATCGTCGGCCACTTAGAATGGAAAGAAGGATTGAGAGATATCAAGTCGACCGTAGCAACAATGGATGAACCCAACCCACTTATAATGAACCAAAAATAAAAAGATGTTAAAAACCAGAGATAATAGCTCTGGAATATGAATAGGAAAGGGCCTTAAAAGAAATACAAATAATAAAAATAGCAATAACAAAATGTTTGTAGCCTTACAAAGAATTGCTTTTTAAGATGGGGCCAGTGATTCCCATTTGAAAGCTGGAAAGAGTCAGAAAAAGTTGCATAGAATTTAGCCATTTTATAACATACTATAAGTCAATTTAAAGGTGAACTACCCCTTTTATGTAATCAGATATGTAGATAGTGATGATTGCATGAATACAAAGTTGTTGCTTGTACACAGATTCTTGTTTAGATCCCCTTGAATAAAGTAGGTTGCTGTCCCTGGAGCACCCATTATGGATGTTGCTGAAATGCAGCTTTTGGTAGGATTAAAACCCCTAATATTATGTTAAGGGTAGTCTAGAATTTGTAGTCAATCACCATCCAGGTTGCACAGTGTTTAATATTATCCAAGGCATGTTTTCCTCAACAATGGCAAAGGATACTTCACTGATATTGAAAATTTTTTCTGAAACCTACCACGATCTAGAATCCATGTTTAACTTGATGACAGAATTTTCAAATTAACTTTGGAATAAACCTATTCCTAGGCATATATATACAGCCCATTAATATTAAGATTCTCTTTAACATCAGTTCTCCACTATAAATGACATTGTTGTGACCTTTGTTTGTCTTACGCTACAATGTTACATAAACACTTCCAGTGGGTTATGAAATAGTTAGTGAAAATCTGCAACTTTTAAAGTGACTCTTTGGCTTTCCTAAATTTACTACAGTACTATGGTACATAGAATGCAAGGGCGGGATAACCTAGTACACAGCAACAGTATTCTTTGTATTCTGCCTATTTTTAAATGATTGCATCAGAAAGAAGAGATTCTATTATGACCATCTAATACAGACTTGAAGATTGTGGTTTAGGACAGTGCAACTTCCCAGCAACTTACAGTTTAGTTGAAAGGACTTCTGGTAAATCTTTTCTTAGAATACAGGATAGAACATATGAAATGGCTGTATCCTGAAAGACAAGATACTATAGGTACAAAATGTACTTGATGAACACTGTACTATAAAAATATATATCTGGTCATGTTATTGCAGCAAATTGAATATATAATATAAGGCATATGTATATACAGGTATGGCATCTGTTATCCAGAAACCCGTTATCCAGAGAATACAGAATGGCCGTCTCCCATAGACTCCATTTTATCCAAATATTCCAAACCTTTAAAAAGATTTTCTTTTTCTCTGTAATAATAAAACAGTACCTGGTACTTGATCCAAACTAAGATATAATTAATCCTTATTGTAAGAAGAACCAGCCTATTGGGTTTATTTAATATTTATATGATTTTCTAGTAGACTTAAAAGAGAACTAAACCCCTAACCCCCTACCCTACATAGACCCCCTCCCTCCTCCCCCCAGCCTAGCTTCTACCCCGGGCAAATGCCCTTAAGTCTTTACTTACCCCCTTGCAGATTCTGTCCAGCAGAGTTCACGGTTCCATGAACAAAGCAATAATAATCATGAACAGAAAGAGAAAACATTTTTCAAGTATAAGCCAACATATTATCAAGCATAAATTCAATACCGTCTGGTAACATGTGGGAAGAATTCTTAATTCAATATTGTCCAACTTTTAACACCTTTTCAGAGCCACTAGACCAGTGAAAGCAAACTGATCCTCAAATAAATATCTGCCAGCTATGTGTACATGCATCTCATTTATATTAGTTCATGCAAAAATAATTGAAAGCACTAAATATATATTTATTCTAGAGACAATCTAAACATTACTCTATAACTATGTAACACTTCATTCCAGAAACTTCACAGCTCTCTGTTCATTTGCATAGGATTTTTAGAGACATATTTTTAAATAGCTCATCCTACACCAGCGCAAAGCAGGTGACTTCTGCACCTTTAATAGTGCAGTTAGTGCAGAACAAGGGAGTACTTAATGCCTATTCTAAGCAGCTGGGCTCTGGACAGCCCATCATCATATGGTGCTACTTATAAATAAATAAAAGTAGTAGTCCTTGGGCTTACTATATTGAAGAGCAATGGGAACAGAGGGAGTTCTTCTGGAAGTTTTGTGACATCCTTTTACAGAATCAAAAATGTTTTTCAAAAGCACTTAGAGATAAAAGAAATAATTTTGTAAACTCATGAATAGTTTATTTCTCTGGACTAATTTTGTAAGCAATTTTTTTTTGATTATACTTATATAGGATTTCCAGCAATGTATAATATACTCCATTTATTTAACTGCTTCCATAAAGACCAATGAAAATGAGGCTTTGGAAACACTTTGGAAGAGGATATCCGCCAGCATGTTGCAACTTAACAAGGAAATGACCTCACGCACGATATGGATATACCATTTTGCTTGTCTTTCTGTGAATTAGAAATCATCACCAGCTCATACAAATATGTGAAAGTCATATATGTGCACTGCTTTCTAGACATTTCCAAGCAAGTATACAGAGAGGTGTCAGCCGTTACAAAATATGGCCAGAGGTTGTTAGGATTACCATATGGTAGCTTGGCAAATTTATGATTATAAACTTGAAACCAACAACTCTCTCTTTTTGAAATTGTACACTTGCACAGATACTAAATTGCTAATAAAACAGGAGACCAGGGACTGTGAATTGATCCATCCCCTCTCTTTTGTATGTTTATAGTATAACAAAAAATTCCACCATCAGGATCATTTGCAGCAAATCAGTTATGGATGCAAACCCATATCCCAGTATGAGAACCTTGGAATCACCACTAGGCCTTGCCTGCTGATAATTACAGGGTTTGCTTGAATCAATCCACCCACAGACAAAAGAGCATTGGTGAACACCATCAATGTGAACTCAATTTAGCATCCATTTTAGCACTTAGTAGTTGAGCTTGCATTAGTGCATTAGTGAATTAGTAAAGCTTTTAAGTGGAACTGATTTACAAACACGGTATACTTGTTAAAAAATGACATTTTCCTTTTGTATGCAGACAGAAAAATTTGGGAAATGATTTTCATTGATTCTAATGAATCATCTAGAACAGTGATCCCCAACAAGTGATTTGTGAGCAATGTGTTGCTTACCAACCTGTTGGATGTTGCTCCCAGTGGCCTCAAAGCAGGTGCTTCTTTTTTAATTCCTGGCTTGAAGGCAAGCTTTTGTTGTAGAAGAACCATGTGTTCTGCCAAAGAGAGCTTATTGTAGACTGCCAGTCCACATAGGCAGGGCCGGCCTTAGGCCAATTGGACCAATTGGGCCCCGCACCTCTGTGGGCCCCGCACTGCCCCTTTCCTTTCTATTTTCCTTATTTTCCTAAATACTTGCTGTGTCAGTAGCCAGCAACACTTTGTCTAGGGGCCCCGCCAACATGGTCCCAATTGGGCCCCACATTTGATAGGACCAGCCCTGCACATAGGGGCTACAAAGAGCCAATCACAGTCCATATTTGGCACCCCAAGGACTTTTTACATACTTGTGTTGCTCCCCATCTCTTTTTATATTTGAATGTGTCTCACAGGTAAAAAAGAGAGCCCACTGTTGAAGGTGATTCCCACTAGAAGCACTGTTAGGAACAGAGACCTGCCCCACACCTGTTAAGTGGGTGGTTTGTCCCTAATGTACAGCTGTATGTGGAGAAATGACCATAGCTACATAACATTTACACACAAATTTACATCTTGCTTTATGACTGTTTCTTTGCATAGAGTTGATACCAACTCAACACTTCTCAATTGCAAACTATTTTGCTCATAAACTTACAGTATAAGCAACTGATACTACAGCACATTTAGTTTAAATTCTGTAGCAATAATATCTTTCTAACTCTTTAGTTATGTGCTTTGGAAGGAGAAACCAAAATAATTCAAAAAGGCAACTTCCTCAGCTAGACATGAGTTAATAATCTCTATGAGAACTTTTGAAGCAAACGCACATTTTAACAGGAGGATGTTAATAGCACAATGATTTAAATGCATCTAAAGCTCTTTTGTTTTCATCTGTTGTTGTTTCTATTAAAAAAACCTACTGAGAGTAGATTATGTTATTTCACCTAATGCATACTGATATTTACAGACTATGGGGCATGTTTACTAAATATCTGGAGAGATTTCTGGAGATGTTGCCCATAGCAACCAATCAGATCTTTGCTTTTGTTTTCTAACATGGCTGTGGCTGTTTAAATCTAATTGCTGATTGGTTGCCATGGGCAATATCTCCAGAAATCTCTCCAGATATTTATCTCCAATGTTAGTAAACATGCCCCTATGACAGGGAACTGTGGGCGATGAAGTTCAACCAGTACATTAGTTCAATGGAAGATGCAGGTATAACAGTAACTACTTTGTGCTGCCGCAGTGCCTGAGTATACTTATTTATTTATTCAACCTGTTCAATCTATCTGAAAACATGACTCAGCAGAAAGAGCTTGAATGTGGAATAAATTAATATTACTAAGGTAAACTTATATTTTAACATAAGCAACCACAGACCATCATAATTTGTTTTCAACAGCATCTTGCATGATTTTAAATAGAAGCCAGCATTACTGTGATGAGTATGTAATGGAAAGCATACAGAGAAATATGTAAAATGTTACTTAGTGCGGTATTTTCCTCTGAAGGTAAACTTCCCCTTTAAGGATCATCAACCTCATGTGCAGCTGTTTATGTTTGACCCACACATCTACCAGCTGGTTCTGCATGTAATCTCTCTCTATATGTATATATCATATATATATATATATATATATATATATATATATATATATATATATATATATATATATATATATATATATGTGTGTGTATATATATACTGTATATATACATGTATGGGAGCCATTATCCAGAAACCCATTATCCAGAAAGCTCAGAATACATAAAGTCTGTTTCCCATAGACTCCATTATAATCAAATGATCCATATTTTTAAAATTGATTTCCTTTTTCTCTGTAATAATAAAACAGTAGCTTGTACATGATCCCAACTAAGATATAATTAATCTTTATTGGAGGCAAAACCAGCCTATTGGGTTTTTTTTTTATTTACATGTTTTTCTAGTAGACTTAAAGGAACAGTAATGTCAAAAAATAAGTGTTTTAAAGTAATGAAAATATAATGCAGTGTTGCCCTGCACTGGTAAAACTGCTGTGTTAACTTCAGAAACACGACTATTGTTTATATAAATAAGCTGCTTTGTAGCAATGGGGGCAGCCATTTATAGGATAAAAGGCTCAGGTTACACATCAGATAGCAAATAAGCTCTGTTTGGCTAATGGTGTTATCTGTTATCCATTAGTTAACCTGTGCCATATAGCCGTTTTTCAATTTCCGCCATTGCTCCACAGCAGCTTGTTTAAATGAACTATAGTAGTGTTTCTGAAGCAAACAGATCAGTTTTATCAGTGCAGGGCAACACTACATGATATTTTCATTACTTTAAAGCACTTTAATTTTTTGGTGCTACTGTTCCTTTAAGGTATAAAGATCCAGATTACAGAAAGATCTGTTATCCGGAAAACCCCAGGTTCCAAGCATTCTGGATAACATGTCCCATACCTGTAATATATATATATTCATATATATTACACTTCAAAGGACCCGCAAATTTGTGAATATATTAGTTTTTACTCATACTTGTGTATCCAACATTTAGGGCCTTTATGAGGGCCGATATATACCTTTATTTACGTATATATATATATATATATATATATATATATATATATATATATATATATATATTGATTACATTTCAATATGTGTGACATCAAATTAAATCAAACAAACTTAAAAAAAAGGTAGGTTGATTAACTTTTCAACCGAAAATTGGACATGGAGATGGGTCTTCATGGACTGTTGAATGTATCTGTTCCTGAAAAAAAAAGAAAACACTGTCTTCCAGTAACAACTGGTAAAACAAATGACTCACTAAGTTTGTAAATGATCGGCTCCTATCTTTACATGCATGTGTTCAAAGGCAAGTGAAAAAGAGGAATTGAAAATGGCTGACTATAAAGATGGCCACTTGCTCTAGTTCCTTAAAATCAAAATTAACTAGCAAACATTGCTACTGTGGTGTACTTAAATTTATTTATATTATTTGGCTTAGTAACTATGGCGTGAACTGAGCAGGCATCACAGAATCAATACTATGGTACCCCGAGCATTGTGAATGCTGTAGACTCCAATTACACTGGGTCTCTCATCATAAAACTATCCTGATTTTGGGCTGGTTGGCTCACCAACTGCATAGATCTTCCTTTGATTGACATATTTTGTAAGTTCACAAGGATGACAGTAATAGGGTTCTTTAACTATCTAGTAAAAAATTTTGTTCTGCACAGCTTGTATCTTTACCGTCAAGATATACTTATAATTCCATAACATGTAAATTTCACCCAAAAACAGTTTGTTTAGGTTTAAGATGTTTTTTCTATTTATTTTACTTACTGTTTATTTATAAATACTATAGTGTAAAACAATCACAATACCTCCAGTGAGACAGGGCATTAATTAAGTAAACACAAATGAACATTTATTAAAAAAAAGCTTTTGAACTTAAAGTCTAATTTAAAAAAATATAAAGTGTATATTGCCATTTCAGAAATACAGTAAGGAGTTAACTGTATGAGCTCAAATGTTCTGGTATAATCAGTTCAAGGCGCAAATGAACAGGAGTTTCAATTCCGTTTAACATCACCACAAAAACCAGTGACTATTTGCTTGATATTTCTCTACTTTGTCTGCCCAGGATTTTTTACTCTTTTGAGTTACTTCTGATGTATTAGAGAGATACTGAGAGTTAACTATGTGGAACCCAAGCTTTTTGAAAAATGGCTCTATGGTATTCTTATTAGCAACCAGTGATTACCTTTTTTTCAGCCAGCTATGGGTTGAATACTGAAAGCAATCATCTGATTGGTTTCCATGGGTTACTGCCCAGGTGCAAATTTGCCCAGTGACCCCCCAGTGACACACATGGCTCTTTAAAGGGGAAGGAAACCTAGTCGGCGCAAACCACCCACCCCCTCCTCCCGTTTGTTGCCCACCCTCCCTCCTCCCCCCTGGCCTACCCGTCCCGCTGGGCAAATGCCCCTAACTTGTTACTTACCCTTCTGCGCAGGTCCAGTCCAGGGAGTTCACAGACGACATCTTCTTCCACGCGATCTTCTTCCTGCTTTGAACGGCGCATGCACAGTAGGATCATTTGCCGGTACGATCTACTGCGCATGTGCGTGACTTTTGGTGCATGCGCAGTAGATCCGTACCGGCGAAATGATCCTACTGCGAATGCGGCAAAACGCCGTTCACAGCAGGAAGAAGATCGTGTGGAAGAAGATGTCGTCTGTGAACTCCCTGGACTGGACCTGCGCAGAAGGGTAAGTAACAAGTTAAGGGCATTTGCCCAGCGGGACGGGTAGGCCAGGGGGGAGGAGGGAGGGTGGGCAACAAACAGGAGGGGGGGTGGGGGGTTTGCGCCGACTAGGTTTCCTTCCCCTTTAAGGAAACACAGGTTTATTTTCCTACTTTTAAATGTAAACAATTATCCACAGGAGTGACCAATGTAGCAAACAAACATAAATCATAAATAAAACCTTGCCTACTGGGCAATACCTTTGCACGTTTGAAGCAGCCCCTGACTAGACTGGGCACCTTGTGGACTACCAGGCTTGACCCCTGTACTCACAAGACTCTTTCCTGTTAAGAGTTCAGCTTTTTGGCTTCCCTCTCTCTCTCTCGTAGCCAGATTCACATGCTCAACCAACACAAGGTCCCGGTCACTGATACATGCTTGAATGCATAAATACTACTTAGGACAATTTGATTTATGCAATAACAAATTCAGAATAAAAGACGAATTATGCTTGAAAGGTCTATTTGGAAAAAATCCACAGGTTTAACTAACGTAGCTTGAGATGGATATCTTGGAAAAATGGAAATAAAAAAAGACAGTGGAGGCAAGTGCATGGCAAACAGGAAATACTTTTCCATGAAAGCAGAAAAAACTAACTTTTTATCATTATTATTTAAAATTATTTAATTGTTAATGAAATCATTCATTTATTATGTCATTGTTATTTAATTAATGTTATTTTCCCCTAACACTGCTATTTGCTCAATATGACATTAATTGCATGCAAAGAAATACATTGTTATTCAATTTGCATTAACCCATAAAAGTTTAACATTATAAGCTGTTTTTAAACAGAAACATCATCAATATAAGCAAAGTTAATACCCATTCTGCCATGCTTCTAATATGTATTTTATTAAGTTATGGTTATGGTATTAAGTTAAGGTACTTACACAGTCTTAAGTTTAACAGAAGTATTTGAGTTGTAGGAGTGGGAATGAAAAAAGGAAATGGAGGCAATCACATGGCAAACAGGAAACTAACTTTCAACTAATATTTGTAATTATGTAATGATTGAATTAATTGCTGATTAAGAGTGATTTCATTATTGTTCTAAAATATATGTCCTGTAATACTGTTGTTTTCAACATGGCATAAATGTCAGGCAAAAATGTATTCTAATATAATTTGCATTAGCCCAAGTGTAAAGTTTGTATTCATTTTTCAAGCACAATTAGTATCCCTTCTTCAAAGCTTCCAAATTGCTTTTTGGGACCTAAGTTACTGGAAAATAAGTCCAAAAAACTGTGTGACACACACATATAAAATCTGGTGCAACAAACACAACATTCCAAATACCTCCAAAATGCATTAAAACATGTGGGAAATCCAAAACAGCTAACTGCATAATGTGCTGTATGCCTTGATCTACAAAAGAAGAGACAATTTAAAAACCAAAAAACATATTCCCTTAATCTATTGTATGATATATGTACATAAGAATTAACAGAAAAAAACAACTTTAAAAGTAGTAAGATAATAATTCTTACAAAGCTTTACAATTCTTTATTTTTTGGAATCAGCCCTTGAGCTGAAAGTTTCAAACCCAATTATTTTGAATTATGTAACCTTATTTTGAGAGCCTGTTGAAACATAAATCACTTTTACCTAAAGTAACACTGTCCAAATCTATTCCCAAAGTCTCAGGAACAAAGAGCAGTTTCCTCTGTCACAGATTGAAGGGCAAAAGATAATCAGTCTCATGCAAATAAACGTATTCTGGCTAAACTCAGTCTGTGGACAGCCTGGATTGCAACAGCTAATTTTGGCTCAGAACAGTCGAGAGTTACAGATATACAGAATTTTATGCTGAATTATCTGGCCTTGACAATAGTAGACAGCCCATCCACAGTTGATTGATTGGGGTTGCTTGTCTTGCCAGTGCAAAGTTGAACGACGGCAATACTGTGAACATAAATGTATTGTATATCTAATTATAAGTTAGTTATACTGTGCTTAGACAATCTGACACATAGAAACAAAATCAAGTCATCTTAAATAAGTACAGGATATATTCATGCATGTATAACCGTATTTCCACTTTGCATGAAAAGGAATCAGGATGGTGAAAGTTACATTTTCTGCAACTGGTAAATTACAAAATGTGTTTCCATTGTTTTCTTTTTTAACCTCACTGTTGCACAACACTGCTGCTGTACTCTGGGATGTACTATATGCCCATACCACATATAGTTTTACAGAATATGCAGCACTAAAAATGTTTATTTTCTTGCTTCTCAGATCCATGGTAATACTAGAGCCCCCAGCAGGCAGCATATATGCTGCAATGGTACTTTAAGAATAAAATGTTAAAGAATTAGAGGTTGGGGAGCACCGTCCATCCGACACAGAGAATGATGTGCAGGGTCAAATAATGATTAATAGCACAAAAAAAGTAGAAAAAAGAAATGACCCATCCAATTGCACCTTCCCATCCATATATTGCAAAACTCCAGTGAAGTGATACATAAAACTTAACTTTTAATAAACTATTAAAACCATTATCTAGATAGCACCATTAAAAAGAAGGTAAAGGTAAGGAGGCTGATAGACTGAATAGCAGGGGGTTAGAGGGGTTTTCTAAGTTCAAGGGAGTTGACATTTGATCATCCGGCACATTGATCGCACTATATACTGTATCTATAGGTACACCAGTTAGTGCCCCACGTACAGCCACCCCTTCACCCACTTCAGGATCCCTCCCTTCCGGTGTACGGGCGAACTGTTAAGGAATTCGGTTAGCAAAACCTCAATTCATCTAAATTGTTCCAAAACTGCTAAGAGTAGGCAGGTGTAGATTGGAGGATAGAGACATTTGTAACATAGGGAATTGTCCCTTACTGTCCATATCGACCTATATGGTATACTGTAACAGTATTAAAGAGCCCAAAAGCATATAAATTATGGGAATAAGAACAGGATTGGAGCATATTCCAATCTGATGAATGTGAATAGGTACATGCAGATCATAGCAATGCATAGCATGCCTACTAAAATAGTGACTCACCAACATACATTGTGACTACTCCCAAAAAGTAAAATATAATATTTATAATTGAGTTGATCACAGTTAGGATACGAAGTCTTGATGGCAACATAGCCGATTATTTAAGAATAATATGGAGATTTTGTTCTTTCTATGACTTTTCATCAGGTTTTATGGATAGCTAGTTATTCCTTAATAATCATATAAAAGAGAATACTTTGCAAACTAGTCCACTTACATACAGAGTTACATTTTTGGAGGAAGCCCTGACTTAACAGTAGTCAAAAGGGTACTTAGCACTGCAATCTGTAAAACATATTAAAAGCTGTATATAACCAATAGCTCAGATTTTACAGATTAAAGAAAAGTTCAAGTCCAACTCATACATACCATTGTAACACTCTTTTATTCAAACTATCTTTAGCTGACGCAAATGGGTCTATACCCTTCAAAACAATCTTTTAATATGTTGTTAATATGTTTTCATTTTGCATATTCCTTTCCATGATGAAGGAGCCACATACATACCAGCACAATATCAAGTTTTTTTTTTTGTTCATAGATTCTAGCACTGGCCGTTAACATGCAAGGCAAGTCACCAGTAGACATTGGAAAGGTCAACAGTGCACTGCATGCCAGAAAAAAAAATTACCAATGGATACATTCATTTGGGGTTTATGCAGCAGCCATGATGGGAATTGACCTTGATCTGGGGCAAAGAGAAATGTTTTTGGACAAGGAGATGAAAATGAAAGGCATTCGAACCTGATTAAAGTAATAGAACAAGAGATGTCATAAAATTCCTGCTCATCCATTGATTGACAATATATAATATATTAAAGTATACTATTTAATCATTTCATATTTAACTCAGCATTCAGGAACGGACCCAAACTGTCTGGCTATATGTATGTTCCCCAATATTGGGAAACATTCAATTTGATGAGATTATTTCATGGTTTATCACATGAAAAGTCTATTGAAGCCAACTGAAAAATCTGGAATTGAATTAGGAGAGAGAGAATTTTTTCACTGACCAAAATTCCATTGTGTCAATTTTTTAGGCACCATTGATTTCCCATTTAACTTTTGAGAAAGGGTTATTGCTCTGTGCTATTATATGAGAATGATTAAATCATGTAAGAAAATTATCATTTAGCAGGTTAATTAGAACATGGGTTCAGTAACAAGTAAGGTATATATAACTTCCCTCATCATCCTATATATTCCTTTTGATTAGGTTTCCCTTGCTGACAATGCAAAGGCAGGCAAGAATTCCAAGTCAATAAGTACAAAAACAATATCTGTACTTGGACATGGCTTTCCTTGATTTAACTGGTGATCTGCCAATCGTTCCGCCAATAGCCCAGACATCTTGGTCCCCACCATAACTAATTCCTCCCCATGTCATCAACGCCCACCCACCCCCCAACTGGATTTCCAGCAGCCCTAAGGTGGCAACCCTATTTGTAATGAAGAAATAATTGACAAGGAAATGTGATTCCCCATGTGATTGTTAGTCACAGATATGCGGTTAATGGGTTGAAGAGCTCTGGGAAAACACTGTCAAAAAGGTTGTCTAGATGCACAGAAACCAGGACAATTGGTAAACCCACACAGCCATCACGGGAACAATCGTCCTGGACCAGATTTCTTTTAAGTGTTACGGGAGGACCAGCCGTGCTGCGCTTCCTGGATTAGCCGGGCCCCCCTTGAGTTGCCTAAGCCGCCAAAGTAGGAGCTGAAGCGCTCTGGCTGACAATTTTTTTTTTTAACTTAGTGAGGGGTCTTGGGCCCAGAAAATGTTGTTTTATGGGGCCCGTGAATTCTGATGGCAGCCCTGTACCCACATTAGAGGGCAGAAGAGGGACTTCACCCTCTATATAGGAAATTTGAGTTTTTTTGCCAGTTCACATTACAGTTACAGTTAATTAGACAATCCTGTGGCAGTCTAATTTGCCTTTCCTTTCTGCTTATACATGGAATTTAAAATACCATCTGACTTGAGACATTTCAATTTCCTTATATACTGATGCAGACCCACTGGGGTTTAGAAATATAGGCAGGGTCCATACTTATCTGAACTGCAGACTGGTATTGAACTGTAAATGGAATCAGATGAGATTTTTAAAATGTATTGACTAAGCATTATTGTAATTTTCTATGGTTTCCAATGAGACTTCTGAAACATCTGAAATAAAGATTGCATTGCTTTCCTACCAGTTTTGCATAGCTAAAATTCATGGCATTTTGGTCACATATTTTCTCTCCTTATGATATATGTAATTAATATAGTTTTTTAAAACTCTGGTGTACTTTGTAAGTTGAACTTATGTTATTTATGGGGGGAGAATTAATAATAATACTTCCAGCATAAGACTGGGGGGCCCGGGGCCCACTGGGGCTGCTGCCTCAGGGCCCCCCCTCCGGCCTATAGCCCTCCCCCGCCAATTCTCCGTGGGTACAATCACTCGCTTGCCAGGAAAAACTACAGACGTTCAGTTTGCGGATCTGGGCTGGCGGGGCCCACAAGAGCCAGGGGCCCACCGGGTTTTTTCCCGGTGTCCTGCCAGCCCAGTCCGACCCTGAATACCTTGAAGCAAGAAATATTCAGAAGAAGAGTGAATAGTATGACAGCTCAATCATTGCATATTTATTAGGTTTGAAATGAGTATTGCTTTAAAATGTTTGTCCTTCAGTGACCTGTGTAATGCAAAAGGCGCAGCCAGTCTAAATATTGTATATTTAGATACTGCAGATGGCCAACCAAGTTTTCTTGAACTGTGACTAATTTTCATACTGTTGCTCCTCACCCAAAACTTCTGACCACAATGATGCAGCCA
Organism: Xenopus petersii; assembly: GCA_038501925.1. Taxonomy (NCBI): domain Eukaryota; kingdom Metazoa; phylum Chordata; class Amphibia; order Anura; family Pipidae; genus Xenopus; species Xenopus petersii. Next base: position 52,152,866 of record CM076679.1, read on the forward strand.
TTTTTGCTAAGTAAACAGCACTGCTATTTTTGCAAAGTTTCAGCTATCACTAGTTCCCAAAATCAAATAATGCACACAGAAAAAGATACCAAAAAATAGAAGAAGTCTAGATTTAGTTGTTAAAACATGAAACGTATTTTACCTAAAAAATAAAACAATGTAAATGTATAAATATTGTGGTCTGATCCTCTGTTCTGTCAATTGGGTAACCAACTGCATCAATAAATTGAAAAAGCAATGTGGAAGGAAGGCTTGTTTAGATTTGAAACCTTGGCTCCAGTGTTGATTGTGTCGCATGAGTCAGTAAGTGATTTTTGTTTTTCTAAATTAGGTAGTCCAGAAGAGTGTCAAAAGTATGTTTTTTGCTTACCTGTCTGAGTGCAGAAACTTGAGGCAACTCATTTAGGTTGGAAGGCAGTTCCAGTTTGTAAATGACCTCTAATTTGTTTAAAATCGAACCAAAGTTGCATACAGGGTCGACCCCATTAAAAGTTTCTCTTCTGATAGCCAGCTAGAAGGTACAGGTATATACAGCAAATATAACTGTTTAAATACAAGTCAGCCATGCAGGATTTTGATTTTCTGCAGTTCTAACCTCAACTGCCCTATATAAATAAATAATGATATGTAATGCTTGAAATATGTCTGTTTACATTGTGAACACAAGCAAAACTGCAGTAGTATGCAGCAAACATAAAATTAAAAAATAGTTGCTTACCCCACCCTCCCCAACAAAGAAAAGCTGTTATGATTACTACAGGGCATATTGATGCAATTTAGGGAATCCAAGAGCAACTGGAATGAATATGTCTTGAAAAGGTCGCAATTTTAGCCAGCCCATCTGGTGGTTCTTAGGGAAAATAAATGGACTAAACTGTGCTCTGCTTGCCTTGTTATAGGGAGCTGGCTATGCACTGCTCCCTGCAAAAGCTGACTATTGTAAATGTTACTGAGCCTCCCTGCTAATGCTTGAGGGGTTCCCATAGAAAACATGAAGTGGAATGTACCTACATTAACTCTTGATTCCTTCCTAAGAATTAAGGATTACTTTGTCTTGAATAACAAGAGTATTCTCAGGCATCTGTTTTTCAACCGACATTATACTCAAAATTCTTTTGATGGTTTTCTGTTAATGTAAAAACAATTGTATATCATTGTGGCAATATATACGTTTTTCAATTTACTTACAGTATATTGTGTCATTCCTAATTCAGGGATTTATGCAGATACATTTTATCTCTCACAAACTGAGGTGCTACACCAAATAATTTTGAGCATTGGGTTTGGGGGACTGAATCAAGACCTGAGCTGAGCATCCCTAAATGGTGTTGGGTAATCTACAAATGAAACCCCACCTAAATAGTCTAAGTTTCCGCAAACATGGGCATGGGAACAGAGACTTAGAAAGGTTATGTCTATTTATAAAGTGTCATCATATTCTGCAGTATTCTGCACAAGGATGCACAACAAGTAAGAGAATGAAGTCAAAAGATTTGCAGCATATTAATGGAGAAACAGTTGAGAGAAGCTCATCAGCTATTGTACTAACCAATACTGCTATGATCTGGTCGCTGTTTGTAGACAAAAATGTAGGGTAATGGAAGCAGAATTTAATCTGATTCAAGAACATGTTTGTCTGTCCGATCTGCCCATTAAACTGCTTATTTGTAGCTTTGTTTTGTTCTAAAATGTTTTGTATATAAACCGGATTTGTATTAACTTCATGTAGTATATGTTAAAGTTGCTGGTGAAGTTATGTGGGGAAAATGTTTTCCAAGTTAAAATCAATTTGAGAGGATATAGGACTTTCATCTGAAACTGTGATCTCAAAAACAAATGGATATCCTCGAATTTATACTTACTGGTTCTAATTTCTGTAACCTAGCTTGCTAGGGCTTGTGGATAACATCTTTCCACTACACAATACTATGTCCTACCCTAGGGCCCTGCTGTAATAGCAAATGGTAATTATGAGTTGGGGACCTATATGACCAAAGTTGAATACTGGGCTAACCTGGTTAGAAAGCACCAGACTGGGGTGTCCAGGGCCCCATGGGGTGCCACCTCAGGGACCCCTACCCAAGACATGAACTCCTCCACTGGTCATACCCAACACTGCACCCCCCTCCCCCACCCATCAAAATACCTTTTACTTCTATCCTTTTCAGACATGATGCAAGGGGAGTCAGGGGGAGCACCTAATATTTCCAGTGGGGAGCAGGTCTGGGACAGTGGTCCCACCAAATTTTTCCCAGTGTCCCGTATGCCAAGTCTGACTCTGCATCTATTAAACTCACATATAATCTACCCTACTAAATATGATAAGATATGGTCCCCCTTGCTAGAAACAAATAGATGTCATACATTTGATGCCTCCTACTCAATCCGGTGTGCCCCCAAAGCCCTCCCAATCTCCTTGCTCTTCTCTGGATGCTACCATGCTTATTATTACTGTTTAGAGATACAAGTCATGTAATCATGTAATCATTTGTTTCACTCATTGCCCCTATTGTATGCCAGAATGTTTTTGCTTGTGATGTTTCTTTTCTATCTTTCTTTTTAGTTTCCTTGTTGCTAAAATTGAATAAGCAAAACCTTTAAAATAGTGCAGTATTTTTTTTATGTTTTAGTCCCTTTATAAAATCAGTAATCACTAAGCAACTCAGCAATATGAATAATACTCCTTACACAAACAACAAAAACCACAATGCAATACTAAAAAAAACCATGGATAGATGGTTATGAAAATCATATTTTATTTTATTAAGCCAAAGTAAAGAATACAGGAATAAAATTAGAAACCATATTCATGCGTTCACCATAAAATAACCAAAGGTAAATATGTAGTACATTTGAATAGAGGCAACAGGGGGTTGTCTCCATCAATATTTAGGGGGTTATTTATCAAAATCCAGATTTTCTTACTATTTTCTGAAAACCACTCCGACCAAATCCACACTGACTTCCCTCATTCTATTTATCAATACATTTTCACGAAAATGTTTTTTGCTGGAAAAGACTGAATTGTATGATTTTTTGGGATTTGTTGCCCAAAATGGAGACTTTTTTTTGGATTTGACGCCTGAAAACTGCAACTTTTTTGGATCATGGCCTGAAAACCATAAAATCTTCAGATCATTATATGAAACCCAGTGCAGATCAGGATATCTTCAAAATTAGGGATGCACCGAATCCAGGATTCGGTTCGGGATTCGGCCTTTTTCAGCAGGATTCGGATTCGGCCGAATCCTTCTGCCCAGCCGAACCGAATCCAAATCCTAATTTGGATATGCAAATTAGGGGCAGGGAGGGAAATTGCGTGACTTTTTGTCAGAAAACAAGGAAGTAAAAAATGTTTTCCCCTTCCCATCCCTAATTTGCATATGCAAATTAGGGTTCGGATTCGGTTCGGTATTCGGCCGAATCCTTCATGAAGGATTCGGGGGTTCGGCCGAATCCAAAAAAGTGGATTCGGTGCATCCCTATTCAAAATGTCAACGGGACATCTGCCATTGACTTCTACATGATCTTGGTAGGTCTGCGTCACAGTACATTTTTTATTTGGCTTTTTAACATCAGTGGAGTTTAATAAATCACGGAAAAATCGAATTTATTTTTCTCTGAAAAAAATGCTGTTTTTTCTTATAAAAATCAGACCAGAAAACCTTAAATAAATAAACCCCTATGTCATCCCATATCTGGCCAGTCCTACACTCAAATTGCATCTGATTCATTAAGAATTCTATTGCTTAATTATACATTATATAAAGGGACTAAGTTTTACCCGAACTTACTTGCTGCTTTCAAAGCAATTGATGCTCTCTGCTTTATTATTGTGCTCAGGGTTGTAACAGGGATATCAAGCTCTTTAGGCAAAGAGACCTAGGCACACTTTAGAATGGCAATCTTTTCTTCTAGAGATAGAGATTTTCTTTTTCACACATTCTTTTGTACCTAGAAATGTACAAAAACTTTGCCATGTGTATAACATACAGTGTGCTTGTACCCCCCACTCAGCCTCCACTGTACAAACATGCACAGCATGCACAGAACCCATCATACTAACACAGCAAACACTAACACAACACACAACATCACATTACATCCCCACTGCAATCACATTTTATAGCATACAGTACTGTATTCATGTGTGCTGCATTAACAAAAGCACTCTTTTATGATAAGCTTTCCTGTTACAATATGGCAACTGCTTTTGAGTGCAGGCTGGTGAATTTTCATAGGTGGTCAAGTGATCTCTGATTTGCTCTAGGGATCAAGAAAGGAAACACTAAGAATGTTTGCAGTTTATATAAGATTGGGTTGCCCAGGAATATAGAGGTATACATTGAGTCCACATGTTAAAAGCTTAAAAATATATTTTTAAAAAAAAAACAAAAAAAAATAGTTTTTTTTACAACATTTAAATGATTGTATGCATTATAATTTTGACGGTCAGGGTGACAGTTTTAGTATTTTCAAAATTATTCAAAGTTTAAAATATTGGGAATATTTTTAAACAGATTTTCAAACATTTCTAGACAAGACAGGATACATTGTAATCTAAGTTCATTCCGGAGGATATATGAGGATGAGATTGATATTTCTGGGATGGTGGGGCTGATTTACTAACAAATGGTCTAAATTAAAATAGTGAAGTTGCCCATACCAACCAATGCATAATTGCTTTCTAACTGGTAGAAAAGCCTGCATTTTTCAGATTTTTGCCCGAAAAGCCCGAAATAGTTGGATTTTCGGGCTAATTCCAGCGCCGACCACATTCAAGTAGGATAGGGACGTCTCCTATTGACTCATACAACTTTGAAAGGTCTGAGATAGCGGATATTATGGCGGATTTGAACTTTTTGCCGCATCGGGGTACAGATGCAGCCACTTTGGTTTGTCTGTTTGACACAGAATAACTAAACACAGACATCCCATTTATCTCATTTAACACAGAAAACTGCGTCACAACATCCCATCTACTTAAAGCATTCACCATTGTGAACAATGGAGCTTTGGTATGCTAATGAAAAGGTTAAATGCATTAAATGAGTTAAGATGACTTAAGATAACACAGTTTCTTCAATTACCCCTGAGTCATGACGCATTTAACTCACAAATCCAAGTGGCTTCATCTGTATAATAAAAATTTCCACAAAAAATTCGGTTTTATAGCTAAAAAATCTAAAATTTTTCAGACTTTAGTAAATAAACCCCTTAGTGTGCACTAGATCCTACCCAAACCCTGAACTTCCTGTTACTTCCAGGGTTCATCCTGCAGCCCTAAGCTGCTGTTGAACTACATCTCTCAATATCCTTAGAAAGGCAAAGACATTTAGGGGCACATTTATCAAAGGTTGAGGTGAATTTTCAAATAAAAAAAAAAATCTAATTTTGAACTATTTTCGTGTACTTTGACTAGGGAATAGTCCAAATTTGATTAGAATTTGAAAAAAAATTCGAAAATTCAAATATCGAAATTTATCATGTACTGCCTCTTTACAAATTCGACTTCAACCACTCTCCATGTAAAACTTGCCGAATTTCTTTTTTTAGCCTATGGGGGACCTCCTAAAATCTATATGGAGTCAATTGATGGACTTCAAAATATCAAATTAGGGACCGTCTGACAATTCCTATCCACAGCAGTAAAAGAAGGGGGAATTTCACTGCATACAGTCAGGTTTCTTATAAAAACATAATAATAAATTAATTTCAAAATGAGCAATCTAAATAGTCATCTGGGTTTCCTGATACAAAGGCCACAAATCTCTAGTTTATGTGTTTTTTTGTGAGGAAAAACACCCCTTTGTAAAAGACAAAGTGGCACTGATGAGAATGATATAGGTTTAAACTTTCTTATTGCTTGTAAACAACTCAGATGACAAATATACATATACAGTAACTGTACAAAGACTGGAACTGACTGCTTTATACAATAAAACATGAAGTACCATACAGTAGAAGAACAAGAGCAAGAAGAGTTAAGAATGGAGGGGGCTTGCGGCTGGGGAGTGGGGCACAGGGTGGACACACCAGGGTGGCCCAGACCCCCCCCCCAGTCTGATGCTGGTGATAAGGAATTTTGGGGCCAGCCAGTCTTATAGATAACAGAGGCACATTCAGTGTACACTGAATAGAGAAAAGTATTTTTTTTTTTTGGTTATTTAAAATGTAAAATGTCATCTAGATGGTAGGGTCACAGCAACCAGATTTATTGTAAGGCATATTTTTATTAGTATTATTATATTGTCTTGCTAGCACAAATCTGAGGGCCCCTTTGAAATGCTTTAAGTGTTAATTCACCATATAGTTATCTTTCAGCATGTTATAGAATTAGCTATTCTTAGAAACGTTTCAGTTGGGCTTTATTTTTTTGATAGTTTGCTGCCTCATCTTTCAAATGGCAGTCCTCTGTTTCAGCAGTAAAAAAAGCTATTGGTCTATGAGGCTACATTTTATTGTAATTGTTACATTTTATTAACTATTTTTCTTTTCCGGTCCCCTCCCATTCAACTTCCAGTTTCTCATTTAAACCACTGCCTGGTATTAAAAGTCAAAGACTGGGGGGCAGATTTATCAAGGGTCGATTTTCGAAGTGTAAAAAACTTTAAAATTCGACCATCGAATTGCATTACTTCGATATTCGAAGTTGAAGTCGAAGGGTTTTTTTTATCGAATTTGACCATATTCGTTCGAAGTAAAATTGTTCAATTGTATGATGAAAAACTTTGAATCGATCAAATTATTTTACTTTGACTTTTAAAAACTTAGCCAAATGTTGGCTATAGGGTATAGGAGGTCCCCATAGGCTAACATAGCAATTCCTCAGGTTTAAGGTGGCGAAGTGGCGAAGTTGAACTTCAATTTTGGAAGTCAAACTTTTTTACTTCAAATCGAAGTCAAAGTCGAATTTAGGCCTATTCGATGGTCGAAGTAATGGTATTGTATAGAATATACAGTATGCTGTCCCTCTGCTCCCAGGCAGTGAATAAGTAAAGCACGCTTTCTAGCAGCAGAAATCTCCCCTTGGTCAGCAGCAATAATGTAATTTTCAAACACACGGATCCAAGCAGTAAAAGGTATGGTAGGCTCACCAGGGTTTGGAAGAAAAGCTGCAGGCTGCTGCAGAGGTAGAAGAGACATCTTGTTGCCAATTTGTTATGTAATTGTAGCCAAGGATGAGTAGATTATAACAGTGCTTTATTAGCAGGTTCATGCAGCCGTTACACTTCAACAGTAGCTTTAACTCTAATGCTTTTAAGCAGTATAGAAAGTACTATGTACACAGTATAACTCTTGTGCACAGTGACACCTACAGGCCATCTGTATAAACACCACACCCAGATTGCATGGAATGGAGAATACACATTATGAGTACATATTACCTACATGCCATTTAAAGACACACAAGGACCAAACTACATAGGCAAAGCACAGAAACCTCATATTGTACTGCATTTTGTCCTGCAGTTACAAGCTTCTTGTGCGGCATAGACCTTGGGGACATACGTACCAAGGTTTTGAGATAATACTCAAGTAATAATAATAGTACTTTGTTTTGGTAAGAACATCTGTACTGCACAATGTACATACCATAGAGCAGGAACATAGTACTCTAATAATAGTTTAAGTTCCAAACCAAAGAGCTGCTGATCGAAAAGTTAAATCCAGTCCATGTCTGGCTCTGGGTGCAATGTTTAAAAAATATGGTGCTTTGTGTCGTTTTTTGACTTTGCGCCTTACCCCACACTTTGTAATTAAGAGCTATGCTCACTTGCAGTCTGGTTCCAACATGTTTTATATATTAACCAATAACAATATATTGTGAAAATAAAGAACTTTTTATCAGTGCAATATAAATGAGTAGTTCTGTTTCCCCACAAATTCTATTCCCTTTCTATGAAGCATAAATAGGATCCTCAGTGTTGAAGCAGCTCACACAGGCACAAGGGGCTTATACAGATCTAAAATCAAAACATTTGGCTTTCACGTTGATAGGAGGTCCATTTAAAGCAAATAATCTGATCACTGAAACGCGTTCATAACTGAAAAGCCTTTCAATAACCATTTATAAATGCAATCAAAATCTATTTTGTTACGTCATATTGAATGTTTTCCAAATGCTATCAGCTTTTCAAAATTCATTTATTTCCACTGTAAAAACAGTGAGGCAATTAACAGCTGCCATTGTACTGTATAGCCCATTGTTTTGACATCTTTAATGACTGAAAATCAGATTTTGGCATAACTTTCCAACTTAGAATCCTCTAGTCTTCTTTTGGGACTTAAAGGCACTGATTATTTTAAGGAAATAAATGGAAACATTGGAGCACAGAGGAGTGCATAAAAAAAAAAAATAACTTTCTTATCGGTTAAATATGAAATATTATTACATTTTATATTTTTTTTGAATGGAGTATAGTGCTTTTATTTTTTTTAAGGTATCATGGTATCCACAAGTGCCTGAGCTTACTGGAGTATCTGCCTAGTATCTCACCATCCCGTCCAACCCTTGTTATTTACACAATTCTAATTTCATAAATAAGCTTATGGACAAATGCATTTCAGCATATGTTACTGTATGTGTTTTCTTTTGCAGGAAGCATATAAGTTATGTGAAGCATTATATGAAAATTAAAGTATAATAGGAACAATACTGCATGCATAGGAAAACATTTGAATGAACCAAAATATTTCTAGATGGAATATTAAGTAGTCTAACACAAAAAGGTTTTATTCATCATACAACATTAATACTGGAAATAACTGATGTTTTAATATTTGACAAGTGCTTGCATGTTTTTGCAGGTATGGGACCTAGTATCCAGAATGCTTTGGACCAGGGGTTTCCCAATAATGGATTGTTCTGTTATATCACCATACTTTATGTCTACTAACAAAATCATTTAAACATGAAATAAACCCAATAGAATGGTTTTACCTAATGTTTTCACTGAAAAAATCTTGAAATTCAAACGTTTTCACAAAAAAATCTTGCAATTTTAATATTTTCACTAAAAAAAAAGTTTTTTTAGTGAAAAAAAAAATCGAGCAATTTGAACGTTTTCACGAATAAGTCGAGTAATTCGAAAGTTTTCACGAAAAAAGCGTGAAAATCGGAAATTGACGAGGGCAAATTTTTACCGACGAACTTTCACATGTGAATTTTCACGGGAGATTCGCACATTTACTTCCCAGCGGGGAAACGCGGAAATTCACCGCAAATTTGTGCAAGGTGAATTTATTCGCCCATCACTACTTGTGTCTACCAGTAACTTACTTTATAAGTGGGATTTCTAAGTGTCAGGAAGTTTTTATTTTCTGTTGTTTATTTCCCCTGCTTGTTTCTTATGCACTGCAGTGTTTATAGGACTCAAATGCACATTGAGCAATATTCAGACTAATTATGGTCTAGTTAAATAAAATAAATCATTTCTGATCACATGTATGAAAGCTAATTACACGATTTACAGGCTTGACAATAAAGTACCTATGTGTAGTCATTTGGCAGTGTCTAAACACAGAATAGGGATTTGCATAAAGGCATTATGACTAATGTACCCAAGTTCTATGCCAGGAAGGAAAGAATTTTAGTGGGCTTCTCAGTCCTCCACTACTACTAAAATGGACTGTGCTGTCTGCTAGATGATCTAATGAAAGTTAAGAAAAAGTGCAAGTTTATTGACTATAAAGCATTACAGACCTGCCTGACTAACTTTTATTTTTTGCTAAACCCTGCATATCTGATTGTAGTATAACCACACGTTCAAAGTTATTTAATTGGTGTACTGATTATGTGCAAAAGGAAGTGCAGCATGTAATAAGGGTCATTGCTGTTTCTGAGATATATGCAGTTTAGTCTTCTAATACCAGGCTCAACTGAGAACCAGTAATGCTAAAATTAACTTCCTTCCCCTAAATTCTTGAATTGCATAGGAACAACATATATAGTTAGGGTCAGTGACAATAACTCAGCTGAGCTGTAACCTTCTTAGCAATATAAAAATGCTAATATCTAAGTTTACATCAGTTCATTTTTTTTGTGTTTAGGTCCCCTTTACTCTCTAATTTCCAGTTGCTAAATATAGCACCAGCATCAACAAAAACCTTAGCGCCCAAGTCCCTCTACCATATTGCAAGACCCATCTGAATGTTGAGGAGCCAGTATAAATATATGCTTTGACTGGTGGGAATGTTCAACACAAAGGACTAAGTTTCACTATTATTGACAATTATATATGATATATTAATTGTGAAAATGTACAGATCTTTAATACCTTTTACTATATTCCATAACGTCAATAGTGATCATAAATAAAGCAATTTAGCTTTGGCCGCTACAACCCTGTTCTATTTTTACAATTGTAAGAAAAAAATCATAGCCTTGCATTTTAAATATGCAAAATATTTATTTTTTTTAAGAGGCATATATTTGCTGCAATAACAGGATTTTGTACAGCATTTGTTTACTCCATTACATGCAATTGACTTCAAGATGAGGATATAAAGAAAGCCACCAAATCTTGCGTGAGTGATGCTAGATTTTATATCACTATAAATTAATATTACTTAAAATGGGATTAGAGAGACAATTGGTGCCTTAAGATGTAATTGCTATGGATAAAGTGTTCTGCAATTACTGGATTTATGACTAAAGTGGCTAGGGCGGAATAAACCACCCTATAAAACAGTGCAGCAGAGGATCACCTGCAACAGCTCTCACTGCTAAGCCAAGATATAGATCCCTCTCATTATGCAAATGATATGTTCGCAAGGGAAAGGAAATTTCACATGCAATCAGGAGAAAAAGAAATTACTAAAGACCAGTGACTAAAGAGGAAATAACAAAAGGCCTGTACAAACAACACCTTTTCTCCCTGTTATGTAACTACTAGATAAGTATTGACGACAAAATAACTTTGGCCTAGATTAGAAAGTTGTGAGGCAATTTATAGAGTCAGGTCTGGTATGGCAGGTGGAATTATAGGCAGTTTGACAAGCCTGTATTACCTAAACAGGAAATAGGCCAAGCAAAAAGTACACGTGTTAATGCAGGAGTTAATAACAGTTGTATTTATGTTTTTGTCTAGTACCTCAGTTAGCTGGCTTCTTTGTGTCTCAGTGGCTTGATACTGGGGAACTGGAATCTGAACAGTCATTATAAGATCTTTGCACAAACACTATTGTCAGATGAACCATCCAGCCACTCGGTATTATTTTTGTCAGAAATCACATATTCATGATCATTGAAACCACTTCTCCAATGTTTTCTTGCACAAGATAACGTATCTGCTATTGTGTCCGTTATTAAACACTTAGGGGCCGATTCACGAAGGGTCGAATATCGAGGGTTAATTAACCCTCGATATTCGACTGGGAACTAAAATCGTTCGACTTCGATATTCGAAGTCGAACGATTTTAGTAAATCCTGCGATCGATCGATCGAAGGATTTTTCGTTCGATCGAACGAACGATTAAATCCTTCGAATCGTTCGATTCAAAGGATTTTAATTCAACGATCGAAGGAAAATCCTTTGATCAAAAAATCACAGGCAAGCCTATGGGGACCTTCCCCATAGGCTAACATTGACTTCGGTAGCTTTTAGCTGCCGAAGTAGGGGGTCGAAGTTTTTCTTAAAGGGACAGTACTTCGACTATCGAATGGTCGAATAGTCGAACGATTTTTAATTCTAATCGTTCGAATTCGATCGAATTTAACCAATTCGATGGTCGAAGTACCCAAAAAATACTTCGAAATTCGAATTTTTTTTTATTCGAACCCTTCACCCGAATTTCGTGAATCGGCCCTTTGATGTGTGTCTGTAGTGAATATAAATTCCAGATTATTTTATCCCTAAATTTTGCTAATTATATTTATTAAGGTTCATAATTGAATTTATGATATTTTTTTTATTATAAACCAGTACAATAAGTGAATGGACATATACCCAACTTGGAAAAATAGCCTTGACAGGTTTGAAATATTGCTATTTGCAAATGTTTTTTTTTAATGAGGTACTGAGGAGACTGGCCCCTCAGACAAATGAACTTCAAGTGGGACCCAGTCTAGGGCAGTCAGTCCCTTCTTGTTCTTACCATAGGCTGATCTATTATGAGCCAAAAGACAAACAGTCTACAAGCTGCGCAGACACAGAATCGCAGTATTAGTAAATAAAGGTATGAGACCTGTTGTACAGAATGCTTGGGACCTGTGGTTTTCTGGATAACGGGTCTTTCTGTAATTTGTATCTCCATACCATAAGTCTACTTAAAAATATTTAACATTAGTTAAACCCAATAATATTATTTTATCTTAAATAAGGATTATGGGGCAGATTTATTACGTGTCGAATTGACAATTCAAATCCAAATTTTCGCATTTATTTTATGGTCAAAACTCTCAGATTCGAATTGTGAATTATCCAAACTCGATTTGAGTTTTAATTCAAATTCGAATTTCGACATTAATCATACCCTGGCCCTTTAAGAACTCGAATTGGACTATTCACCACCTAAAACCTGCCGAGTTCATGTATAAGTCAATGGGAGAGATCCAGGGACTAATTTGGACATGTAAGTAGCCATCCTGACATTCAAAGTTTTTTTTGGAGAAACAACTCAAATGGAGTTTAATTGAATTCTATTTGAATGCGATACAAGTTTTCAAGTCAGTAAAATTAGTCAGAGTTTTAGATTTGATTGATTCAGTTGAATTTCGAACATATTTGAATTCAATAGAGTTTAAAAAAACTCCCATGAATTTGAAATTCGACCTTTAATAAATGTACCTCTAATTGTATATTGGTTGGGATCAGTTACAAGGTACTGTTTTATTGTTACAGAAAAAAAGGAAGTAATTTCTAAAATTGTAATGATTTGATTAAAATGGAGCCTATGGGAGAAGGCATTCCCGTAATTCATTGCTTTTTGTATTTCTGGATAACAGATCCCATACCTGTACTAACATGTTGGGTAGTATGAATTATATCAATTAGCATCATACTTTCTACATTGCCTATGCTTTCTGCACGGCTTATAATTCTTCGTGTTGGTGGCAGTGTCCTTTGTGTAAGTTTCACAATCGGAAAAAATAGCAAAGATTGGCCTATACAGATATGTACACAGAAAGGGGAAACAAGGAAAATATTGCCAAGCTGAATGGTGAAGAGAAGTACTGGGAAGGTGAGGAGAAATAGTGGTGGTGAAGGAAGTTTTATTGACAAGTTTTGCCTTGAGTGGTAGACCTAGGCTCAATACTAATAGTATTCCATCTTATCTTCACCGTTATTCAACACATCCAGTTTGGAACAGAATTAATATTTAATGCTTAAAATATTTGGAATATTCAGAAAAATCCAAATTGATCGCATAAACTGCCCCCCCCCCCGCTGTCCAGCATCTTACTTACTGCCCCCCCTGTCCAGCATCTTACTTACCTCATCATAGAGAGCAATCAAACCTATCATGACCTATGCTTCATAAAGCCATACTAATTACAGTCCATATTGCCATTCACCAGAACAACATTTTGAATGTGATTCCTTAACAATCCTTCAAATAAATAAGCCTTTAAACTTACTGGCCTATAATTGCCAGGCTGAGATCCTCATTCCTTTTTAAATATTGGAATGACACCAGCTTTCCTCCAATTCACATTTACATTTAAATTGATATTGAGCACACCTTTTTTTCTTATGTTTCAATTTACTCCATACAGATCCCCGGGTATCCATAACATATGCAGGTTCCTGGGATAATATATTAGCAATTGCAGCATATACAGATTCCACACTACCTGCTCACTGGGCAAAGAAAATAACCAAATAAACAAACATGACTATGAAGATTTTAGTCATGTAGCAGACAGGTGGTGTCGAAGGCCCCCACCTCTGTTTAGGTATACGGAGTCGAGTGTAGTGAGGAGTGCACAGATCTATACATTGGGGAGACAAAACAACTACTCACCAAGTGAATGGCTCAGCATAGGAGGGCGAACTCTACAGGGCAAGACTCAGCTGTCTTTGTACACTTAAAAGACAAGGGACACTCCTTTGAAGATAGCAAGGTCCAAATATTGGATAAAGAAGACCGCTGGTTTGAACAAGGCGTGAAAGAGGCGATTCATGTCAAGGTGGAGAAACCATCCCTAAACAGAGGTGGGGGCCTTCGACACCACCTGTCTGCTACATACAATGCTGTTCCCCGGCGTTTCAGAACACTTCACACATCCATTCATGCAACTCTCACAAGTAACACCTCTTTCTAGGAGTTGCATGACACATTGGATAATCCTATCACAGTAACTACACAGAATCAACACCTCTGTGAATTTCTTCAAATGTCACCTCTTTGAAGAGTTACAATGTGCCGTTGTGATTGGATTAGTGGAAGAGTTTATATGCTGAGAACTTCCCATACCAGTCAGTTGAACTGAAGAAACTGCTCGGATGAGTAATGAAACGTCTTCATTGATAACTCAGCCAGTCCAGTTGTTTTTAGATTTACCTATACTAGATACAAATAAACAAACCATATGTACAGTAACTACCAACAGGGATTATATAGTTATGACAATTCAAAACAACAATTAGTATAACTGAAGAAAAAGGCAAAAACGTCGACTTACACCGTTAAAGCTTTGCACATAAATGAAGTCCCATGTTAGATTTAGATATTTAGGCTAAATATATTTAGATATACAGGTATAGGATCCGTTATCCGGAAACCCGATATCCAGAAAGCTCCGAATTACGGAATGGCTTTCTTCCATAGACTCCATTATAATCAAATAATTCACATTTTTAAAATGTATTTCCTTTTTCTCTGTACTAATAAAACAGTACCTTGTACTTGATCCCAACTAAGATATAATTAATCCTTATTGGAAGCAAAACCAGCCTGTTGGGTTTATTTAGGGGCCGATTCACTAAGGGTCGAATATTGAAGTCGAAGGATTTAGCGCAGATAGTTCGATCGAATGATCGAAGGATAATTCCTTCGATCGAACAATAAAATCCTTCGAATCGAACGATTCAAAGGATTTTAATCCAACGATCGAAGGAATATCCTTCGATCGAAAAAAGTTAGCCAAGCCTATGGGGACCTTCCCCATAGGCTAACATTGACTTCGGTAGCTTTTAGATGGCGAACGAGGGGGTCGAAGTTTTTTTTAAAGAGACAGTACTTAGTCTATCGAATGGTCGAATGGTCGAATAGTCGAACGTTTTTTAGTCCGAATCCTTCAATTCGAAGTCGTAGTCGAAGGTCGAAGTAGCCCATTCGATGGTCAAAGTAGCCCAAAAAAAACTTAGAAATTCAAAGTTTTTTACCTTCGAATCCTTCACTCGAAGTTAGTGAATAGGCCCCTTAATGTTTACATGATTTTCAAAATAATTGTTTAAATTATGTTTTAGTAGACTTAAGGTTTGGAGATCCAAATTACAGAAAGACCCCTTATCGGGAAAACCCCAGGTCCCGAGCATTCTGGATAACAGGTCCTATACCTGTATATACATATACGTGTATGAAACAAAATATCGCAATGTGTTTCATTTCCATATAAAAGCACAACATTCTTGTATACAGATCATCAAATTAATCCTAATCTGTTGTTAATCCTTATATTTTACAACAGTGGGTTGTCATATAAATGGTAAATCTCGTCCTGTTCAAGTTGTATATGTGCTGAGGCACCTATAAAAGGCTATAGTGAATGGAGCATGGAAAATTTGTAGTGCGTTTAAAATGTAGTTTTCCATTACAGACTATAATAAACCCCATAAAGGAGAGGTTACTATTTTGGCTTTTTGCATACTGTATATCTGGCAATCGTAAATTATTTTCTTGCACTAAATCCCTGCATTTAAACACATTATCTATCTGCAATTTACTTGAGACAGCATACTTGACAATGCCAGCAACCTGGACAGTAGCCTACCTCATCTTTCACCAGAAATGATCCTTAAGAATTAATACTTCCACCATCTTCAGCCAATTAGCAGCTGCCTATATTTCACAATACTCCTGTAGGGATCCCATCAGTAAGAAAGTATATAAATTGTCAAGCTAGATTTTTATATCAGCGATTTTATTATATCGTTCTTTTATTTATCCTTCTTTCTAATATTTAATCTTTACATAGTACCAAGCCAGACAGCGGTTTTTCTTAAATGGAAGAGCTGCTTCACAAAACAACAATGGAGATAATGAAATAGGAACATACTGCAAATTATCTTGCAAAAACTGTTTGTATGATATTGAAGAACAGGTAAATGTATCTTTGATTTGTTTATGGGTATGATTACTCATATCCTTTTCTATTCAGTAAGACTGTCACATTTTTGTCATGGCAGTATATATGTCATTATACTAGGACATAATCCTGACCACTGATTAAAAAGATGTAACATCTATTATTTTGCCTTATATTGATACTAGGTAACTGGGACCTGGCAAAGAAAGCTGCATCGCATCAGTCTCCAGAAAACAGATGTGTTGTGTCAGATTCTGAGAATATTAAATGAGTGCAGCATTTTTAAAGGGAAAGTGGAAGCCACTCAAAAAAAGTTATGACGTAACAAGCTCAACCCCCGACATGCAGGTATCAGTCGCTAAAGTGTATGCCTCTTTTATTTGCATTTCATTTATCCGATTGACTGAATCACGACAGCCAATCAGATCACATGTATGAAAATGAAGGAGATGTGCAGTAGTGATAGTCTGGGTAGGTCTCTCATCATAGGGAGGGGGAGGAAGGTCCTTGCTTCCAAGCATTGAGAGAGTATGTAAAGATCATTTCAGCACAACTTTTCTAGGTATATATTTAAAAAAAAAAAATTATTAACCACAAATGGCAAATATAATCTAAATGAGAAATTATGTTTATTTCATAGGAGCATTTTTAAGGTGAACATCCCCTGTAAGCCTTTTGTATAAGAAAAGGCTTTCAGAAATGTCTGTTACCTCTTCTTTTTTTTACAACAATTAATAAAACACCCTAAAATTATTGTTCTCCATCACTTTCCCCTTGTTTATACTAATCATGAATTCAATCACATTCTGCTCTGGCGTGAGACCAAACTGTGATAAGACGTCTCGTACAGAGAAGAATGATCCAAAGGGGATTGTGTATCTGTGCAGCAGTGGTGGTGCTAAAAGCTAAACAAAGTATGATTGAAAACTACATTCACTGATGAGAAACAGATTTCTTGTTCATCTGACTCTTGGCAACAACATTGTCATTTGTGAGCCATTTACCATGGAGTGTGTATAAATCAAGCTTCCATTTGAAAGGGCTATGTTAACCCTTTTTTTCAAGCTTACGGTATCTATTACAGTAACAATTTTACAACATTTTTAAGGCCAAACTGAGATTATGGCCCACTTAGCTGGTCAAACCTTAGGGAACTATCTGGATAAAGGGGCACTATTTTCTCCCACACATTTAAAATATATCCATGGATATTATTACTACGTAAAATCTGTTTGCATTCATGGTGCTATTTAAATATGAAACTCCCATGCTTCACTAGTGAATTATTATTATTATTTATTTTTATTATTAACATGTATTTATATAGCGCCAACATATTGCGTAGCACTGTAAAGTAAATGTGATTATACAACTAATTACTGAATACAACTGAATTACCTTTTACTACTAATATGTGCCATAGGGTAAGCCTAAGTAGAAAATTGGCATTATCAAAAATAAGGGCAGCCCCCTGGGATCCTACCATTCACGGTGCACACAAACAAACCATACATGTTAGGTCACATGAGCCAATTAACAGACAGAGTTCTTTCTTTTGCTTCCACACTTCTTCCTGTTACAGTTAGAGTTGTAGTATTTCTAGTCAGGTGATCTCTGAGGCAGCACAGAGACCATCATGGAATGGTGGTTCAAGGCAAGAGATGTAAAAGAGCAATATATACCTAAATATATATACCAGTTTGGTGAGATTCTTTAATATGCCACTTAATATGATATAAACAATCTCTTACTTACTGTAGTTTTCCTTTAACCAAAACAACACAATTCTAGTAAATCTGCTTTAGATATGAATGATACAAGTTGAAATGAAAATAAGACTACTGCGGCTTAAAAAGCAAAAACATAAAAAACACATCATTCAAGGAAACTTAGATTTATGATACGGATATCATAAAAAAATATTTTTTTGTGTGCCTGTGCTGCAGCCTCATAGCAATTCAGGAACTGTAACTGTTGTCACTGGGCTGTAAAGTTTGGTTAGTAGATTTGTTGGTGAATAAGCATCAAAGTCCTTTCAAAAGCACAATATATGAGTCATGGAAAATCTGATATATAATTTTGTGATATCCCGATGAACTGCAAAGAAAGGAATGCAGCGCACAAGCTACCTTGACTTGTGTTAGGGCACTCATTCAGCAGTATCATGCTTCAAACACTGTATTTCTACAGGAGGCCCTATTGCATGACTACATATATAGGCATACTGTATATATTTACATATATAACTACAATATATAACTACTATATAACAATATATATATATATATATATATATATATATACACATACAGATACTGTATATATTTACATATAGTTGTACTGAAAATCTAACTACTTGTTCATAGAAATGACCTGCAGGCTCCTGGCAGAGAAAGGGTTTAATTTATTTTCTCGTCACAGAACTGTTTATAATAGACCAAAGGCCAGGTCAATGTAATAAAAAAAATGCCAGTCGCCAGATGAATTTCAGCCAGGCTTTTCTGTCCTACAACTTTTATTGGAGCTGCTCCCAGGGTTTTTGATTGACTCTCTGAGCTAAAAAGATAAAGGCAGTGGTGTGATTAAAAGTTATGGCTTATTAAAGGTCAAACATCGACCATTAACTTTTAAGAGCTTGGAACCGGCAATCCTAAAAACCAGTGACAATAGTGTGTACCTCAACTCAGCCTTCTGAGACACACTTTTTGCTTTATAATGCCAGCAAATTAATGTAGCACATGGTAAGGAAACCTAAGGCCACCAAGGCACTGCTGAACTGCAACTTGCAGCTTCACACTGACAGATGACCACATGTTAGCCATCTTGTAAGGCCCTAGTTTTATAAAAACATATAGGAATCTTGATTTCCTAAAGGAAAACTATACCCCCAAAATGAATACTTGAGCAACAGATCAAATTGAATGACATATTAAAGAATCTTACCAAACTGGAATATATATTTACATAAATATTGCCCTTTTACATCTCTTGCCTTGAACCACCATTTCATGACTCTATCTGTGCTGCCTCAGAGATCACCTGACCAGAAATACTACAACACTAAGGGGCCGATTCACTAACTTCGCGTGAAGGATTCGAAGTAAAAAAACTTCGAATTTCGAGTAGTTTTTTGTGCTCCTCGACTATCGAATTGGCATAAATTCGCCTGAGTAGAATGATTCGAATAGATTGAGCGCAAAACCGCTGCGACTATTCGCCCATTCGATTGTCGAAGTACTGTCTCTTTTAAAAATACTTCGACTGCCTACTTCGCCACCTAAAACCTTCCGAATTGCTTTAAAAGCCTATGGGAAAGTCCCATAGGCTTGTTTTCCAAGTTTTTGATCAAATATAAAGGCATTCGATCGAATGAAAATCCTTCGAGCGAATATTCGATCAAGCGCCTATTCGCCTGGCGAATATTTGCCAATTCGACTATTCGCCAGCGCGTAAATTCGCCCGAATTGCCTATTCGATTCTATTCCCCAGTCGAATTTCGAGGGATTTAACACCTCGAAATTCGACCCTTGATACATCTGCCCCTAACTGTAACAGGAAGAAGTGAGGAAGCAAAAGGCAGAACTCTGTCTGTTAATTGGCTCATGTGACCTTACATGTGGTTTGTATGTGTGCACAGTGAATCTTACGATCTCAGGGGGCGGTCCTTATTTTTTAAAATGGCAGTTTTCTATTTATGATTACCCAATGGCACATACTACTAAAAAAGTATATTATGGTGATAATGGTTCATTTACATGAAGCAGGGTTTTACACATGAGCTGTTTTACTCAGTATCTTTTAATAGAGACCTACATTGTTTGGGGGGTATAGTTTTCCTTTAAGAGGTTGAAACAGAATAGTCAAGTCAAGCTTGTTAAAATCTATCTAGAGGTAGTTTAGTTACCCCCCCCCAAATCAAATCCAGAAGCCAATACAGTCCTTCCTGTCTAAGAGCACTGTTAAATACATGTTTATGTTATTATTCCTAGATTACATACATCTCAGATGTACTGTATGTCAGGACATTGTTTACAGATACAGCGAATGCTACAATATTAGCAGGATTTATTTCAGTAATAGTGTTAATTTCTAGAGACAGTGAAGCCCAGAAATTCTCCTTCTGCAAGGCACCATAAACTGAGCACCATGGCAAACCCAAGGAATTATGTCTCTGCCATAGTTCTATTTCAGGAAGGTACGTGTAGATCAAATACATGTTCTTTTCACACATGAAAAAAAATTCTTATTTGCAGAGATTTGCTAACAATATTTAATAACCAAACATAATGCTAGGTCCCGTGACATTTTCACAAAGCACCTTGTATGTGTCTAGCAACAGTCAATGTCAGAATATCCCTGCTTGCCAAGCACATAATCACCGATCTGAGCCTCACACCCTTTATGACTTATCTGCCCTAGCAAATTCTGCCCACCATGCCAAAAGATGCAAGCAGTCCTTTCCTCTCTACCTGCCATAAGGCCCCATTATTCATTGAGTTCTCTGCCCCTACTTACTTGCAGTTTCAAGTTAGGGGACAGGTAGAGGACAGAATGGGTAACGCCTGTGTGCCTCCTCCCACCCCTTTTTTAATAAAATGTAGACCGTGTATATAGTGCAAAAATAAACACATTGTCGGGTTGTAATTGACCCATCATGCGTGTCTGGCCATATATGGTAAATCTGGTCTGTCATGAAGCCAGTCATATTTAGGCATAAAAGGAATTTCTTCAGAATTGGAGATGTGTAGCGGAACCGGAAGCAGAATAGAGATTCAATAGCACTGATATCAGTGTTCTATAATGTTATAACAACTGTTAGGGGCTTATTTATCAAAATCCAAACACTTCTCTGAATTTTCTGAAAACTACTCCGACCAAATCCATTTCCCCTTATTTATCAATTCATTTTCCCTAAAATTTCTTATGCGGGGAAAAAACTCGATAAAATCATGAAAAAAAAATTGTACAAATTTTTAGGATTTGTCGCCAATAACTGCGTCTTTTTTGGATTTGATGCCCGAAAACCGTGAAATCTTTGGATTACTGCATGAAACCCAGCACAGATCAGGATACCTTTGGGACATCTCTCATTGACTTCTACGTGAACTCGGCAGGTCTGAGTTGGAGTACTTTTATATTATCCGTACGTTCGCACACTCAAAACAGACACAATTTAGAGAAAAAGTGGTTAAAAAAATAGGTTTTTACTTTTATGCAGAAAAAAATATTTTACATGAACAACGCCATAAGACACATGGCATAATTTATACAATATTAAAAGGATCCTTGACAAAGGCCTTGGTGCCGAAACGTTGGGGCCATTCTCATTTTGCTGGTTGGTGTATCTTGCTTGCTATGTATAATCAATGGGTGGTTGATATTGTATGCTGTTTTTAATATATGTATATGTATATGTATAAATTATGGCATGTGTCTTATGGCGCTGTTCATGTAAAATATTTTTTTCTGCATAAAAGTAAAAACCTATTTTTTTGAACCACTTTTTCTCTAAATTGTGTCTGTTTTAAGTGTGCGAACATACGGATAAAATACATTGTTATAGGTTACCTTAAGTAGGGGTAACATTTGTTCCTGCACCTCTGATTACTTTTTGAAAGATTTGGTGTGCCCTCCATTCACTATTAATTCTTGGAGTACTTTTATATTCAGACTTTTAACACCCTTGGGGTTTAATAAATCCAGAAAAATTCAAGTTCTTTTTTTCATGAAAAAATTGTGTTTTTCCCCTTTAAAGGGCCAATGAGAGAAAAATTGGACTTTAATAAATAACCCTATTAGTGTAGCTAGAGATAAACAGTATTGATTTTTTTTTAGTACTAGATGCTCTTGGAAATTGTATAACATACGTTTCATATATGTATTTGTAACTTTGTTATAAGCTAAAGGGAGTTCTGACCTGAACATGACTATTTTGCCTGAAACAAAGTAGCCCAATGTATTCACTTTATGTAACCTGTATTATAATTTAAAAAGTGCACTGCTGGATGCACTGTGGCTCAGGGGATAGCACATCTGCCTTGAAGTGCTAGGATTCTGAGTTTGACCATAGGCACTATCTGAAAGGAGCTTGCTGTCTCCTATGTTGCATGCTTTATTCAACAGCACCAAGCTTACCCGACTGCTGCAATTCTATTCCTCTTCCACAGAAAATATGCCTTAAAAGTTACTTCTGTCAGCAAAATACAAAAAGTCCAATTTTAGTTGAACTTCCTATTTAAAGTAAGTTAATCAGCAGCACCAGGACCAAAAGGTCACATGAAAGAGAAAGACAAATAGAAAACTAAACACATACGCTAGCAAAAAATATATGAACAAGCACTCAACAGTAATATCCAGGTCCCATTGCAAATAATTCACTCTACAATATAAAATGTAATTCCTGGACCAATAAGTTGTAATATTGGTGTGTAGGCAGTCATCTCAGGTCATTTTGCCTGGTCATCACATCAAAATCAAATCAGGATAAAACTTCGTTCTGGCAGGCTGTTGTTTCCCCTACGCAATGTAACTGAATGTGTCGCAGTGGGACCTGGATATTACTGTTGAGTGCTGTTCTTAGATCTACCAGGCAGCTGTTATCTTGTGTTAGGGATCTGCTATCAGGTTACATTCCAATTGTTCTGTTGTTAGGCTGCTGGGAGAAAAGGGGTTACATTACTTCAACTTGCAATACAGCAGTAAAGAGTGACTGAAATTTATCAGAACACAAGTCACATTACTAGGGGCAGCTGGGAAACTGACAAATATGTCTTCCCAGCTATAGTCAGGTGATCCCACTGGTGTCTAATAAAAGGGCAACCAAGTTTGGGAGTTTTACTTTGAAAGCAGCAAGTAAGTTGCAGGTAAAACTTAGTCCCTTTGTAAAATGTATAATGAAGCAATAGAATTCTTAATGAATCAGATGCAATTTGGGTGTAGGACTGGCCAGATATGGGATGACTTTGACGTAGTTGGCCAGCTTAAATATATTGCAATATATGGACAAACAATCCCTGTTTTGTTTAAAGGGTAAGGCATTTTTCAGTAGCAGTATGCACAAAATGTCGCTGTCTTAAATATATTGATAATGGGTTGAGTGCAGAGGACTCTTGTATTTGTCTATATGTATTTTGTGGTCACAGCCTCATTGCACCCCCGCCTAATGGTTTTAACAATTAGTGGAGCAGCACTATTAACTTTTGTGTTTTGAAAAAAACATTTTTTTCCACGACAGTATCCCTTTAAATACAAAATTATCATTCCAAATGCCCTGTCTTGGTCTGCTTTCCCTGTGGTATTTAGAAATTTATCCGGAATATTTTTTTTTAGTTATAAGATAAAGACTGGTTTTCATTTACAGAGAGGAGCCAGGTAGTGGCTGAAATGTTGCTGTAAATCATGTGAAGTGCAACTGATGGCTGCATGTACAAGCAAAATAAGAATGTTTAAGTGTTATACACAGCATTTGCAACACGTAGACAGTTTTGAACAGAACATGTCCGTGACCCTGCTGTATTCATTTTATCTGTCCCATGTGTAGTTTTTGGCCTGATCTCATTAGATGGCCTCACATAACCTAACCCTTTTGCTGCCACACCAGTTTACAATACATAACCCGGGGAATGGTTTTTAAGATTACCAATTGTTAAATACAAATATTTTAGACATAGACAACCTATTGCATTGAACCTCAATGTACTCCCACATCCCAGGACATTAGAGGAAGGGCCAGGGTCAGAACAGTACTGGTTAAATTACACAAATCTGCAGTTTTCCAGCTACGTGTATTGCTAAAATAAAGCTATCAACATATCAACATAGCTTTTGGTTGTCAGTGGGATGATGGAAGCTGAAGTTAAACAGCAGTTATGGTCACAGTTTTGCATCCCAGATATATGCAAAAATATAGCAAAAAATGATTGCCCACTGGACAAGTATGAATGCACAAGGGCCATTTATTAATTTAATAATTAAAAAAAAATTATTCAATGGGAACTACCTTTGCTAGTCCCATGTAAAATGATCTCCTCCATTCCATTTTCTCCCTTTTTTCATTCTCTCTTCCTTTACTCATTCTCCCTTTGCCAGGTTTCTTGTCCATTCCACTAATCACATACCATTGTGCCTTCCCCGCATACAACTTATGTTGTTTTCTTCCAGTTTGTTCACTTTAATATGTACAGATCTGTTTCCCTTTCTTTACCATTTCTCCTCCATATCACCTGCTTCAATTAGCCCTCTTCCTATTTTCTATTTACTCCAACTTTAGCCCCTGCTTATATGCCTTCTCTCCACCTTTACCCAACCCTGATTGCCATTCACCTTTAGCTCTTTAGTCATGTACTATTTCTTTTCCTTGTCCATGTACCCTTCTCTGCTTCTTCCATCCATTTATGTACATAATTACCCTGCCTATATGTGTCATTTTTCATTCATAGCCCTCACACCTTGTGCCAATCTATTAATACATAGCTTTCTTTCAATATGCCATTCTATCTCTCTACACCTGTCAGAATTGTACCCATCCTCCAAACCTGTCCCTGTAGTTTTTTGTACTTTCAATAATATTATTGTGTCTTGCACTTCTTATATGCTTTTCTGTCCATTTTCTATCCATTTTCAGACACATCCTCCTTTTCCTATACAGAACCAAAACCAGAAATTGTGAGTTCCTCCAAAAAAGTAGGCAAAAGTTTATTAGGACATGTTTAAGATAAAACCTAACACATTTCGTGCCTGTTGGGGCACTTACTTATAGGCTGAGTCTATGAGTAAGTGCTCCAACAGACACAAACGCGTTGGGTTTTATCTTAAACATGTCCTAATAAACTTTTGTATTTTTTTACTTATTGCCTACTTTTTTGGAGGAACTAACAATTGCTGGTTTTTCATTTGATTCCAAATAATTATATTGACTTTGGTAGTGCTTATACAATTTAGAAGCACCGTCTCTCCCTCTTTTTTTGCAAGCTCTCCTTAGCCCTCACAATTTCCATTTGTTACAACTCTCAGATATCACTGCGAAATTATAAGATGTTTTAGCCTATCTTACACTAAAAAATAGAGCCTATTAAAACATTGTACAGCATAATAGATTCTTTAGCCTTTTTGTATTGCACAAATATACAACTATGCAAACAGTATTTTTTTAATAACTGCACAGGAAACATCTAGCATATACTGCCATCTGATGGCCAGATTAATGTACAGCATTTTTCATCCCCTACAGAATTTGCCAGCAGAGACATTTTACATAATACTCATCTTCAAGTATAATATTCCCACATACTCAGAATATATAATTATGCAGGAAAAGGATATTTGCAAAGCAATTTACCACCCAATAATATCATGATATTCGAGCTGCACAGAGATCCCAGGTTTGTCTCCTCATTCCGTGCAGTGCGAGACACCACAAAGAGCTAGAACAAAACAAAACAAAGGATAAAAACCTTTTATTCTTGTTATTCGTATATTTTATTCTATATTTTAGGACATTCACTCTTTAAACTTTATGATATACAGTAACATACAAAAGCAAAAGACTAGCTAAAAATAGTACAGGTATGGGTCCTGTTATCCAGAATGGGTGGTACCTGGGGCTTTCCGGATAATGGATCTTTCCATAATTTAGATCTTCATACCTTAAGTCTACTTGAAAATCATGTAAACATTAAATAAACCCAACAGGCTGGTTTTGCTTCCAATAAGGATTAATTATATCTTAATTTAGATCAAGTACAAGGTACTGTTTTATTATTTCAGAGAAAAAGAAACTACATTTAAGCGCATCTAGAGGGGTGGGGGGCGGCCCCGGTGCACATCCTGCGCCCAGGCCCGGAATGAACTAGTTACATTACTGCTTACCTTTTTGTTAATAAAGCCGAATTATACAAATCTGATGTTAGTGCATCAATAAAGGGAGGGGTTTAACTGCCTGGCACATCTATACCACACATGCGCTAAGGGCCACAGTAAAGGACGAACGCCATATTCACAAAGGACCACAGCAAAGGCCAGGCACCAGCCAAGAACGGATGCCACATGCATCAAGGGCCACACCAAAGCCGGAAGCCACATGCACCAAGGGCCACAACCAAGGCCAGACGCCACATGCACCAAGGGCCACAGCCAAAGCCAGATGCCAAATGTATCAAAGACCACAGTCAAGGCTGGACACCACATGCATCAAGGACTACACCAAAGCCGGAAGCCACATGTGCCTGTCTGTACTGACATGTCAAGAAATAAGCATAAAGCTCAATGGACATCATTCTATACAAGATTAAGAGGTTAATTTAACTTTAAATTACATATAATATGATTATGACAGTGGTATTCTAAGACAATTTAATATAAATCTTTTTTTTTACTTTGTTTTTTAATTATTTTCATTTTTGTCCAGCTGCCAGGCTTGGAATTTAACAGCTATCTGTGTACTAGAATTTAATTTCCCTAGAAAGCTTTCAGCAATAGGGAAGTCAGTATGGAAGATGAATAGAAAAGCTTCTTGACACTAATATAAGAAAATAAAAAGTACAACGATAAAATAAAAATGTTAAGAAGTCAGTACAAGATTCTATTTTAAATTAAAGGACACAAAGAGGAAAGGATACTAGTTGGAAAACCATAAAAAAAGACCAAATACAAGGTAAAGAGGTAGAAATATGACTGGCCACCTAGAAATAATTCAATTAGATTAATGGTGCATTCACTGGCTCAATGGTAGGGGTAGAGATTACCATGTAGGTAAGGATAATGGTAAAAATTAGTTAATTTAAAAACACGTATGAAAAATCAAGAGTGGATGAGGCAAAGCAGAGGAGTGCATGGCTAATAGCTTTTCATGGTCAATATATATACTATCTATAGAAGTAAGTCAAATCAACTGGACTTGCTGTGTTTTTTGCTCGAAGACGTTTCACCATTCATCCAACTGGCTTTCTCAATTCAGAATAACTTGTACATAGAATCTTGCTTCATTTTATATCCTCTGGAATGTTGCTCCAATCAGCATAATTGTTTATTATCATAATCCACAATGATGTCATTAAGTTAGGTGTTGATTGTATTGGCAAGATCCCAGTCATTGGTTCCGTTATGTGGATGATACATGGGTACACACAGGAGGTACAGACTTTCACTGAACACATCAACACAGTGGACCACAACATCAACTTTACATGAGAAGATGTGCAAGATAACACACTGGCTTTTTTGGACTGTTTTGTAAGAGTCATAGAGGGTGGTAAGCTGGAAATAGAGGTCTACAGGAAACCTACCCACACAGACCAGTACCTGCTGTTTGACTCCCACCATCCACTAGATCAAAAACTGGGGGTCATCAAAACTCTACATCACAGAGCAGACAAGATCCCCACCAGCACAGATGCTAAGTTAAAAGAGAGGGAACATCTCAGAGGGGCCCTGAAGACATGTGGGTATCCAGATTGGGCTTTTGTGAAAACCTGTAGAAAAAAGAAGAAATAACACCAAGACTACCAGAGAAGGTGGAAAACAGTACAGGAGAAAGAACTTGGTTCTCCCATATGTAGCTGGGGTGTCGGAAAAAGGATTTTTAATAAACACAACATCCCTATCTGCTTTAAACCCAGCAACACACTGAGGCAGCAACTAGTTCACCCAAAAGACCCAACCCCAAAGCACAAGAAGAGTAACATTGTGTATGCAGTGCAGTGAGGAATGCTCTGATTTGTATGTGGGGGAAACCAAACAACAGTTACATCAGCGTATGGCGCAGCCTGTTCCTCTGGTCAGAAATCAGCTGTTTACCTACATCTAAAAAAAAAAGGACACACGTTTGAAGACTGCCAAGTCCAGATTCTAGACCGGGAGAGTGACTGGTTCAAAAGAGCTAAAGAAGCCATATATGTAAAAACTTAAAAACCAAGTCTGAATAGAGGCGGGGGGGGGGGGTGCGACATCTATTGTCTGCCACATACAATGCTGTTTTGGCACCTTTCCCTGGAAGGTTTAATAACTAATAATGAATGACATCACCTAATTTAATGACATCATTGTGGATTATGATAAACAGATTATGCTGATTGGAGCAACATTCCAGAGGATATAAAGTGAAGCAAGATTCTATGTACAAATTATTCTGAATTGAGAAAGACAGTTGGATGGCTGGTGAAACCTCTTCAAGGAAAAAAACACAGCAAGTCCAATCTAATCCGACTGGAATATTCCATGCGCTTTTAAAAATGTGACTTTCATTCATCATTCATTCATCAACTGCCCTCAGAAATCATAAAAACTGTCTACATCTTGATTTTCAGTTGAGAATTTCTCACCATAATTTTATTGATTTTTCCAAAATGCAGCTGTGGGACAGCAACCATTTGAATTTTACACATATAAAAGTTTATGAAACCCCTCTCATTTTCTTCTTAGATTATCCCCATCCTTATTCGCCAATAAACTTCTGGCTCAACTCTTAATACCTCTTAATGGATTATTCTTGGAATGTTCTGCTTCATCTCGCATTTCCACAAATACTATCTCCGTATCTCATTCTCTTACAATTGGACAAAGTACAGTACCTTGTATATAGTCACTAATTATGAGTTTTAATATCTGATGTTAAGTTTTCCTCTGAGACGTCCATTCATGGTTTTACTTCTAAACAACAAAAGCAAAAAATGAATGCACAATCGTATCCAATTCTGCTTCAACAGATCACAGGGGAAATAATGACTAATAAAATAAATTAATTGAGCTGTTTTTTGGGAAAAAAGAGGCTCTAAAACCTTGCAGTCCAAGAAACACAGCAGGTCCTCCAGCAGTCCAAGAATCACAGCAGGGTGAGTGACCTTGGGGATGCCATCTATCCCAGCCCTTTATATCGTTACATCCAGAGAGAAAATGACATCCCCAAGCCAAGCGCAGTGCTCCAAAAAGTTGGTGCAGACTTCCCCCACACTGGTAGAACATATCTATTTGTAATTGTAATTTGTCAATTTACACTACCGTGTAAATGTGTCCATGTCAGATTATACAGGGTGGGTAAGGGCTTGGCAACTCCATTGTTCTGTCATTGTAAATGACAGAGCAGGGAGAGGGTGGGCATGCTCTGCAGGAATTTCTGATTGGAGTGTCCCAAGGGGGTGCAGGCCCCAGTGCACCCCCGGTAGTTACGCCTCGTAAATAATCATCAATTCCAGTATGCAAGTTGAGGTTTTATTTTATCAAATATTATCTAGACCTTATTGTTGGATTATATAGCACATACTGTCCATCATATGGATTATATTTATTACATATTGGTAACAGGGTTATTTAGGTTGGAACAACTTGCATAATGTATATCCCATTTATTAACCTTGGTCTCTATCCAAAACTTCAAAATATAACTAGGCACAATGTCGAACTAGGCACATCTTTTATGTTATACTCCATGTAACCCTAAATGGGTGCCCGTTACAGTCTAAAGGTTTCTAGAATATAGCATGGCCTAGTAGAAATCAGCAACTCCAACTTGGGTTGGTTTGGACACTGAAATGATAGGCCCAGGAGAATTCTTACTGTCTGATGGCCATACAACATACTGCGGCTCATTTATAAACACTTCGCAAATTTGCACTTAGGCAGCAGCCCATAGCAACCAATCAGTGATTAGATTTTTCCAGCCAGCCCCATTGAACATTGAAAGCAAAGTGATTAGTTGCCATGGGTTACTGCCCAAATGTGCAAATTTGCCTAGTGGTTAAAAGTGACCCCCATTGTCTTCCAGGACTGGCATGCCAGTACAGTGTTAAAAAAGTAAAGGGCAAGTTCCTGTTTAAATAAACTTTTGGAATGTTATAGAAATAATTCTAAGCATTTTTTAAACCATTGTTTTATTCCTGATGGTTTTAAAATGATCGGCCTTCCTAATTTGGTTGCTAGGATAATTAAGCCCTAGCAATCAGGTAGCAGTTACATTTCCAAGGCTGAGAGCTTCACAACAAAAATGTAACAGAAGCTACTTTTAAGGAGAACTACCCCTTTAAGTGCCCCAATTCACAGACATTGCAGTCTCTGAAATACAAGCTTTCAAATGTGTGTCAATTCCTACATGATTCAGCTGGCTTTCGTTCAGTTACAAACGTATTTGCTGCCTCTCGTTAAATTCACATGTCCAAAATGTGTGCCTCCCTGATGGATTTATTTTCTGGAGACCAGCCTTAAATGCTTGTAAAACTTCTTCAGCAAATTCTCCTATTGCACCTTGCTGTGCTTTACTTGAGGTGTTAAATATTTAACTGCACCATTTCCATGCAGAACCATTGACCTGCAACCAGAAATGTATTACCCTGGAGCTTCTGTGGGTTGTTATAATCTCACTTAATTTACTCCACTTTTATTTTTTTTGTGTGTGCAAGCAGTATTACTATGGATGACAGAGATCCCAATTCAAAAGGTCTTGCAGTAAATCAAGTTAAAAATGAGAAGTTAGGGGCAGATTTATCAAGGGCCAAAGTGAATTAGAGGGAATTTTCAAAGTAAAAAATTTTTTTGGATACTTCGACCATCGAATAGGATACTACGACTTTGACTTCGAATTCGTTTCGAAGTAAAATCGTTTGAATATTCGACCATTTGATAATCAAAGTATTGTCTCTTTAAAAAAACTTCGACTTCGATAGTGCTATGTTAGCCTATGGGTACCTTCTAGAGCATTTTTCTACGTTTTTGGAAGTTGAAGTAAAATCGTTCGTTCGATCGCTGAAATCCTTCGAATCGTTCGATTGAACGATTTTACTTCGACCGCAAAACGTCAAATTCGGTGAAAAAAACTTCGACTTCGATATTTGAAGTAAAGCCATTCGATGGTCGAATTTTGAAGTATTTATCACTTCGAAATTCGACCCTTGATAAATCTGCCCCTTAATGTTGAAATCAACTTTTAGTATGTTCTAGATCAGGGAACCCCAACCTTTTGAACCTGTGAGCAACATTCAGAAGTAAAAGGAGTTGGGGAGTAACAGAAGCATGAAAAATATTCTTGGGGTACCAAATAAGGGCAGTGATTGGCCATTTGGTAGCCTCTATGTGGATTGCTAACCTACATTGAGTCTCTGGCTTTTATACAACCAAAACTTGCCTTTAAGCCAGGAATTCAAAAATAAGCAGCTGCTTTGTGGCCACTGGGAGCAACATCCAAGGGGTTGGTGAGCAACATATTGCTCACAAGCTGCTGGTTGGGGATCACTGATCTAGATGGATCTATTCTAAGGGATTTTGAATGGTTTTGAATGGTTTTGAATCATTAGCCTTTTTATTCTGGCTATTTTCAGCCTACAAATGAAAACTTTCTTTTGTGATGTTAGGGTTTGATTTTTTTTATTGTTTTCTTATTTTTTATTTTTTTTAAGCACTTTTCCCCAGAATTCCAACATCATTTTGATGGCCTGCAAACTTGCGTGCACCCTTTGAGCACAATTTCACAGATATTAATTTGCCTTGTCACTATTGACCTTCAATTCCATTCACATTTTGCCTGCTTCATTGTAGAGATGAACTGTGTCATTCCCAGAATGATGCAACACACAAAGGAAGTACTAGAAGTAACATCTCCTCAAGGCAGGTATAAGTGTTGGGTACTTTTTATCCATATTTATTTTATTTTACTCTTCTTTCATCTGTGTTATGTATATGTTATTTTTGTGGTTTTATTTCAATAGTATTTATGTTTCCAATGGATTCTGTACCACTCAATGGAAGAAGCTTGTATTGGTGTTTAGTCAATTGGTTTCACTATTTTGATTTGTTTATGTATATGCTCTTTTGATTGATCACAGCCCCTATAGAAGACACTTAGGGGTGTGCCCACTAGTCTATTCATGTCCTAATAAATGCTCTTGTGTTTTTAATTACATTTGTTTGATTTTTGGGAAACTCACATTACTCACATTATAAAAGACTTACATTTTATTGTCAGCACCCCATCAAATAATGGACCATCCCTATGTTTATTCCACTACTCAGAGCAGCAGTCCGGATTTAGCGCCGCCTCTTCCCCCTCTGTGAGAAGCTTCCTGCTCCTCATCTGTGTGAGGAATGAGAGATTTAGAGTAGAGAATCTCCTCCTGATGAAGCAGCTCCAGGGCAGATGAGTGTGAATTCCAAAGTATAAGTGTGTGTGTGTCAATGCCAGTGTATGTGTGTGCCTTTGTGTGTCTGTGTGTAAAATTAACTGATGGGGGCCGATTCACTAAATTCGAGTGAAGGGTTCGAATTAAAAAAACTTCGAATTTCGAAGTTTTTTGGGCTACTTCGACCATCAAATGGGCTACTTCGACCTTCGACTACGAAAATCGAACGATTCGAACTAAAAACCATTCGACTATTCGACCATTCGATAGTCGAAGTACTGTCTCTTTAAGAAAAACTTCGACCCCCTACTTCGGCAGCTAAAAGCTACCGAAGTCAATGTTAGCCTATGGGGAAGGTCCCCATAGGCTTGCCTGGGATTTTTTGATCGAAGGATTTTCCTTCGATCGTTGGATTAAAATCGTTCGATTCGAAGGATTTAATCGTTCGATCGAATGAAAAATCCTTCGATCGATCGATCGCAGGATTTGCGCTAAATCGTTCGACTTCGATATTCGAAGTCGAACGATTTTAGTTCCTAGTCGAATATCGAGGGTTAATTAACCCTCGATATTCGACCCATAGTGAATCGGCCCCTTAGTGTTCATGTGTGTTTTTTATGACTGTATGAATGTATAAACATAGATTCTATACTAGTGACATTTTGTTGTGCACAACCTCTTCCTGCTGTTCTTATTCCACTTTATGTACAGTAGAACCCCCATTTTATATTTTTCAGGGGACCAGTAAAAATGGTGTAAAGTCAGGTAAATGTATTATGCAATGCTATATATGTGCAACAGTTCCTACTTTATATATTTAAGGAAAAGCTGTTGTTAGGTTTGTGAAAAACAAAATATGGGTACAAGTAATGCGTGTGATAAATTTTCTTCCTTGCCCCACCCCCATGTTTACTGATCTGGTTAATTAAAGGGATACTGTCATGGGAAAACATGTTTTTTTTCAAAACGCATCAGTTAATAGTGCTACTCCAGCAGACTTCTGCACTGAAATCCAATTCTCAAAAGAGCAAACAGATTTTTTTTATATTCAATTTTGAAATTTGACATGGGGCTAGACATATTGTCAGTTTCCCAGCTGCCCCCAGTCATGAGACTTGTGCCTGCACTTTAGGATGGAACTACTTTTTTGGCAGGCTGTTATCTCTCCTACTTAATGTAACTGAATCTGTGGGACTTGGCTTTTACTACTGAGTGTTGTTCTTAGATCTACCAGGCAGCTGTTATCTTGTGTCACGGAGCTGCTATCTGGTTACCTTCCCATTGTTCTTGTGTTAGGCTGCTGGGAGTGAAAGGGAGGGGGTGATATCACTCCAACTTGCAGTACAGCAGTGACTGAAGTTTATCAGAGCACAAGTCACATGACTGGGGGCAGCTGGGAAACTTACAATATGTCTAGCCCAATGTCAGATATCAAAATTGAATATAAAAAAATCTGTTTGCTCTTTTAAAAAATGGATTTCAGTGCAGAATTCTCCTGGAGCAGCACTATTAACTGGTGTGTTTTGAAAAAAACATGTTTTCCCATGACAGTATCTCTTTAAGTCTTATATGTTTTACCTTGCACCTTATTCAACATAGTCAATACAACAACCAGTGCTTATGAGCTGTACTAAGGCAAATACCTTTATAAATAGCACAGGGTTGAAATGTTGAGTTTTGCACTGCTCCTTTCTTTAGTAAATACAGTGAAACCTCGGTTTTAAGTGCCCTGATTTTAAGTTTTCCCTCATTTTACATTATTTGTGGTCCCACCAATTTATAATGCATTTCAATGGGTGCATTTGTCTGATTTTTAAGTAATGTTTTCCAGGATTTTACATCAAAATTGTGTCCTGATGTTCCCAAAAACTGTTTTTTTTTTCCTCTATGAATGTTGTTATTTGTGAAATAAAGAGGTTTAAAATACTTACCAGATGTACATTTTGCCATGGTTCTGCCTGTACTTGAAAATGTTACTTTAACACATTTCCCTGATTTTACATTTCCCCAGATTTTACATAATTTTTTGCTGGTCCCACGAAAAATGGGGGGTTCTACTGTATTGTCATGATAGGGAATCTGTCAGCGGTTGTTGCTTCTGCTGCAAGTCCAAGAATGCCAGCTATGCAAATGGTGCACTTGGAGTCAACATTCATCCTTTCCAAACTTGCCCCTTAAAGTTCAATTGCCCCTTTGTCTAGCATCGTGAATATAAGGATTTGCATGGAGTACACTTACAGAAAAAAAAGGTTCCATTAATATAGGTAATAGTGCAGCTAAGCAAGAGGGGTTTTATATATATATATATATATATATATATATATATATATATATATATGGTGATAATGACACAAGTTTTGTATAATAAGCCAGTTGCAGCACCTTCATACAATGAAATGTCAACATTATACCACATAGCATACTGCTGATGTGTCACCTATGCTTTGATGGGTTGGAAAAATTGAGTAATCTCAGGGTTTATGTGTTTATGATAGGAATATGGTAATACACACAGCTTTATTCTTTTGTATACATAAATAATAAATACATGAAGCAAAAAGAAAAGACAGATCAGATTGCACAGCAATTAGACAAGCCATTTGTTTCCAAATTGATATTTAGAGCATCCAAGTTGCATGTACTGAAATACATAAATGGCATTTAAGCCAAGCTTTTTATTTTTGGCCAATAAATAGATATAGTTAATAGGCACAAGTTTCTGTCTAAAGGCATTCCAGCAAAACTTAGATGTTGGAAAATGATCTAGGATGACCATTACATACTGTATTTATGATAGCTATAACAGCCACCCTAGAGAAAAAAGAACAAACCAATCCATATTTAAATTGTGACACTGTGCCATTTGTTGTATTATAAGTATTTTGGTTGAAGCTTTAATTGAAGCCATTTGTTTGATGATAGTGCGTGTTTGACACTAGCAGCATATTTTGCATTGTAGACACATATCGTTTATCATTTGAGGGTTTTTTGTGCTCAGTCAATTTTTAGCTGCTGGAAATGAGGCAGAAACCCCTACATAAGAGACAGATTTTGTTGAGAAGCACTGATTTATTTCATGTATTTCTTTACAAGTGGAAGCTCCTTGATTTATCATAGTGGATGCTTCTGAAACATTTACATTGCTGTTTCACCTCATGGGTCTTATTTTTTCTGGTCAGAGCATGGGCACATTTTCAAATAGGCTACGAGAGGCTAAGCGTCCCCAAACCTAGATGGCACATAAAAAATGTATTAAAAAATCCCTTTCTGATGGTAACTTGTACCTTAAAGGAGAAGGAAAGGATGTTTGCACTTGGGGGTACCAAATGTTAGGCAACCTCAAGTGATTGTATTGACTTACCTGAAACCCCGGGCCGGTGCTCCTATCGTCAGAAAAGTGCACCGGCCCGGGGTTATACCAGTGAGCACCACGGAGAGATCTTCTTCTGTCTTCTTCTTTCTTCAAATTTCCCTGGGCAAACACATGCACAGTAGAACAAAATAGCCGACTTTTTAGTTAAAGTTCTACTGCTCATGCGCAACCACACGAAGAAAGAGGATGCAGGAAGAAGATCTCTCCCTGGTGCTCGCTGGAATAACTCGGTGCAGTTTAACTGTTTTGTTTGGAGCTTTGTTTAAAAAAAAATGTATATCTGGCAAACACATTTAGTGAACAAATTAAAAGACCCATTTTCTTGGGCTCCATTCAGGGTTTATCAGGTCCGAACTGAGAATTAAAATAGGCCCTGCCATTTCAGGTACACAGAGGCCCAAACAGCCCCCACCAGCCCACTAAATACTGACTTTCTATGGGACCTTATAGCAGCCCCTCTGGCATTTTCCAGAACCCACAGATTGCCAGTCCGAGCCTGCAGCGATATGATTAATATTGGTGCAACACTAAACTTCACTATTTACTACCAGGTGTGTTACTTTAATCCTTTTAATTTAATGTTATTTCATTATAAACACTTACAAATACTGATTTCATTAGGATTGCTTAACCAGCAGTTCAATATAAAGTATGTGTCATTCGTCACCTTTACATACGCATTAAGCGCATATAATTGGTGAAAATAAACCGAAGACGTCACACAATACGCCCACTATATGCAACTATGGGCAGAACGAAGCCACACATGCGCACTCGGTGACAACAGTATTAGAATGCGGCGCATCAGGAAGTGACGCTCCCCAGCTGCGCCTCCACGATACTGGAACTGAAACTCATTTAAAGGGGTGGTTCACCTTTATGTTAACTTTCATATGTTATAAGCAACTTTCTAATTGGTCTTTATTATTTATTTTTTTTATAGTTTTTTAATTATTTGCCTTTTTCTTCTGACTCTTTCCTGCTTTCAAAAGGGGGTCACTGACCCCATCCAGGGTCCAGATCCGTGATGTTCAGACAGCTTCCTGCTGCGACTGCAAGAAAAATTAAGTGTGCACTCGCCTGTGCACAAGCGCACATGCTCAGTGTCGTGGCTCCGGGGGGGATTGGTGCGCACACGCTCGACTGCGAGGGGCGGGGCAGTGCGCACAAGCTCGGCGGTGTGGTGGCGCAACAGGGGAGTTCAGAGGGGGGCCCTGGACAGAAGTCCCGGTGGGCCCTGGGCCCCCCAGTCCGATCCTGACCCCATCTTAAAACAAATGCTCTGTAAGGCTTCAAATGTATTGTTATTGCTACTTTTTATCACTCATATATCTACTTAGGCCCTCTCCCATTCATTTTCCAGTCTCTTATTTGCATGGTTGCTAGGGTACTGCAAACTGGAGAGCTGCTGAATACAGAGCAATATAACTCAAAATCCACAAATAATAAAAAATTAAAAGCTATTGCAAATTGTTTCAGAATATCATTCTCTATAACATACTGAAGGTTAACTCAAAGGTGAACAACCCCTTTAAGCTAACCTATGTAGAACAGCATGCTTCAATCAAAAATTCCACCAGAACCCATGCATAGAAACCAACAGTTTCTAGTCAACAGCACATTTTCAGGTTATAAATTGCAATGAAAAAGCCCCTTCCTTTTAAAACAGGGCACCATATGAAAAATATGACCCCTTTATCATGGATGCGGAGAATTAAAGGCAATAAATGTAAACACACCCTGAGCATTTAAGGTTGGAAAATGACTTCCACCTGCACTTCTGCACGGTTTCCAATGAAGTCAGTGGGAGGTGCGAGAGGGACAGTAGTTCAGCAGCATCTAATCCACTACATCTGATATTAGTGTTAAATCTGGCAGAGTATGGTCAGCTGTAGCCTTCCCAAACACAAAATTCACCCTCCGCCTATGGGTCTGAGTTTTAATAGTGAACACACCGTTTTTTCGTAGGAAAAAAAACTAAAATTTTTTCAAGATTTAAAAAGTACTCCATCGCAAACCTGCTGAGGTCATGTAGAAGTCAATGGAGAATATCCTGTTTATAACTGGAAGATATCATGAACTGCGCTAGGTTTCGTACAATAATCCAAATAATTTGTGGTTTTTGGGCGTCAAATCTAAAAAAAGGGTACGATTCAGATTTTTTTCATGCACCAGATTTTTTCAAGTAAATTAATGATAAATAAGGTAAAAATGAGGATGGGAGTTTGGTCGAAGTGGTTTTACTAAAATAATGAGAATTTTTCATCCCCTATATATCGATGTAATGTGATTTCATTTTCATTACAGAGATACTGACACCAGAAAATAACCTTTTCTATATCTATCATAATATTGTTTTTGCATATGATTTATCATTTGACCATCAAAGTATTTGCCAGATGTTTTTACATTACCTTTCTTACCCCTGTGTTCCTCTATGAGGGAGCTGCCATATGTGTGCAGCAGCAGTCTGTTAGCATTAGCAACAGGTTGAGAAGGGACAGTCATGTTGGCAAAACAGTCAGGTTTAGGAACTTCAAAATTACTTACAAAAGCAAAACTATCAGTGAAAAACGATCAACATGACGTGTAGTTAACTCTGAGGGGCCGATTCACTAACTTCGACTGAAGTATTCGAAGTAAAAAAACTTTCGAGTAGTTTTTTGTGCTCCTCGACTATTGATTTGGCGTAAATTCGCCTGAGTAGAATGATTCGAATAGATCGAGCGCAAAAAGCTGCGACTATTCGCCATTCGATAGTCGAAGTACTGGTTCGAGCACAAAAACGCTGCGCCTATTCGCCCATTCGATAGTCGAAGTACTGTCTCTTTTAAAAATACTTCGACTGCCTACTTCGCCACCTAAAACCTACTTAAAATTCAGAAAACATTATTTATACTTCTACAAATGACCTGCTATGTATTTTATATTATTTAAAGAAAATCTGTAGGTGATAATAATGATCTGTTTTCTTGCACTGTGCTGTAATTATTAAACCATCTGCATCTACAAGAAAAATATTCAGTTCTAATTAATGTCGTTGTATATAGTCACACCAGCCTCTGCTTTGTACACTGTAGAGCAGTTGCGCAATATTAACAAGGAGCCAGGAGACTATTTGGAAATATACAGTTATGTTGGTATGTTTCATTGCTTTGAGGAGATCTGGGCAAAATGGACATCAGGAGTTGAAACGCTGCAAGCTTGAGTGCATCCTGTGTTCAGTTGCTATGCAGCCATTGCTCAGTTGCAAAGAACGTTGGCTGCTAGAACATTGTCATTCAACGTGCTCCAATATTTTTCAGAACTTCCACCCGTGAATGACTCCTTCATTATATTATTTTGTAAAGGGGGAGTGGAATCATTACAATCTTGCAGGATTGTCTTATCATTATATCCTGGTAGGGTTGCAAAGTTAAACTTTGTCGGAAGAATAGAAATGCAAATTAAGTTTTTTCTTTGGGGACAATGGTTTCATAAAAAAAAAAAAAAAAAAAATAGGGATCAACATAAAGCTTTTGAGCAATGTGAAATCCATTCTAGCCATTAAAAAGAAGATAAAAGTAGTTGCTGAGATGCAATCAGCAGGCTTGAACAACGTGTGTTTATTTTATTTGAAAAGAATCAGCACAACATGTTTCATACAATGGCGCAGTACAGTTGCTCATGACACACTGACACAGGTCCTGCTTACTCTTTAAAAAATAAACTTGTTCAGTATTTGAATGTCTTACATGTCAATAGAACAGTTTCACAGCAATGCAAATGTAATAAACAGAGGTAGGAAATCATCTAGGGGTAGCCCTAGTTTCACATAAGGTTGCACTTTTTTTGTTTACTTGAAGAATCAACCTTGACTAAAGCTGACCATATAAGTAGAAATAAAACCTGCAGCTTCACTTCCACTGAACGATGCAAAGGTCGCCATACCATGAGAATCAACTTGTACGGTATTCACGCATTTGGCCCACAGGCCGTCAAAGGGTGGTTAACCTTTAACACGACATTTAGGGGGTTATTTATTAAAGTCCGAATGCCAAAAACCTTAAAAATTAGAGTTTTATTACTGAAGATTTTCAGGATTCATTATACACCGAGGATGAAAAAAGTCAGAATCCGAAAATTCAGCATCTCAGACCTGCCGAGGTTGTACTGTTTATAAGTCAATGGTAGAAGTCCGGAAGATATCCTGATCTGCGCTGGGCTTCGTGCAATAATACAAAGATTCTGTGGTTTTTCGGGCAAAAATCGGAAGTTTTCAGGTGGAAAATCTGAAAAAATCATACAATTCGATTTTTTCGAGTTTTTTCCTGCACAGGAAATTTTCGGAAAAATGTATTGATAAATAAGGGGAAAAAACCCTTGCGGATTTAGTCGGAGTAGTTTTCAGAAAATAACCCTCTTAGTATGTTATGAAATGGCCTATTCTTAGCAACTTTTCAGTTGGTATTCATTTTGTTTAAAATAGTTTATAAATTATTTTCCTTTTTCTTTTGACCCTTTCCAGCTTTCAATGGGGGAATCATAAGCCAAAAAAAAACTGATTGCTCTGGGAACCTACAATTTTAATGGTGTTACATTGTATTATTTTCTTTTTATGCCTCTCCTATTCATATTTGATCCCTCACTCACATCACTAGTGCTTGGTTACTAGGGTAATTTGAACCCTAGCAACCAAAACACAAAGCTAAATATTTAAAAAAAAAACACACACATAATAAAATTCTTAGAATATCACTCTCTACATCATACGAAAAGTTACTTTAAAGATGAACAACCCCTGTAAGTAGAAGATTGCTAGTATATGTCAACCTTAAGTATCCACTGTGTCTTCCTTATTGCCTTTCATAGGGCCATCTTTATTTTTTTATAGTAGGTTGCAGGTCCACACAAAAACAGACATGAATAAAATATACAAAGCTCAGCAACAGCAGAAAAAAATCCCATATAATTTTGATTCATAGTTTGTACAGAAAGAGATACGTATCATGAAAAAACAGAAATTCCCTAAATACCCAGTTTAATTCAGCAGTAAAGCCTAGACTACAGTACAGTGGCCATTTAACAACTCTAGTCATCTAGTCAAGTCTTCCAGTTTGGCCTTGTTCCTGATTTACCATCTCTTTCAATATACATTTAAATGGGAATTTCTTGAACATTAAAATTAATTATGATACTATCTTCAATCATGCAGCCAAAATATATTTGCTATTCAATCAAAACATTGTTAAATTACAGTACAGTTATCCAAAAACCCATTATCCAGAAAACTCTGTATTACGGAAAGACCATCTCCCATAGACTCCATTTTATTCAAACCATGCAGATTTGTAAAAATAATTTCCTTTTACTCTGTAATAATAAACGGTACCTTGTACTTGATCAAAGCTAATATAGAAATAATCCTTATTGGAAGCAAAACCAGCCTATTGGGTTTATTTAATGCTTAAATGGTTTTCCTAATGTATGAAGATCCAAAGTACGGAGATCCGTTATCCAAAAAAAAAACCAGGTCACGAGCATTCTGGATAACAGGTCCCAAACCTGTTCTACTCATACCAACAACATTACAATAATGTAACAGTGGAAAAATACAAAATAATTGCAAAAAATGTAGATATAATTAATTCATGAAAATCCCAAGATGAACAATGATCACACATTTATTAACTGCAGCATCAAAGTAGGCTAAATACTTTTGTGTATCCCTCCTGTATCTATTCATTTGAGCAAGCTCATATTTAATAAAGTTCAGTTACTTCTGTGGATATCAGATGATTGAAAAGAACTGTAACTTGCACTCAGAAGCAGAATACTGGCTTCATTTAAAAATCATAATATGTACAGCACTTAAAACAGGGAATCTGTAGTTGGACTTATGCAAT
Source organism: Xenopus petersii (assembly GCA_038501925.1). Taxonomy (NCBI): domain Eukaryota; kingdom Metazoa; phylum Chordata; class Amphibia; order Anura; family Pipidae; genus Xenopus; species Xenopus petersii. The sequence continues at coordinate 52,194,480 of CM076679.1, forward strand.
ACTGTATTTAAAGTCAATGTTGTTCTAGGCCGAACAGGGCCGCCATTAGAAATCACGGGGCCCCGTACAACAAAATTTTTGGGGCCCCCTGGGCCCCGCCCACACTGATGACCAAGCTCCACCCCATTTCCCGCCCACTCCACATCGCAGTTAAAAGACCACACAGACATCAGCGCTAAAAAAGTAACCCCCCCCACACAAGTTGTAAAAAGCTATTGATGGTCAGGGCCCCCTTATAAAAAATTGGGGCCCCAAAAAAAAAAAATTTAAATTTTTTTTTTTTAAAAAAAAACATTGGTGGCAGGGGCCGAAAACCAGCCGCCTACCCAGTTAGTCCATGTGCAGGACAGAAAGATTTTATTGCAAAGTTGAATTGTTCGTAGTGTATGTTTAAGGCCTACTAAAAGTGGGGTACCCTTTTGGTACAAGGGAGGGGTTTGCATTGGTATGGGTAAAATATATATAGAAGAGTTTTAGATAACGCATCAGGACTAGTGATGGGCGAATTTGCGAAAAATTTGTGAATCGGCGCCGGCGTTTTTGACGCCGGCGCCCGTTTTTTCGACGCCGGCGCCCGTTTTTGACGCCGGCGCCCGTTTTTGACGCCGGCGTCCATTTTTTCCAAAAAAATTTTTTGACGCCGGCAAATTTTTGACGCGAATTTTCGCGGGAGTTTCGCGAATTTATTCGCTGGCGCCAAATCGCGCAAATTCGCCGCAAATTCGCGCCTGGCGAATAAATTCGCCCATCACTAATCAGGACACAGTTATTAAGGGGTACATTAGTATTTATAACAGTCCACACGTTTGCATCTTTGTGTATAGATACTTACATATGATTCTCCATTATTATGTAGAGTCTTCCAGTTTGCTGCAATTAATTTAAAACTTTTTTCTGTTGAAGATACTTCAACACCAGGAGAACAATACAGAGGTAGACTGGTGGGCATTAGGCATCGTCATTAGCAAAACGGCCACTGGTAAATCCCCATTTTATAATTGGCACGAAAAGGAGAAGAAGCGCAAGTCATCTTTGACCAACCCAACATTCCAGATTGGCTGGGTGCAGAATTGCACCATCTCTTGCGAAATTTAAGTATGTACAGATGTAGGGAGAGGTAGATGCAAAAGGGAGGTAAGGCATAGGTAAAGGCGTAAATATTACTTAGAAATAGCCTTTTATCAGATGTTATTAATTATTATGCAAAATACTATATAACAAAGTATAATATAAAATAGGTCATGGATAAGATAAATATAGATATATTATTATAGATGAATGTTAATATAGATAAGATAGATTTGAATGTATTATTATAGATACATCTGTTTTTATAGATAAGAGATTTATATTTATTATTATTTTAGATTGATCTTTTACAATAGATAAGATTTATTTGGATATTTTATTATAGATAGATCTGTTATTATAGATGAGATAGAGTTTTTTTATGATAAGTTAAATGTTGCCCAATTTTTAACCTAATTTTTCAACTAACTAATATTTAAATAAATATTAAGTTTAGGGGAATAGTTAGACCAGGATATTTATTAGATGGGTAGCTGGTGCTTGCTCTTGGCATTTTGTTGCTAGAGGAACAGGGGAGAGATTGCTACTATAGAGAGAGCTTTTGTTATCTACATAATGATGACAAATAATATAACGTATCTGCACCTTCTGCAGTATCATCCTATTCGATGGTCGAAGTCTTCAAAAAATGACTTCGAAATTCGAACTTTTTTTTACTTCGAAAATTCACTCGAACCTTAGTAAATCTGCCCCTAAATATTAAGTTATTAATAAGGTGATTATTTAAGATATCTATTAATGTTTAAAAAATAATAAAAGACATTTATAAATAGGCCAGGTGTCTGTGTGTTTGTTTATATTGTGTATTCTTGTGCATTTAAGAATTATTCATACGGCTGATTGCTAAATTGTGTGTTTACTACCCCATTCATTTTTATAACTAATGAGGTGGAATAAATGGTGTTTATGTGACAGAAAGGAGACACAGGGCCTGTGTGAGTTTACAGGCAGGACCTACGTCTTTGTTGTGCAAACCTATTAACCAAACTTCTTGTGACAGTGTCCATTTACTAGCCAACCTTACAATGTGTGTAAAGGGGTAATTCTTAAATTAACTTTTAGGGTAATGGTACATGGGGTGTTTTGGCTACTGTAAACCCACATATGCACATTGGGGATCCTGGCAAACTTCAAACACTTCTCTTGCCTCCCAACCCGTCAGATTGTTACGCTGCTTGTACACTGACATAGGAAAGCAGGCAGAACTGGAGGAACAATTATTGGATCTCCTGCATATCATCTGCCTTTAATGGCCCATTTTTTTCCCTTCCATTAAGTGCATCAAAGTCACAAGAGGAATACATAGTTATCAAGTAAACATAATAGCTGCAAAAGACAAGAAACTGTATGTACTAAATAGTAATTAGTTAAAGTTATAGCCTTTTGCCTGCCAGGGATCAGTGCATCCAGCTTATAGAACCAACATCTAGCAAACAAGAAACCACATAACAAGAACTGACAGCTCTGACACAAGGTAGAGGGTAGAAAGTATATCTTATGACTGTGAATTCCAGCAGGTTCGAGCAACCAAAACATACATTTGATTTATTTAATTTATTTAAAAATCTCAAGCATTTCATAGTAATAGAAAGAAAGGTACTGCTATAAAAAAACCACATATGCAGGGCAATGGTGACATCTATGGATCTAAATTGGTATTGCAGAATGCAATGAACAGTTAAAATTAGCCAAAAAGATAATATGCTGTCTTAAAAACGGATGATGACATTCAAGCCTGGCATGTGAAAGTTACAGACGCTGTAGAGTCTGTCCCAAGGTTCCCTGCAGCCACACTAGAAACTGATGTCTTTCAGTGACATTTGACTCCCTCTGTCGTGCTGTAAACTTGACCAGCAGGTAGAGACATTGTCCATGGTGCATCATGAAAAACAGGAAGTGGCCTTGCACCTATTTTGAGAATGCCCAACACAACCCTAAAAATCAAAGTCAAAGACTGGGTGCATATGGAACACAATAAAATGTGACAGTCCTCTCCATGGATAGTGCTTGTAAGCAATCACACTGATGCACTGTTTTTGGGTTAAAAGGGTAGAGTTTTAGGAAATCAGCACATTGCATTAAAAAGCAGAGTTCCATTGTCTTGCATTATAAATCAGCAAAATTGCAGCTTTAATAAAGGGTGCATTCTGAAATGACTGGCGAAAAGAGCATAAAGCCCTTGAAACATTTGGTTATTTATACTCATAAAATAAGACACTTGGAGGTAGAGGTAATGGATCCAATACCTGTACTTCTGCTACACTGCAGCGGTTATGCATCCATTTTGCTCTTTATTACAAAATGTGCACAAATATATTATACATGTATGATATTGAATTTGCTTTAGCTGAGCAACAAGTCCTTTTGTTACAGTCCAAGTTTGTTGGCTTTCCTTGAAGAATGGAATGTACTACAGCCAACTCCTCATATACACCACATGTACACCAGCGTGGCATAACAACGAACCATTAGTCAAGGTTATGGTGCTTTTTCAATTTGTTTGTGCTCCAAGTAAGCTTCTGAGACTAATCCAAGTTGTGTTTACACTTTCATTAAGCAATAGCTTGAGTTGTTCGGTTGTGGCGTGTATTACTAAAGAGTACCCAATAGTAGTGACAGTTGTGGCTGTGGGACTGAATCGACGATAACAACTAATTTACCAGATCCTAGAGATCCCAGAGAAGCAGATTTTGCAGTGCCATGACATCATACTTGGAACCTATCAGAGTCCTGGCGAATTTACTTATTGATAGATACAGAGTTGTATGAATAGGTACCTTCCTATTATTCATGGAAAATATAGTGAAGTCTCAAAGCGCAGACTACCAAACTACACCAGAATATTGCAATACCAGATAAAATGAGTTAAAACAATGTTGTTTCTCCAGGGAGAGATAATAGGATTGATAGATGGTAGATAGATGATGATAGAGAGATGATGATAGCTAGATGATAGATAGATAGATAGATAGATAGATAGATAGATAGATAGATAGATAGATAGATAGATAGATAGATAGATGATAGATAGATAGATAGATAGATGATTAATATATAGATACTTAGAGGTATATTTATCAAAAAGTTAAGTTAGAGATTGCCACAGTCATCTAGAGTGAAATTCCGCCACTCTCCTTTCATTTCTATGGGATTTTGAAAGGCGTATTTATCAAAGGATGAACTTTCACTTTCACCCATTGATAAATACTCTTTTAAAAAGCCCCAAAAAAATGAATAGAAAGTGGAGGAATTTAACTCTAGAAGACTGTGGTGATCTCTAACTTAAGTTTTTGATAAATATACCCCTTAGTTTAACATAAACAGCCCCAATTAATGTTACTTAGTACAAGTATAACTACAAATAGATGAATCTGTATAACATAAAAGACACCTACTATGGAATGTATCACATACTCATTCCTTTGCATCATGTTTCTGGGCCAGTGGAAGCAACGGGTTAAGGAATCTCCTTCCTTCTAGTTTATAAAAAGCACCAATGTTCCTTATCCCCCCTGACAGAATCAAAAAGAAAAAAGTCTATGAATGAATACCTTTCATTCTTCTTCCACACTTTCACTCCCCTCCCTGTTGTGAAGACATTTTGACACTCTTGGATTCAGTACAATTATTCCTTTGTTCTTGCGCAAGGCATTTTCTATGACTAATAAAGATTAGCCTCTGTTGTAAAATACCTTGATTTAACTGAGCTTATCTGAGAAGTGTAATTCTATCTGACTCAGCATTCTATCTTATAAGGCTGATAAAGAGAGCAGAATAAAAAGTAAAGTCTTGTGAATTATAAAACCCTAAGTGATCATTTACATTGTATGAATGATCTGAATTTTTATCCTGAATGTTTTTTGTTTTAATAAAGTAGTGGTACCATTTTCTGGTATGGGCAGGGAGGCGCTTTGTGCCATGCTCCTAGGACTTCATTCTGTTTCTTGCAAAATTAAAATAGATTCTTGTTAACATAAACAGAGCAACTGAAACAGACTCTCTCTAGTGGCACATGCAAAAGCACTCTAACAAAGGGTGTAAATGTTGCATATTATGAGCAGCCATTAAAAACCCTGCTCCCTCAAATTAGCATTTCAGAAATGCTTACAAAAGCAGTTAACATGCTTGATTGCTCCAATGCAGTTTAACTTCCACTAATGGCTTATTCATTGTGTGGTGCTATGTTGAAATCTGTGCAGCTCATGGTAGGTAAAAGCACATTTCTTATCAGTACATGGTTAATTGAGAATGCTGCAGAATATGTTTATATGAACATGTGCTTTAATTATTTCCATTCTTTTTCTGACTGTTTTGGGCTCTGAAATGGGGGTCAATGACCCATCTAAAAAAACAAATGTTCTGTAAAGCTACAAACGTGTTCTTATCGTTATTGTGTATTACTTGTATTACTATTCAGACCCTCCCCTAATTATATTCCAGTCTCCTATTCAAATCAATACATGGTTGCTAGGGTCATTTGGACCCTAGGAACCAGATTACTGAAGTTGCAAACTGAATAATGAATAAAAAGTGAAATAACTTAAAACCACAAATAATAAAAAAATGAAAAACAATTGCAAATTGTCTCAGAACATCACCCTCTACACTTAAAGTTAACTCAAAGGTGAACAATACCTTTGAAAGAGATTTAAAGAACCAAAGATGTCAGTCGTCTTAGCCTATGCCAGTGTAATAAAACTGAAGCAGCTTCATTTTATACCCACTTGAAATCAAATGCTTTGTACTGTTCAGCCCTTAATAAGCAAGCTGAATTAGACCTTGGTTCTTGTTATGCCTAAATAGGTTTGCCATATTAATGTTGTAGGACCTTTATTGTTCTCTTCTCAGGTTTGAAAAGGCCTTTGCCTCTAATTACATTGGCTCTGCTCAAGGTATGTGTAACTATATTATCTATATATAATTTTGGTCATTAAAATAATCAAAGCATAAAATGTTGAATAAATGAAACCCATTCTTTAGAAAGCATTTAGAAGTCTGAGTTTTAGAAGTAGAAATATAAGAAGTAGAAGTATAAGAAGATACATTTACAATTTAGAAGTCAAGTCTCTAATTTCATGTGCAGAGATACTATATATCGAGAGTTATTCGAAAAGTTAAAGTAAAAACAGAGAAAGAAAAAAAAAAGACATAAAAACTGCAGAAGTATGAAACTCAAAGATCAAAGAAAGTCCACCAGTTGCATGAATGTAGCATTTTTTTGTACACCATGGCTTGAAACTATCATTCTGTGTGCCATTTTTGGTTGGGCTTTAGTAATGTCAGATTCAGAAAGATTACATTGAAATGGCGGAAATAAAACTTTAGTTGACCTTTGTGAGTTTGTTGTTAAAGGATAAGGAAAGTCTAAAATAGAATAAGGCTAGAAATGCTGTATTTTGTATACTAAATATAAACATGAACTTACTGCACCACAAGCCTAATCAAACAAATGATTTATGCTTTCAAAGTTGGCTACAGGGGGTCACCAGCTTGTTACTTTGTTAAACATCTTTGCAAGACTAAGACTGTGCACATGCTCAGTGTGATCTGGGCTGCTGATGCCATAAACACGCAGAAGGAGGGTATTCAGGTCATCAGTTGGCTTTTTTTCTATTTTTCCCAAACAGCACTTAGTACAGCATTGCCATTTGGCTGATCAAATTGCTCACTGGATGTGAAGGAGAGGCAACTAATCTCCCCAAATCTGCTTGTGTGACCTGACCCTTAGTCTATTTATTAGTAGAGTAAATTATGGCAAAACCTGAGCATTAATTAATTTGTTTCATGAAGTTGTGATGGATTGTTAAAGGTCAAAGGTTTCTTATCAGTGTAACCATAGCTGTATTGAACATAATGTAATTACAGACATGTCGTATACCAAACCCAACATTGATAAATGAGAACAAATTACACTAAGGGGCAGATTTATCAAGGAATTCGAAGTCAAATGCGTAGATTTTTTTGCATCGTACGATCGTATTCCGATCATAGTACGATCATATGACCGTACTTCGAATCGTACGATTCGAACGATTTGATAGCATGAGCGTACGATTTTCCTTCGTATACAAAAAACTTAGAAATATGCTCTGGAAGGTCCCCATAGGCTAACATAGCACTTCAGCAAGTTTAAGTTGGCGAAGTATTGAAGTCGACGTTTTTTTTAAAGAGGCACTACTTTGATTATCGAATGGTCGAATAGTCGAACGATTTTACTTCAAACCAAAGGTCGAAGTCGTAGTAGCCTACTCGATGGTCGAAGTATCCAAAAATTACTTGAAATTTCAAAATTCCCTCGATTTCACGTCGACCCTTGATATCTGCCCTTAACTGTTTGTCCTTGGGCACTCATTAGAATACAGACTTTTTCAATTCAAGTTCCCATGTAAGGTAAAAAAATTTGGAGAGAAATACCTTAGCGCATAAAAATTGCTTACAGCACAGCTTTAGAGGAGAAAATTAATGTTCTTCTCTAATTTTACCCTAACCATCCTTCAGGCTCAGCCCCCCATGTGTACTGAAAAACCAGTAGATATATACGCACAATCGTGGGTGACAAAATGCCAGAATATGCCCTTCCATTGCAGTGCATATAAATAGCTGTGAGCATGTCACTACAATGTCTGACACTATTTTTGCATGACTACATACTTTTGCTGCCATGCTCTTAGTGATTCAAATGAACTGCAAGAAAAGGACAGTTTCTGGTATATTGATGCACCCAAGTTTACATGGAGGACAAAAAAACACTTGCATCCACTATACAATTCATTTGTTCAAGAATGCCTTTTAGACCATGCGTCCTTAGGCAATATATTCAGATTGTACTTAGAAACAGTCAAACAAAATCAATCCCAGCATTCATGGGCATAACTACATGGCTCTGCTGCAAAATAGGTAGCAGTCTCCCCATCATATTTGCCCCAAATAAATTCTCGTTGCCAAAGAAGAAAAACAAAGACTAGAAGGCTGATATTTTTTTTACAAAATGTGACAACCCCATTACCTAACCCTAATGATGGGTTGAATCTATTAGAAATACTGGTTTCTTATTATTACTGTCCCCACCCATATTCCTAAATATATGCAAGTTGGATTGTGCATTGGCCCCCTTCAGATTAAATTTTTTCTCCTCCTATTTAGGCCCTTAAAACAAGTTAGTTCCAGGGCCCAATAGCAGCGTTGGACTGGGGCAAAACTTTCCCATGCGAGCGCATACCGTTTTCCAGCACGTCAGTGCAATGGGGTCAGGGAGGGAGGTAAGGAGAAGGAGTGCAGGGAGCGGGTCTTGGCCTGCGGGGCCCAAAAAGTGCCAGGGTTCACCGGGTTTTTTCTGGATGACCCACCAGCCCAGTCCGACCCTGTGCACTAGCAGCTATACCCAATATCATTACACCCCATTTGTTAGTGTTAGACTGATCAAAAGAGTCCTAGAAAGACATAGAGGTATATTTATCAAAAAGTGAAGTTAGAGACCGCCACAGTCCTCTAGAGTGAAATTCTGCCACTATTCATTCATGTCTATGAGATTGTTAAAAGAGTACTTATCAATGGGTGAAAGTCAAAGATCATCCTTCAATAAATATGCCTTTCAAAATTCCATAGAAATTAATGGAGAGTGGTGGAATTTCACTCTAGAGGACTGCGGCCGTCTCTAACTTCACTTTTTGATAAATATACCCCATAGTGTTTTGTAATGATTTTAACTATTGTAAAAATGTAAAGTCCAGAGAATTACAGCAGGGGGAGAGATGGAGGGGGCAAAACAAAATGCAATGTTTTACTTCACAGTCAACTATTGTTTCTAGTTCTATATTGCAAAATAAACTGGGTGCATAACTGGTGTGTAATTTTTTCCCAGTTGGAGGGATGGTACAGCAGAAGGCACTGTGCCTTTAAGAGTTGTGTGGAACCCTCCCCCTGGCTGAGGCTGGGGAAAGCAGCATGTAAGAAGTGTACTGGGATTGTGTGTGCCAATCTCTGCTGTGTCACTGTGCTCTCTGCAGGTCCAGCAAAAAGAGCAGAGTAACCATCCTAAGTACCAGGGGCACAGCAAGGGGCCACATCCCAGAAGCTGGGGAAGATCACACAGTGAAGTGAAAAGCACAACAGGCTGGCAACTGAGCGCAGCAGAATCTTTCAGGGACCTGGAGAGACATGGCAGGAGAAAACCAGCTACAGAACTCATGCAAGAACAGTCAGGAGCAGGATCCAACGGTACCCACACAGCACATTCCCAATGCCACCACTACAAACCCAGAAAGCCCCACCACAGAAAAAGTGACTCTAAAAAAAGAAATTGGACTCATCAGTGCATGTGCCATCATTATAGGTAAGGAAAGCCAACACAAAGTCATTCCTTCTATATTTATAGTGATGCTGGCTAGCCAGAGCTCTGCAAAATTGGGCACGAAATAGCCCTGGAACCAAGTATGTTTAAGCTCAAAAGACAAAAGTACCCACTTCAATGGAGTTGTAATGATTAGTAAGTTACCAACTAGCTGTTTATGAACTGAACATTCCTTATATTTTGATTCCTTAGGATTGTTATTAGATTTATGTTGTAAGATTTCAATAGAGATTTGAAAATATAACTGGTGAATTGGTTCATTTATATATATTTACTGTATATAAAGAGACAGAGAAAGCTGGCACAACTCATGACTTATCTAACAATTTCAAAAGGGTATTTAAGTCAGATGCATCAAACCTGATCATTGTTCCAGTCTTACTGGGGTGTACTCAAACCCTGACAAAATCAGGCTGAAGCCGTCAGTTTTGATGCCATTGACTTAAATAAAATCGTCACATTTTTGAACAGTCTTGAGCTGTGCCACAGTTTTTTCTATCTGTCTCTAAACACCCAGGCTTTTTTTTCATTTGGTATAAGAAGAGTCCATTTTAATTATGCATTTTTACAAATAAAATATTACATGTACATTTCAGAGAATGACATTTATAGAATGTCATTTAAAGGTGTAGTTCATCTTAAAATTAACTTTTATCACGTTATCGAATGTTCTGTACTTATTTCCCCTTCTTCTTTCTCCTCTTTCCATGATTCAAACGGGGGTCACTGACCCCAGCAACTAAACAACTACTGCTATTTAAGGCTACAAATGTATTGTTTAATTTTATTGTTTCTCTTTCTATCCAGGCCTGTTCTTATTCATATTCCTGTTAATTTTTTTTATTTAAGCAATTGCCTAGTCCATTGCTAGGGATAAATTAGATTTTTCACTGCTGCAAATCCAAACTGTAGAGCTGCTGAACAAAAACAAACTAAATAATTCTGCAATGCAAAACTTTAAAATGAAGGCCAGTTGAGAACTGTCTCGATATCCCTGTCTACATCACACCAAAATTGAGTGCTAATGTGCTATAATTTCTTGCATTTATTTCCACTGCTAATATGTATATAGCTTTATCAGACAAATCCTCTGTGTTTTGCTTCTTATAAGTCAGTGAAAATAAATCTGTCCCTGAGTTGTTTCTGCAGGTTAAATTTATTTCTCTGGAAAAGGTTTTCCTTCATTTGCAGTCAAAAGGAACAAGTACGTTGTAGATTTTGTTGCCCTCAAAACTTCAAAAATGATTTCATTGATACAAGTTTAAACTTGTATCCAACATTTACCCAGCCCTGGAAATCTCTCTAGTACCCAAGGGGGTTAATAACTCTCGTAGAGGCAAAAGGAAGTATTGAAAAGAATAGGAAATGTACTTCTGTATAAAAGAGACAACTTTTGCTCTTCTAGGTCAGTTTAATTACCTGCAAATGAATTAAAATGACTAAATGCTGAATGGGTTCTCACTGTGAGTTCTGACCATAAATTGCTCTCATTAACAAGTCATTGCTCCTTTTGCTGGTAGAGTTCAGGTACCTGCCCCCTATGTTCACACTCGAATAAAGATGTGTGAGAAATAATTGGCGGATGTGGACTAGGACATGGACATCACGTCCTGAAAGAGTATTCTTCCTCCAGCATCACATAAATCTGAATCTGGTTGCCTGGCTGATTGTTTGGTGTTTCCATTGGATTACAATAAGCCAAGGAGACTTGAGCAGTGAAAGCATTCTGTATTGAGGCTGGTGCTAGATCTAATCCATGGCTTTATAATTGTATTTGTTCCCAGCTTATTAATGTTTTGTTTAGCCAGTATACTGTACAAATGTTCATGCAACCATAGGTACGAACCATTACGTTTTAATTTAATTTTCAAACTGAGTCACTATCTACTTTACTATGCCCTTATTCACTTACTGGGCTAGAGAGAAAATAGTCTTTGGACTCCTGATGCAGAGTGCACAAGGCATAGAGTGAACCTGTTTCTGGAAATATAAATACTATTGATTCCCTCATCTTGAATGTGGTCTCTGGTAGCTTGAACCTCTGGTGAAGGAAACATAATATATGATAGATGCCTTTTAAGTCTTTTGTAACTAGATTCGATTTGGCCAAAACTATTCACACACTGCTTCCAATACGGTATAATAAAAGTTACAGGTGATGCAAGCTGCTAATTGGTTGCTATACACAATGAACTATTGCAAAGGAATTAAGGTTCTGTTGAGGTCAGGCCATTAGGTTAAAAACAGACTGGAGGACTTTATGCACTAGGGCCCGTGGTCCCTTACATCTATTATGTTAGAACACATTCTGGGGGCTTTAATCTTTATCAGCTTGCATAAAGACAGCTGCTAAGTATGCACCTTTTAAACAAAATCAGGATGGTTTGTCCATATGTTGCAATGTATTCAAGGTGGCCAACTATGTCAGTCCTACAGTCACTTTTATCTGATTGATTTAGAATGATAGTATTTCATTATGCATATTTATAGAGACTAGGGCAGGAGGTCAGGTGAAAATGTGTGGGGGTCAACCATTCAGCCTGACATCCATTCTGAGGTTGCTAGCTTGCAATCATGCTATATTTATTCTGTAGAATGTTTTCCCATACCTGAGTAAAACGCTATGTTTCTTTAGGATAGCAGCTGCAGTATTAGCTTGGTGTGACATCACTTCCTGCCTGAGTCTCTCCCTGCTCACTTAAAGCTCTGGGCTCAGATTACAGCAGAGAAGGCGGGGAGAGGAGCAAACTGAGCATGCTCACGTCTGGGGCAATGAGGTTTAAGCTGAAGGCAGGAAGTCTGATACAGACCAGTCAGGGCCGGATCTACATAGCAGGCGCCCCTAGGCCCGCTGTCATTCATCGGCCTGTCCCCTCCCTTTTATTTAATCAAATTTTCATCATCGGGACCAGAGCAATGGGGAGTGGTGTACAAGAAATTTTGAAAACAATTGTATCTCCTGCGCCTCCCCAGTGTTTCTGAACCAATGAGGGTGTGGTTGGGCAGCATACCGCCCCCTAAAATCCTGCTGCCCTAGGCCAGGACCTTGGTGGACACTGAATGCAGTGTTTATTCTGACATTCTGAATGCAGTGTTTATTCTGAGGACTCAGAGCAGCACTACTTTGAGGGTTTAGTGGTATATTTAGGTGGACCTTTCTGATAAGGTTTACTTAGTTTTAATCTTTCCTTCTCCTTTAAAGGCCAATGTACCTTCATTGGCAAAGCTGTAATAACACAAAAAACCTGACCTTAAACCCCCCAGAAATGTGTTCAAACTTTTCATAACCTGACAAATTTTGTAAAACGGACATGGTAATTAGGGGATGTGGCCATAAAATGGACGTGGTCAAAAAATGTTCGCCACACTGCGCAGGGCAAAACTTTTTGTCCCTCTTTCTGTTTTCAAAATGTTGGGAGGTATGTCAGAATACAATATTCTTAGTCCTTAACCCATGAAATGCCTCTATATGTCTATACTAAGCCTATAAATGTATATATAGTATTTTTAGTCTTTTTGGCTTTTTGGTCACTATTGTGGATCTACTCCACCTCTACATTAACCCTACATTTACATTAACCTCTACATTAATTTATAAGAATGTATCTGCTTGATTAAAATCATGAACTATATTGTTATGTGCCAAGTACTCCTACACTTTCACCACAAAGGATTCGCTTTACATTGTCCCATTAAAGGCCAGCATAAAGCTTTGCACGCACAGTGCTCCATGATTTTGCAGCACGTTTCATCCACTGTGGAATGCTGAGAGATATAGTATGCAGTAGCTCAGGACACCAACAGCAATAGATTATAGTTTCCATTTAATTGCCACAGGGGGGTTGTTTCTTCACCCTTAGGTTCTTAATAACCAAAATAATAATAAAGGCAATGAACTAATACGAAAGGATCAAATGTAAACGAAACCAGTCATTGGCGACGACAGAAAAAAAAGCTTTTTTATGTACTACAAGAATGAATTATCTGTATAGGCAGTAATTGGGAACGACCTTTACATCAGTATGTTGCTAAACTACACTATAATCCAATTTATACCAAAGCTTTAAAAGTCATAAGCCATTTTAGTATTATAAATTCATACCGAAAAGGGCAAGTCACCTAACAGTAGAACTTCCCACGAGCTGAAAGGAAAAAGTTCAGATTCATTAAATGCAGGCATTCTAATAAACTGCATATTTTTTCGTTTACAATAGATAGTAATTCATTATGTATGTTTCTTTGTGTGCATTACAAGCACTTGTAGCAGAATTCTGATTAGAATAAGAATTCGGCCAATCTTTTGGTATTAAGCGAAATCCAAAAATTAGGAATTTGGTACATCAATATATATAATTTATTTAATTAAGGTAAATTAGAAACAATCAAAACTTAATCACTGTGATGTTCTTCCTAATATATTAGGTATTTGGAATTTGAACTGCTATTTAGCCCTGTGGTGGGATCCTTCAGTCAGTGGCAGTGGCCATACGTTACTGGACCCCATAGCAAATTCAATTTAGGGCCACAACATATTAGTAAGTAATACTATTCTACCTGAATATATTAAAATGGCTCATTAATTAGTGCCACACTGGACCCTCTAATCTGCTGGGCCCCTCTGCTGCCGCAGGGTCTGCTTCCTTTGTAGCCACGCACCTGGGCTGGAGCTTTCAGTCCACGAGGATACAGCTTGCTACAAACCAAAAAAACTAAATCCATATAAAAAAAACACATCATCAACATCATTACTCTGGAATTAGATAGACATAATTTAATACCATGTGAAATGTAAAGCCAGAGTTCTTTGTTTTTTGGGGTTGACTGAGAGCTTTGGGTCATTGTATTGAGACGAGCACCTCTTAAAACAGTTCTTGCATTATTTCACTTTTTCTGCATTTTTTTGCAGTAAAGTTAAACCTGGTTGTTATTGTAGAGTATTTATGTTTTTATGATAGTAAACGATGATAGTAAAAGAAAAAAAAATGAATTGAGTATAACACTATACTGTCAGTATGCCAAGCTTATTTCATTTTCATTTTGGAACTGCAGAGAATTAGGATAGTAGCATTCATTTGGAAATCTGTTCAGTTCTGCATTGTATAATCCGTTTATAGCTTAGTCCTCAAAAAGCCCCTTGGAATGCGGGATTTAAAGCACACAATGATTTTTCATGTTGTTACTTGTTAAGAATTTTAATGTACATTTTTTTTAAAATCAGGCACGAGTCGGGCTCTGCTAAAGCTGCACTCAGAAATTACTAATTTGCAGTGGAAACCAGGTTACTCCATGATTGAGCTTATAGCCCCCTATGTGAGTAAACCTTCAAAGAATGCTTGAACCTTAGAATAGAAAGCAGGCAAAAGGTTTAGGGTACATTGACTGGTGTAACCTTTCACCTAGAGAACACACAATCAAATTCTAGTATCAGTATTCAGTATAAGCTGTTAATTGATATACGTTACATAGTTACATAGTTAGTTACATAGTTAAATTGGGTTGAAAAAAGACAAAGTCCATCAAGTTCAACCCCTCCAAATGAAAACCCAGCATCCATACATACACCCCTCTCTACTTTTAATTAAATTCTATATACCTATACTAACTATAGAGCTTAGTATCACAAAAGCCTTTGATATTATGTCTGTCCAAAAAATCATCCAAGCCATTCTTAAAGGCATTAACTGAATCAGCCATCACAACATCACCAGGCAGTGCATTCCACAACCTCACTGTCCTGACTGTGAAGAACCCCCTACGTTGCTTCAAATGAAAGTTCTTTTCTTCTAGTCTAAAGGGGTGGCCTCTGGTACGGTGATCCACTTTATGGGTAAAAAGGTCCCCTGCCATTTGTCTATAATGTCCTCTAATGTACTTGTAAAGTGTAATCATGTCCCCTCACAAGCGCCTTTTTTCCAGAGAAAACAACCCCAACCTTGACAGTCTACCCTCATAATTTAAGTCTTCCATCCCTCTAACCAATTTAGTTGCACGTCTCTGCACTCTCTCCAGCTCATTTATATCCCTCTTAAGGACTGGAGTCCAAAACTGCACTGCATACTCCAGATGAGGCCTTACCAGGGACCTATAAAGAGGCATAATTATGTTTTCATCCCTTGAGTTAATGCCCTTTTTTATGCAAGACAGAACTTTATTTGCTTTAGTAGCCACATAATGACACTGCCCAGAATTAAACAACTTGTTATCTACAAAGACCCCTAGATCCTTCTCATTTAAGGAAACTCCCAACACACTGCCATTTAGTGTATAACTTGCATTTATATTATTTTTGCCAAAGTGCATAACCTTGCATTTATCAACATTGAACCTCATTTTCCAGTTTTCTGCCCAGTTTTCCAGTTTAGACAAATCACTCTGCAAAGTGGCAGCATCCTGCATGGAACCTATAGTTCTGCACAATTTTGCATAATAAAAACTGAGATTGGAGTAAAGTGAGCATTGTGCCCTGCTATGTTTTAGTATTTTTTCAAAACCATGTTAAAGTAACTTAACCAAAATGGTTAAATCTAGCTTTAGGACATGGCGGTAGGCTCAAGTGGTGTATTTATTGTGCAGACCTGGGTTTTGCCTCCCTTTGTGATATGAACTCATTCAGTTAGGCATTTTTTTTGTCACACAGACGAATCCTCATAGTAATTACCATATGTATAGCAAGTGCATAAAAATATATGGTTAAGAAGTGAAATACATATAAATCCAATTAATTGGAGGAGTAGTAAGAACATATGTACTGCTAATATACATAAATTCAAATCAATAAAAATCAAATACATTAATACCTCTATTGGCACCGATAGACTAAAACCCGGTGCCATATCAAAGTATACAAGATGCACATAAGTGGCCGGCCAGTTGCATATGAGTTACAAAGTACATGTGGGTGACTTCCCAGATGGCCACTTGTGAAATACTATTTGTGACAAATGGGATCCAATTTAGCTTGTCCGCATGGGAGTGACTCCCCAGATAGCCACATGTGAAATACTATTTGTAACACATGCATCTTGTATACGTATTACATCAGGTGTAGCCCACTGGTACCCAACAAATGTTTTATTTCATTAGTTATGTCATATAAACAGTCAATATTTATTGGGCCGATAGGAGGCAGTTTGGCCCTCTGTGTATTTGAAATGGTCGGGCCTATTTTGAAGCAGTCTGGACCTGCCTAAAAGGCAGCAGTCTTCAAACTTTTGTCTCTTTTGGCACTTAGCTCTTAATCTTTAATATAACTATACTTTGTATTTATTCGAATTTATTATGGTATTGAGCCCCTGTTTGTTCTTTAAATGTATTGGTCTACTTTACAGTGTTGTGTAGATATGTAGCACTATATAAATACAAATATACATACATGTTTTAAAGCTACTCTTTCCATTTATATTAGTAGTATACCTGTTTACTGTGACTGAAAGGAAACCAAGATTCATTGTAGGAACCATTTCCCTGTTTTACACTTATAGTATAATGCAACCCTCCCTCAACTTGTTCCATTGTGAAGTGATGGATTCTGGGCATTGAAGTCCCTCTACTTTCCAGAGAATCTGTGCACAAACCTGGAAAGCAGAGGGCCTTCAATTCCCAGCATACATCACTTTACAAAGGAAAGACGTGAGGGAGGGGTGACATGATATTGTGAGCCAAAGGGGAGGGTGAGGAAATGGTTCTTTTAATCTTAAGTATGTCTGTGTAAAAATAAAGGATATTTATTTCTGGAAACTCAGATAGTGTGTGTATATATATATATATATATATATATATATATATATATATATATATATATATATATATATATATATATATATATTTCTTCTTATACTGTGCTGTATTCCATTAAGAGCCCTTTGATAGAGGCAAAAGACACAAGAGTGGGATTTGGGTGTCACAAATGGAAAGAATCTTGTGGGCAGGGTTTATGTGGGTCATGGGTGGGTTTTTGGCATAATGGGAAACATTGAGGCAGATCAGGGGCATGACCTAGTGTTGGGCATACTTTTTTATTGGCATCCCATTTTACTTGTTAGCAGTTTCCACAACCCTCCTAGTGGGAAGGGCACTACTAACTTAGTAGTATTGGGCACCATGATTCCTTATGGTGGCCCTGTTCTCATTGACTTTTAGTAGAACACAAGATACCCCCAACCCCTCAACTCTTCTGCAGAATTTAGCTGCAAGTATCCAGTGGTAGGCTGGGGAGGTTTGTTTTCACACATTTTATTTACCTTTTAGGCACCCAATGGCCACCCTCTAAATCTGCCACCCTAGGTATCGGCCCTCGAGTGCCTATATGGTAAATACAGCCCTGGGGAGTGAAAAACTCAATTTATATGTTAGGGTGGTGGCACACAGGGAGATTACTCACCCAGCGATAAATCTTCTCTACTGAGGGTGACTAAACTCCACAAACGCTTTCCCGCCCACAAGTTTGTGAAACTTCAGGCGACTTCAAAAACCAAAGCAATGCGTATGCAGGCCGCAAAGGCCTGGGCCTAGGGTGGCGTAGTTTAATTCTGGAGAACTGGCCACTAGGCACTAGTGCTCCGACAAGAAGAAAGAATGCGCATGCGTGGTATCCATTAAGGGGGAGGAGCCGACAGAGGATGCCGGACAGACGCCCTCAGGGCAAATCCAGTCCTGTGCATATGCCATCCAGCGCGAAGGCATTTGGGAACATTTGTTTCCCCCAGTAGAGCAGATTTGTCGCCGGGCGACTAACCTCCCTGTGTGCCACCACCCTTAGCGGAAAGTGTGTCAGAAGTTAGAACTAGGCCACATGACTTACAATATGACAGAGATAAATGAGCAACTGGCAGCCACAAGGATTAGATTCACTCTTTAAATACCAGTGACAGAATAATAAATGTCCTCCCGATGTTTGTTTTTTTTCCATGTGTTGTACTTTTTCTTGTAGTTTAACCTTATTCATGTCCTGCTGTGCTACATAATGTTATTACCAACTCAGCGGTTTTGTAAAGAACCTGCTATCAAATCAGAAATACAGTTCTGGCTTTCCTATCTGTGTCATATACTACACAAGCTCTTTTTTAAATTGAATATGATTATCAAGGAGTATTCCCCATTCCCCAGAGAACTGTGCTGAACTTTATGGAAACTAGGGTTATAAACCAAAAATTTGCTCTGTCTAGGAACTAATCTTCCATGCCTTCTATATAGGCCATTTGTTTATTTGTAGGTGCCAAATCTTGCAGTTTCTTTGTTGTAGTAGTGCCAGCATGCTATGCAAACAAGATCCTAAACTTTCAGATACATAAAGTTCAGCACGGAATCTTCAGTGCCAGTGAGCCCCAAAGAATTCTACAGCATTTATAGTTATATTGAGTATATGCCAAGCTTTTCACAGTAGGTTTGGGTCCCCTTAGTCAGGTATGCAATGGGACATCATAAATAATAATCACACAGTGTTAAGGAGGCATCCAACAGACAGACTCATCCACAAGCAAAACAAGTGCGACTATAAAGAAATATATGTGGAGTGGACCAATATATCAAAGTAAAGGCAAAAATTTATAAAATACATATTTGATTCTACAATTTATCAGTATTAAATAACAGAACAAAATACATAACCATTAATACTTTAATATGAATTAGTGCAGCGAAGATTTTCTAGTAGAACTTGCTTATAAATTACCATGCGGGCCAGCATAAGGTACATACTGTATGTAGGTAGGCAGGTAGCCTGGTTATATTAGGGCTCATGACATCAATATAGACTCATTCAGTATGTCACAGGGAGGCCACCATGGTGTTGTTTTAATAGGCCCCGGAGGGGAATGTGAGAATTCGTCATATATCAGTACTACTGTATGATTAGATGCACAGTGCTGAGTACTTTAGTGCTCATTTGCAACTGAAGCTGTAGAGACGCTTATGCAAAATAAGATGCAGTTGTTGAATAATTAGACACCATTTATTCTCTCAAGGTAATTTCACAAGCACCCCCTTGCACTTCCCTATAGTTGTGCTCAGAGTTGGTGTGTCTCTCCCCGGCTCCTGTTATGATTTGTGCAAAAGTGTGCACAGGAAAAAACCTGGCGCCACATCGACCAATTTGACAGTAATTCCAAGGTTCCCTCTGCAAACTGCATCAATAGGCACAGTAGACTTGCAACTTTGCTTATGCTGAGGCATCATTTTGACACCAAGCACTGGAAATTTCACAGCACAAATTAATCTGAATTGAGCTGTACACGTGCTTCTTGATATCTCTGCAATGGGGTTCAGCACAACTCCCCCTCTCAGCTGCTATTACACTGGAGATATGAGGGAAAAAGTGAAAATATCATAATAAATATCATTAAAAGTAAATATCATAGAAAATTGCTACCTAAATTGTATTATGCGCTGCACTTGTGGTTGCAGACAACTCCTTTTGTATACTATTTTTGACTGAACATGGAAACTACGTCAAAGTCATCCCATATCTGGCCAGTCCTATGCTCAATTTTCAACTGATTCATTAAGAATTCTATTGCTTCATTATACATTTTACAAAGGGACTTAGTTTTACCTGCAACTTACTAGCTGCTTTCTGAAACCTGTTTTGTTTAAAGGGTAAGGCATTTTTCAGTAGCAGTATGCACAAAATGTCTCTGTCTTAAATATATTGATAATGAGTTGAGTGCAGAGGAATCTTGTATTTATCTATATGTATTTTGTGGTCACAGCCTCATTGCAACCTCGCCTAATGGTTTTAAAAAATTAGTGGTGAGCACAACTTTCCCTTGTTATATATATATATATATATATATATATATATATATATATATATATATATATATATATATATATATATTTATTTATATATATGACCTTTTATCCAGAATGCTTGGGACCTGGGAACTTCCATATGAGAGGTCTTTCTGTAATTATATGACTAAAATGGAGTCAATGGAAGAAGTCAATGGCCTTCCTGTAATTCTGGATAATGGCTCTCATACCTGTATTGATAACACACAAGAGCCAATATCCTGTAAATCTTATCTTAATAAATAGAGCTTAGTGATGTCATCAGTTATAATGGTTGCTTAGTGATGTCATTTCTGCCCCTTAAATTACTGAAACCGGTGTATTAAATAATGCACCCCCTGTTGTAAAATATGAGGATATTAAAAGACATCTCTGAGTTCCGTGACCTTTATAAAAGCTTTTATGTGGACATGAAACTCTTTTGTGATTTTAATACCCTCATACTTTACAACAGGGGGCACATTATTCACTGTGTATTACCCTGTAAGTGCTGCTGTGCATGGGAAAATGTGCAGCAGGTCACTATCCATATTTTGATGTGGACTTGAATTTTCATAAAAACACATTGTTTCAGTTATTTTAGGCTTGTAACATTTTATTTTTATTGACAGTGATAGTGTACTGGGAGAATTATACTGCAGTTTTACATATGCTATTTCTTTAGCATGTATAAGTTGTATTTTTTTAATCAAGTGCAAGCTTGTGAAAGAAATATGGTTCTGATTTTCATCAAATTTTCCCATGAATGTACAGTACTTCATTGCTTCTTTTTTCTTCCTTCCCAGCCTGCATATATTTCAGACACTAAAGGGTTAGGTGGCCGCAGTTGCTTTGGCTGCCTTTTTGCAAGCCAATGTGTGAAAGTCTGCTTGCAGATCTGCATGCCAAGCAGGGAGCACTTAGGAAAAGGGACATCATTTCTCAGGGTGGTTGCCTGGGGAAAAATGAAGGGACTCTGAATGTGGCTGGGGTGTTAGTTTGACCTTGTGCCACTAAGCTAAATGCCTTTGCTGCCTAATAAAGAGGTTCTGCTGAGTACGAATGAGATTTCCTTCTAGCAAGAAAACTTGGAGCCATTACACAATCGTCTTGCAAAGAAGATACCAGCTCTTTGTTCCGTGCACGGTCGTAACTGCTTGACAAATGCAGGTTCAGCCTGTGTTTAAAGCTGGCCTTTCCGTGTAAGTCATTTGCATGGGTTATGTTCAAGCAAGGAGACGCAACCTTTCTAGGATCTCTCTCCCAAAGCAGTTTGCCGATCTGTTTATTTAGTTATGTGTAGTTCTTAGATTGTAATTACCTCATTGGAATTGATAACTGTTGGATTAATACAAAGAATTTCCTGTATGTCCAATACAGAGGATGAGGAATATGGGTAGAGATGGCCTTTGTGTAAGGTATCTATGGGATACATGTACCTGCAGATTCTCTCTGCATAAAGGGATAAACTGCTGTGTAAAATTCCAGACAAATCTGTATTTAGCACAGTACAATTTTGTATAAAGGAAGGGTTCCTATGTCATTTAGTATTACCACTGGTATTGGAGTATGTTATACCTTCACCTTTTATTCATTCATTCAGACAGGGCTGCCATACTTCTCAGACCAGTCATTTAATAGTGAAACAAGGGTTGCCACCTTTTTTTTGGACAAAAAGGGGCAGGGGGATGGGTCGTGACATAGGGGTGCGGGGATGTCGGGGGCGGTTGATATTTTGAGGCGGACGGGTGACATCATGGGCGGGACTCATGATGTGGCAGTCAGCAATTGGCTGAGCTCCATGTCATTTACTTTAATGTCCTGTGCAGTTTTTCTAATTTGAAAATCCGGACAGAAACTTTTCACATGGGCAACTGAACTGTTCAGGTGAAATCCGGACAGGTGATAAATTGCTTTACGCTGCAAAGAAATCGATAAGCCTTTGTACTGTCCGTTTACTCTCGAGCCATTGAGTTCTTCCCTTAAACAACCAGAACTCAAATGGTTAGCTGAATTTTAAAATAGATTCTGCAGCAACTAAGCCTAAGCTGGTGTATACTGGAGGGTGAGTGATGGGCTGGTATGGTAATATGTTCTCCCATTCATCATCTCTGCCAGATTTTAAACACTGTTCATGGGGGTCTGCGTGTACTGTTTCTAGGTATATCCTTTCTTCTTTTTTGAATGATTATTATATTTCTTTTACATAAGTGTCCACACTTCTAATCTAAAAAATTGGTGACCCAACAGGTGGGACATTCTATTAAAAGAGACTGCATGTCTCAGCTAGATGTGAATAGTCTGGTTTTAAAGTCATACTGACACTACTTTTTAAAATATGAATGTACATTAAAAGTTACTTATAGGTCATGTTGATCGCTTTTTGCTGAGAGGTCTGTTTTTCTAAGTAATTGTTATTTAAAGTTCCTAAACCTGACTGTTTTGTAAACCTGACTGTCCCATCTCAACCTCTCGGTTAAGTTCCTAAAAGTAATGGACTACTGCTGCACAAATATGGCAGCCCCCTCATAGATGAACACAGGGAGTCAGACAGGTAATGGAAAAGCGTCGGGCCAATACTTTATAGCAACATTATAAGTAGCATGCAAAGCCAATATTATGATAAATGCAAAAAAGGTTTAATTTCTGGTGTCAGTGTCTCTTTAAGGATGTCATTTTGCATTCTTAACTATGAATTCCACAGTTTGCTCAAAGAAATAACCAAGGTTATACTAGGAACCATATTCCAGCAACATGAGGAATGGAACTTCTTGGTTTCATGTAATTGTTGACACATGCAATACAGATTTTTTTCTAACTCTGACCTCTATATCTGCCTGTCTCATTGGATAATGATTATGTGTCTACGAGTGAGTTTGAGAAGCCTAATTTGGAGAGCTGGGGGCAGAAAAGAGATGTACCCTTAAACTACAAGCACAGTAGGGTTCTGGTTTGAATTCATTTACAGAGGTAAAGAATAAAATATTTCACCTCTGTGCTTTTATTCAGCACTACTAACCGATGCATTTTGGAAAAAAAACATGTTTTCCCATGACAGTATCCCTTTAAGCTATTTTTTAACCACTAAAGTACCTGGTCACTGTTGAAATGTATATGTGTATAGGTATCATCCTTGAAAAAGGTCCCAAAAGGGACCGAAACGTTGGATAAAGATGCAATAAAAGATTGTCTATCTTATATCAAAGGGAGTGCTGGTCTGTGAAATATTGGTATATATATATACTGTATATATATATATATATATATATATATATATATATATATATATATACACATATGAAAAATCCTGTAGGACAGGGGCCGTATTTATCTCTATGGACTATAATAAAGGGCTGGCAGCAGGCCAGAAATGGTGTGTTAAAGATCACAAAGCCATGAACCAAATAAAGGCTTTTTAAATTTGAAACGTTTGAATGGAGCTGTGTCATATATTGGTCTCTGTGGACCATAGCCAACAATGTTTCACTGGCACACCAAATAGTTGGTTTAACATCTAGAACGTTGTATTTTTACATGCATGATCAGAATTAATAATAAAACAAAAAATATCTGAATAAGCCCTGATGCATGATGATTTTTGATGAGCTCTGATTCTGATCAATTGGAGATGCAATTGCATTGGTCCCATACAGTTTTTGGGTGTTGTTAAACAGTTCCTATGTTGGTCTAGAACAACCTTTTTAACCTGTGAGCCACATTCAAATGTAAACAGAGTTGGGGAGCAACACAAGCATAAAAAAGTATCTTGGGGTGCCAAATAAGGACTGTGTTTGGCAATTTGGTAGCCCCTATGTGGACTGGCAACCTACAGGAGGCTTTACTTGGCTCTATACTTAGTTTATATGCAATTAAAACTTGCTTCCAAGCCAGAAATTCAAAATAAGCACCTGCTTTGAGGACAATGAGAGCAACATCCAAGGGGTCGGAGAGCAACATGTTGCTCGTGAGCTACTGGTTGGGGATCACTGGTCTAGAAGCATGAAGGGTATTTCAAAGCAATGTTTCTACATTTAAAAGAAAAAAGAATATAACATCTTGATTAAGACACTGAGTAAAATCAGGGGGTATGGGAGATAATATAATAAGTGCTACATATGCTCACACCAAGTAAGATTCTAGGAATGTAGTCATCTATATCTTCTATACTTTGCCACTATGTCCATGCAATTCAGTGGGCCCTGGACATCAGGTGTGTCTTAGGAGGCCTAAAATTCACTCATAAATTTAAATGTACTAATGCTGTTTTTTTGTTATATAAGTCTTTCCCAGCCAGCCACAATTAAATTCATTCTACAGTGTTAGAGTTCAGTTATTCAGAGTTCAGCACCCTGGACAGTGGTCATATTAAAACAGTGCATGCATGATTCCATCTTCAGTATAATGTTTTCCTTTGTAATTGGCTTTGAAATAATAATCAACAATGTTGAAAAACAAGTAAATCTAGTTTTCTGCTTTGCTTATGAAATTTGGCATCATCTGAGACCAGGGCAGTTAAATTATACAAGACATTTCAAGCACCAGAATCTGTCAAGGTTTCGGATCTGACAAGGTTTCTGCCAAACTGGCAACTTTGTGTGTTTAGTTGAATACTGTTTAGATATCCCTAGCTTCCCTGACATCATATTTTGAGTCTCAAAAATGTCCTTGTTTCCACTGGATGTGGTGTTTCTCCCTTAGCTTTTTAACCCTTAGGTTCTGTCCCTGTACCCTGTCCAAGGTACTAATAGTCAGTGCAAAATATATTTGGTGGAACAGACCAGGTAGACGCAGTATTCTGCTGCAAAAATGCCCTTTATTCGACACTACATGTTTCAAGCCACATTGCCCTTTATCAACTTGATAAAGGGCAATTTGGCTCGAAACATGTAGGGGCAGATTTATCAAGGGTCAAATTTCGAAGTGGAAAATACTTCGAAATTCGACCATCGAATAGAAGCCTCCAACATTCGAAGTCAGAGGATTTTATTCATCGTACGATTGTATTCCGATTTTCCTTCAAATATAAAAAACTTTGACAATTGCTCTGGAAGGTCTCCATGGGCTAACATAGCACTTCGGCAGGTTAAAGTTGGTGAAGTATTGATGTCAAAGTTTTTTTGAAAGAGACAGTACTTCGACTGGTCAAATATTCGAAGGTTTTTTACTTCGAATCAAAGTTGAAGTAAATTCAAAGTCGTAGTATCCTATTCGATGGTCGAAGTATCCAAATAGTAAATCTGCCCCTAGTAGTGTCTTATAAAGGGCATTTTTGCAGCAGAACACCACTTGATAAAGGGCAATTTGGCTCGAAACATGTAGGGGCTCGAGTGAAGGAATAGAAGAAAAAAAAACGTCATATTTCGAATGTTTTCTTTGGCTACTTCGACCATCGAATTGGCTACTTCGACCTTCGACTACGACTTCGACTTCGAATCGACCGATTCGAATATCGAAGTCGAAGGATTTAGCGCAGATAGGATTTAAATCCAATGATCTAAGAGATATCCTTCGATCAAAAAAAGTTAGCCAAGCCTATGGGGACCTTCCCCATAGGCTAACATTGACTTCGGTAGCTTTTAGATGGCGAACTAGGGGGTCGAAGTTTTTTTTAAAGAGACAGTACTTTGACTATCGAATGGTCGAATAGTGGAACGATTTTTACTACGAATCCTTCGATTCGTAGTCGTAGTCGAAGGTCGAAGTAGCCCATTCGATGGTCGAAGTAGCCCAAAAAAAACTTCGAAATTCAAAGTTTTTTACCTTCGAATCCTTCACTCGAAGTTAGTGAATCGGCCCCTTAATGTAAACAAGGTCTGGGACATGGTGAAATACACCTTATAGAGCTTAGTTGAGTTTTAGCTTGACCAATTTTTCTCAGACTTTTTCATCTGGTACGGTACCTATGGATTTATGGGAAGCTCAAATATTTAAAAAGGGATTGCAATCACAGCCTGGCATTCTAAATCCATTTGAGATGTGCACGTTATTTGAAAGTTTGTTAAGGGATCAAATTCAAGATTATGCTTTGGAGCATGACATTCCTTCATCATGGCTTTATAAAGGAGAGATCATGTAAAAAAATATAATTGCTTTTTATGATGAAGTAAGCATGCCATTTGGGATACAGTGCCGCACAACAACTGCTTTGTAAACAAAGCTTCAGCACAGTCTTGATAATGTCTACACAGCACAGAGGAGGCAAATATTTGAGGATCATCCTGTATTAAGGGGGCGACTGAACTTAAAGAGTTTGGGAAAGGTTTTATTAAATGGGAACTGTTGCAAAAATGAAAATTGAATATAAGCTTCATCGTAGTGAAATAAGAAACTTTATGAATACAAACAATTAAAAATTCTGCATCTTTTTTGAAATAATAAAGTTTATCTTCACTGTCCCTCTTTTAGCATCTGTTTCCTCTTCATTCGGTCTTCATGCAGTTGGGTGTCAAATAATCATTGACAGTTAGAACCAATATATCTTATAGGGGGGCTCTGTTTGCCGGCCCTAGCAGATGAATTAGAGCTCACTCAATTAAAATCACCAAACATGCCTCTCTACATGCAGAATTTGTGCAAAAGGCAGTTATTTTGTTAGATTTTATTTGTACTGGAATGAAGTTATTTGAGTGAGCTCTAATTCTTCCCTACATGCCAAATCACATTTCCTAAATGCTAAAGGATCTTAAATGTTCCACTAAGAACTAAGGGGTTATTTCAACATCTAAGACAGTGTATAGAATGCAAATTAGTAATTAAATCAGATTCCTATTACAAGTCAGCATATATACCACTGCTTTCTGCATCATAATTGATACTTAACCAACTGGTAGCATTGCCTTTTCTAAGAGATAAAGTTCTGCTAAAGTTCTGATGATTAAGTTTTGCAACTCAGATGCAACATTGAGCACACTGAGCATGTGCAGTGCCACTAACACACAAAAGATCTCACAATATATCATATCCCTTCTATCCTTTTGGGATTTCATTTACCATTTGCAGGAATTTGAAAATTAGCAACAGCTGGAAAATGCTCTGCAGAAAGAGCTCTTTTCATTGATAATACATATACATATATAGTGTTCAAATAGATTTGCACACCAACATGGAATTTATTTTAAGATTAATTAGCTTTTAAAACAGTGAAACTTTCCATTTCAGGTGGTTAATGGCACATAGGTCCCACTATACATAAGATTTGGGACTTGTTCCCCAGACTTTTGAGCTAAGCAAAGTCCTTTGCTTATAGTAAAACATTACTGAAGACAAATGTTTGCATTCATCTTTTAATTAAAATGTCACTGAACCTGTTCTTTCTTTCAGGCAATATTATAGGCTCAGGAATCTTCATTTCCCCTAAAGGAGTCCTTGAACACACTGGATCTGTAGGATTGGCATTGGTTATCTGGGTTCTTGGTGGAGGAGTGGCAGCCCTTGGATCATTGTGTTATGCTGAACTTGGAGTAACTATCCCAAAATCAGGAGGTGATTATTCATATGTCACTGAGATTTTTGGTGGGTTAGCAGGGTAAGTATTAGACACATTAAACTTTGTTTACTTTCGTCCCCAAAAAATCCACATCTTCTATAAGCTAAACTGGAACTGTTTGTAATAATAAATGTAAATTCTCTCTCTATGACTCCTTAACTGCTCAGCAGAATAAGGAAAATTTTATTGTGCTTAGTCTGCAGTTTTCACACTTTTCAAAAAAGCTTAGCTGTTAGTTTCTAATTTATTAATTTGCCGTTCAAAAGAAATAATGCTGCAAAGACTATGGGGTTTCTTTATATTGCTTTAAAGTGTATTGGGCTGATACAGATATAAGGCTATGAGAAATGTTGCCACGTCTGCTGACTGTGACAAAATAATTTCCAGTGAACCCTCACTTGTTAAAGGTTGCCTCTGGAACCTGGCTTTGGCCTCATACTGATGTCAGACAAGGATCATAACGAAATTATTTTAGATAATGTTGCCATGGTAATATATTTGCCCCATAGTTATATCAAGCTTAAACCTAAGGGGGGGCATTTATTAAAGTCTGATTGTTTTAAAGGGGAAAACACAATTTTGAATTTTTTGTGATTTATTAAACCCCAATGTTGCTAAAAGTCCAAATAAGTAAAAAAGTACTCCAACTCAAACCATGTAGAAGTGAACGGCAGATGTCCCTTTTACAACTGGAAGATATCATGATCTGTACTGGGTTTCATACAATAATCGGAAGAATTTTTGGGCGATAATTCAAAGAAATCAGAGTTTTCGGGGGGACAAATCTGAAAAAATCATACCGGATTTTTTCAGGATTGTATTGAGTATATTTCTGCACCAGATTTTTTTTTAGAGTAAATGTGTTGATAAATACAGTAAAAATGTGCACAGGGATTTTGGTTGAAATAGTTTTAAGAAAATAGTGAGAAATTTTGGATTGAAGTAATTAACCCCCTAAATGTCCTAGAATACCAATTAAGTGCACCTGTTTTAAAGAAATAGTTTGCCTTAGCATTAACATTTATCACATCACATGCAGGTAGTTGGTTTTCATTATCTGTTTTTAATGGTCATCAGAATTATCTTTCTGCTTAGTTCCTCTCCTATTCAACTCCCAGTCTGCCGTTCTAACTTCTAATAACAGTTTAATTTACAAACTACAGAACTGCAGAGCAAAAAGGTATTTCAAAAAACATAAAAAATCAATTGAAATTGTTACTGTGATCCCCAATAAATGTCCATAAATATACAGCAATGTAAGTGATTATATAATGAGTGCAGGAAAAACATATTAAAGGAACACTATAACAGCCATTAAAAGTCAGTTCCAACTAATTTTTTTAATATATTCATCCACCTTTCTTGGATGAATCTCTTGATCCTGGCACTATATATTAGTTACTGTTTCTGTTAATTAACCCTCGAAATTTGACTGTCGAAGTTAAATCCTTCGTATTCGAATATCGAAGTACTTCGCATATCGTAATCAAAGGATTTAGCGCTATTCGTTCGATCGAATGACGATTAAATCCTTTGAATCAAATGATTTGAAGCATTTTAATCCATCGATCGAACAATTTTCCTTCTATCAGAAATTGGCTAGAAAGCCCCCATAGACTAACATTGAGGTTCGGTAGGTTTTAGGTGAAGTAGGGGGTCAAAGTTTTTTTTAAAGAGACAGTACTTCGACTATCGAATGGTTGAATAGTCGAATGATTTTTAGTTTGAATCGTTCAATTCAAAGTCGTAGTCGAAAGTCGAAGTGGCGAATTCGATGGTCGAAGTAGCCAAAAAAATACTTTGAAATTCGAAGTATTTTTTGTTCTATTCCTTCACTCGAGCTAAGTAAATGTGCCCCTTACTGTTGAAAGACGTAACGCATCAAACAATTGGTCCTTTTTTCCTAGCAAATTGTGCTGGTTACAAAAATGCAAAAAAAGCAAAGTATTAAATATACTTGCACAAGGTGGCCATAGACGTTAAGATTTTTCTCTCCCTATTGTACATCTAATGATTTTTCATCCAACAACAGTCGAAAAATTAATCGGTCAGGTTAGCAAATTTTCATCGTTCACAGTGAAATGTATCTATTGTCCAATTGTTTGCAGGACCAAACAGGCAACTAACCTCAGTTTTCTTGGCTTCAACTAGACAATATCACTTAAATTGGTCTTTTTGGTTGATGGACAAATCGTACATTTAAAAGATCGTTTCAGGATAAGCTTGGTCTTACGATAAAAAATCAGAACGTCTACGGTCACCTTTAAGCATTGCATCTGTATATTCATAGACTGCATGTTTTACAAACCGGTTAAAACATCTGTTCACTTTATGAAAGTTGACAGGATCTGCAAAACAAATTGCCATCTAAAAAATGGCTAGTTCATATAGAAGTTGCATTTTAAAATTTCAAACTATTTTTCATTTTAGGTTTTCAAGATTAATTGAGAATATTGGCACACTCTTTAAAAATGATGGGTAGAACGTGATTCATTACGTTCCACTTGGTTTTTTACATTCAAGCTTTTTAATTAATTCATTCATTCATATTATTGTTGTTTGGAAAAGTCAAACTCTAAATGGTTTACTTAGTAGCTGGACTTTTCTACATGTCAGTAACTAGTACAGAAGTGGAAATGTCCCACATGCACAGCATGTTGCTCGTCTAGACTTAAGCTCACTTTTAAAACAACAGGCATGAGGTTGTCAGCGCAAAACTGAACTAATGAGTTCATCGATTGGACCTAAATGATGGGTTTGTGGCAGCTGCATCTAAACCATAGGCAAGGCACAGGCAAGTTTTGTGGTATTAAAGAGATCACTTAGTGGCTTTAAAATGCTGGGTCTGTGGCATGTACAGTTAAAGAAAAAATATTTCTATTAAACAAAAATGTTTAACTATAAATCATCATATGTGTATTTGTAGGCATATACGTATCTGTTATATGCACTGTCTGGACATTCCTCTGCAGATCCACTATGTCTTGAAATGTACCATATTGTATACCACAATATAATCATTAAAGCAATAAATGTTTTACTAAGAATCATCACAAACCATATTTGCCAAGATATTGCATATACTTAGCTTTACACTTACACTAAACATGTTCTGCTGTAGCATACAGGACCTTTTGTGGGCCTAAAACCTTGTACAGATATAGGATCCCTTATCCAGAAACCTTATATGCAGAAAGCTCCGAATTACGGAATGTCTCCAATAGACTCCATTTTATCCAAATAATCCTAAAAATGATTTCCTTTTTCTCTGTAATAATAAAACAGTAGCTTGTACTTGATCCCAACTAAGATATAATTAATCCTTATTGGAAGCAAAACCAGCCTATTGGTTTTATTTAATGTTTAAATGAATTTCTAGTAGACTTAAGGCATGAAGACCCAAATTACGGAAAGATCCATTATCCGGAAAACCCCAGGTCCCGAGCATTCTGGATAATAGGTCTCATACCTGTATTTGCAACTGTAACATGCACTGGGCATCAGCACATATATCGCTAATTATAAGATATAATTATTCCTAATTATAAGAAATCAAAGATACGGTAAATCTACTGTTTACTGAGCAAGCAACAATGTCATCAGAAATCCACAGATACAGTTAAATGAAGACATTGTAGTGATGTAGACTATACAGTATACAGATGGAACTCAATTCTGTAGCCCCATGCATCTTGCAGTTCTGCTCACAAAAGCAAGTTTGAATTTATTTGAGAAAATTACTCACACATACTATTTATTTTTCTATTTTTACCTTGGGGAGACAGATTTCTCCTGCTCTGGAGTACAGTGCTCATCATGTATCCAACAAGTCTGGCAGTTATTACGCTGACTTTCTCCAACTATGTCCTTCAGCCAGTGTTCCCTGAATGTATCCCTCCCTACGATGCCTCCAGAGTCCTGTCTATAGTCTGCTTGTGTAAGTAATGTTGGCGGTCATTTGTCTCTGCACTTCATATCCACATCACTAAACCATAAAACTTGAGCACAAATGACATCCACTTTTGTTTTTATAAACTTTTTGGGTTTTATTCTACGGCAGACACTGCATCCACGCCATTGTACTGTGAATTTGTGAGAGATTTTTCTGTTTTCTTTTCTCTGCAGTGCTGTTGACTTGGGTGAATAGCTCAAGTGTTCGATGGGCCACCCGTATCCAAGATATATTTACTGCTGGGAAACTCTTAGCTTTGGGACTCATTATTGTAGTCGGATTCATGCAGATATTTAAAGGTACCTAGCTTTTGATTGATTAGAATTGGATACCAAACCTGCTAAAACTGCTAGAGCAAACAGTTCAACTACTTGGGCTAAAAGATTTACAGTAGCTGTCCTTAAAACCTTTAGCATTGGGTCTAAAATCCAGCCTGATATTACACAAAGTTGAAAATAGTTGACTCTATACAATTTCTGTCCCAACTCTGATGTGTATATGGTGTTACCCTACAGGAAACTATGAAGAGCTAAAACCGAGCAATGCTTTTAATTTTTGGATGGTTCCGACGGTGGGGCAGCTGGCACTTGCTTTTTTGCAAGCATCTTTTGCATTCAGTGGTTGGAACTTTCTTAACTATGTCACAGAAGAGATGGTTGAACCTAGAAGGCAAGTAGTTTTTATCTGTTGTTTTTTGTGAACTCATTGGAGTTAAGTGTATCCTCATACTTCATGTGCCTATAAATATATATGAAGAAACAGGGTCAAGGTAAAGGGTCAAGGCCATATCTGCCCGTTTGGTGCGGTTCTTGGCATGATTTGGCCTCCCACATTCAAGGCCATTGATCAGATCACCTATGGGGGGAGACCCATTGGATGAGGATTGGATAAGCGTGTGAGTGCGCTTCTCGTCTGACAGAATTTCAAACTTGCACAATTGATATTTAGACAATTTGCAAGATATCAGTTGGGCAGGCCCATTGGTGTTCCTGAAGCAGATAAGAACTCCTGCCTTTTTGATTTGATTTTTATTATTTGTGCCCCTGAGGAAGACTACTATGGTCGAAACATGTTGAGCTCACTACTTATTTTGGTATTTTTTGTAACCCCCTTTTTTATTTTTGATGTAATAAATATCTTTTATTTGTAGATTGAGAGTGCAATCCTTTTTTTTTGATTTTTTTAAGATGCCAACTTAGTCTGAATGTAGTGATATTACCATTGCAATAAATAAAAGAAATGTTTACACTACACTGCTAAACTGCTGTATAATGCATGGTCAAACAGGGTTTAAAATTACACAGAGGAAAATCATTAAGATCCATTGGAGACCTAGTTGATGAAAAAGGGTGTTGAGTCTTGTGAGAATGATTTTTAGAAGTATGACTGTCTCTACTGATTAATGTATACAGCAGTGCATATATATTTCCTCTAATATTGTCAGCTCTGTGGGGCAGGGACCTCCTTCCTCTTATTTCAGACAATTAGCTCTGGCTCTTTAATGCAGCTGTACTTTATATTTCTTTCTATTTATTATTATGACTCCGTATTGCTCAATTAATTTATTGTTCTACAGTACAGTGCTGCATACAAAAATAGCACTATATAAAAACCTATACAAACATACTGTAAATGTATTTTGTCTATGTCTTATACCCATTGTTCTTTATAATGTGCTCCTCCAACCTTCACAGTTTAATTTTTACTTCTTTTTCATCCTTTTGCCTATCCTTTCTTTTCTAATTTTTCATGCTCATTTTTTCTACCTATTACTCTTTTCTGTTCCCTTTACCCTCTTCATCAAATCTTGTCTGCACCTTCCTTCTTCTTTTGCTCTCCCTTTCTCCCCTAATTTGTTGATTTCAGACCAATGGACCAATGGTTCTTTCTTTTCGTGTCCTTTTTAGCCTCATCCATTTCTCCCTGATATTCTGTCTTCTCTCTTGTCTTTCTTCCTTCCTTTATTAACTGTTTCTGTTATGTTCTGTTCATGATCTTTTTTCTTACATTTTTACAGATTCCTCCCATCAACATTTTAAAGCACTCCACTTAACCCCTTTCACTCTCCTCTACCCTCTTACATCTTCTTTTTCTAATTTGCCCTCCATGTTTTAAGTTTTCTCTTCTGTGCAACTTCCCTGTGCCCCTAGTATTGCACTATTCCCTTCTTTTCTCTTTATCTTGCTCATCTTTTCTTTCTTTTTACCCTGCCTCCAATTTGTGAGGGGAACTGCTACTACAGACTAATCAAGTGCTAGAATTTGACATCACACATGAGTTAACTGCTAGTATTTCCTACATATATGCAGTCACATAATAGTGCCTTGGCATTCAGTGTATTAGAGGTTCCCTCTAGAACAACACTGGTTGAGCCAAAATAGCTAGATCTGTGAGCTGGATGGGGACCACAGACTGCCAGATGGGCCATACTAAAATACACCAATTTTATTAGGATTTAATCCCCATAGTTATAAATTAAAATAAAGAATTAAGTAGGGTTTAAATAAATAGTACATTAAAACAAAGGCATAAGCTGATAAGAGTTAGTTAAGCAGAGGAGAAATTACACTTTATGCGATAGTATGTGTGTGTGTGTGTGTGTGTGTGCATATATAGATATATAAACTCATGTGTGCTGTCAAATATATATATATATACCATGATAATAGAATGTTTGTATTTGTAATTTGTAATAGCAAATAAGACTTTAAAGTCATTATTGAGTTTCCACTAATATTGCTTTGTGATTCTTTTTTATTAGAAACCTACCTCGCGCCATATTCATATCCATCCCCTTGGTGACATTTGTGTACACATTCACCAATATCGCATACTTTACTGCAATGTCGCCTCAAGAACTCATGTCTTCAAATGCTGTTGCAGTTGTAAGTAGAAAGGTTGGGCCCATAGACAAATTGTTCTGTGCATCCTGTGCCTCCTGCCTCTATATTTCAGCCTCTCTACCTTCTGTTGGTTTAGACATTTGGTGAAAAGCTACTGGGTTATTTTTCCTGGATCATGCCAGTCTCAGTGGCGCTGTCCACTTTCGGAGGGATAAATGGATACCTTTTTACCTCATCAAGGTTTGAGGAAGTATGATCTAACACTGTAGTTTTAGCAGCTAACACCTTAAATCTAATCAGTATTTTCAAATCTCTGATCAAGCTTTACGGTAGTGTTAAACATAGAGAGTATCCAAAATATTTAGCAGTTAACATATTTAGCAGTAACTGATTCATTTCACTCATTTAACTTTGCCCTAAGATTGACTACCTTTGATAAAGTAAATACTACCCTAATCTACTAATTGTTTACATGTATTCTTTGCTACCTGAAGTTTATGACACTATTTAATATGTAGAGTACGTTTTCTTTTTCGGAGAAACTTCCCAGAATGTATCCACAAAGATGAGATGAGAAACAGATTTTTAAGATTGAAATAGTAGGTTTGAAGTATTAGGTGACTTGTCTCTTAAAACAGAAGCATATTTATTTTGCTTTTTGTTCTCTTGTATGATAGGGGTAATGTTTTAATGTGCAGGGCAGGGTTTAGTGCAAAAACAAGGTGCAATTTAACATGTTTTTTGCACTTTGCATCATGTCCGTAAAAGAAAGTCACCGTGCTCCAATGCAGAGTGTGGAAACGTGTTTTTTGCCCTATGAATAAAGCACTGCCTGCATTTGCATAGACACCTCCTCTCTTCCTTCTCTTTTACTTACTGCCTGCCCTTGAACTTCCATGACTACTTAGAGCTTCTTCCACAGAAATTACAAATTAATGTTACAACATTTCTAATTTATAAAAAGCTTGACAGAGTGTTCCTGCTTGAATTTATATTACATTTCTCCCATATAAAACAAAATCCCTTTCTTTTGATTACAATATTGATAAAATGTGTCTTCAAGCTCGGTTCTCGCTAAAATCTTATGGAACAATAAGGAATTTCCTTTGTGGAAGCTGCTGTTAAAATTATACTGAAATAATGGCCTTTTAGTAACATCTTGCTCTTTCGATGAGATATTCATTACTGGCTTGATGGCTACTTTATGCAGTACAGCTTTGCTACTAATTCCTACTTCAACCAGAGAAAATGTTCCGAGTTAGGAGCACTATAAATCAAAAACCCTGTATATATGTAGTTCTGCAAATATATACATTTTTCTTTTAATTCAAAAGATCTATTTTGTTCATGCCACCTACAGTGATGTAGGCCTGCCATGCTTTGATGCTCCAAAACATCTTCTCGAACCCTCTTAGGAAATCATGTGAAAATCCTTTTATAGTGGCACAGTGCTACAAATCACTATAGCAGAGATTCACTAATTAGTGGTAAAATTATCATTTTTATATTTCACTATCCACAATACATTGTTTCTTCAAGGGTTTCATTGTGATAGGTTATTAAAATAAAGGAAAATCAACATTTAATGAATTTGGCCCTATGTGTAACATTAAGCTGGCCATAGATGTTTGGTGTCATCTCCTGACCTGCCACTAACCATTCAGATCAAATAAAGTAGTAAAAGAACAGATCAGACGATATTCTGCCCCTGACAGCAATCGTACAAAAGTTATGTCCGACAAAAGCTAGTGACAGTCTCTCACTGAAAATCGTACGATCGGCAATACATGCAGAGATATTATGGGGCGCAACTTTGCCGCACTTCGCCAGGCGTATTTTCGCCAGCGCTCTGCATATTCACTAAAATCCGAAGTTGCGCACAGGGGTAGCGTTAGTTTGCGAAGTTGCGCTAGCGTTAATCCGCCAAGTGAAGCGAAGTTTCGCTAGCGATGGTTAATTTGCATACGGCGCGAAATTCAAATTTCAATGGAGGAACACGTATCTGCACTACAAATGCCTAGAAAACCATCAAATCAGCAAATATAAATTTTATTTTGCCCCACACATGTGCCCACTGTCTAGGTAAGTTGCCATGAGTCAGGAAATGTAGGGGGGAAGGAGGGGAGCCCCAAAAAAAAATTCGATCTTTTTCAGCCTATCACCCATCATGTAGAAAACACGCCAGCGTTTTTTGGGACTTAGAAAAAATTTTGACTTTTTTGGAAACAATCCCTATCTACTCTATTGCGCTTTGCCAGGTCTGAGGTGGCGAAGGAAGTCTAGCGTAAAAGGTAGCGTGCAGTACACTGCAGAAGTTAGTGAATTTGCATAGTTACATCACTAGCATGTAATTCGCCTGGCGTAAGTGTGCGAAGTAACACTAGCGAATTTACGCCAGCGTACGCTGGCAGTAACGAAAAAGCCAAACGCTAGCGAATTAACGCTAGCGTTCGGCGCTAAGTGAATTTGCGCCATGAGTAGCCGTCAGAAATTTTCTAACCTGTCCGACCGTCTGAACGACCGATCTCATGGCACGAAAATTGTCGCAACACTCTACACACAGCCGGAAATTTTACAAAATGGAGATTTGCATGATCAAATCTTTCTGTCTATGGGCAGATTTAGACAGTACAGAAACAATGGTATTCTGCAACAATAATCTTTGTAGCATTAGCGTCTATGACAATAGAACATGTTAGATTTTTAAAGAGGTTGTTCACCTTTCATACACTTTTTTCAGTTCAAATATTTTCAGATTATTTGCCAGAAAAAATACATTGGGCAATCACTTTTCGTTTTTATAATTTTTTACCATTTTTCCAAAATTGAAGTCTAAGTTTGATCTTTCTGTCCCTGGTGTTTCATTATGGCAGCTCAGTGATCCACGTGCGGATTCTGATTTGTTACATTCAGTTGTAGCAACGACATCCCCCCACTCCCAAGCTGCTTCAGAAAGACATGGTTAGGTGAAAATGTAACCTTCAAACTTTAATAGTAGAAAAAAGATTGCAAATAAAAAGTGGAAAGTAATTGGAAAAAGTATTTATTTCTGGTGAACTATCTGAAACCAACTGAACTGAAAAAAAGTGTTGGAAGAACCTCTTAAATAGCAGCCCAGATCACACTGAGCATGTGCAGTGTCTCTGACACTCATAAACATGGCCAAACAGGATCAGAAGATGTGGAGCTTCTGCGTACAACATGGTGTCAGGATCAGCCCGGGACTTGAACTCTGGTAGTGCTGTTCTGCTTATTTGCAGCACTTACCTGATGAGCCACTGGGGGCTCTC
Source organism: Xenopus petersii (assembly GCA_038501925.1). Classification (NCBI taxonomy): domain Eukaryota; kingdom Metazoa; phylum Chordata; class Amphibia; order Anura; family Pipidae; genus Xenopus; species Xenopus petersii. Next base: position 52,232,257 of record CM076679.1, read on the forward strand.
ATGGCTGACCTGAACTCTGGTGTGTATTGTTTTCTGTTATCTGCCATTCACAGTCTGTTTTCCACCTACCTCGTTTACCCTTATGTGTTTCCCATTTCCTAATCACCTTCCCTTTATAAACCCCGCCCTGAGCTTTGCTCAGGGCTGAGTCATTGATTGTATTCTGTTTGTTCCTGACCTGCGAAATCTGAATCTGAATCTGAATCTGAATCTGAATCTGCTTGTTCCTGCCTTTTGTGTTTCTGTGTTCCGACTGCAATAAACCTACTATAACTTCATCACCATCATGTCTTTGCCTACAATTACCTATGGCTACACCCCTGGGCTTCCACCATATCCACTCCCCTTGGAGTGGCTATCCTCAATTACAGCTGTTCCCCGTTGTGAACGTTACACATGGAATGCATGGATCATTACTATTACAGAGTTGCTGTACCTCTGGGCAGGTGCAGTAAGTTCTGCATATTGAACACAATGTTTCTAGCAGTTTTCTTTTTTAGCTCTTTCAGGCTCACACTTTTATTAATAAATATTCTATGAAGCAAACAGAATATTTTATGCCAAACTTATACTAACAGGGAAAGTGGTCTGCCACAATACAGAGCTCTGACAGCAATGAAATAACTAAACAAACTCAGCAATTTAGCAATTTTAGGGCATTTTTGTTATGTGTGCCACAGATGGTATTTCAAACAGTTTGGTTAACGGTAAAAGATTAACAGGAAGTAACTGAATAGTTTAGGGAACATGTGACAAAGTAGAAGTCAATGGATATCTCCACAAATTACATATTGAGAAGCACATGTTCTTCTAATCTGACATCTAATCCTAGATACTGAATTCAAGCATTTTTTCCAAAGGCATAGATCACTTTATAATGATTATAAAGTTTCCCCTCAACTTTTAGATAGACCCTTATCACATGCTATACTAATATCAGATTACTAGTGCTGGCTCATGTATTAAGACGTTGCTGCGAAATCTAGAAGCAGCATTTTGTTGGTGAAAAACTCTTAAATCTACTCTACTCTAATATTTTGATGGTGGTGCAGTAAACTGCATGGCTGCTTTGGTAAACCCCAGAGATAATTGTTTCAAAGCATGTAAAACACAAATACGTGTACAAGTAGGGGACTTGTTATCTGGAAACCCATTATCCAGAAAGCCGTGTCCCATAGACTCCATTTTATCCAAATAATCCACATTTTTCTAAAAAAAAAAATTTCTGTAATAATAAAACAGTATCTTGTACATCATCCAAACTAAGAAATTATTAATCCTTGGAAACAAAACCAGCCTATTGGGTTTACCGAGGTGGTTATTTATCAAATGCTGAATTTATGTGAATTTTTTTACTTTAATACATTTGCATGTACTCACATCTCGAATGGGAGATTATTTCTGAAACACGAACATCTAATATTCGATCCAATAGTCCCGACCTGAAAATGCGAATCGAGGGGTGATAAATCTCACATTTAAATTCACATACGTGCTGGTGCTTTTAAATTCGAATTTTTGAGTTTTAACACAAAGGGGCAGATTTATCAAAGGTTGAAGTGAAGGTTTGAAGTTAAAAACTTCGAATTTCGAAGTAATCTTTGGGTACTTCTACCATCGAATAGTCCAACTTCGATTCAAAGTTGCCGAAAGCTGCCGAAGTGCTGTTTTAAACATTGTTTTTCACAGCATAAAAAATAGGCCCCTTACTAGTACGGCATAGGTAGAAGTTTCCGTTAAAGCTGAATTTTAAGGTTTAATTAAATAACTGTTCAGTTCAATAACTTGTGTGATAAAGGATTAGAATTCATCTTAAAAGCCATAAATGGCATTAACACAATGGTGGTCACCTGTGAATGGAGACCAGATAACTGCTGCAGTGATCATGGTTTCCCAGCATACCAAACTTGTTGTAACTAGATTAATAGTTAGTCCCTGCAGTGTAAAACCTGCCCCTCTATATTGTATTTGAGACATCTTTTGCGTGCAAAGCCTGAGCTCATTGACCTCAGGGGACAAAATGAGCTTTGAAATTACAAGCCACTGGAGGTTAGGTGGTAGCTGCAGACTAGTCATGGGCGACTTTGTCCCATTTTGCCAAAAAATTAGTAAAACTCATTGAAGTCCATGGGCGTCAAAATAGTTTTGACACTCGCCAATTTCAATGCTTTTTTTTTTATATACACGTGCCTATTTTGTCCAAATGCATTAAAGTCAATGGACGTCCGAATAATTTTGACGCACGACTATTCTGAAGTGAACCTAAATTTTTTTTGACGCAGCAGATTTTTTAATGCTCTTTCGTGAGTTTAGTTGCGCTTGCCGAATTTATTCGCCCATCACCACTGTAGACTTCTCTTTGAAGGTGAGCTACTAAACTGTATTCTCCCAATCTCCAAATTTACCCAATACTGAAACTCACATCAGAACATTTATATCCAATCTTTTCTTTTCCTTGTTTCTGCAGTTTATTGATCTGAAAGTTTTATATCAGTCCTCCAAAATTTTTCTACCCAACTATTGCTCTGCAATCCTCCTTCGTACTACAATAGTTACAACATAATGCAGCAGTCACAAGAGGTGTGATATAAAACGTTCAGACAACATTACATTTAGACATAAGGACATTCCTTATTTCCACTGATTCTACTTCTCTTTCCACCAGGTTATGTTTCTCTGGAGCCAGAGAAGGCCATTTACCCAGCCTGCTTGCTATGATCCATTTTAAATATTGCACCCCAGTCCCAGCTCTTCTTGTTTGTGTAAGTACAAGAGTGTATGTTAAGCTTTTATATATATATTGTATATGGTCTGCACTTTCGGTATGTCTATTCAGCCCATATAATTAATGGGAAATAATATACATTTAAACATAAGAATGTCTAAAAACAATGTGAGTACAGGTATGGGATCCATTATCCGGAAACCCGTTATCCAGAAATTATGGAAAGGCCGTCACCCATAGACTCCACTTTATCCAAATAATCGAAATGTTTAAAAATGATTTCCTTTTTCTCTATGATAATAAAACAGTAGCTTGTACTTGATCCCAACTAAGATATAATTAAAGGGGTTGTTCACCTTTAAATTAACTTTTAGTATGATGTAGAGAGTGATATTCTGAGACAATTCGCAATAGGTTTTAATATTTTATTATTTACGCTTTTTATTCAGCAGCTCTCTAGTTTGCAGTTTCAACAATTTAGTTGCTAGGCTTCAAATTATCCTAGAAACCATGCATTTGAATAAGAGACTGGAATATGAATAGGAGAGGCCTGAATAGAAAGATGACTAATAAAAAAGTAGCAATAATAATAATATATGTGTAGCCTTACAGAATATTTGATCTTTGGATGGGGTCAGTGACCCCCATATAATTCAAAAACTATAAAAAATAAAAAAATAAGTCCATTTGAAAAGTTGCTTAGATTAGCCATTATATAACATACTAAAAGTTAACGTAAAGGTGAACCACCCCTTTAATCCTTATTGGAAGCAAAACCAGCCTATTGGGTTTATTTAGGGGCCGATTCACCAAGGGTCGAATATCGAGGGTTAATTAACCCTCGATATTCGACTGGGAATTAAAATCCTTCGACTTCGAATATCGAAGTCGAAGAATTTTAGCGCAAATAGTTTGATCGAACGATCGAAGAATTATTCCTTCGATCGAACGATAAAATCCTTTGAATCAAACGATTCGAAAGGATTTTAATCCAACGATCAAAGGAATATCCTTCGATCAAAAAAACCTTCCCCATAGGCTAACATTGAGTTCAGTAGCTTTTAGATGGGGAACTAGGGGGTCGAAGTTTTTTCTTAAAGAGACAGTACTTCGACTCTCGAATGGTTGAATAGTCGAACGAATCCTTTGATTCGAAGTCGTAGTCGAAGGTGGAAGTAGCCCATTCGATGGTCGAAGTAGCCCAAAAAACACTTAGAAATTCAAAGTTTTTTTACTTCGAATCCTTCACTCGAAGTTAGTGAATCAGCCCCTATATGTTTACATGATTTTCTAGTAGACTTGGGGGCAGATTTATCAAGGGTAGAAGTCAATTCAAGGGAATTTTAGAAGTAAAAAAATTCGAAATTCAAAGTAATTTTTTGGATACTTTGACCATCGAGGGATACTACGACTTCGAATTTACCTTGACTTCGATTCGAAGTAAAAATCGTTTGACTATTCAACCATTCGATAATCGAAGTACTGTCTCTTTAAAAAAAACTTCGACTTGAATACTTCGCCAACTTAAACCTGCCGAATTGCTGTTTAGCCTATGGGGGACCTCCTGTGTGTTTTGCTAAGTTTTTTTAAGTCTAAGGATTTTTTGGGAAAATCGTACGATCGAACGATAAAATCGTTCGATCAGAGTATGATAGTTTGATCATACTACGATCGGAAAACGATCGTACAATGTATAAAATCCATCCGACTTCGAATTGGAATGTCGGAGGATTCTATTCGATGGTCGAATTTCAAAGTTTTTTCTGCTTCGAAATTCGGCCCTTGATAAATCTGCCCCTCAAGGTAGGAAGATCCAAATTACGGAAAGCTATCCATAAAGCCCCAGGCATTGAGCATTCTGAATAACAGGTCCCATAGCTGTAGTATGATTTTGGAATTAGTTTGGAAGATCTGTAGTATGTGCATGTGGTAGTGACTTTTTTGTTCTAATTTTGGTAGAAAAGAATAATCCTGACAAGTTTATGTAAGAGGTTCTACTATAAATGCAAGTAAGGCACATGCCAGGATCAAATACCCTTTATCAAACTGTTAAATTCGTTTTTAAAAAGGGCTGTATTTTTAGACAGATTATTTTACATATGGATTGGTTTATGTGATATATTTTTATTTGTGGAATGGTCTGTGCTGATTTAGTTTTGTCTTTAAAAATTCCACCTTTAATTTTTATTTGGAGTTACATGCAACACTCTGCTTATTGCTTGAAACTGTGCCTTACTAGCATTGGACTCTTGCAGAAATTCCTATCAAAAATCTATTGAAAGTGATGATACTACATCATTAGAATAAATGTAACATATGATACACGTAACAGACCACTATTGAGATGAATAAAATAAAAATATAAAAATATAAATGGGCCATTATATGCTAACAATTCCCCTTTAGCTTTTAATTTGAGATGCGGAGTATAAAGCACTGCTCAGTGAATGGAAAGTTCCACCACTAAGCCTATTATAGTAAGTAGCAGAAGTGACTGAAAGATTAATAAACTACTACAAGTGTGACCCGCAGAAGAAAAGAATGCAACACAATTTTCTCACTGTTTTGTGGGATTACATGGAGTAGACATTTACAAATGAAGACATCCATTTCGTATTAATGGCTTAAGTCAGGTTTTAATTACATGGATTTTACCCAGTGAGGAAACATTGGCAAAACTGCAATTCTGAGCAACCAGGGTTGCATTAATATACAGGTATAGGATCCCTTATCCGGAAACCCGATATCCAGAAAGCTCCTAATTACGGAATGGCTCTCTCTCATAGACTCCATTTTATCCAAATAATCCAAATTTTTTAGCTTGTACTTGATCCAAACTGAGATATAATTAATCCTTATTGGAAGCAAAACCAGCCTATTGGGTTTATTTGATGTTTAAATGAATTTCTAGTAGACTTAAGGCACGAAGACCCAAAGATCTGTTATCTGGAAAACCCCAGGTCCCAAGCATTCTGGATAACAGGTCCCATACCGTATTATATATCTTCACTTAACCAATGTGACTCTATTGTGGATGATTTCTTGCCTATTTATAAAAAGTAGCCAAGAAATTGTAATAATCTTATCGCTTATCACCTCCTTCAAAGCTTTCCTACTACAGGTATTGGATCTGTTATCCAGAAATCCGTTATCCAGAAAGCTCAGAATTACAGAATGGACATCTCCCATAGACTCCATTTTATCCAAATAATCCAAATTTTAAAAACTGATTTCCTTTTTCTCTGTAATAATAAAACAGTAGCTTGTACTTAATCCCAACTAAAATGTAATTAATCCTTATTAGAAGCAAAGCCAACCTACTGGGTTTATTTAATGTTTACATGGTGTTCTAGTAGTCTTAAGGTATGAATATCCAAATTATTGAAATTACGTTATCTGGAAGACCCCAGGTCCCAAGCATTCTGGATAACAGGTGCCATATCTGTACTGGTGTCAAACAATCAGATCTATAGTTTTGAGGCTAAGATTGGGATCCCTTTTTGAATAATGGAACCACATTAGCAAATTTGCCAATCTCTTCACACAATGGGGGAAATTTACTAAAGGGCGAAGTGGCTAACGCTGGCGAAAATTCGACAGCATGACGTCATTTCGGCACCGATTTACTAACGGTAGATGGCGTAATTTCGCCAAGGAGATAGACTCTGGCTCAACTTCGCACTCTGAAAGACGAATTTTTCGCCAGACTTGCCTTCGCCCACCTCAGACCACACGAAGTGCAATAGAGTAGATAGGAGTTCCTCAAAAAAAGTTGAAAATTTTTCCAAGTCCCAAAGAACGATGGCGGTTTTTCCTGTTTAAAGGGTGATAGACTGAAAAAGATTGTACATTTTTTTTGGGGTACCCTCCTTCCTCCCCTACATTTGCTAACATATGGCACCTAAACTATACTGTGGACAAATGTGTAGGGCATTATAACAACTTTATATAATAAAGTTTTTTAGGTTCCCTGGCCTTGTGTAGTGTAATGTATTTGCTGCAGTATATACGGCCATTGTTATTTAACTGCACGCCTTATGCTAATTAGCCAACGCTAGTGTAACTTCGAGCTGCTGAGCGTAATTTCACTGGCGTAATTTCGCCATGGTTAGGTACCCTGTGCGCAACTTCAGATCTTTGTGAATTAGCGTTGTCCAGGCGAATTTACGCCTGGCGAAGTGTTGCAATGTGCACGAAGCCTGCGCTGGCGAATTTTCGCTGGTTAGTGAATTTGCCCCAATGTCAGACAACAAATTATCCTACATGATTAAGTAAAGAGATTTGGCAATGACAGAGCTAAGCTCTTTTAGTAACCTGGGGTAAACACTTTTGTTTACTTTCACATGGTCTACGGGCCCGGATTTGTGGCGAGGCCATAAAGGCCCGGGCCTAGGGTGGCAAAATATGAGGGGCAGCATGCCACGCAGCCGCTTTTTGAAGAGCACTGGGGATGAGCGGATTAGGGGCGCAGCCTAGGGCAAGGAAATCTGGCCATTATGGTCTAGTCTCTTCTTCCTAGGGCTGCTGCCTGGCCAGTATTTTCCTGCCTGGCCTGTAAAATGTATGCTTGGTGTCAATGTTATTAATGGAAAAGAATGGTAAAAATGTAGGAAGTAATTTTTTCCAGAAAAGGTGGCAACAGCCAGCCACCAATATTTAAATTATTACTAGAAACATTATATTAGGAACTCATCAGTGGCATAACTAGAGGAAGCTATAGAGGGTTGGCTTCCTCTATAGCCAACAAGAACCCCCTTCCCCAGCTGCTTTCTTAACTGGGTAACAGTGTTCGTCGTTGTGGGATGGGGAGTGGGTGGAGTCTGGGTGGGAAGTGGGTGAAGTCTGGGTGGGGAGTTGGTGGTGTCTGGATGGGGAGTGGGTGGGGAGTGTGGGGGGAGTGGATTAGGTCTGGGCGGGAAGTGGGTGGAGGCAGTAAGTGGGCGGGAGGATGGGGATTGGAGTGTGCTTGGCCCCTCTGAAGATTTTTTTGCGGGGGGGGCTGGCGCACTCTAGTTATGCCACTGGAACATAGTAACCAATAGAAAGTTTGCTCTCAAACAGCAAAACAGGAAATGCAAGCTTATATTTGATTAGTAGAAAGATTGTAAAATCAGTTGAATAATTTGCACAAATAACAGGTCTAGTAACCAATAGCAGAAGGACTTCACAGGTCAGCTGTGTGAAAGCAAACATCTGCTAGGTTAGGGTTAGTAAAACAAACTGAAGTAAATTGTCCATCTGCTATTACATTCAACCAAACATAAAAAAGTATACACGATTACAGCATTTAAATTTCATAAAAAATCTAGGTGGGGCATTGGGTTAAGATGCCCAGTTATCCATAAATAATTTGATCTTATTTTGTTATTGCAATTAGAACAATAAAGACACACTTTGCACATATTACTACCACATCTCAAAAGCAACAGACACTTATCTGCCAAAGAATAACCAGCCTCTAGGAACTGTTAATAATACATAAGTAAATATGTAAATATAACCTCTGTACCCATGAGCTGAAAGCGCACAAGCCAAATCCATCGCTCAAACTAATGAGATCTAATTAGATATGTCTGCTGTCCCATTAATATCATTTTTCTCTACTGTGTTTCTATCATTTCCTTGGATTTCCATAAGTTAAGATTGTAAAGCAGACTGGTAAAGGACTGTGTTTGTGCTACATATATATTATTACTTTCGGGGTTATTTATTAAAGTCTGATTTTTTTCTGGTTGGAGTTTTAAAGGGGAAAAACATAAACTTGAATTGTTCATGATTTATTAAACCCTGATGCTGTTAAAAGTCAGAATAAAAAAAGACTCCATCTAAAACCTGCCGAGGTCATGTAGAAGTCAATGGCAGATGTCCCTTTTGCAATTGGAAGTTATCAGGATCTGCGCAGAATGCGAAGAATTTGTGGTTTTAATGATAATGCAAAAAATAGGAGTTTTCAGGCATCACATCCGGAAAAAAAGTCTTTTTCCCGCACCAGATTTTTTCACGTCAATTTATTCATTAATATGGTAAAAATGTCCACGGGAGTTTGGTCTAAGTGGTTTTAAGAAAATAGAATTTTTTTTAGTAAATATCTCCCCTTTATGTCCATTGTTTAAGGTTGCTGTTACCTGTATGTGGCTAGATCATTTTTAAGTCATCCATCACCTTAACATAATTCTTTTTCTGTTACAGTGCGGAGCAACTATAATTATCATGCTTGTTGGAGATACATACACCTTAATAAATTATGTGTCCTTTATTAACTACCTCTGCTACGGAGTGACAATTATGGGTCTAATTGTGCTACGTCTGAAGAAGCCCAAATTGTTCCGACCGATTAAGGTAAAAGTATCACATTATACAAATACAGTCCAGATATGGGATCCCTTATCTGGAAACCCGATATCCAGAAAGCTCCGAATTACGGAATGGCTGTTTCCCATAGACTCCATTTTATCCAAATAATCCAAATTTTTAAAAATGATTTGCTTCTTCTCTGTAATAATAAAACAATAATAAACAATAAAAATATAATTAATCTTTATTGAAAGCAAAACCAGCCTATTGGGTTTATTTAATGTTGAAATGAATTTCTAGTAGACTTAAGGCATGAAGACCCAAATTACGGAAATATCTGTTATCCGTAAAACCCCAGGTCCCGAGCATTCTGGATAACAGGCCCCATACCTGTATATAAGTAGGGTACTTAATCTCCATTTTATTAGTTGATTATATCTGATGAGAAAGGTAGGGAGCAGAACAGTGATGATAAATGGTTTTAGCCCTTGTCATGTTCTCCAGCTCAATGATATACTCCTGGGATTCCCTTTTGGTTAATCAGTACTTTCCTATTTAGACTAATACCACAAGAGTTTTTTTGCCTGTCATTTAGAATTGCCATACAAAAGGCATGCTAATTATATATTCTGCTTTTATTTTGCACAAACACTAATCTTGCTGCACACACATACCCGCATTGCCCAAAAGAGAATTTTCAGTTTCATTGATACAGCTGTTCTAGGGCTTGAGGCACTTTGCTTTGTTAACACCAGTCAGCAGGATGACGTAGACTCATATGATAATTAAAGCTAAAGGGAAATAATAGGTACAGGGAAAAACTCACAGGGGAATTTCACAGAAGTGGAAGAAGCATTTTTTTGGTGTTAAAACTGGTGTAAATACAATCTTCAAATTCACATATTCACAGCGGCTGGGAATCTCTTCTCTGAAGGGCACAATCATTAGTACAAGGCAAATGTACAGCAGAGAGGCACTTAATGACAGCCTGTCCGGTTTAGGATGAGCTAAAGACATATTCCAAAAAAATTTTGGTAAAATATTTTTTGAAATTTTGTTCGAAAGACAAGAAGTGGAGATATCGGAATATGGTGGAAAATCGGACTTTTATTTTTCTCAATATAACCACTTTTGTGAACCCCCCCCCCTTAGACTGTAAGAATATCAGAATGTAAGTGATAAAATATATTAAAAAATCTGCAAATAAAATTCTTATAACCCTTTTATTCTTCTTTTTCATAGGTCAATCTGCTTATTCCAATCACCTATATGATATTTTGGGCCTTCCTCCTGATTTTTAGCTTTTATTCTGAGCCAGTAGTCTGTGGGGTTGGGCTCATTATTATTTTAACAGGGGTGCCAGTCTTTTTCCTGGGAGTCTACTGGAAGAACAAACCAAAGTGTATAGATAGATGTATTGGTAAGTATTTTTTAACAGTGATCTTTAGTATCAGAATGACTTTGGTATTATTTGTGCATCTGTTTGGCATTAAAAGGGTTGTGCACCTTCAACACTTTTTCCAGTTCAGTTGGTTTCAGAGTTTTCACCAGAAATAAAGATGTTTTCCAATTACTTTCTATTATCTATTTGTGACCATTTTTCTAATAGTTTCATTTTTCTAAAATTATTTGATGAGGGGGGTCACTGACTCTTTAAAGGAGAACTAAACTACCAAAATAAGAAAAGCCTCATCTACTACACTAGATATTGCCCCTCCCTGCTTCCTACCCACCTAGTGCATTATTCTTAGAAAGTATCCCTGTACAGCATGCTCGCTTATTTATGCAGAATAATGCAGCGGAACTCATGGGCGCCATCTTCCGGGTCTTCAGTCTTCTTCTGATCATCTTCCTACCCTTTGGCATTACACTGAACTTTTCAGCGCATGTTGGTACAAATACTGGACTGCTCCAACTGCACATGCGCCAAAAACAGTGTTCCCTTGCAGAAGAAAAGTGAACACCCAGAAGATGGCGCACATGAGCTCCGCTTTAATTAGTGAGCATTAATATGGTAAGTGAGCATGCTTTCCAGGGCATTTTCTGGAATAATGCACTATTGGGCGAATGTAATAAAAATCGCTAATGGAAAAACTATTCGCAATGCGAAAAGTTATGCCTTTGCGCGAACAAATTTTGCTTTGTGCGAATTTAATATAGCTTTTGCGAGCCCGGAAACTGTTTAGCGACCACTTCCGACAGTGAAAGACTGTTTGCGAATTTTATAGTTTGCGCCAATGCGCAGTCAATGTAATAAAACTTCTTACTGAAAAAGTCGTTATGTTTGCTCCAAAAGATTATGACACCTTCAAGCACATCTTATGAGTGCGCAATTAAAATTTGCAATGCAATAACAGTTTAAGGAACAATATTACATTGCGAGATGTGGATTTTTAGTCTTATTGGTGCGAATTGTTTTGCTCTTTGCGACTTTTATTACATTCCCCTGTATGTGGGTAGGAAGCAGGGAGGGGGAGGGGAACTATCTAGGGTAGTAGACATGGCTTTTCTTATTGGGAGGGGTTAGTTCTCTTTTAACTGTTCTAAGTTGATACATTTAGTTGATCCATTTGTTATCTTTGTCCCTGCTGAGCAGAATCCCTGAGTTTCATTAAATGCAGCTGTTAGAATTAAAACAATAGTTTCTAATATTCCACAGATACGGCTGAGAAATGTATCAACCATATGTATCAATTATATGTAGCAAATTGTATCAGTAAAGAATGCTCCTGGATCACTGAGACACGAACATTAAACTTTAAACTTACATTTTGGGAAAACTGGAAAAAAATTAAAGATGGAAAGCAATTGAAAAATAGTCTTTGTTTATGGTGAACAATCTCTGAAAACAACTGAGCTGAAAAGTGTTTGGAAGCTGAGCAACCCCTTTAACTGAAAAAAGAATCCATATATAGTAGTAAAAGCATCAGATTTATTATTGGTTTTCAGCTTGACCAAAAATGCTGGACTTAAATTATCATTATGCCCTTGTGTAAAGTAATGAATTAACATATTTAATTCATAATTATTTTGGGTCACTACAGTGCTACACAATATGCTGGCGCTATATAAATACATGTTAATAATAATAATAATAGTAATACTAAGCAAACTTCAAAATGTAAGGGTATTAAATCTTGTAAGCTATGTGATTTTTCAAAAGCTGTGGCCGGACAAGACATTTACTAGGTCTACAGTTTTATGAATGAGAGTGCCTTAAATCTGCCATATTTGGAAATAGGCATTCTATATAATGTGTGTACAATAAAAACACTATATCGCAAAGGGAGTGCAAACAGTTTTTACAGTTTTTTTATTACTATATATAAATATATATATATATATATATATATATATATATATATATATATATATATATATACGGTATATATATATTAATAGAGAACATTAAGAGGATCAAGATGTTTTACTACTTTAAATTTGCCATAATTGTAAGTCCACATTGTATATTGCTTTGTCTGTATGTTGGTTGCTGTATACTGTTATGTATAGCGCTGCAGAATATATTGGTGCTTTGTAAATGAATGTAATCATAAATTGGCTCAATAAGTACCCTATATGTAAATTCAAAAGGCCCCACAGGCCGCATTTAGTAAGCTATATTTGAGATCATTAGACAAACCTTCAATAACAAATAATGTTTTTCTTTATAAATATTCTAAAACGATATTTTCATCTTCTATTTAGAATACATGACGTATTGTGGACAAAAAGTGTGTTACGTTGTGTACCCTCAGCCTGCCGTTCCTGAAGAAGAAATCATGCCTCAGAATGAAAACCAGGTCACCGACAATGAGAAATCCATCAAAACGCAATGATCTGTGCAAATGTCAGAAGTAACATTTTGTTTACATGCTGATTTTCAAGAGGAGACAAAAAAAAAAAGTGTACTTGAAACCCTAGAGATCTAGTAAAGCACAGAGTGCATCTATTGCGGGAATGTTCAAAGCTGTGTTAACATAAAAGGCAGCAATCAATATCTGTAATGCAACTAATTCTGAATTTGCACCTATGGGAACATTGCATTGAACTTCCCCCCCCCCCAGCAAAAGTGACATTTTTCTTCAAATCCGTCCGGATTACCTTTGCTTTGATAGGAGATTGCGACAAAGAACGGCTGCCCTATTACTATACTGTTTTGATTAACCTCTTCCCTATCAGGGTAAGCACAAAGTGATCTTGGCGAGGGCCCCCCCCTGGCAGAAATGATTGTACAGCTATATATATTCTGAAAAAATATTGCTGGGATGCCTTGTATAAATTTGAATGTCCTTATTTGATGATTAAAGCCTCATTTTGAACCAGCTAAAGAGCATCTGTGAATAATTAGGAAACTCTAATGAACGGGTGATTTGTATTTTCTATTTTTACATTAAACTTACTGATTATATAAAGCAGTGCCACAGCCATGAATAATATACAGTATACACAGCTTTGTCAAACACAATGCAAACCCTGAATATAGAGTAGAACCCTCAAAATGGTATAAATTACGGGAAAGTGTTAAATCCAGAAAAGAAAAAACGCAGCTTCCCTGGATGGGACCATCACAAAATGGCATCAGTTACGGGAAAACGTAAAATCAGGGGATGTGAAATCAGGGTTCTACTGTATTGAGAACCTTTTTGTAGCCTTTGAGTTTTTTCCTTGTTTAGTGTAGTTGCATATTATGGAAGTTCATTATACCTTCATACTTAAATATATTTACCCTTTAAAAGGGATAAAATGATCAAATTATTAAAGTGTTTCCCCAGGCATTTTCAAAGAAGTGAAACATATATTGCTTACAATGCAAGTTAGTAAAAAATGTCAGTCCCTTAGGTATTTCTTGCCGATCCCTTCACAGTCTCTCAGCTGTAAATAAAAAGTCCAGAGCAAAAATATATGTATTCCCTGAGGAATATATATAAGGGGATCAGCGCCTTTTCCTTAGGCCGCTGTTAATTCAAGAAAGGAAAGAGAAAAATGGATCCACGTGAATATAAAAACAGAAGGTGACCTTCCTTAATATACCTCTGAGGAAGCTGACTATAACAACAGCGAAACGCGTTAGGTACGCTTGGGCTACGCCTATGGACCCAGGAGAGTCACCACAGGGGAGCACGAAAGTTTTGGCAAAACCGCCCTGAGGGAGCACACTCGAACTTTGTTTGGGACTAAATGCGTATTACCCAAGGAGGGTAAATGTGAGTGTACATTTTTACTTGTTTTTAATTATGTTTTAATAAAAGCGATATCACACTATCCTCGGTTCCTATTCCCTATTCGGAGTTTAACAGGAGTGGAGAGCTGGAGGAGGAATCAGAAAGGAATTATTTTGACATGCACGATGCCACAATAGTGGCTTGTAAGTAGGCATTTTGTACATAGTGTGGAGGCACTCCACTATCGGATTGCTTTCTCTTAAGGAAGGTCACCTTCTGTTTTTATATTCACGTGGATCCATTTTTCTCTTTCCTTTCTTGAATTAACAGCGGCCTAAGGAAAAGGCGCTGATCCCCTTATATATATTCCTCAGGGAATACATATATTTTTGCTCTGGATTTTCAAAGAAGTATTTATTACTCTTTGGCTAACCTTTAATTCAGATCAGTCCAGTAGTCATTCAGTTACTGTTCAGCCTTCCATATATTCGCCAAACTGGGGTCACCATTTGGTCTTCTGTCATCACACAAAACCAATTTTTTTATGATGACACAAGAGATTCAATCGCAAAACTAATAATTTTAGGGATTTCACACACACACACAGACAATGGCACAATTTGGTTAAACAGTGACTTAATTTTAAAATGAACCTGTGTATATAACCAGATTTATTGTTATGAAGGTGTTTCTGATTTATCTTCAAGTTTTAACCCTGGAGGGATGCAGCAGTGCTGATGTCAGTACTGTTGATCTTACAGTTATAAGATCTATTATTTGGAACCTGTTATCGAGAAAGATCCGAATTACATAATATTTACTGTATCTCCCATAGACTTGATTTAAATTAAATAATTCAAAACATATTTCCTTTTTCTCTGCATTAATAAAACAGTACCTTGTAGCTGATCCCAAAAAATATATAATTAATCCTTAATGGTAGGAAAACAATCCTATTGGGTTTATTTCATTCTTAAATTTTCAGTAGACTTAAGGTATAAATTTCAAATTGCAAAAAGAAACTGAAAACTGCAGATCCGGAGCATTGTGGATAACAGTTCCTATCAGTGGCATAACTAGGTATTACTGGGCCCCACAGCAAATTATTTTTCAGGCCCCCAAAATGTTTAGAGGTTGACTTGTTTTACCAATATTTATTGAAACTGTATATAAAATAGGGCCTCATGGGGCCCCTATATCTCCTGACCTCCCTGCAGCCACAGGGTCTGTGTCAGGCTCTGTTGGGATTCAAGACAGGGACCTTTGGGTTTCTGACTCTTTGTCTTAACCATTGGGCCAGATGAGCAGCCTGCAGGGTTGCTCACTATGAGTTACCTTGCCTTTACAGCCCTAGCCCAGCAGCAGCCTGATTGGCTTGCAGTCAGCCAATCAAGGCTGACTCTGCCCTATATAAAGCCAGCCCTCCTCACACCCTTTGCCTGAGTGTTGGTCTTTCTAGTACTGTGGCAGTGCCCCTAGCTAGGTTGTTTCCAACTCTATCCCCTTTCCCTTGCTCCTACCTTGCTTACCTTACAGAGCACTGTAGCTTACCCCTAGCTCTGGTTTCCTGTTTTAGCCTTTCACCTGTACCTGCTTTGTATCCTTGTCCCTTTCCTTGTACCCAGCCTTGTTTCTGCATTTCCCTTAACTTGTTCTGTGGGCACAGCCAGTCCCTGTCAAATGGACTCACCTTCCTCCTCTGCCTCCACAGCAACCCCTACCTGACCCTTGACAATCTGCTTCCTCTATAGTTACACAACACTTGGAATAAGGTTCACAGTGGAAAACTTAGTTATGGATTAGTGCATCTATTATATCACTATGATCATAGCATGTGTGTATGTGTGTGTGTGTGTGTGTGTGTGTCTGCAAGAGCAATATAAATGCCCTCCAGCCCTGCACGGTGACCTGACAGCAGTGGGACAGTGTTTTTTATTCCTGCAACTGGAGCTGGAAGTAGTAAAAGCATTTTAACACTAAACAACCAAATAGCAGTATGTCTTCCATTATGGTTGATGACCACAGTCACAGTTTACTGGTAAGCCATATTATCATTGGTGATTATTCTCACATAATTGAACCACTTCAGGGTGTTGGTCAGGAGTCAGTGCATGATCCCCCTCCTGATGGGCTACCACCTCTCAGATGAATAATTGTCAGAATAGACTTCCACCTAACATAATGATCCTTACCCCATTGAGTACATGAAATGATTAAAAGGCAAGGACTATACTTCCACAGATTGACCCACACTAGTTAGCCAATATTCAACCTAAACGTAACCAACAGGCAGTAAACCAGTGGGTCATAATGGGTTTTGGGTCAACTCACACTTGACTAATAGCAGGTTATAATGGGACCAATGTATCCTTTCAAATGAACATTTCACTCCTACAAAAAAAGATGCTTTACTACACATTTACCAAGGTCAAGTTTGATTTAACTTTCATGATGTGTATTTGGGCTCTTATAGAAGTGTGAAGCAATAAAACAGTATGACAGTACTAAAAGTATTGTGATTCCATTATGTGAAGTAAACTAAAACTGGAGTAGGAAATGTCATTGGAGTTTAACTGGAGTTAAAAGAACATCATTTCACAAAATTCTTACATTTTTTTGTCCTGAATATGGTGGTTTTGATCACTGTGGAATTCAATTGTTGTTCCAGAATGTCACTTTTGGAGTACTGCATTTCTGCATATAATTCTGGAGTATAAGTCAAACCAATATGAACTGATGTAAGTTTTTGGGGGTATTATCTTCATTTTGCTGGATTCATGCAAGATTTTCTTATTGACTGCATCCTCCTGCCACTGTTTCATTTGTATTTAAAATACAAATTTATAGTAATGTTATACTGTTCATTGTGTGGAAAGGTAACTCATCAACGCTGTCCAAACTCATTGCATTTGGTGGGTTACTCACCTTTAATTAATAGTCACACCTAAAAATAAAAACGTTTACATGCATTTAACTGCAATACACTATTACCCTGTACTGGTTGTATTTTAGTTTCAGAAACACTACTGTCATTTTATTGACATGACATGACAGGTAAGTGGTGTACAATACAATGGGGAAAAAACACTAAGGGGTGAATTTTCGCCAACGAAGGCACCGCCACACTTTGCCAGGCACAAGTTCGCTACTACTACGCTAGTTCACTAAAATGCGAAGTTGCATCTCAGCAGCCAAACGATGGTGACGTTTCGCTAGCGTTAATTAATCAGCAAGAGCTTTTCATAGCAAACTTTTGCTAATGTTCATTTCTGCCTAGCGAAACTTCGTTAGTACTCTTACGCTTAGGTCAATTTGTATGGGGCAGTCACATATAGGCCATATAAATGTCTTTATTAGAGATGTTGGTACAAATGCTTGTATTATTACAAATGTCCAAGGATGCAAAATAAAGACACAATAAATCCTTTAATGTCCTAGACATGCACCCACCCTAAAACAAATGGGGTATGTCCCTCAAATTGGTAAAAAAATGTTAACAGAAAAATCTTTAATAGTTAGAACTTAAAAATTTTTAAAAAAACTCCAGCGTTGTTTGCAACTTTTATGACTTTCCGGCATACAGGATATGATGTCACTGACAAAATTGAGGAGGATGTAACTTCATCTTATCAGTTCGACAGGTCTAAGGTGGCGAAGGAAACTCTGGCTAAAGAGGTAACATTCTGTAAAATTCGCACTTTAGTAAATTTGCAGAGTAACGATCGTTTGCCTGAGCTCAAATTCACCAGGCGATAGGGCGAAACTATGCTATCAACGGTCTCTTTCGCTAGCAAATTGTCCTCTATGCCTGGTAGTAAATCAGCGATGTCCCTGTGGATGGGATTTCTAGCGAATTTCTGCTAGCGACGTCCACTTAGCCCTTTAGTAAATCTGCCCCCATGAGTTTAGTTCTGACAGAGATCAAACTTTAAAATGTTTAAAAAAAAGGTTTTGTAAATTAGATTTGGAAATTGGATTTTAATGATAATACCACCTCTGCCATCTGAAGGATAAACAGCAGTGAAAAGCCCCTGGTGAGAAGTTGACCTCAAGTCATTTGTCACCCTATGATATTTGTTGGGAAACACAGACCGTGTTCCATGAGGGACACTTTCTAGTTGCTTGGAAAACACTAAGCATTGATGAACAACTTCAGCCTATGGCATTGTTGTACCATAAAGAGTTGAAATCAGTCAAGCGTCAAGGCCCTTCCACTGAGATCCACAACACAAATGTATTTTATGGTACTAAAAATCATACAGTTCATTATCCGCAATGTAAAGCAACATATACATACTGCAAATAAGGAGAAATATAACAAGCCTCAATCTGTGTTATATTTTAGGTTAGGAGTTAATCTAGAATGGGAAAGACAAAAAAAGGCTAAAAAATCTAAGGTGTTGAGTCTTTGGCACGTACATATACTGCTAATACATACAATTATTAGATGTGCCCATTTTCTATTCAGAGATTTGGCAAATTCTCTGACCATCAGAGCATGCATTACCTTGAGTCAAATGGCTGTGCTTTGTGGTAGATAAAACAAGCTTTAATTTTACAGCCAGCTGTACATTGTCCCCTGGGATACATTCCACAGTTTATGCACCTATAATATTAAAACAAACAATGTTGTTTGGGCAAGTTTAGTTTTTTTAAATGAAGCAATGTCCTGTTCTCTGTGCTATTTGCAAATGATGCCCCGTTACCATCTTGTATTCTCTTTAAGTACCACAAGATGGCAGATAGACAAAGCAAGCGCTAAGATGTAAGGAAAGAAAAATAGATCAACTCTTGTCTTTAAAAAAGGCCACTGTATTGTGAATTTTCAGCTTTTATTTTTGCCTTTTTTTCTCCATAGTGCTATTAACTTGGGGTGCCCAAAAGGTAGATCAGGATCTACCAGTAGACCTTCAGCTGGTGATCAGTAAATCTCAAGAAATTGTAATATAGCAAATCAATATAATATTTAAATAACATTTAATACTTTTATGGATGTAGATCATAAAGGGACAACATCACTAGAAGAAGACTTTGCATTAGTAAAGTATGGGCACTCCTGATCTAGGATATATTCACTGCTGGAAAACTCTTTGGGGATAATTTATCAAAACTGTATTATTTATAATGAAAAGGCTGCAAAAAGTTGCCAGAAAAAAAACTCTGCAAGTAAAAGCTGGCACAGTTGTATAGAACTTTTTGAATGTATTGATATTCCCAGTTTATTAAAACATTCAAGTTTTGCCTCATTTAAAATGAATGGAATAATATAATTCTCAAAAGGTTTTTTTTTTTTTATTCCCTGAATTGTTCTCCATGCTGACAGCTGGGTAATGAAAAAGTCTCAAATTCTCGGAGCACTAGACATTGTCGGGACTTTTAAAGCGTATCAATTTATTGAAGAACGGATAACATCAGTGAATATAGACCAACAGTGCATCCAACAATACCCACTCTTTACGCGTTTCGTGGCCTCAACGCCACTTCCTCAGAAGCATAGGATATGGCCTCTCTCCCCACCCATAAGTAGTGAAATTTAAGATTAGAAATTAACAATTAACCCTTAAGACCACCAAGGTTAAAAACATCCAATACATATATACAAAACGTATCAAAATATGTTATAACACTCCCTCAGAATCAAACATGATTAATACTAATTGAGGGCATAAACTGGGAATGGAAGAAAGGAAAGAGTACATAGGTCTTATTATAGAATAGTATAAATATAGTACATAGATATAATATACACAGTTTAAATATCCTTGATTAAAAACTAACGCCACATTTTTACATATTTAACCCTGTAAGCACTAGTTACAAAAACACGAAGGCTCGCACTCTCTATTCAAACCCCCATAATCCTCAGTGGTTTTTAAATGGTATATCCAGAAAGTTTCCAGCCTACTAAATTTAGTCTCATAATCACCCCCTCTGATGTCCGGTGGTGGTTTATCTATCACTTGAAAGTTAACCCTAGCGTATCCTTTGTGTGATTTGAAGTCCTTCCTGTCTACAGCAGACGTGTTCTAGAAAGCGAGTACTAGCCATGCGAATAGTCTTACCCACATATTGCATTCACGTGTATTTAAATAAACAACCTCCTTAGATATGCAATTAAAGTATTGATTAATCGCATATGTAGTCCCCATAACATATATATGTATTGGATGTTTTTAAACTCAGTGGTCTTTAGGGTTAATTGTTAATGTCCAATCTTTTATTGACCACAGGTTTTTTCACTACTTATGGGTGGGGAGAGGCGTATCCACGTTGGTTAGCACAGGCTGCTTGGTCGGTCCCTGGCTCGTTTGCTGGGTGAGTGCTCTCCAAAGTGTGTTTCCTTCTGAGAGCTGGGTAAGGACCTGCAAGACATTTAACAGGTTATGTATTAAAATTCACTAAGTTTGCCATGGGGTGGATGGAGATGAACTGAATATCTTTGGTCTTGTGGATCCGTTTGAGTGCCGGTCATAGCAACCAATCAGATTTTAATGGTCACCTGACTAAAGGCAAGCATTTTATTGATTGCTATGGGCTACTGCTGCTGGGCAAACTTAGTGACTTGTATTACATATGGGGGTTAGAGTACAATCCAGGACAGCAGTCTGTGGGCTGAAAATTGTGACTTTCTGCAAAAACCAGGGCACTTGGTAGGTATGCATAGGGAAGAATCCTTATCAGCGTTGGACTAGGGGGCCCAGGGACCACCTGGCCTGCAGCCTCAGGGCCCCCCCACACCATCCCCCATGCCCCCCAGTCACAAAGTTCTCAGTCTCTGCACACCTCCCTTCCTGCGTGAGCGCCTTTTTCTAGCGAGCGTCAGCGCCTGGGAGGTAAGGAGAGGGAGTTGCAGGGAGCGAATCTGGGTCAGCAGTGCCCAAAAGAGCCAGGGCCCATCGGGTTTTTTCCCGGTGTCCCGTCGACCCTGATCCTTATGATGTTGTTTGCTACATGGAACAAAGAATCACTTTTTGCATCAGTAGAATATTTCAGTAGAAGAAACAAAGATCCCTTCCTTTCCTACTTCATTTCATTCAGGTTGAATGAATTAATTTAATTCATTCTCCCAAATTCCTAGAAATCCAGTAATTTAGTAAGTTATAGCTTTACATTTTCTCACAAAGTACAAATCGCATTCATCACTTTACATACACAATATACCAGCTCTTGAAGGCAACTCAGTCTAGTCAGGCATGATAGCTTCTCAATAAGCATAAAACTGCTCAGACAAGACAGAGGGATCATAAAGGATAAGGTAATAACCAGCATAAATTTTGTTCCAGGTGGAGACTTGTGCGTGTGGCTGGGTAGACCTGGACCCTGATCTGGACTTGCTGACTTGTCATCTGACCTGGACCTATTGACCCACAGTCTTGCCCGAAAACTTATCAGCCCAAATTCACTGGAGCTAACTGCTCCTCCAAAACACTATTAGCTATAAGTTCCATCACTGCTGGGGAGGATTGGTCAGGGAGTGATGAAAGTGATGTGATATTTGGAGTGGTTGGCCTGGCTCAGATTTTTCATTTTTTACAATCCCGCTGCATGATACCTATGGACTGCCCACACCATCAGGAAGTTTGCACCTGAATCCCAACAACTAATATTTTAGGTATAAATGTCACTCAATACTTTGGCCATATTACGCCTAATACAGAAATATAAACCATAAGTCCCGGATTGTTACTGAAATGTCCTGACTTTCTCTTTGATCTCCTGCACTGAAAAGCCAGAAAAATATACAACGTTTCTAACTTAATTGATTTTGGCAGAGAACCCAGAACAGCCAAATGTTGTAAAATGGACATGGTAATTATGGGTATGGCTACAAAAATGGGCGTGGTCAAAAAAATTGCAGCACTATGCTCAGCAAATCTTTTTGTCCCTCTTTACATTTCAAAAATGTTGGTAGGTATGGTAACCCTCTTCAAGGGATGTAGATATGTATATTTTTACATGGGGGGCAGATTTATGAAAGGTCTAAGTGAATTTTCAAAGTATTTTTTGGGTACAAATTTGTTTGTTTATTTTAGCCAAAATTATTACTTCTAATATTCGACCATTCGAAAATCGAAGTACTGTCTCTTTAAAAAACCTAGGCTGCGACACTTCAAAGCTGCCGAATTGCTATGTTAGCCTATGGGGACCTCCTAGAACCCAGAGCCAAAATTTGGCTAAGTTTTAAAAAGTTGAAGTTTTTTTGAAAATCGATTGATCGATCGAACGAACGATTTTACTTCGACCGAAAACGGCCAAAAATTCAAAAAGAAAAGTTAGACTATTTAATTTTACCAATTCAATGGCCGAATTTCAAAGTTTTTTAACTTCGAAATTCGACCCTTGATAAATCTGCCCCATAGTATAACTAAAAGCACACTTGTCAAATCCATGTTTTAAACTAATGAGATCTTATAAGATCAACATTGTCTGGCTACCATCTCATTAATATGACATTTCTGTATGGTGGTTTCCTTGGGAGTGTTTCCACATTGAAGTAACATTTTCAGGTGCTTCTATATGTTATAGTTCAAAGCAACTGTAATTATCGTGTGTTGGTGAAATGTACACCATAATAACTTGTACTACATCTGAAAAAGCCAAAAAGTATCCAACAAGTCAAGGAAACTATCATGGTATGAAAAATATACGTAAAAGATACTCAATCTTCTTTTTATCATGCATGATGAGAATTATACAGCAACAGCACAAAAGGGATGATAAACGCGTATTAGGACTTGCTCAGGAATTCCCTTACTTTAATCAAAAATTTTCTGTTTAGATTTCCGCAACAGGAGCGGTTTGTCCATCATTCAGATGCCATAGAGGAGACATTTTAATTGTACACAGCATATTGTTTTCTGCTTTTGTCTTCACATCTATGCTCAATAACAAAGACAAAAGAAGAGAGTTTTATCAATAGCAAAAAACATGAATCAAAGAACATAAAACTAAAGGCTCACCATGTTTTAATACAGAGTTTTTAACCGGAATTTTAGCCTATTAGTGGGTGCCTATTAAATTGTATCCACAGCATTTTGCACATGACAGCATCAATATGGAAGCAAATTAGCATCTCCACCTGCAAATCATGCACACGTTGCATGCACACGTTCTGGATTTGTGTGTGGCATCAATAGTATCATTAGCTGTTGTTTATTGCAAACGTGTTTGTCTGCACCTAAATCTAACTGGACTAACACATTCCTTCTGGATTGAAAATAAGACAACTGTTTAACCCCATTGTGAGATTTTCTTCTGACTAGGGTTGCCACTTGTCCGGTTTTGACCCGGACAACTCAGTTTTTTGAACAGCTGCCCAGGCAAAAACTGCCTGCCGGTTTTCCAAATTAGGAAAACCAGGCAGGATTCCCTATAGTTGACGCAGCGATTGGCCAATCGACTCGTCATAGCACAGCTCCTGCCGTGACACAGCCCCGCCCCCAGCAGTGTCACAGCCCGCCCCCTGCCCGGATTCAACATCTGCCAAAAGGTGGCAACCCTACTTCTGACTTTGCAGCTTCCTCAGTAATTACATACACAAAGATAAAAATACACACAAATAAATATACATACATACACACATTTATAAATATTTAAATCCATACGCAAACTGTGGTTCTTAATTCCTACTGCCAGTTTAGCCGCAAACTGTGAGGTTATACTAGGAAACTGTAATGTGTCCATCCCTATATTTCAAGAAAGAACTTTACTGGTTTAAAGGAGAAGTCAAAATCACTTACCAGATGCCATGGCCTGGTGCTGGAAACCTCAGGCTGGGGCAGTTACTACTGATAGGAGCACCAGCCCAGAAGAATTAGGTAAGTGAATAAAATCACTGGGGAGTGCCTAGTTTTTGTCCCCTCCACCAGAGATTGTTGCCTTGACACTTTCTAGAGTTGCAAAATGTTCATTACAAGCCCTATTCATGGAGCTCCTGTTGAAGAGGGGTGTCATGTACAAACATTGGGGTTTTCTAGGTTCCAAATAAATCCAAACAGTACAAATCTCCCCTTTTTCGTGTTAAAGCCACCCATTCCATGCTCTTATTCCATTCCTCCTCTTTTACTTTTCTCTTCTGCTCTCCCTGATCTCCCACATTTTTGGGAAAATTACTTCCCAGCTTTCAAACAGGGAGCAGATTTGATTGGTTTCTTTGCTGACAGGGCCATTCCTATTCATATGCTGTCACTGATCAATTTAATTTATTGTGGCCTAGAACATGGATCAATTATTGGTTTCTTATGAAGCTTTAGAAAGCTTTGCCTTATGTGAAGTCCATTTCCCACAGACTCCATTGTAATCAAATAATTACAATTTTAATTCATCTTTATTGAAGGCAAAACAATGCCGTAGGGTTTATTTAATGTTTAAATTATTTTTTAGTATGGAGATTTAAATTATGGAAAGACTCCTTATATGGAAAGCACAGGTCCTTAGCATTCCGGATAACAGGTCCCATACATGCACAGCAATTTGCTGACAGGTGCAATAAACCAATATTGCTACGTTTCAGCCTTTTATTGAAAAATTATTTACAGGTCAACAGACAGGGTAACACCAAACAATCAATAAAAAAGAGACACGTATAAACAGATGTGCTTTGCTGAACCAAATTAGTAGTCAAAATCTAAATGATGGAATAAATATTAAGTCAGCAGGATGTATATAGCTAATATCATTGAGAAGCATTTCTTGCAAACATATGCAATATTTTTTGACCATTTTCCCCCCTGGCAGAATAGACTAATTAATGCTTCTGAAGACATACAGTAAAGGTGATTCTTCAGATTAGTCCCTGTAAAGGGAATATTTCTCTTTGCCCCTCTTGTATAATTGTTATTATTATTATTATTATCTCTGTCTTTTAAAATAAAGATCAGCACATTATTTGGTATCACAGCAAGTCAATATTTGTCAAGAATGGAAACAAAAATCAATACGAATCCACAATATCTCAATAGTTTGTGCATTTAGTGTCAAAAGCAATTCTTAGAAATCAACGGAACATCCTGCTGACTGGGACAGAATGATGTCTACAGAGACAACGTCTAGCAAAGAAACTGACAAACAAAATAACAAGACAATAAAGGCTTATCAAAAGATGAGGAATCATCTGCTTTATGGCAGACGTCTGGATCGGAGGAAAAGTACCTTTATAAAGTGCCTTGTACGTGAGTGAAGCAGCATTGTTTGGTTTCCTGTAAGGTATGTCCTTTCTTCTTGAAGGAACGTCCAGCCATTGCTCTTTAATCAGCTTAACGTTGATCCTACATCACTTAATATAAATATATTGATTTTGCATTTGGTTTCAAGAGTGAATAGAAGATTGAACGTGTCTTTTAGAGTTAATGATATGCTTTCATTGATGGACCCAAGCTTTAAAGTCATTTGAGGTAAAGTTTAACAACAAAAAAATCAAAAGAAAAAAAAGTAATGAAAAAATATAATACAATCTTTTTTTTATCAAAGATCATTTTATAGCATTCACAGATATGTATTTGTTTCCCAGTTCTGGAAGAACATAACATAAACATTTCATATTCATTTTGCATCAAGCTTTGAGGGTACATTATCCCTCATAGTCATGGCTTCCTAGTTAGGCTTTAGCTAAAAGAGGAAACCTTATGTCTAGGAAAGAAGGGATAAGAGAAATGGTTCCCTTAGGTGAGAAATGGCACTTCCAAAAAATTTTTTTAAATTTTCAAATATTTTGTTTCTCGCCTCTTACTCAATAATGTTTTACAACTTTTGTACCAAGCATTCTGCTATTCATCTCTAATCTGGAAGGCTTGTCTGCCTGTAGCAAATAAATAGGCTAGTGTCATTTTGGGCACAACTGAATATATTCTACATTGTGTAAGAGAAATGGCACAAGGGAGTGGAACAAATCGGAAGATGATTGCAGCGATCTAAGCTCCGCAGGTGCTACTGCTCCAAATGAAACTTAAAATGTAATTTTCATTAGTAATTTAAATTATGAGGTAAGTATAAGTTCTGAACAGTTTCTATGACCTTAAATACTTTTAAACCCAACATCAAAGAGTTTTCTGCCAGTCAAGCTCAGGTTTGCAGATATGAATATTGGTAATATATTATAAAAATATATATCCTTCTAGCTGATTTATGGGGTTGTTTCCAAAAAGTACAAAATCTAGACCAGTAAGATAGAAGAACTTTTATTAGAAAACCAGTAGTGACTCATCATCACTAGTGTAACTTTCTGAGAGCGGGTGAGGAACCTCCTCTGTCCCATTTTCCACTGAATGATAAATGCTACTATGTACACCTAAAGGCTCGTCCTGACAAGACATTGCACAGGAACATGGCTCCTTGTTAACCTGAATCTGGACATTCATTTTGCTGTCTACGTGATCCAAGTTTATTCTTTTTAAAGGCAAATTACTGGGCTTTTTTAAACCCTGTTGATGGCTGTGGATGTGATTAGCACCCTCTGTTGAAGTCCTTTGTGGCAGGGGAACCAAACCTTCTTCTTGGAAAGGTAATGATAAACAGTCTTCCAATGTAACTTCGATACTTTCAGTTATGGCTGAATTACAGTTGCTGTGACAAGGCTCCCTTGAGTCTGAATTTGGAGCCAACTGTTCTGCCTGAAAAGGCATGTGCAAGTCTCTGCAAGTGTTTTGTAAATCATTTAACGGAAGCTGCTCTATGGCTTCCAGCTCAAAATGTAAATCATTGGAAGAAAGATCAGGACTTGAGTCTTGATTGCTGGCGAATGTGTAAAATCTTTCAGGGGGAGTTGATGGACTTTGCCAGTTGTCTTCATTTATGCTGTTTTCTGTCTCGCTATATCGTGTTTGTGACAGAATGGATGTCAGAAGGGGAAACTGTCCCCGAGCGCGTGGGCGGTGAACCAGTCTGTTCCAAAGTCTTCCCAAACGCCTTCTAGAAGAAATCCTTCTGGAAGAATGACGTCTCATTTGCCGCCTCATAGCTGTTCGGATGTTCTGTAGCATGGAAACCTAGGGAGGTAAAGGCAAAATGAATTGCAATTCACTAAATCAATATGGTTTAAAAATAGCATGTCACTTACAATAAATCCAAACCGTGGGACGAAAGCTGTCTTTGCACTAAGAATAAATATAGCTCGTGATCAAATGATTGTTTTAAAAACAATGAATATTCCAAAGAATGAATGTGTTTCGTTACACTGTATATGTATAGAAAATATAGCGAAGAAAGCAAAGACTAGATATTAAACTTGAACTAGTTTTAGTAAATACGATGCCATACAAGCTGATGCAATTTATACACTGGAGCATATTTAAATGATTGGTTCAGCACGACAGTCAATGTAGTGAAGATCTGCACACATGAAATATGCAAAAAAGCCGTCACCTGGGGACACTGCCTGCATAAGTAAGGCAAGTAATGCTCTGCAGCCAATCACAACAGCAGCAATGAGCTGCTATGGAATAAGAATATTAGCAGTGTAAAACTGCCAGTACCATGAAAACAAAATAGAAAATAGAACACCAATGTAAATTGTAGTTCTCAAAAGAGCAGTCTATATTATTTTAGGGGGCTTACTTCCCCTTTAAATAGGTATCATGCCATCAGAGCATAATTTATTATATCAGTAGAACAATACTTATTTATACATTAAGGGGCCGATTCACTAACTTCAAGTGAAGGATTCGAAGTAAAAAAACTTCGAATTTGGAAGTATTTTTTCGGCTACTTCGGCCATCGAATGGGCTACTACGACCTTCGACTACGACTTTGAATAGAAGGATTCTAACTAAAAATCGTTTGACTATTCGATAGTCGAAGTACTGTCTCTTTAAGAAAAAACTTCGACCCCCCTAGTTCGCCATCTAAAAGCTACCGAACTCAATGTTAGCCTATGGGGAAGGTCCCCATAGGCTTGGCTAACTTTTTTTGATCGAAGGATATTCCTTCGATCGTTGGATTAAAATCCTTAGAATTGTTCGTTTCGAAGGATTTTATCGTTCGATCGAAGGAATAATCCTTCGATCGTACTATTTGGGCTAAAATCCTTCGACTTCGATATTCGATTTTAACCCTCGATATTCGACCCTTAGTGAATCGGCCCCTAAGTAAATCTTTCTTTTTGGCTTTTATCCAGAGACAGCAAAATCGGTATCTGATTTTAGGTAATCTTTTAAATTTTAAAAGAGTTTGTGTTTCTATGGCTGTTTATGGCTCATTCCTTAAAAAGGTAATTCACCTTTACAATAACCTTTCGTATGTTATAGAATATCTTATTCTTGGTAACTTCTCAGTTGGTCTCCATTTTTTCTTTTGTATAATTTTTAAATGATTTACTTTTTTTTTCTTCTGCTTCTTTCCAGCTGGGGGTCACTGACCACATCAGCCAAAAGAAGAAAGGGACAGATTTATTAAAAATCTACAGTTTTTGCAATTAGTACAAATCCATGGTAAAAAAAAAAGTGAACCCAAATATACTCAAGGATAATTTTTTAAAAATCTTGAATAGTGACGATTTATGAAGAAAATTTTATTAAAACATTTGAGTTTTTCAAAATGTTTCCACCTCTAAATAATTTATCGTGCTGCACACACTTTGCAAGTTGTACAGTACAGCCAATAAATGACATTGCCCTAATAACTTAGCTAGTTGCCAACGGGGGGAGGTGGGTGTGTGTGTGGTGAGTTCAATGACTTTGTATATCTGTATCTGGCAAATCGTGGCTTACCACAATAACTTTCAGCATCAACAATCTTAATATTGTGAGCGTGCCACAACCATCAGCTGTGCTATTTAACATTTCTCAATAGTAATGGGCGAATTTGTCCCGTTATATCCAATATTCCCGGAAATTCGTGAATACTGACGCCGGGTTCAATTCGCGGGCATCAAAATCCAACGCTGGCAACAATTCAGGCCCCAGCAACAATGCAGGCGCCGGCGATAATTCCAACGTGCATTAAAGTCAATGGCGTGCGTTTAATTGTAGGAATTGTGGCCGATGTTGGAATTATGGCCAGCGTCAAAAAATCTTTATTCTGCGTTTCACCGCCGCCGAAACGCAGAAATTCAACACAAATTCGCACCTGTCTAATAGATTCACCCATCACTACTTCTAAATAGTGTCTATATTGTATTGCAGTGTTTCTACGGCAGAGATTACCAGCCTACTATAACCTTTGAAAAAAAATATGCAAAAACAAAACCCCTTTTTGTGAAGATAAAAAAAGAAAATACAAAATATCAATATAACTTCATAAAAAGGCATTTTGAAGCTACTTATTAACAGAGGATCACATGCACAATGAGTGAAGAGATGTTTACTTGAGAGTCACTGAATACTGGAAAATCTTCAACAGGAGGAATAAGACCTTGTGCAATAAGCTGCCCATATGAAGGGGGAGCCTCGCGCCTCACAAACTCTGCCTCAAGGCGGGTCATCTGAGTTTCAAAAGCCCTGTAAGAAAGTTAAAAAAACAAAACAGGTGCAGAGCACAGTGTTACTTTATTCGTTAAACTGTGCAGCCAATTATTAAGCACTGGCACAATTTAGCTGCAGCTTCCAGCAATAATGTGTGAACTACAACAAACATTAATTTCCTAGGAAGCTTTGACATATTCAGCTTAAAGTTCACAATAAATGCCAGAAATATATTTAATGTTACAGGCAAGGGTTGGCTGGTCACTACATCTACAAGGCTTTGGAAACAAAGAAAGATTATGAACAAGCAAAATGTCATTTTAGCCATGGGAAAATAAAAACAGGTAATTCCTGGACAATAACAAAGGCAGAGTTTAAAGGAACAGTAACAAGTGTCTAAGGGGCCCATTTACTTAGCTCGAGTGAAGGAATAGAAGAAAAAAAACTTTGAATTTCAAATGTTTTTTTTGGCTACTTCGACCTTCAACTACGACTTTGAATCGAACGATTCGAACTAAAAATCGTTCGACTATTCGACCATTTGATAGTCTATGTACTGTCTCTTTAAAAATAACTTTGACCCCCTATTTCGCCACCTAAAACCTACCGAGGTGCCATGTTACCCTATGGGGAAGGTCCCCATAGGCTTTCTAACAATTTTTAGGTCAAAGAAAAATCGTTTGATCGATGGATTAAAATCCTTCGAATCGAACGATTTGAAGGATTTAATCATTTGATCGAAGATTTTTCGTTCGATCGAACTATTAGCGGTAAATCCTTCGACTTCGATATTCGAAGGATTTACATTCGGCAGTCGAATATCAAGGGTTAATTAACCCTCGATATTCGACCCTATGTAAATCTGCCGCTAAATTTCAAAAATATAATGTACTGTTGCCCTGTGCAGGTAAAACTGGTGTGTTTGCTTCAGAAACACAATTATGGTTTATATAAATAAGCTGCTGGGTAGCCATGGGCTAAAAGTAGAAAAGGACAGGATACACAGCAAATAGCGGATAATCTCTGTAGAATAGAATGGGATTTTTCAGAATGTATCTGTTATCTACTGTATATCCTGTGCTTGAATGGCTGCCCCCATGACAACACAGCAGCTTGTTTATATAAACCACAGTTGTTTTTCTGAAGCAAACACACCCTTTGTACCAGTGCAGGGCAACACTACATTATATTCTCATTCTTTTAAAACACTTCCATTTTTTGGTATTACTGTTCCTTAAAGTAAAGATTGAGAGAGGTGTGTAAACTTCCACTGGTGACATTAACATTAATATTTGCATTTTATCCAAAGACAGCAGCACCTCGTGATCAGTTAAAAAACATCACACTGGAAAATGATATATGTGTTACTATGTTACAAAACGGCTGCAGCAAAAGATACAGTAGACTAAATTGCACTGCATATAAAATGTAGAGAAATAAAAGTTGCAAACAC
Source organism: Xenopus petersii (assembly GCA_038501925.1). Classification (NCBI taxonomy): domain Eukaryota; kingdom Metazoa; phylum Chordata; class Amphibia; order Anura; family Pipidae; genus Xenopus; species Xenopus petersii. Next base: position 52,263,289 of record CM076679.1, read on the forward strand.
CTGTAACTGGCCATGTTATAAAATCCATGTTCTTGCATTTATAATGTGTATAGACACACCTTTGCTTAACATGAGGGCATTTTGGTGGCTAAGTTCAGCTTTCACTCTACTGCGCATGCGCATGCACCTGCCCAGACCGGAATGAAAAGACAGATAATGCCAAAGAACATTGCAGCAATGCAGATTGCAGATTGCACAGAGATACCCTAAGTCTGGTGCAGTTATTTGCAAAAAGTATCACAATCAATATCCTGGGGTATCAAGTAAGCAATTATAATGACTGGGGGCATCCTCAATGATTTTACCTTTAGTTCTTCTTTAAGTTCTATGATAAGGAGCTGTTTATTATAATCATTATCATTAATAACTACTCCTCAAACAGCGACTCAGCAGAATGAGAAAATTGGGCATAATGAAAGTGATTTATATATTTTAGTATTTTTAGTGCATAAAACCGATGACTATGTATCGGCAGATATGAAACACATCAAATTAAATGTTTTTAATAAGTTGAAAATAAAAGTTTACTTCTTTTAATTCTATGGGTGAATGGAGTGCTCGTCAAATACTTGCTGCATAAAACATCAAACCATATATCTTTCTTAATTAAAGCAATGTTAAATAATCCATAAGTGCACCCCCTTTGCACTTGCAAAGAGGGTGAGTGATAAAATAAAGGCATTACTGTGCTCTATAGCTTACTAACAAATATACATTAATACAGTATATAAGATAGCATTTGTAATCAAGACCTTCTTTATTGCTTCATCTACCAGTGATATTCTTAAAATAGGTTAAGCATGACCAGTTATTGTGCATGAGAAAAATATAAATGCATTTGTTCATATGAGTGGGAGCTGATAAGGGGGCAGTACATTTTTAAATGTTATGCTACTTGCATGTTTTTACTAGAATAGAAAAGCTTGGTTAGGTGTGTCTTATCGGCATCTCTGTGGCCATGAATTGCTCACCTGTACTCTCTGCTCCGTAGTGAATAAAGTTTGAATGCACAGCCAAGAGCGATTACAAGAAGTAGTCCACACACAAGGCTGCCAATAAGTGCTGCTGTAATGACCTTCCTGGGTACAATCACCAGGCAACTCTGTTCATCACTTCCATCCTGGCAATCTTCTTGGCCATCACAGCGCCAGGTCTCAAAGATACACAGGTTGGTCCCACAGTGAAAATTGCCAGGTTGACAAGTGAAGCAGTTCTTCTCATCTGAGCCATCAGGACAGTTCTTCTGATTGTTGCATCGATCAAGGGAAGAATAGCAGAGGCCGCTGCCTCCTTCACAAGGGTACTCATTCATTTGACAGGCTGGGCAGTTCACTTCATCTTTGCCATTAGGGCAATGCCACCAACCATCACAACGTTGGCTGTCAGAGAAGCACCCCTCATCACTGCCACAAGGATGCTCCCAAGGGAGGCAGTAACCTTTGACCTGATAAGTTGCATTAAAGCCATGGCCCATACTTTTTGATTGTGCATGGTATAATAAAGTGAGTTGCCCATTTGGAGATTCAGAAAGGACAGTGTGTTTATTGTTGTGATAGGAAAGAGTATGCAAGAGTCTTTCACTTCTCTCACCAATACCATCATACACTCGCACATAGTCATTGTAGCCCAGCTGCAAGCTTATTTGCAGAATAACATGTCGATTATCTTGAGTATCCACATACCACGTGCACTGCAGATCGGTTATGCTGTGATCAGCACGAAAGAAATCTGGAGATGCAAAGGAACCATAGAAATTGCTGAGTTTTCCACCACATTTTAGATCCGGGCAATTTTCTTCATCTGAACCGTTGCTGCAGTCTTTTACAGTATTGCATCGCAGTTCATTAGGCAAGCACTGCATAGAGTGAGCAGCACTGCACGGGAAAGTGCCAAGTGGGCATAGGCTGGAATGTGTTTCTGCAGAAGGGAATGTACAGTTTCTCTCATCGGTGTTATCCCCACATTCATCTAGGGAGTTACACTTCCAGCTGTTTGGAATACACTTGCCATTCCCGCATAAAAACTCTTCAGCAGGACAAGAAGTCAGACCCATTTTTCCTGTTGGGAAAAAAACACAATAAAAATATAATGAATGGAACAATTACTAAACCTGAATGTAGGCTGTGCCTATTAGCAATGGAAGTTTTCTAGATACAGTATAAGGACTGACTAAGGATAAAACAGTACAAAATACAGAATGTGTGTAGAGCAGGATATACTAAAATGATGAGGTTCCTCAAAAAGTATATGAGGGGCATATCCGGCCCTCTAGTCCTGCCTTAATAAAACCCTCTCCTATATTTTGGCAGTTGGGGGAGATATTGAGAAGGTGGCCATTATAAATAAATTGGACACTTCTTAAATGTAGATTCAGCTTATCCATGGAACTGAATTCAAATGCAAATAGTAATGGAAAATGCATTAAACTGATGTAAAGCACTCTGGGTATACACCAGAGAACCCTCTGGTTTCCAAATATGCTTTACAGTAAGTAGTAAGTGCGTGAAAGTTGGAGCTCTCATTTGCTGTAGCTTTTAGTCTGAGGCAATTTGATTAAGAGATTTATTTTTTATTTGTGCATTCGTCTTCATCGCCAGAATAAACCACTTTGAAAATAAATACATTATCTCAGCTGTGAAAGTGTGGCATAAAAATTTAATTACAGCAAAAGAATTTAATTGCATTCCACCTCAGCTCTTGTACTTTACCTCCCGTGCCCGATAAGGATGACGAAGCACGGTATTTTAGGTCTATATTTACAAAAAAAAATTTCAAGTACCAAAATGTAAGTCAAAACTAAATACCAGCCCTACGTGGCGTCTTCTCAGCCTAACACAATCAGCTGGCTAAAATGCAGCACAAATCTCCAATTGTGGAGGTGCTTTTAAGATTGCACTGAAGATTTCAGCTATATCCCATTTTTTTAAGCTGCTGCTCCTCATCCCTTCAAACACCCTTAATATAATACTACTAAAAAGCTGTAAAACATATTTGACATGCCTTTTATATATGAAAGACGAAATCCCTGAGACTGTCCTGAGCTTGATGCATCAGAGTGGAAGAATATCCAGACATGATCTCGTGAAGAGGTGAAGGCAGGGGGGATGGCAGAGCCACATACTTTGTACTCCTCCCTTCTTGACGAAGGCCCAATCAGCAGCCAGTCAACAGTGCACTTGTGAGATTCTTCAACATCAAAATTCTTAAAACTGTTGCGTTTGAGAGAGGATAAACACGAATAATGAAATAAATGAATAAACAATGGCAGTGTAGCACAAAGCAACTAAAAGGAATACATGATTGCATAATTCCTTATTCCTTTAAATAACAGAACTATGCATAATTATCCAACTGACAAGTTCCCAATAGTGTACCAACAAGCAAATATTTCATTTGTATTGTATGATGCTTGTGTTTTGTGAGTTTCATAAGAATTGAGTTGCGAATCTTCAATCAGTATTGTTCCCAAGCTACAGTATTTATGAAAGCCGTTCAAAATAAGAAGCCTTACTTCAGGTGAGGACATGAGCTGATTATGTTGGGTTTATGCAGAAGGCTGATCTTGGTTTAAATTGGTTCTACTGGCAAAATATTTGAATGTATGTTTGCCTTCTGGCATTTGTAATTATTTTGCAATAGACTGTACATCTTTTTTGATGTTATCCGTAGTTAACAATACTTGAAGGTCTCTGTACTTCTGGTCTGCATGCATCCCAGTCACCAGCTGTCCCAGGCGTGTTTTTCTCCAGCTTGCAATTTGGCACCTAATTCGACGCATGTGACTGCCTGTGTACCACAAAATGGTTTCAGGTTCAGGCAAAGAAGGGGTTGATTTTTGGTGTAGGGGCTCAGGATAGTGGTGGAATTTATTCACAATTCAATAAGATCTACGTCTGGTATTAGCCTTAAGGATTTATGATTCCTTTATAATATGCATTTTCTTCTTGAGACATCTGGGTTGCAATGCCCTGCTTGTAGCATTTATTATTTTTATCAAATGCACATAATAAGTGATACACTGTTTATCTGTTCATATTGCCGTTATGCAACAGAACTTTGCTTTGCAAAACATTTTTTTGCTTTTTCATATGACAGAAAATTATGCAATTTCTTACAAAGCACCATTTCAAGCACAACATGCAGAGAACATTACAGCGCTGTCTTCTCTGTTCTTTGGATGGTAAAAAGGAAAGCACATTGTACAGGTGTGGGACCTGTTATCCAAAATGCTCGGGACCTGGGTCCGTTATTTGCATCTTCAAACCTTTAGTCTACTAGAAAATTATTTAAACAGTAAATAAACCCAATAGGCTGGTTTTGCTTCCAATAAGGATTAGTTATATCTTTGTTTGGATCAAGTACAAGGTACTGTTTTATTATTACAGAGAAAAGGGGAAACCATTTTTAAAAATTTGGATTATTTGGATAAAATGAAGTCTATGGGAGACCTTCCCGTAATTCGGAGCTTTCTGAATAATGGGTTTCTGGATAACAGACCCCATACCTATATTATGCTAGACTTTCCTCTTCTTTGTATTTGCGTTACTAAATTTAGCAAGTAAATCTTGTGGGCTGAGCTGGAATTTATAATTAGATGTCTGTCTGTGAAGTAGTCTTTACTTTAGACCTGAAGAAATCCATTATTTAATAACAAGCCTGATAAAAATCAATTTGTTGTGCTCCAAAATGAAGGGTTTGTGTTTATAGGGGTCTATTACATAATCCTACCATGCTATTGGCTAAGCATAAATCCATTAGAAGCATATACAGTGCTGGAAACATAGAAACCCTGCCCGATTCACTTATCAGCATGCAGATCAATTGCCACCTATGCATTGTAAAATCATTGGTCTGCACTTATTCTAATATTCTCAGAGCTGTCACCAGATTTTCTGCTATGTCTTCCATTAATCGTATGCATTCCCCCAATGTATGACAATCTGTGACAATTTCTAATTATTTGCTGGTAAAAATCCGGTGTGTTCATGCGCATAACATTTCAGTGACATTAGTGGAGCAAAACGCACATACTCAGCACATGCGTGAGATATCATTTCCACTGTATTCTATATTTTATCTCCAAGATTACAGGAATTAGCTTAACACATAAAATATACAGTATATGTTTCAATTATTGCAAATAAATGAAGATCCTCTTCCTGCAGATCCATGAGAAAATGTGATTATTTTACCTAATTGTGATCACATCGCCATGATCTCCTTGGATGTACCAACTGCAATTCATTGTTGGGGGGTAGTTCATAGGCCAAGCTGGGCTGTAAATGACCCCTCTTCTTTCAGTATGCTGCTCCAGTTTGCCACTGCAGGCTGCTGCAATGTTAAGATTAATTAATTATTCCCTGACATGCATTAATGGAACAATTAGTCTAAAGTCTATAGCAAAGCAAAACAATTAATCTATAGTCTATAGCAAAGCAAAACGTAGGAGAGAATACATGTAAAATATTATACATTTGCAGTTTTTCCCTTTCAGTTCATTGCAAGAAATGCCAAATTCCCAAACATTTAGCCATTGTGAACTACAAGCCCTGGCACACAGCAGGATGCGGAGTTCAAGTTAAAGGTATACTGTCATGAGAGAAAATGTTTTTTCCCAAAGATTATCAGTTAATAGTGGTCCTAAAGCAGAATCCTGTACAGGTATGAGATCCATTATCTGGAAACCCATTATCCAGAAAGTTCCGAATTACGGAAGGGCTGTCTCCCATAGACTTCATTATATACAAATTCTAAAAAAGTATTTCCTTTTTCTATTTAATAATAAAACAGTACCTTGTACTTGATTCAAACTAAGATATAATGAATCCTTATTGGAAACAGAGCCAGTCTATTAAATGATTTTCTAGTAGACTTAAGGTATGAAGATCCAAATTACGGATTTGTTATCCAGAAAACCCCATGTCCCGAGCATTCTGGATAAAGGGTGCCATAACTGTACTGAGACTGGTGGGCCCTCAAGGTAATAATAGCTGAGTTAATGGACCTGAATGATGATGCTTGCTGTTTCTGTAAACACAGGATGATGAATAATGAACTGATATGGCTGCCTATACACAAATACTAAAACTTAAATTAGTTTACAAATCAAAATTTAAAATGGTAGAATGTTGTTTTTTGTTTTTGTTTTGCAAGAACACAAAATAGTATCTCAACCAGTGGCTTGTGAGCAACATGTTGCTCACCAAACCATTGAATGTTGGTCCCAGGGGACTCAAATTAGGTGCTTATTTTTGATTTCCTGGCTTGAAGGCAAGTTTTAGTTACATAAAAACCATGTGTACTGCCAAACAGAGCTCCTGTAGGCTACCAGTCCATATCGGGACTACCAAATAGCCAATCACAGCCCATATTTGGCACCTCCAGGAACTTTTTACATTCTTATATTGCTCTCCAACTTTTTACATGGGTAAAAAAGGTTGGGGATCCCTGAGTTAAGTAAATGGGGTGTGTGTTGAAAATACTTTTAAGACAACAAATCCCAAACATTTAACCAATGTAAACAACAAGCCAGCATTTTGAGCTCAAGTTAAAGGGGCTTATTCTTTAGTTAAAAGAAGCATTAAACCTATTTTGTATAAACTCTGAGAAATGATACAGAAGTGCAGACAGTATGGAGTTTCTCTTTATGGTGATAAACCAATGTTTTCATTCAGAAGATCCTAGAATCTGGGTGTCCATCTTATGAGAAAAAGAACCCCAGAACAGACCGCCAACCTTATTTGGTACTCCTGGGGCAGGCATATATATTAACTTATTGGCTAATTGCTGCAATAGCATAATCAAAGGAGAAAATGTAACCTTCCATCCAAAGGGTTCACAATGACAAGTTGTGAAAGCTTATGTAGGGAAAACAAAAAGGTCTGTGCGAACACACATAGGAGGACCTAAAAGGGCCATAGATAATTGTGATCTGGAAAAACGCATGATCTGCAAAAAATGCAAGCTGAGGGATATCTGGAAAAACACATGCTCTATAAAAAATGCATCCTGAGGGAGTACCAGCTTCCCATCATATACAGAAAAGACAGACAGATTTAGAATATAAAGTTCCAGAAATCTGTGGACATAGCAAACCACAAATACAGAGCTAGGATAACATTTAAATATTATCACTTATTTTTTTTTAATGTAGGACAGCACTACTGATTCTGCTATTGCTCAAACCACAAATGCTCCAATTATGATCCAGAGGAAGAGGAATATTCAGAGACTCCTGGACAAACCAATGATCAATTGCAATCACTTAGTTTTGACCTAGAAACCAGTTAGAATTAAAGATCAGGCAAGCTTACAAGGACACCAATGTACCTCTGTATAAAGGTGACAACATCAATGAAAAAAATCATCTGCTCGGACAACACATCTTCTGAAAATACCATTCTCTAAAGGTGGCCATACACAGGGATATCTGCTCGTTTGGCGATGTCACCAAAGAGCCGGTCTCTCCCCGATATGCCCACATTGAGGTGGGCGATATCGGGCTTATCTGATCGTGGGCCCTAGGGCCCAACGATCGGATCAGAATGGAGGCAATACAGCAGTCGGATTCATCAATGAACAGATACGGCCGCTATCTAACAGGATTTTTTTACCTTGCCAGATGGCCCCACACACGGGCCAATAAGCTGCCAACTTGGTCTATTGGCAGCTTTTATCGGCCCGTGTATGGGGACCTTTACATTCTAAAATTAATTGTGGAGATTCAGCAAATTGGTTGTATTTTCCAGTGATTAAGCCAAATTGCTAGAAGTAAGGTGATTTACTTGTGGTAATTCAAATTTTAGAGTAGGGGACGGTATTTTTGTGAGATTTGACCCCAGCAGTAGAGCAGATTTATTGTGGGTGACACACCTCTCTGTCTACCAGTAACTTTAATGTACCTTTACTATAAACCCTGTTCTCTTAAGGTCTACTGAAATCCAAGTGCAACCTGGAAGACATGGGTCTTCCACAGACATTATGAAGGATGCATAAAGACACTAACTATTATCAGTACTGGTAAGTAGAAAACAGGGCCGGAACTAGGGGTAGGTAGAAGAAGCACATGCCTAGGGAGCAACGATGTGGGTGCACTAGGCAGGTGCCTGTTCAAGGGCCTTCTGCCTACGCCTAGTTGGTATAGAAAATTTAAGCTATAAGGAAAGACAAATTGGGGTTGTTCACATTGGAGAAGAGGTGCTTAAGGGGTGATATGATAACTATGTATAAATATATAAGGGGATCATATAATAATCTCGCTACTGCTTTATTTACCAGTAGGTCCTTCCAGCTGACACAAGGTCACCCATTCCAATTAGAAGAAAGGAGGTTCCCTCTAAATATTCGGAAGGGTTTTTTTTACAGTGAGAGCTGTGAAGATGTGGGATTCTCTCCCTGAATCAGTCATACAGGCTGATACATTAGAAAGCTTTAAGAAGGGGTTGGATGGCTTTTTAGCAAGTGCAAGCTCATAGCACAAGTTGATCCAGGGACTAGTCCAATTGCCATCTTGGAGTCAGGAAGGATTCCCCCCCTCTGAGCTAAATTGGAATTGTTTTTTCTTTTTGCCTTCCTCTGGATCAACTAGCAGTTAGGCAGATTATATATAGATTAAAAAACTTGATGGGCATGCATGTGTCTTTTTTACTTACTATGAACTTACTACTTTTAACTTACTATGTATTGATTGCTGTAATCCAATGCTTATAAATAAAAGCATTACTGAACTCAGTAACCAGGCATAATGTACAAACCTAACCAATGAACAGTGCGTAACAAGGTATCTAACAAGATAAATTAAGAGCACAGAAATACTTGTAAGATACTTATTCACCATTGAAAATTCCCTCTTTCATTCATATGCATGTGTGCAAGTAGGCTATATGTGATGAATGCACTACTGTACATTAATTTTACTAATAAAACATTTACATGTAAGAACATACCTGCATGTGGAACAGCTGTTTCAATCCATCCACGTGTAAAAACATTCACTGCCAAAAAACAAAAGATACATTTATATATTTAATATTGTAGTCAGGCTAATAAAACACTTATTTAGCTTTACTTTCTCAATATATAAGCTAAATACATTTTATCAACCATTTCTTGCATTTTCCAATGCTTTGTTTTGCTGAAGTAAAATTGTCTCCACTGAATAAAATATATGTACAAGCCACACTAGAAACTAGGCAGTCATTTTACAAGTAAGAATGATAGTGTGTAGGCACCAAGTTGTACTATATAACCTTTCACTAACTATGTTAACTGTTATGTAAAGATGGAGTTTATAGAATATATACACACTCATTTGTGTAATTTAAAGGAGAAGGGAAGGCTAAAATTAAGTAAGCCTTGTCAGAAAGGTCTATATAAATACACCAGTAAACGCTCAAAGTAATGCTGCTCTGAGTCCTCTGTCAAAAGAAACACAGAATTTATTTTCTTATATTGTGCACACATGGGCTTCTGTATCAGACTTCCTGTTTCAGCATAAAAATCCAGGGCTAGGGCTTGAGCATGCTCAGTTTGCTCCCTCCTCCCTGCTGCACTCTGAGCCTAGAGCTATGAATCAGCAGGGAGAGACTCAGGCAGGAAGTGATGTCACACCAAGCTAATATAGAATCTGCTATCCTAGAGAAACAGAGAGAGCTTCTAGAGCTGTTTACTCAGGTATGGTAAAGCATTACTTTAGCTTGAACTATTGTGGTTAATCTATTGGCAATAAAATGCTTCAGTAGCTTTCCTTCTCATTTAAGAATGTACTAACGTGTACTGTGAAACTGGAGGACCTCAAGAACCACTTGACTTATCATTTGTTCATTTAAACTCACTTTCTGTATTTCTGTCTTGTCTATCTCTCATTGTAACTCTGTACAGTTTGGTAATTGCCAATTTTATAACTTTCTGCTGCACATCATCTACCAGAGTGTGGCAGTTGGTAAGATATGCCGATTGTGGAGGGCACAGCTATTTTTGAAGGTTTATTTTTAGGTTATTGAGCCACAGTCCAACAACACTTGGAAGGGAGTAAGCAATTTCCATATGCAAAATTTGCCATAAGCTCTCATGTTGATACTCGGCCTCAAATATACAAATCACATCTTATCTAGACTTCGTGAATTATAAGCTATAAAGTAAACTGTTCCTGCATTAAAGGAAATCAATGCAACTGGGAAATGTAAGTGCTTCCTTTCTTTCTTTAGTCTGCAGACATACCAGAGTGGTTAGTCATCTTAGATATCAATCTGCATAAATGGTTTTCATAATTAAATTAAAAAAGATCTGTGATAGAAAATTGGTTTTATTGTAATTCTGCATCATCAAACTTTTAAACATTACACCCTACAATCTCTAGAAATATGAAAGGATTAATAAAACCCTCATACATCATCTGGATAATCAATCAGAAACTAGGTAGGTATTATAATGTTATATAAGGCATGGGATCCATCAAAATTTCATCTGGAAACCCCTTATCCAGAAAGCTCTCCCATAGACTCCATTTTATCTAAATAGTCTTTTTTTAAAAAAAAAATGATTTCCTTTTTCTCTGTAATAATAAAACAATACCTTGTACTTGATCCAATCTAAAATATAATTAAACCATGGTGGAAGCAAACCCAGCCTTTTGGGTTTATTTAAAGTAGAACTAAACCCTAAAAATTAATGTTGCCATATTTTAAATACTGAACTTATTTACTTCCACCAGCCTAAAGCTTTAGCTTCTCAATAGCAACAATGATACAGGACTTCAAACTTGTCACAGGGGTTCACGATCTTGGAAAGACACTCACATGCTCAGTGGGCTCTGAGCAGCTATTGAGAAGCTAAGTTTAGGGATGGTTGCAAATTATGAAGCAGAAAATGAGGTTGGCCTGTAATATAAGCTGATGCTATAAGGCTGATTATTAAATTATGATGCTAGTTGCACTGGTTTCTGTGCAGACATGTAGTAATAATCTGTATTTATTGCTAATCAGCCTTATAATGTGTTATTTATATTCTATGTGTACTGTATATTTCGTGTCAGTCCCTAAGCTCAGTAAGTGGCAGCAGCACAGAGCATGAAAAGTAGATGGGGAGTACTTGGGCATCTTTGGAGATAGTGTACTGTGGCTTGAATTCAGTGTTTGGGGGTCGTCTGACAAACTGCCCCTAGACACCGAAAAAACATCTTGTTTCATCAGTTCACCAAAAGCTGTGCCATTTCTCTTTAGGCCAGTCAATGTGTTCTTTGGCAAATAATAACCTTTTCAGCACGTCTTTTTTTTTAAACAATGGGACTTTGCAGGGACTTATTGCCCATAGCTTGGCTTCACATAGGCGCCTTCTAATTGTTAGACCTTCTTTGAACTTCCTGAAGCTAATCATTGACTTTGTCATTTTGGCTATTCTTCTATCCATTCGAATGCTAGTTTTCCTTTTTATTTCACGTCTTTGAGATTTTGGTTGCCAATTTAAGCATTTGAGATAATTTTAGCTGAGCAGCCTATCATTTTCTGCACTTCTTTATATGTTTTCCCCTCTCCAATCAAAGTACGCTGTTCTCCTAAACAATGTCTGGAATGACCCATTTAACACAATGCCCAACATTTGCTGCCTGCCTGTCTTTCATCAAGGAGAACTAAAGCGTAACTAAAGAAGTAGGCTAGAAATGTTATACATGATGTTTTGGGGTTCTGTACCAGCCCAAGGCAACCACAGCCATTTAGCAGGGAAGATGTGTGTCTCCAAACATGCCCCAGTAGCTCCCCATCTTCTTTTCTGCGGATTCACTGCACATGCTCTGTGCTGCTGTCTCTTACTGAGCTCACAATATACAGTACACATAGCATAGAAATGTCACAATATAAGGCTGATTAGTAATTAATACAGATAATTACTACATGGCAGTACAGAAACCAGTGCAACTAACATCAGAATTTAATAATCAGCCTTGTAGCATCAGCTTATATTACAGGCCAACCTCATTTTCTGCGACAACCCTAAGCTTAGCTTCTCAACAGCTGCTCAGAGCCCACTGAGCATGTGAGTGTCGCAGACACTTTCCAAGATGGTGACCCCCCCCGTGACAAGTTTGAAGTCCTGGATCATTGTTGCTATCAAGAAGCTGAAACTTTAGGTTTGGTGCAGTAAGTTCATTATATAAAATATGGCATTTTTCACTTTTAGGGTTTAGTTCTCCTTTAATAAATATAATAAGGGCCGTAACTGACACCCGTTTTTTCACATAATGAATGACCTCACTAATTGAACTCCCCACTACTATTATTTGGAACAAACTATTATTATTTTGAACACTGCAATTGGAACAAGTCTCAATGATTCAATTACACAGGATCAGCAGCATGCATGCCATGACTGTTGGGTCTGATTTGCCATGTAGAAATGTAATTTCTACCAAAAACTGTGATTGATCAGGTAAGTGATATTGGATTGCTATTAATCTGAACACCACTGTACATCATAACTAAACAAAATATTCTGTTGCAAATCTAACATACTTAATCTGCCTACCATAAAAACACAGCTTTACCATGATAATTATGGTCATCCATCCATTCCAAGAATAAAACCAGATACCAGTTACAACATGAAATGTAGTATGCTGTGTCTAACATTCAAGCAGACATCATACAATATCGAACATAATGCTGCCTTTTAGCTTCATCTTTCCTCTTCCAACCATGTCCACTATATTCATTACCACTTAACGATTCCACTGCTGGGCTAGTCTTCTGCTATGTTGTGCCTCCCCCCCTTCCCCTTCCAAGCATAGAATACTATTACAAAATGTAAAATTCAAAACTCATCAAAAAAACTCCCATTACATATTGTTGGCTTGCATCTTCCAAAATCACTAGTAGTTTTAGCTTTGGAGCAAAGTGTGCTTTTTTAAAAACATTTTCCCTTTCAAACACATTTGAAGGTCGGTGGTTTACATACTACCTGGCCCACACAATCACCATCGTGTGGCCCACCAGATAGTCATCTTCTGCTGACTAAGGGACACCAAGACAAGAAGATGCCCATACAGGTTGATTTTTTTTATCACTCTTTCCCATATACTGTAAGTTGATTTTTTTTATTACTGTTTCCCAGATATACATGTTCTGCACCTTAGAAATAGTGCATTACTGAATATACAAACAGTTGTCATATATTTTACAAAGATTAAGAGGGGGCTAAAGCAGAGCTTCTTCTCTCACTGCTACTTATGTCAAATAGCGTTTACCTAAAACAATTCAATATGCAATTAATTCTGCAGTAGAAAAATGAGTAAGAGTTTTCAGACTTTAGGTAATACTATGACTTAAAAAAGAACTAAAGCTTAACAAAAAAGTTTGGTATCAATGCTGCACATTATGTTTTGGGGTTCTGTAACTGGTTAAGGGGACCACAGCCTCCAAAGATGCCCCAGTAGCACTCCACCTTCTTTTCAGCTGATATACAGTACATCCTCTGTGCTGCTGCCAGTTACCTGAATTTAGAGACTGACACACAATATACAGTACAAGGAGAATATAAATATCATGATACAAGGCTAAGGGGCAAATTCACTAACCTCTGAAATTTCACCAGCGCCAGCTTTGCTCACAGCGCCACACTTCGCTAATTCACTAAAATGCGAAGTTGTGTCCAGGGCGCCAAACGATGGCGAAGTTTTGCTAGTGTTGGCTAATTTGCATATGATGGGAAGTTAAATTTCAATGGACGTACATGTTGCAGCAAATACATTACACTACACAAGCCCAGGGAATCTTAAAAAAAGAAAATAGAGTTGTTATATTGCCCTACACATGAGCCCAGTATATAGTTTATGTGCCATATGTATGGCAATGTAAGGGGGAAGCCGGGTACCCTAAAAACAAATTTACGATCTTTTTCAGCCTATCACCCTGTAAAAAGTAAAAGACGCCCGAGTTTTACAATTATAACTAGCCCGCTTCTGCCGGACGCACTAATTTTTTATATACCTGTGCTCCATCATGCTCCGCCCTCTTCCATGACATCACAGTGGGGCAGGGTTGGTACGGGTATATAAATAGGAGTGCTTGGTGGTTTAGGGTTGGGTGTGGGTTCTCATAATGGATTAACATATCTCTTGTTCAAATAAGGCAACACTGTTCATAGTTATGATATCCACAATCACTACACAACAAATGTATGTATTATCTATTCTGAATGATTAAATTGAATCGCAATGATTTATGTCAGAGGATTATCTCAAAAAAAAAAGCTGATGAAAAAGGGAAGATTGTATCATACTTACCGTGATCTTCCTTTCCTGGACAACTCCATGTCATACTTACCGGGATAGCCCCGCCCCAGTGCTCCCATCAGAAGGACCCTCCCCAAAGCTTTAAAAGCCCAACCCCACCCCCCAGTCCGGTGTCTCGTAATAAGCTTCTAGAAACTACCGAAAAAGGGATGGGAAAACTTGACATGGAGTTGTCCAGGAAAGGAAGATCACGGTAAGTATGATACAATCTTCCCTTTTCCTGGACAACTCCATGTCATACTTACCAGGACTTAGCAAGCTAATATCCCAATGGGAGGGAATTTGTTCCACATAAGGAGGTGGCCGAGTATAATCTATACCAGATAAAAACTCAGAAGAATGAAACCCCCAAAGGTGGACCAAAATCACCTTGTGGAAACCTGTGAACTCTGTATTTTCAGAGGAAATGGACTGGAAGAGAATAAAAGGAGTACTCCTTAAAGGAACCCACACCAAAGTAATGATACCGAGTGTGAAACCAGCATGACAATTACATATAAAAAGAGAGAATTATCTTTAATTAAAGAGAAGCGGATAGGAACCCAGAGTAACACTTCTACATAGTCTTACTCCTACTACATACCAGCATGTTAATTCCAACTACATAACATCCACAAGAGCACTCTTGGAAATGGCTCAAAAGCATGGCACCTGCAAAAGAGGATTTAGTAGGGGGAAGGAAAAATACCATCATTAGTATGCTACATGACCCAGCTCTGTATGACACTACCGGTACATGCCATTACCTAGTGTAGTTCCACGTCTCTTTAATAAAGGAACCTTTATTTATTCTAGACCATGACCAATACAACTCTCAATGAGAGGTCCGTAGAATGACTTATGGAGAAGGAGTGCTGTCAATGTGGGAATACCTTACCTGCCCTGTGAGGTATCTAGAAGCATTCTGCAGTCTGTACAGATTGAAATTGTTTTAATCTTTAGCTCATGATCCAACACCAAACAAGACTGGATAGTATTAAAGATCAGCGTGCCCTGGAGTAGACCAGGTAAAAGAATGCCTGCAGATATGCATAACCTTGCTATGATACAGTCCTCGAGCCTTCACGGATGTGACCTGTACATAGCTGGAGTTATTGTACCCCATAGATTGGGCCTTTAAACAATCTGTATGGCATGCTCCCATGAGTTTACCATATAGGAACACCGGACTGGGGGGTGGGGTTGGGCTTTTAAAGCTTTGGGGAGGGTCCTTCTGATGGGAGCACTGGGGCGAGGCTATCCCGGTAAGTATGACATGGAGTTGTCCAGGAAAGGGGAAATACTACCCCAAGCAGTGAAATGCAACAGTAAGTGTAAGAAATTGCCATCTTGATTTTGTTATTTAATATGAAAGCTGTTGTTCAGGGAACTTACATGAAGCCCTGATTATCATAACAAAGGTTTTCCTGTGATTACTAAGGCCTATGTCTGCTGTGGGGACCATAAAACTGATTGTGTATGTGAGAAAACTTGCTCAACAGGATGTAGGCAAGTTGGGGGTTTATCACAGCATCTTGGCAGTTGGGAGGGTTTCTGTGGGGGCAGGTGAGAACCCAGGATAAAAGAACGCGGGACAAATGTGAAAGGGAGCTGGGCAGTAGAGAGGGGAGCTGGGCAGCTGAGAGGAGGCAGCTAGAGAGCTGGAGAAGCCAGAGGAGCCTGGGACAAGACAACATGTGAGGAATGAAGACCAGAGGGGAAGGCAGAGATGAAGCTGAACTCTATTCCCCTGCCTTTTTGGTAACAACTATGTAGACTTGTGTAATGTGTAACTGTAAATATTGTAATTATTGTTTCGTCTTAGTGTAATGATTTATGTAGAACAGTCAATTGATTTATTTTACAATACATCACTTTATTATACTCTCATTGGTGTGGATTCATTGTCTGCTTGCTCAAAAGAACCAGAAACCCTAGTAAGTGGGTTGAGGTATATTATTAATATTGATATAATATTATTAATTTATATTAATATTGATATATACTATATAGAAACTTATAAATGGCGATCCAGTGTAGGAGTTCAATGCATGGCATTTAATCCATATTTATGAGTGTGTAATATTGTGTAGTAAATTAATTGATTGTTTTGTGTTGTTTTAATTGTTGTTAAAATAATCATGGAGGTTTTAGCTAAAAAGATGGCCATGGTCAAATGCTCAGGACAGATTGTTAAATGTATGCAAGGATCTCCAGATCCATGGGCTAAGGCTCAAGATTATGTTGCCAGGGCAATTCATGGCAAATCTCTGTCTAAAGCAAAGGGTAAAGGTGCACTGGTTTATGCTGCCTGTTGGATAGCAGAACAGTATAAAATGTTATTTGTGCAAAAAGGGAATCTTGAAGAAAAGGTTCATTGTTTAAATGTGTTAGTAGATTCTCTAAAATTTTCTGTAGAAAAAGCTGCTGCTATTACAGTTAGCAACCAGCAAACAACTGCAGAATACAAGCAGGTTTGCATAGAGAATGAGCAGCTCAAACAAAGGCTGAGGGATGCAGAAAGTTTGGTTGTAACCTTCAGAAAAGCAAGGGCTGATCATTCAAATTGCAAATCTGAGCTTAACCAGTTAAATGCTCAGTTAGGAGCAAGAGATTGTGTAGTTTCTGCAGTTAAAGTAGAGAACACTGCTAAAAATGATAGAAATGTAATTGATGTGAAATGCATAAAAGACAGCAATATGAATTGTGAATTAGCAGTCAAAAGTAAAATGCTAAATGTGGATTGTTGTAGACAGGCCAAGCCTCCTATAGTGACATTGACATGTACAGAAAATATTACTGCAGTACAAAAGCAGGACGTTCCTAAAGTACAGGTTTACAAACCCGTTCAACCCAGGAAGCAGCCTGGCAGTGAAAGGGTGTTTGCCATAAAGGCTACTACCCCTGAGAAACAAAGTGTGTACAGTACAGATAAAAAGTGTACACAAAAGAAAGTGTTTAGATGCTATGCGTGTTCCAAAGTTGGGCACATAGCAAGAAATTGTACCATGAATTTTAACAACACGTACAATCATAAAAATATGTACAATAGAAATGAAAGCTGGAAGTCCTCTAGGTGGGGATTCCAAAATAAAAGCAAGAGTTGGAATACATGGATTCCCTTCCATGTTCTTAAAACTCAAAATGAAAGGCTGAGTGAAGAGAACTCAAGTCTGAAAAATGTATGGGGAAAATTTAACAATGAATTGAAGAGTCTCAAGATAGAGATTGCTAAAATGAAAAGAACAAAAGATGATGTAAATCGGTGCTAATATCTTCGATAAGTTTGTTTTCCAGGTAACAGGATGGCAGATCACAAAAAGAAGAATTTCCCTCCCCCTTTTATCCCCTGAAAAAAAAAAGAGTTATAGAGGACCTTATCTATTTGTTTTTTTTTTACTTTTTGTACTTAAGGAAAAGCCTCTAAATTGATATGGTACAGTCAGGTTTAACAAATTCTAAAATATTTTTGTTTTTAATAGTTAGAATTGCCTGCACTGTGGATTTTTGAAAATGGTTGCTGCTTTAGTCTACAGAAGAGTAAATAGCACTGAGGCATATTTTGAATTTTTATTTTTGGTGTATTTTTGCCTGAGTGACATTTTTGTTTTACTCTTGTTTCAGCAGCAACAGCTTATGAACATTTTTTTTTACATAGACTGCATGCTGCTTGATAACATCAATATGTGTTTCCCATTCAAAGCAGTATTCACTCTATATTTTTTTTTTTTCTCTTTTGACTTTTTTTTCCAAAGTGTGTCTGTTATTGTTTGTTTCTGCATTGTGTAAAATTTACAGTTGTCAAGGTGGGGTGACAACACTCCAATATACAGTCTACATGTTAAAAGTTACCAGAGCCTTCAGCAAATGCAAATGTACAAGTGTCTTACATTGATATGCATGGGGTTATTTACATAACAGATCTGCGAGAGACAGCAGTTTACTTCTTGTGTTGTTCTTTGGTTGTTAAATAACTCTTGTGTGGGGTCTGTCCCAAATGATCTCTCTTCTGATAGTAATGCTAATTTCTGTTTTGTTGGGTTGTGATAATCAGGCATGAAACTGATATGGAAATACTGAGACAAAGGCGAGAAACATCTCACTAGTGATTTGGCCAAGATAATGCTGCACACTTTAGTGTAGTGTATCTTCTGAATTTCCTGAGGCCAGTATTGGTATTACATACATACCTATCGCTGAATTGAGGTGCTCTTTCCAGCTATGCTGATTAATAAAATGTGCCACAGACATTTACACCCTACCCTAAAATAATAAAATGTTTTCCCTGTGTGGTCTCTTTTATATGAAAACTGTGGTAAGCACAAATGTGTTGGGTGTTGCAAACACCAAAGTGCAAAGACCATGGTTTGTTAAAAGTAGAGGCCTAAGATGGGATCCAGCCCAAACCTGGGTGGAGCAGGGTCAGGTGGTAAGTGGGGCACAGACAAAGCAGCGCAATAAGCTGGATACTAAACCTCTAAAAGTTGGGGTGTGGGCTCATAACTGGCTGAAGGGTTATAGATTATGAATATGAACAACTGTGAGTGTTTATGTAATTAGGTTTTAAAATTCAACTCACAGTACCCCAAATTTAAAATATTTGTGAGTGTTACATCATTTAGGTCTCAATAATCCTATCACTTTCAGTTCCAATACATACAGTAACAGTGTATTAATGGGTGTACCTGCATTGGCAATGTTATGGTCTTTGTATATTTAGAGGGCTCTCTACTTGTGAAGTCCTTCGCCCTCTAGGTGGGGATTGTAAGAAATTGCCATCTTGATTTTGTTATTTAATATGAAAGCTGTTGTTCAGGGAACTTACATGAAGCCCTGATTATCATAACAAAGGTTTTCCTGTGATTACTAAGGCCTATGTCTGCTGTGGGGACCATAAAACTGATTGTGTATGTGAGAAAACTTGCTCAACAGGATGTAGGCAAGTTGGGGGTTTATCACAGCATCTTGGCAGTTGGGAGGGTTTCTGTGGGGGCAGGTGAGAACCCAGGATAAAAGAACGCGGGACAAATGTGAAAGGGAGCTGGGCAGTAGAGAGGGGAGCTGGGCAGCTGAGAGGAGGCAGCTAGAGAGCTGGAGAAGCCAGAGGAGCCTGGGACAAGACAACATGTGAGGAATGAAGACCAGAGGGGAAGGCAGAGATGAAGCTGAACTCTATTCCCCTGCCTTTTTGGTAACAACTATGTAGACTTGTGTAATGTGTAACTGTAAATATTGTAATTATTGTTTCGTCTTAGTGTAATGATTTATGTAGAACAGTCAATTGATTTATTTTACAATACATCACTTTATTATACTCTCATTGGTGTGGATTCATTGTCTGCTTGCTCAAAAGAACCAGAAACCCTAGTAAGTGGGTTGAGGTATATTATTAATATTGATATAATATTATTAATTTATATTAATATTGATATATACTATATAGAAACTTATATAAGGAAATACCTGTGATTGAATGGTGGTCCTTACTGCTGTAAATACATTGATTTTTCTTGACAACCTGCATAACAACAACTTGTATAGGCTGCTAATATAATGGCAGTCCTCACCATTTATATATATATGATATGCTTTAGTACGGGAAGTATACTTGTCAGTTGGAGTACAGGAGGAATATACTTTGTATACCTAAAATGTTGGACTACATAGGGGTGATATATATTTGGTGTTAAAAATTTGTGCAATTTATTTATATCAGTGCGTAAACAAATACCACTCAATTTTAATTGGCTACAAATAGTATACCCTAATGGTAACAATTTTGTCACGAAAAGGTAACACAATATAGAAAATAGGGATGCACCGAAACCAATATTTTGGATTCGGCCGAACCCCCGAATCCTTTGCGAAAGATTTGGCCGAATACCGAACCAAATCCAAATCCTAATTTGCATATGCAAATTAGGGTTGAGAGGGGGAAAACATTTTATACTTCCTTGTTTTGTGACAAAAAGTTACACAATCTCCCTTCCCGCCCCTAATTTGCATATGCAAATTAGGATTCGGATTTGGTTCGGCAAGGCAGAAGGATTCTGCCGAATCCGAATTCTGCTGAAAAAGGCCGAATCCCGAACCGAATCCTGGATTCGGTGCATCCCTAATAGAAAAGATGGTAAATTTATTACAATAGCTTGTATTGGTACTAAACATAAACCAAAAATGGACAAAAAGTATACCTTAAAAATAAGGAAATAAAGTAGGTTACCAAGCAGATATACAGCAGGGGGAAAGGGGTGACAAGACTTTTTGTTTTTTCCTAAATTCCACATTTCACTTGATAGACCCATACTTTATTAATATTAATAAAATATATCTTTATTTTGGGTTGTTTCCTAGATTTCCTTAACATAGTAGTTTGGAGCACTCAACAGAATAATTATCTGGCTGGATTGTTTTTTTAACAGAGGCAACGCATTGCAAGATCTTCAGACAAGTAAAAAGCTGTCTCAATATTGGACTGGATTCAGTTGCCAAGAATTAATGGCATTGCCAAAATCCTCCAGGATTTTCAGATGCAAAATAAGGAGTAATGATAATAGTTTGCTTGAACACACCTGTGGAAGAGCATGCAGCTGCAAAGAAATAGGGGAGGAAGTTGTTTTTCAGTTTGCACGCAGATACAGTAAAAAGAATATAAAGTAACCTCACAAATGAGTCGAGGAGCAAATGTGATAACTCAGCTGCAAAGTCATTTAGAAAGTGACACAAAACATGAAATTAGGGATGCACTGAATCCACTATTTTGGATTCGGCCAAACCCCCTCGGTTGTATACTGAACCAAATCCAAATCCTTATTTATCCTTCATACCAAGGGCTAACACAAAAGGCATTTCTCTAGTCAATAACATAGGGGCCGATTCACTCAGCTCGAGTGAAGGGTTCGAATGAAAAATACTTCGAATTTCGAAGTATTTTTTGGGTACTTCGACCATCGAATGGGCTACTTCGACCTTCGACTACGACCTTCGACTTCGATTCGAACGATTCGAACTAAAAATCGTTCGACTATTCGACCATTCGATAGTCGAAGTACTTGCCCTTTAAAAAAAACTTCGACCCCCTACTTCGGCAGATAAAACCTACCGAAGTCAATGTTAGCCTATGGGGAAGGTCCCCATAGGCTTGCTAACCTTTTTTTGATCGAAGGATTTTCCTTCGATCGTTTGGTTAAAATCCTTCGAATCGTTCGATTCGAAGGATTTAATCGTTCGATCGAACGAAAAATCCTTCGATCGTACGATCGCAGGATTTGCGCTAAATCCTTCGACTTCGATATTCGAAGTCGAAGGATTTCAATTCGAGGGTCGAATTTCGAAGTATTTTTAACTTCGAAATTCGACCCTAAGTGAATCTGCCCCATAGTGTTGGCTCACAGCTGAGCCCAGGGAAGTGGATTTAGTGGGTTACCACAGAATGCCTAACAATTACAAGGCTATATAGCATACATAGCATAAGGCCAAAGGAAGCAGTTTTCATGGCTTCTGGTAATCCCCAACTTCATGTACTACCCTAATATCCCATTCAAATTAAGTACAGAATGACATATAAATCGACAGAAGTGGCAACAGCACCCCAGCATGGCAGGGAATGCATATCCCTGCATCAGAAATGTATTTAAAGGAGAACTAAACCCACTTTCTAATAAAAACCCTACCCTCCATAGTCCTCGCTCCCATCTCCCCTGCACAGGTGTTCACACAAGTAAATGCCCCAAAGCTGGTAATTACCCCTCATAGAAGAGTCAGCGCAGTGGAGCTCACAGGCGACATCTTGCGGCACTTCGGGAATCTTTGGGTCCCTTCAGCAATTTCGGTGGCTTTTGCCGCATGCACAGTTGTTGGGGACCGGAATATAGCTACAACTGCGCATGTGCTGATATGCCACTTACATTCTGAAGTTTCCTGAAGCGCTGAAGATGGCCCCGTGAGCTCCGCTTCGCTGACTCTGCAATGAGGGGTAATTAGCAGCTGTGGGGCATTTACTTATGTGAACATCTGTGCCAGGGGGGGCAAGGAGGGGGGACTATGGAGGGTAGGGGTTTTTTTTGTAAAGGTGGTTTAGTTCTCCTTTAAGTAGTCCTTTAAATAACAGCACTCAATATCAAGTCCCACCACACTCTACAAAGGTGGGTCTTTCTAATGGACTCCTTCCAAAATTAGAAACCCATCAACTAAAACATGATTAATTGCATCTTCAAGAACATCCTTAAAAGAAAAGTTTTACTTAAGAATTAAAAATGAAATATTATACAAACACAAATAGCACCCACTGCAGAGATATAAACAGATGAGAGCAAATGCTGCGGCTTCTATAATCCACAATCCCCCTGCCCTAAGACCTACTGCACCCATGTGTGCTTTCCCATCTACATTAACGGGAAAGGCTCTTTCTATGGCAGACATTGTCCCTGTCATGCAGGGATCACTCAGGGATGCTTACTTCTGCAGTCTTGAGCTATATCCATATCAACGCCAGACTCTGAGTACAGATTTTGGCTAAGCAATGTAGAGAAATATGACAAAAGGTAACAAACAACCACTTAGCTCATTAAGTCTGCCCTTTCACCAGTCTGTCTACTACGAATTTATATTAAAGGGGTTGTTTACCTTTGAGCTAACTTTTAATATGTTGTAGAGAATGATATTCTGAGACAATTTGCAATTGGTTGCAGAGCCAGGCCAGCCATGCGCCCTAGGCAACCTGTCTGGCCCCGGCGCTGGCTGAGCACACACAGGTGAAATGGAGCACTCTTGTGCGCGCAATTTGGAAAAACGGAGCACACAAAAGATGAAGAAAATACCAGTGGCAGTCGGGAAGAGAGGGGACCAGGCATGGGATAGGTGATAGAGAGGTACATGCCTGGTGCCCCCCCAGCTTTGCGCCCTAGGCACGTGCCTGCTCTGCCTACCCCTAGTTCCGACCCTGATTGGTTGTCATTTTTTATTGTTTAAGGTTTTTGAGTTATTTATCTTTTTATTCAGCAGCTTTTCAATCTGTATTTTAAGCAATCTGATAACTAGGGTCCAAATTACCCTAACAACCATTCATTGATTTGAATAAGACTAGAATATATATAGGAGAGGACCTTACTAGAAAGATGAGAAATAAAAAGTAGCAATATCAATACATTTGTAGCCTTACAGAGCATTTGCTTTTTAGATGGGGTCAGTGACACCCATTTGAAAGCTGGAAAGAGTCAGAAGAAAAAGGTAAATAATTATAGAACTATAGAAAATAAATAATGAAGCTCAATTGACAAGTTTCTTAGAATTTGCCATTCTATAACCTACTAAAAGTTAACTGAAAGGTTTACCATCCAAGATTTTTCATTCCTGTAGCACTTTGCTTATATTAAGCATTCTTTAATTCATTCCCTGTACCACATGCATCAACCAACCTTTCAATAAATACATCATTTTCTAGCTAATATATGTGAAAAGGCATGCAAGAATTGTGGCAAATGGAGTATTAGCTGTAGAAGAGGAGGAATCTGTTACAAAGTTGAAACCGAGAGTGCATAAAGGGACAAATACTGCTTTCAACAGTAATTACAAGTCAGACATTTTAAACACTGTATATTGGAAACTTGGTCAGAATTACATTGTTTCATTGGGGAAAAAAACATATTTCCAGGTTTACCTCTCCTTTAAGGAAAGGCCCAATCAAAAGAAAATCTTTGTCTGTTACTTAGGTGTAAGCCAAAGAGAAATCCACTTGACTCATGTGACTAATGGCTGCATATTTTTGCTGAATTTATTTATGAGAACTGCTTTCTAATTTTCAATTTAAAATTTGTATTCAGTTTGGTATTAGTTATTTTTTTAATTCAATATGGCTTAATCCAAACCAGATTGATTAAGACAGCAGAAACTGATCCAGGGGTGAAGAGATCCCATGAGGACTACCCAAACAATGCATGATTAAGATGTTTTGATAGTCTATGGTCACAAGCTAGGTTATATATTTGAAGTCCTAGAGCCAGCAAGTCTCGTGGAGGTCTGGTTTTTGCCCTCAGGTCTCATACTCTATGTAACTAGCATCTAGCCTTGTCCTTAAAATGCCTCCCAGAGACCAGCATGAGCAGACCTGTTACATCTGTCTAAGTACTTATACATTCACCAATGCTACTTTGTGCATATTCCGAAAACACACACTGTTGCCGAGTCCCAGGGGAAGGCTGAAACTCAGTGTTCTAGCTTGTGATTACACAGTGCTCTGATGTCCATATGGCAATTTATGGGAGTCACACTATGAATAAACAGACAGATTTTTTTCCTGTAAAAACCTTAAAAGTATAATCCTAATGTGAAGATTATACTCCTATGTTAATGCTAAAAATGGCCAGTACATACACTAGATTAGAGATCCCAAGAGGGCAAAAATTATTAAATAAATATTATTGATATTCACTATATATGTGTGTATATATATATATATATATATATATATATATATATATATATATATATATACACACACACACACACACACACACACGGGTATGAGATCTGTTATCCGGAAACCCGTTATACAGAAAGTTCTGAATTAGGCCGGCTCCCATAGACTTCATTATAATCAAATAATACAAATGTTTAAAAATGATTTCCTTTTTTCTGTGTAATAATAAAACAGTAGCTTGTACTTGATCCAAAGATATAATTAATCTTTATCGGAAGCAAAACCAGCCTATTGGGTTTATTTAATGGTTACATGATTTTCTAGACTTAAGGTATGAAAATGCAAATTACAGAAAGACCCGTTATCCAGAAATCCCCAGGTCCCCTGCATTCTGGATAATATTTATACAGTTTATACATAAAAAATTTAACAACCCTATGAATTATATAACAGATATGTCAACCACCCTTACTGAACAACTCATTTATCCAGCTAGGGGGCCCTTGGGGGGGGGTCTACTTTGAACCCTAGTGTCTCATGCTGTAGATAGCAAGCACTGCACTGGAATACATAATTCATCAGTAATTAAAGAGGTAGTTCACCTTTAAGTTAACTTTTGGTATGGTATAGAATGGCTAATTCTATACTACTTTTCAGCTGGCCTTGATTTTTTCTTTTATATACAGTAGCTTGTTCTAGGTAAAGTTTTTTGCACCGTGTTAGCCCGTTGAGAAAGTTATAGGGAAGAGCTTTTGATATGAAACATAACAAAAGTGGTGTAAAGGTGATACCTTTATTGGCTAACTAAGATAATAATCATAGCAAGCTTTCAGAACATTGCAGTTCCTTCTTCAAAGCTGATTACAATGAAGCTCTGTTGGCACTGACATATATACAGCATTTTGTTTACTCATATTCCAGTCTCTTATTCAAATCAATGCATGGTTGCTAGGGTAATTTGGACCCCAGCAACCATATTGCTGAAATTGCAAACTGAAGATCTGCTGAATAAAAGGCTAAATAACTCAAAATCCACAAGTAATAAAAAATGAAAATCAAATGCAAATTTTCTCAGAATATCACACTAAACATTAACTCAAAGGTGAACAACCCCTTTGTAAAACAGTGATGGAATTCCATCTTTCTGCACAGCTTTACAAATGTATTGCAGAATGCCTACTGAATTCTCAGCAATCTCAGCCTTTTTGCACTCGATTTCACTGTATAAATCCCACTACAAAGGGGATAAAATATACCTGCAATGCTAACTGGCCAGATCCTACAGCTCTAGCAATGAGCATCAATACATCCAAACAGATTTCTCCGAAATCCTGTAATGTTTTGAGGGATTGAGGAGCAGATATAGGTCTAAAATAATACTGCAGATGAAATATACGTTATTTAAATGCCGGTCATAGTAGGTACTGTACAATCCTCAACAGTAACACATTTGAACAATTGCAGATTGTAGAGGAGGTTTCCATTCACATTCAATAGCGAATAAAGCAAGGTATTAGTATAAGCAAGAGTGCACATATGCTAACCACCAGCCTAAGTAATACTCTGACATATGTAGTCAGCTTGTCGACCCCAAGGGGCAATGCCAGTATGGAACAAAAGACAGTTGTAAGCTAGAAGTGTTGCCAGAAACCCTAAGGTTGGCTATAATAGAGTCCAGCTCTGTGAAATATTAAACAGAGCGTTAACGATTCATGAACTGAGTATTAAAAAGCTGTTTGTTGTGGTTAAACATACAGGGCATGAATACATTATACAACTAGGCACTGTAATATTTAAAGAGTTAATAAAAATGTACACTAATGTAAGGGTTGTACCATAATCTGATACAGTATTGGACTGGGATGCCAGGGGCCCACCAGAAACCTGAGACCATGAATTCACTTTCCAAAGTATTATTTTTCCTCTCCTCCCTCAACCTCTTTATTCTCCTACTCTTTAATATCTACTTACTATACTCTTCCACATTGTCGGACTGGCCCACCTGGATAGCAGGAAAACTCCCGGTGGGCCCAGGTGTTCGTGGGTCCTCTTGTTTCAAAACATTTGGCCTATTTCATGGTCATTCCCTATTTCTTTATGGGGAAAAATGCTTAATAATGGGAGATTATAGGTGGGCTCATGGTTTTATGTTTTCTGGTGGGCCCAAGGTCTAAGGGTTTCTGGTGGGCCCCTGGCATACCAGTCCGACACTGCTCTTCCATTGTTACACATTTTCCCCAAAAAGAAATAGGGAATGACCATGAAATAGGCTAAATGTTTAGAAGCCAGGGCCGGGCCAGCCCCAACAGGCGCCCTAGGCAACATTTCCGGGCTGGCGCTGACTGAGCGCGAGCATGCACGAACCTGTACTTTTGTGCATATGCGCAAATTGACGCTTGCGTGCATCACCATGTGCGCATGCGCGGAAGCGCAAATTGCCCTGCACGCATGCGCTGAAGCGGGAATTGCCGTGCGCACATGCGCAAATACAAGGGCCCTGTTAGAAGCAAGAGGCCCGCTTACACCTGGGCCCACCAGGAGTTTTGCTGGTATCCTGGTGGACCAGTCTGACACTGAGATACATTGCATGCTGAATGTATGTATACACTGTTACTACAATAATACAATCAGGGTCTCCAGTCACTGCCGTTATTAGAATGTAAACATACTAAAATTAGCATTTGAACTCATAGATAATTCATGCTGACTGTGTGGTTATAGATTTTTTTTTTTTTTTTTTAAATATCATCTTATTTGAATGTACTGTATGTTTTAACAAATGCCACTCTTATCTGAATGTATGTTTAGACAGTTACATCATTTTCCTCAGTGGAGCCACTATAAGTGGAAAAAGTGACAATAAAATGAGAATATACATACACCCCGCTGCATTGTGCTCGGTGCTGCTGTGCAAGACTGACAACTCCAATTATAAGGGGACTAGCGAAATGCTTAGACTTCTTGTCATTGGAGCAATACAAACAGAAATGCTCATGTTTCTCGCCTGTTACACATTTGCACCTGCGATGTTCTCTTGTCGCAATTGCATCTGCTTGACTGCATTCCCTGCTGCAATGAACCCACATGCACACGTTTATTGATGTATAGCCGGCTAGAGGAAAGGGGAATAGGGATTAGATTGTCACCCATATGAGCACAAGTGCAGGAGAGCATGCAGCACAGGGGGAGCAGCCCGATACCCACAGGAGCAGATGAGATCATAGTATTAACCCATTTCACTGCCAGAGCTTCATTTGCACAGGGCTGGAGATCATCCTTTTAATCAAAGCCAATAGTGGCAAAACACAGGCTGGAGATGGCCACCTCCATTAACTCGCAGCACTGGGGGTTAACCCTTTAAATGCCGCCTCCCATTGGCACTGGATCACTGCTGTAGTAGACTGTAGACTAGATGGCAGCGGTGCAAGCACTGATACAAAAGATCAGTAGTAGTGACCGGCAGTGCAGAAATAAGCATTTGCATGGCGGGTACAATAGCATGAAACGTCCCCAGTACTCACCAAGGTAAATGACAGAGATGTGATGGATGAGCTCCAGCCTGCTAGTCCCGGCCATGGTGACGGACAGGGGGCCAGGAGTCCTTTGTCAGCCGACCAGGGGGCTACAGGAGGGGAGAGGATCCACATCAGCTGTGCACTTGTCAGCTCCCCACAACACATGCATTAGCTGTCTCTCCTCTGTCGGCTGCTGCTGCTGCTGCTGAAGGGGAGGTGGAGGCGGGGAAGCATCTCTGGCTGCAGCTGATAATGTGGAGCACTTCCGCACCCCCCTCTGCCACACTTGCACCTTCTGCTGTGCTGCTGGGGAATGCAAGACAAAGAGAAAGCGACACCTCCAGGAGATAGAGGCACCTCTTGTTTCCTCACAAACCTCCCTCCACTCCGCCGCGGCAACCGACTGTTCAGCCGCTCGGCAATTTCCAAAGCTGCTGCTGGGTTCTGTAGTTCATCATAATAATCCGGAGAGCCTCGCTTTCATACCTTCCCATGAGTCCACATTGGCTTCACTGCCAGCGTGCCCATTGGGTCTCATTTTTCACTACGCTAATGAAGTGTATGAGGAACATGCAAATAAAATCATTTCATAGTCTTGTTGGCCAACAATATGATATGGATGTGACTGTAACACATTAATCAGTGTGCCTGTACATTATCATTCATAATACATTCATCAATATACCTTGAATCAATGTCGGACTGGGATGCCAGGGGCCCACCAGAAACCCTTACGCCATGGGCCCACTTTACAAACTATTATTCCTCCTCTCCTCATTCAAACTAGTCTTTTATCTCTACATACTATACTCTATTCTTCCATTATTAAGCCCCACAAAGAAATAGGGAATGACCATGAAATAGGCCAAATAGTTAGAAGCTAAAGTTGCCACCTGGCCCGTAGTTTACCAGACTGGCCGGTAAAAATGATGCTTGAGCCCAATGTTACTAATAGGAAAAAAAGATAAATATATAGGAAGGCCGGTATTTTTTTCCAGAAAATGTGGTCACCCTATTAGAAGCAAAAAAGCCCACTGACACCTGGGCCCATCGGGAGTTTTCCTGGTAACCTGGGGGGCCAGTCGGACACTGCCTAGAATTGTATTAGTGGGCTCGTATTTAGTGTTGCTAAAAATACACTGCTGACCAAAGATGAGCCTCCATATACAGTGGGGTGTTTGTGCTCCTGTAGGTGGTAGTAAATGACTCCTAATTCCAACCCAAATCTTGGCTGCATATTTTAGTAGCAGAGGTAGGCCCAGGCACAAAAACATTCTAGCTTTAGTTGCCCTTATGGCATTTGGCCCTATAGTGTTTTTGGGCTGTACCTACACCTGGCACGAGGCAGTTACTTTCAATAACATTTTATGTGGAGGGTTACGTTACGTAGGGTTGCCGGGTTTATATTTCAAAACCAGCCAAAGGCTATCAAAAAACGATCTAAAAAGTAGCCAAAACTCATTTTAAAAGTAGCACACAAAAATAGCCAAATTTGTACACTGAAAAAAGAGCATTTGTGTATTAAGTAAAACAATACGGTTATCAAATCAATTAAGTGTCTGGAATTTTCCATTAATTCCTCTACATTAAAGAGAACATTTTTACAATTTCCCTGTAAGTTAGGACAGATTTCTATATTTATTTACAAACACACACACACACACACACATATATATATATGAATTTACATACCAAACAGAACCGATCTGTGGCATCTTTTATAACTAGCCCAAATCCGTATATAGGCGGCCGCCACTCATTTTTAAACTAGCCCAATTTGGCTAGAAACCCGCCAACCTGGCAACCTTGGTGTTGAGCAAACTTCATTTTATTTTATGTGGTTTGGGGCAATCTAACCATTCTGGGGAGCCCAGCTCTAAAATTCACTGCTGGCTGTCAGTGGTATATTAATAGCTGTGATACACAGTGACAGCTTAAATATCTGTAAATTTCTCTGTGCTTACCATTATAGTTGACCATAAGCTGCAATTTGAGTCCTTTAGACCAGGGGTCTCCAACCACTGGGCCCCGGACCGGTGCTGGGCCATGCCGTGTGCTGAACCGGGCCTCCTCTGGTCCTGGCTGCAGTCTATGTTAGCTGCAAAAACAATTAAAAATACCCAAATTATCTGCAATCTCAGCTTCCCGATGTGCCATTGCCATGACAACAGCAGTGAAAAACCAAGGAAACTTTCTACTGATCATGACAAGGACCAAAATACTGTTTGGCATCAGCCTGTTCCCACACAGTCCTGGGAAAATTTGTATTGCTTTAAACTAGTCCATGGCACAAAAAGGTTGGGGACTACTGCTTTAGATCAAGTTGGCAGCGTATCTGTCCATTTATGGGGCCCTTTAGTGGATGTCGATTTTCACTTCGGATGAAGGATTGGCTCATTGATGCTGTCCTCTCCCCGACAGACCATTTCCAGTCATTTTAATCCCGTCGTGTGGCTCTTGGTGGGCATCTTGGGGGAAAGATCAGCTCATTTGGCAACCTTGCCAAACGAGATCCTATAATGTATGGCCACCTTAACTATTCCAGACTGGTATAACGGTGTGTTGAACTATAGGTAGGGAAGGAGCACATAGCCACTCTTGTCATTCATGCCAGAGTAACTTGGCCCAAATCTGCTGCAATTGATTCTCTACCCTACCAGTTGGTTAATGTGTGCCTTTTTTGTAGCATGCTATTTGTAGGGTTGCCACTTTTTCTGGAAAAAAATACATCCTTTATTTTTGTCTTTCTTCCCTATTAATAATACAGGTATGGGATCTTTTATCCAGAATGCTTAGTACCGGCGGTTTTCCAAATAAGAGATAATCTGTATAATTTGGATCTCCATGCCTTAAATGGGACATTTTGTATACAAAATAAGAACATTCCTGTAATACTCATTTAGTTATAGAAGAATTGTGCTTAAAAAAGTAGTGTTTTAGGCTGATTTATTAAATATTTCTGCAAAAACCCTAATAATCCCTCCCTTCTCTTCCACTTCCTGCTCCCTGAATTCTCTGGTTGTGGAGGGAATTAAATATTATTATAATTAAATATAATTGTGTACTGCCCAGGCTGGAGGCATCCCTAGCTATTTGTGTATTGAGGGCGTTGTTGCTTTTTGACTTCATTAGTAACCATAGTAACCATTATGTCAATCGAACATCATTTAACCATTTGAAAATGCTTAAAATTCTTATGCTAGCGAGGCCTTTTGGCAGTATCATTTCATGGTGTTTCTATACTGTAAGAATGCATTTAATACAGCTATCACTGATCCACAGTGAAGAAACAGGAGCACAAAATGGTCTTCAACAGACCGTGGTTAATCTGCACATCCCACGGCAAATTAACTCTGAAGAATAGATCGCTGGGGACTGGCAAAATAGATGAAATGGCATCTGGACTGTTTGTTGATATTAAAAAAGAGTGAAGACTTTGTAGTAATTACACAGCAGTTAGACAACCACACACACACACATTTAAGCGTATTGGCCAGTGACAAATAGGCCCAAAACTGTTTAGAAGTTGAATACATTACAAAATATAATAAAAATAGGGGGTCCCCCGGTAGTTGCCCCCAACTACATATGCCCCTCCTTGTGGGTCCCCTATATAACATTTTGTATAAATTGTAAATTAAAGTGAATATTCTCACTAAGCACACTGCAGACCAAAATGCTGGCAAGTTTATAAATTGAATAGTTTACAGTATCAGTTTATTGTAATGTTTCTTATCCCATTATAATGTGTTTCAAAACATCAATTGTTTTTTCTTCTGGGAGAGTATTTAAAACAATATATAGCCATTTTATTATCAATTTGCAAAATGTCAGTCTGAGACAGCGGTGTAATCAAAACTACTTCTACGAGTAGGTATACAGATTAATACAATAAATTGTACTGGAAAGCGGTATTGGCAAACAGCATGCAAGTGCAGCTTCCTCCTGTAATATAATGCTGATTTTTTTCATCTTGGATAAAACCCCATACTATGGTGTCATTTTCCAGCAAACTGTTTATGTCATGAAAATTTTGGAATAATGCTGTCCAACAGAGCCCTGCTGTGAGGTAAAAGCTTTGTGAAATTTTGTCGATTTGGAGGTTTTGCTTCATAAATCCAATAGCGGTAAATCTGTGTTCTCTTTATTGCTCTATTTGTGACACACTAGAGTTTCTCAGTGGCAAACCCCTGCTTGTACCTGACCCTGCAGAATTTCATTATAAGATCTAATATTGTACCTCTGCTATATTGATGCTATATGAAGACTTTCAAGAACTTCAGTGTAAATTACACAGTTGCAGATCCCCCTCAATGCCCAGGGATAGTGCCCAACGTTTCATAACAGAAAAAATAAACTTTGGGAGATAATAATGAAAATATAGTTAGGGATTTGCAATATTGTTACCAATTAAAAAATAGAATGTTAACCAAAAAAATGCAGTTTGATCATTCTTACTTAATAATGTCAGGGTGTAGAGGGTTGATCAGTGTCAGATTATGAAATAGTGTACAAACAGCCTTGAACACATTCCATTATGCAGTAGAAATCTATTTTTATTAGTTGTGCTTTACGCCATGGGAAAATATTCCAGCTCCAATGTCATGGGAAGTATTAATGGTGTGATGTGGGAAATACAGAATGTTCTGGCTCCTCCTCAGCACAA
This sequence comes from Xenopus petersii, assembly GCA_038501925.1. Lineage (NCBI taxonomy): Eukaryota > Metazoa > Chordata > Amphibia > Anura > Pipidae > Xenopus > Xenopus petersii. The sequence continues at coordinate 52,296,150 of CM076679.1, forward strand.
TGGCTTCAGTAAGGAGTTGTTCTCCTTTTGCAGCTCTCTTGCTTGTTGTATGTTGTATGTTTTATCTCTAAAGCCCCCACTTTCAGTCATTGATTTTTTTTCAAGTGGGGGACATCACATTGGAAGGTGGATAGATGGTCTTTACACTAAATTGTTGTTACAATGCTAATTTTTGTTCTATTTTCTTTTGCCCCAACGTTCTGTTGTTCATTTAGTTTATTCTAGGTAAGCCTGTATAAGGAAGCAGAGGAGAATGAGCATTGTCGAGTGTTAGATAGAGCAGCTTTGTAGGGACGAAAGCCCATGCTTCAGGGGGGCAGAGAGCCAATATTCCACAATCAGTGAGTGCTTTCGCATTGTGTTGGTGTTACATAAGCAGTAACTGATTTAAAGGGGACCTGTCACCCTAAGAAATAATTCCAAATCCTATTTTGTCATGTTAGTCAAGTGAAATAAACTTTACTGACGCTATATCAATTATTTAAATCTCGTTCCCTTCAGTAGGGATGTAGCGAACGTCGGAAAGAATGTTCATGAACATATTCGCGAACTTGCGTCCAAAAATGCGAACGGTTCACGAACGTCGCAAACCCCATAGACTTCAATGGGAAGGCGAATTTTAAAAGCTAGAAAAGACATTTCTGGCCAGAAAAATGATTTTAAAGTTGTTTAAAGGGTGCAACGACCTGGACAGTGGCATGCCAGAGGGGGATCAAGGGCAAAAATGTATCTGAAAAATACATTGTTGACACAGCACTGCGTTTTGTGCTGTAAAGGGCAGAAATCACACTACGTCACAGTCAGGTGATGTTTCTGGACACGGAATGTGAAAAAGCTCACACAGCTAGGTGGCACTTGGTTAAAGACTGGGCAAACAATGCCTGCAAGGGCAACGTATACAGTAGTGGATACGGAATATATTATTGCTGCTGTAAAAACATCACTCAGGTGATGTTTACCGACACGGAATTATTATTGTTATTTAGACAGAATGTGAAAAAGCTCACACAGCTAGGTGGCACTTGCATACCTCCCAACTGTCCCTCTTTTGACCACTCAACCCCCTGTCCCTCTTTTGTACTGGAAAGTCCCTCTTTTCTCTGCACTGAACAGCCAGAAAAAAAACAGTTTCTAACTTAATTGGCTTTTGGCAGAGAGCTCAGAACAGCTAACAGGTGCAAATAAGATACTTTGTAACAATTTTGACTCTGGTTGGTGCTGGTAGTGGTGAACTACTAGGAGGAGCAGCACACCAGTCCCGCTCCCCAACACAGCTAGACTAATAGCACTGGGCTCTTATAGTAGCAAAGTAAAAAAACAAAACAGAAAATAAAAGCAGTCCTTACAAGGACTATTGGGTTATTACAGCAGTCAGCAGATGAGATCAGAAGCAGTGCCCACAGCAGCTACATACAGAGCACTGCAGTAGAAGGTAGATTACTACTAGTCAGCAAAGCTAACGAACCTAAACTCACTGTCCCTCAAATCCCTGCAGAGTTCTGTCCCTACAATACAGAGCAGTATGAAGTAGATTACTAGCCAGCAAAGTTACTATAAACTGTCCCTCAAATCACTAAACAGCTCTCTCCCTACACTAGCTCTTCCAAGCACACACAGGCAGAATGAAAAAACGCTGCAGGGCTTCAGTTTATATATGGAAGGGGAGTGGTCCAGGGGGTGTGGGGGTGGTCCAGGAGGGAGAGCTTCCTGATTGGCTGCCATGTATCTGCTGGTCTGGGGGAGAAATGGCAAAAATAAGCGCCAGCTAAGGCGAACCCTAATTGGCGAACGTTGCGCAACGTTCGCGAACATTCGGCGGACGCGAATGGTCGATGTTCGCGCGAACTAGTTCGCGGGCGAACAGTCCGCGACATCCCTACCCTTCAGGCTGAGAATTTACAATCACAGCATGTGGGCAGGCGCTATTTTGCAATTGCATTTTACAATCACAGCATGCGGGCAGGTGCCATTTTGTTGACACTGTTATTAAGAATAGGCTCACAATTAGATGGTGAGGAGAAAGGGGGGAATGTGGGAAGTGCAGTGACATCTAGGAAGTGTAGAATGAAAAGTGAAAGTAATTGCCTGCCCTGCTTCTATGCCTAAGGCTAGGGTTGCCACCTTTCCCTGGGCGAGGGGCAGGGCCTGTGACATAATGAAGGAGGACTGATGATGTGGTTGGCGAGTCAATGACATACTGGAGGCGGGTCAATGATGTCAGGAGCGGGGCTACGACATGGCGATTGCCCGATCTCCGTGTCACTCTCAGGGAATTCAGGCAGCCAGTTTTGACCCAGAGCCCTTCAAAATACTGGACTGTCTGGGTTAAAAGCGGGCAGGTGGCAACCCTACCTAAGGCATAGAGGAGGGACAGGCAATATATGATTGACAGCTGAGATTTTTAAATGCATTTATAACAGGTTGTTTTAATAAAAAAAGAATTTGGGTTTCATGTTTACTTTGAAAATAACTTTTATTATACAGCTTTTTATGTCTGGGTGGCAGGTCCCCTTTAAGGGCTCCCTTGGCCTGCATGCAACATGAATTGGTGGGGGGAGTGCCTGGCTGCTGTTATTATGCACCTTTCATTCCTTTCAGTTATTTTACAGTTCTACAGTTTTTACAATACTTCAAGTACACCACTGTTCGGTGCACAATTGTCTCAGGGGAAAGGGCCACTATCTTACTCACTACATCTCTTTTGCTGCACCATGTTTATCCTTTTTTTTTTCTTTCCCTTATATTTCCTTATGGGTTTCTGTACAGTCTTCCTCTGTAATCTATTTATTTCTTTCTTCTAGAATTTTCAGTTCTTATGTGTCTCTCTTATGTCCTTTTTCTTCACAATTTCTTTTCCTGTTCCAGGTTTAATGTTTACTTTTTCCTTCTCCCTCCCTTCTCTCTTCCTTGGATGACTTTCCAACCCTCACCAAAACTACAGAATCATCACTTACTGTAACATTAAGGGTTGATTTTTCAGTTTTTCATGTATGGTTACTTTGGTGAAGAGAGCAGAACTGTGTGCCCCAGAAATGCCCTGCGTATTTGCAATTTTCCTGTATTTTAATTGTTTTCCCTTATTACTTTCTTCCTTGTGATTCTTCCTTTTGGTCCTGATTTATTCCCTTTTAGCTATTTGTAAATTATCCTTTCATTTTAAACTTTCACTCCGTGTGCACTATTTCCCCCCAGTTTTGGATAAAGTGATGTCACTTGGTGGGGGGCAGGATGATGCTGTCATGGGGTGGGGAAATGGTCTGTGAAATAGGCAGTTTGGGTGGGGGGAATGGGCAGAGCAGAGGTGGACCTGATCATATAAGATCATTAAAGAAAGTCAGAGAAGGGAAGGACTTATAGGGCATTACAAATTTACCTGTGTAACGCTAATTTGGCTAGGCAGACCAAAAAGGGGTCAATGTCCAGCCTGTGATAGAAGCATGGGTTACATGTGACTCAACACTTCAGGCTAGGGCCTTCACTAAGTGGAAGATTTCGGATAGGATGTAGTGAAACTACAACTCTCAGGCTACTTTGCAATAAAAATAGGAAAAGATGGACTCCAGGAAATTCTTCTGATGAAACAAAAGTGCAACAGTTTATTTGTACAAGGCAATTGGCCTCAGGTTTACTTACAGTCATATGAGGTATAGGCAGATGTAAAATCATAGGCTAGAACAGCTGAAGAATGTGACTCCCTTAAGGCATTGTAGTCAAGCAGCAATAGGAATCCCCGGCAGATATACCTTGAAGTGGTCCAGATCCCACCCAGCGGAGTGGTCAGGGAGAAAAAGTCTAAGCCTGACATCCTATCCACTGTGGTCCCATCACTAAAGGCAATCTAAGAGCCTTGGGAAGCTACTCCCTGCTACTGATCCTTGATGGAGCACAAAGCTGCTCTTGATATCTGAGCTCTCTATCTTACTCTCCGAGAGCGTCTTTAACTGATATAATTTATTTCTAGCTAACCTCGTTCTCGGGGTTCCCTGGTCCCCAACTCAGACACTAAAGGTACTGGTCCCTTTAGGGCAGGGGTGCTCCGCCAGGCAGCGCCCCCCTGGTTGTCAGGAGTGGCCAAAATGCTGCTCCTGGTAACTAAGAGTCGAATTTCCAGTTTTCAATCCAGAAATTCGGCTCTTCTAGTGCAGAAAGCGCAATTGCGCTCTCTGCAGTAGTGACGTGGACCCCCCGACCCCCGTCCGGCACTGAAGGTGAGTGTCATGGGGGAGGCAGGGGGGTGGCAAAAACAAAGGCCGCCTCGGGCAGCAAATTGGGCAAGATTGCCCCTGCTTTAGGGCAATGGTTTTACTGGGCCTTAGTGTACCCAGGCTCAATGGGAACAACCAGGCAATCAGGACACCAGCAGCCAAAGAGGAAGATCCACCCCTTTCCAAACACTATATGGAAGTGTGGTAGGAAGTGGTCATTACACCTCTTGGCCAATAACTGGATAGGTGAATACTTAAACTAGATACATGGGCTTTTGCCCAGCAACTAGGGAAAATGAGGATGGGTATGGATTTAAAGCCATAGGGGCATATTAAACCTATGGGTCCCTACACCTGTAAGTACATTGCTGGAAAAATTTGTAATATCGGGTGAATTACCAGCAGGCAGGACCACCATCAGAAATCGTAGGGCCCTATACAACAAAATTTCCTGGGCCCCCTGGGCTGCGCCCACCGCAAGCCCCACCTACAGGTCCGCCCTCCCCACCACACAGTAAAAAAACAAAAAAAATATTGGTGGCTAAGGTTCCCACATGTTAATAAAAAATAAAATGATATTGGTGGTCAGGGCCCCCCATAAAAAAACATTTGTGGCCAGGGCCCCCCCATTAAAAAATAATGGTGGCTAGGACCCCACATGAAAAAATTGGTGGCCAAAATTGGTGGCCAGGGCCCCCCCCAGATTATAAGAAAATTGGTGGCCAGGGCCCCTTAAACCTCCATGCCTTCCCGAAGTCAGCAGCTCTCAGGAAGATGAGATTACCCTCGGGCCCCCCTACAACTCTCCCCCCTGTCCCCCCCTGATGGCTGCTCTGCCAGCAGGGCAGCAGTGAATGCCGTTACCTGGTGCAGGGTGAGGAGAGCTGCCTGTGCAACACTTTTTGGGTGGGAGGTGTGTCATACTTATGTGTATCATGAAATGGCTTGGGCCAGAGGCCTGGGCTGGCATTTCGTTTCCTGGGGCATGATGTGTTTTTTAAGATGTCATAAGGCTTCCCTCATCCAGGTAACAATATCATCAAAAAATGGACAGCACACTCAATTAAAAAAAAATAAATGTATTACAAAAAGCAAAAATATAACAAAAATTACAAAATAATATTTAGTGAGCCCAACGCATTTCAACATTAAGGGTCTTCCTCGGGGGCACAAATCATCAAAAAAAAAATTTTGATGATTTTTGCCCCGATGAAGACCCTTAAGGGTGAAACGCATTGGGCTCCCTAAATATTTTTTTGTAGTTTTTGTTATATTTTTCCTTTTTGTAATACATTTATTTTTCTTTAATTGGATGTGATATCCGTTTTTTGATTATATTCAGTAGCTATTTTTGGAGACCCTTATGGGGAGCCTCCTATGGATTAGCACCCTGCATTCTATTTATGAGGGTGTGCGCCTTCTCTTCTAATTCATCCAGGTAACAAAGCCGCCGCGCTGCACAGGGTCCTAGTGCTGCTGGTCAGCCGATAGCGCCCAATCTGCGTTATTTAATTAAGTTCTCGAATCCGACCTGTGAAACTCTGCTGTGCTGTAGCATAACATCTATTGTATGGGATGGAATTTTAGACAAAAAAATTGTACAGTCCTTCAGTGACATTTTTGTAACAGAGGTTTATTCTAATGAACTTTTAAAAGTTCTGCTTCGCTTGTATTACCGCTCCTAGCATGAGGCGTCAGAGCTCGAATTCCAAGGAAAATAAAGCAGCACCCACCAAGTAGAACAGTGCGCTGGCTGCGCAGAAAATGTCGCAAGATAATTAGGGGGAGAAGGTACTGTTGCATCATTTAACATTTTCTATTTTCAGCCAGAAGAACTATGCGGCGCCGTGGCTTAGTTGGTTAAAGCGCCTGTCTAGTAAACAGGAGATCCTGGGTTCGACTCCCAGCGGAGCCTTGAGGTTGGAAACCACCTTTTATAATTTATTATTTTTGTTAGCCTACACTACACCAATATACTGCATGTAGTACCTACAGTCTGTATGTGTGTATATATATATATATATATATATATACTGCGTATCTTGACAGCGCTATATAAATAAATGATGATGATGATGATGATATATATATATATATATATATATATATATATATATATATATATATATATACTGTATATATATATTTATAAATAGAAAGTTTGAAAAGCATAACCAAGGGCAAACAAGCACAAAAGTAGGGACTGCTGAGAGTCCGGGTATGTTGCCCATAGAAACGAAGACACGTTCATTGCTATGCGCTCTGATTAAAAGATCTATGGGCATAATACGGGCTCTTTCCATTCTGCCATCAGTTCCGAGGCTGATGATGCTATTTCACTCCCTTTGTCTTACCCTAGAAAGTGATTTGGATTGCTATGTTCTGTTGTACTAATTACCCTCAGAACAGGATGTAAAGGGGATTACAGCCCTCACTGCCTGTAGGAGAAACTGCCATGCTGCCTGGGTGTTTGTTGGTTGGACTGTCACTGGACCAATGATGAACAGGCAGTGGACCGTACCATTGCAGCACCGATGTGAGGTCAGCTGGGTGTATTTTCTGGGAGGCCAGACTGTGTAATGATGATATTCTGTGGGCCACAATGTGAATGTTATGAATTGTTGGGGCCACACTGTCACAAAATGCTCCGACTCAGTCTGGGCCATGAAATGCTGGTGCCACACTGTGTCTGTCATATGCTTGGCTACAATGTGTCTGTCAGTATATACTGGGCTACAATGTGTCTGACATATGCTCGGTTACTACACAGTGAATGCCATGAAATGTTGGTGCCACACTGTAGTTTGAGAAGTGCATACCACCCCTTTTACCTTTTATAACCCACTTCAACAACTACGCTATCCTGTGGGAAAGATGGACATTATTCACAATTTATTACAAATTTCCACTCAAATGACTTATCAGGGATGTTTATATACCATGCAATATGAAAGGAATATACAGTCAGACTCTGAATCTATGGCAATTTGGCTAACCCTTCTCCCTAAATTATTATCACATATTTATATGGTCCAACGTATTATATTACTATTATTATATATTACTTAAATATTTTTATACATGACACTTACCGATTTACATCCAAAAACCAACCAATAACTGACACAAGAGGTAATTAGTAGTGATGTACATAAGGTTGCCTACTTTTTTGCCCTGTGGAATCTGTGCAGGGGGCTGGACGCGTTGGTAGGCTGATCTCTGCATCATGGCCGATAGCCACATGAATTATACTATAGGGGTGTCCAAACTTTTTGCAACGAGGGCCAGATTTGGTGAGGTGAAAATGTGTGGGGGCCGACCATTCAGCCTGACATTCTTTGAACCATTAACATCATTTAACTCATTTAAACAAGGAATGGTGTAGCCGTAGCAGTAATATTTGGGCATATTAGTGAAACGATCTGCCACTTGTCTATACTGTTGCCTGTGTGCTGAAGGTGTTAGCAATAGACACGTACTGGCATGTAGTGATGCACTGATCTCACATACTTCTTTAGTTCACTCACTGGCACGTCAGTACGTCTATTGCACCTTCAGCCGTAGTATGTGAGAGCGGTGCATCACTATGTGCCAGTACGTGTCTATTGCTAACACCCTCAGCACACAAGTGGCAGATCATTTCACTAATGTGCCCAAATATTACTGCTACATCTACGCAATTCCTGATCGCACTGTGCTGGGAGGACACATTATTATTAATTTGATGATGGAGGCTGACCGAGGGCCACTATAAATTTGAAAACGGGCCAAAAATTGGCCCCCGGGCCTGACTTTGGACATGCCTGAATTATAGGAAATCCTGACCGATTTTCATTATTTGGAAAACCAGGCAGGCAGTTTTGACCCAGTTGTCCTGGTCAAAACCAGGCAGGTGGCAACCCTAGATGTACAGGTCAAATGTTTGCATCAATTTAGGCCCACCCAGCAGTTTTCAGGCCAACCTGTTCATCACTAGTAAAGAAGGCCCTGCCTAAACGAGCTCACAGTATTTAGGAGAATACTAAATACTATAAAACATAGTTTCAGAAGAGAATAGGCTGGAATATAAAGTAGCCCCTGTGTTTGTCCTTGGCTAATGTATGTGGTTTTATTTTATTTATTAACAAAATCATCATCTTTCTGGAGTCTTGAAAGGGAAGTAAAATATAGCTGTGGGTGTATTTGTAACAAATAGGCAATAAAGCTAAAAGAAATAGGAAGGCCTTTTTTAAATAAGCTGGCAACCCTATGTGGAGCACTGGGCCCAAGTTACTCGTACTACGTAACATTTGCAACATAATAATGGTGAGAACTTTAAAAAAGAAATAGTGATTTTTCACTAATACTGTATGGGGCCGATTCACTAAATTCGAGTGAATTCGAGTGAAGGATTCGAATTTAAAAAACTTCGAAGTGTTTTTTGGGCTACTTCGACCATCGAATGGGCTACTTCGACCTTCGACTACGACTATCGAACGTTTCGAACTAAAAATCGTTCGACTATTCGACCATTCGATAGTCGAAGTACTGTCTCTTTAAAAAAAAATTCGACCCCCTAGTTCGGCAGCTAAAAGCTACCGAACTCAATGTTAGCCTATGGGGAAGGTCCCCATAGGCTTGCCTAAGTTTTTTTCATCGAAGGATATTCATTCGATCGTTGAATTAAAATCCTTCGAATCGTTCGATTCGAAGGATTTAATCGTTCGATCGAATGAATAATCCTTTGATCGATCGATCGAATTTCCTGCGCTAAATCCTTTGAATTCGATATTCGAAGGATTTCAATTCCTAGTCGAATATCGAGGGTTAATTAACCCTCGATATTCGACCATTGGTGAATCGGCCCCTTAGTCTACACTCTGAAAGGCATGTGGTCTAAGGGGTTGAGATTGCAAATTCTCTCAAGTGAGTGCACCTGAAATCCGAAAATAAGAAAGTCCAACTCAAAAATAACATTTATTATCTTGAACATATAAAGAATTACAAAGCACCCAGGATATACAGACCCTAAAATGGAGCCTTTATCATAGAAATAAGCAAATATTCAGCAGAAAGATCTTCAGAAAGCTCAGTGCCGTAGTAATATTGTGTTAGGGTTCACATCCCAGTTTAGCAGTGATGTTAAACTGTTTTTTGCTCAAATGTATACAATATCAGCTTGCCACTAATGTTGGAGCCACTAGCTCTTTTCAATAAACATTTTGATAGTTGTAGTTCTGCAACAATTGTGGTGAGATTTATCAAAGGTCGGATTTCGAATTGATGAGTATTTTTTTTACTGTAATAAATTTGAATGCACTCACAACTTTAATGAGATGTTATTTATGAAAAATTGTAATATCTAAAATTTGATCGAACGTATTTGAATCGAATACAAACAAAACTCGAATCGAATTTTCCTCCGAAAAAAACTTGAATGCCAGGAAGGCTATTAACATATTCAAATGGATCAATGGACCTCTGCCATTATCTTGTAAATGAACTCAGCAGGTTTTAGGTGGCAAATATTCAAATTAGAACTGTGTCCATGGTTGAGATGTGATAAATCTCCAATTCACAATAACATTCCAATTGGGGGATTAAAATTTGAATGTGTGAATTTTGACACTAAAAAAAAAAAATTGAAAATTCGAATTTATTATTTGACCCTTAATAAATCTACCGTTTGGAGTACCAAAGATTTAAAAACATGGTCTGAGGTGTCACTATCAACGAGTGCTAATTGTTACACAGTATTGGCTAATTGAGACTATACTTATATACAAATGAGCTAATACCCAGTGTTCCTTCTGAGTTAAAATGATGTGCTGTAACTGCAAACAGTCAAAAGCAAAATAATAATTGACTGTAATGCAGAGAAAGAAATGATTGAATTGTAATTTAAGTAACCATTGTTCACATGGGATACACAACAAAACAATTCTTTAGGCAAATTTACCCAGGAGATTTTTATTTCTGATTACTGTTTTCATGTTTTAGTTAAATTGTACAGTCCAACTCTCAGTGTAGAATAGGAATATGAGCTCTGCCAAGCTGCGCACAAACACAAGTAGACTCCAGAAATTCAATCATTGGCTCTTTGGTAAGATATTTGTACAAAGTGTCCACATGTGTGGGTGGCTTATTTACACTGCTCTGAGGCAGTACAGTCAAATACAGTTTCCATTTAACCAATGATCAAAAAGAGAAACACATGGTTTCTATTCAAGCTGAAATAAATGTAAAAATAATTTATGATCCAAAAGCATTCTCGAGCGGTGTAGCCATTAGTAAGTAAGGTATACATAATTCATTTGGGGTGGCCAGTATGTTAGATGGCATCCCCTGCCCATTAATTAAACTAACTGTATTTTGGGCTAGTGCTCCTCTTTGGAAGAAAAAAGGAACCAGCTTGGGGATCTTTTTATGTAAGTACTTTTCTGTCCATTTAACTATACAGGAATCCATTGCTCCTAGATAGACTCCCACATTTGCAATGTAATAAAATCTGATACAGGTATGGGATCCGTTATCCTGAAATCCGTTATCCAGAAACCTCCAAATTATGGAATGGACATCTCCCATAGACTTCATTTTATCCAAATAATCCAAATTTTTAAAAAATTATTTCATTTTTCTCTGTAATAATAAAACCTTGTACTTGATCCAAAGTTCCAAACTAAGATATAATTAATCCTTATTGGAAGCAGACTATTTGGGTTTATTTAATGTTACATGATTCTCTAGTAGTTTTAAGGTATGAAGATCCAAATTATTGAAGGATCCATTATCCAGAAAGCCCCAGGCCCAAGCATTCTGGATAAAAGGTCCCATGTCTTTGATATTACTATACAGTGAATTAGACTTTCTTTGTTTTAAATGCGGTCTATATCCACCCAAGTGCACTTGTGTAGTGTACTTTTTGATAGATTTTATATCAGTACTTGTTCACTGTTAATCTAGTGAATACGTAACTGCAGTATTGAAGTCCTGTCCTAGGATAATGAGTTAAGACTTTTTAAGATGGATTTTTTAGAAGTTCCTCCATATTTTGCCAAGTTTCGTTTTCAAATCAACCATTTACAGAACAGTATCTGGGACTGAAGGTAACAGAGAAAGAGTTGAAGGTGATGCAAGGCGGCAGAAAACATATCTGTTCAGCAAGTCAGGATTATCTCAGTTAATGGTAGAAAATGGCTTTTTACATTCTCCAGATTTACACCAAGTAACGATACATTCAGTAGGTAAACCTATAACCACGGCTTCAGTCCAGTGAAGCAATATAATCAAACAATAAAGGTGGTGGTATTACTTGAGAAAGAGTTCAGCTTGAAACATGTCGTGACACATTAAAGCACTTGAGTTTTGCAGTAAAGTTCTGCATATTGGACCTATGATTAACCACCACCTTTATTGTTTGATTCTCCAGATTTTGTTTGTCAGCATTTGGATTGAATTTTAATGCAGAGGTCATCTGCTCCACAGTAATAATAATACGGTTATTATCTTATTTTTAAGAATGCCTTTGATCAAACGTTTTGTTGGGGAACACAGGTTTTATAGTCATGGCTTCGTTTTTAGGGACTCTAGCTAAGGGCAAAACATTTTTGTTTTATTTCAAGTTCCCGCCCTACTGCCAATTAATAGAGATTCAGGATGTCACAGGCAGCATGGGGGCATTGTAATTGTTGTTACGATCTCCACCCTCCTGCAGTAATTTGTACAAAAGGCTTTATTTCATCCTCCATGGATCCACCAAGGTTACTGACCCCTCTTCAAAAGATGTAGTAAGCATGACTTTAAAAAGGGCACCTGTTGGGCAAAAATATTTTCCCCAACCAAAGGTGCAGGCTAGCACAGCTCGCACTCCAGTTGAGGTAACAGTAATTGCTCCCTGTAAGAAATGGCCGCTCTCTCCGGGCACTCCGTCCCAGTGCACCTTTGGTTGGGAAAGTGACCTCCACTTCTGTTAAAATAAACAAGGCTGGATTTTGGGAGGCAGCCCCCAAGGCTGCAGAGCCAGCCACTTCTTGTGCACCCGCCCACTGCATGGTCCTAGCCCCGGACCTGCATAATCCTAGCGCCGGTACCATCTGGACCTCCCCGATTGAGCACGAGCGAGAGCAAGCACTCCGAACACTGGGGAGCTTTGAGTCCCCAGTGCTCCTTAGGGAAGTGGCTGGGCTGCATGCTGCCCATAAAGTTTTACTGCCCTAGGCCCGAGCCTTTGTGGCCTCACCACAAATCTGGGCTTGGATATAAACTATAGTAGTGTTTCTAAAGCAAACATACCAGTTGTACCAACACAGGGAAACAGTACATTATATTTCAATTACTTTCAATTTAATTGTTTGGTGGTATTGTTCCTTTAATTGATTTTAATACAGCTTCATTGGTGACCATCATCATGGCGTAACTCACCTGAGCCACCACTGAACCAGGTGCTCTAATGTTTTCTTTAACTGCAGGGATTATTTCATAGTTTTCAATATTCCACAATCTCAGTTTAGAATCCTGTTTACAAGAATATCATGTAACAGGTCAGGAAAATAAAATGATTATTCAAAAGTCTGCTAATCTTCCACAAGAACACACATAAGGGAAACTAAAAATGTCAGCTTTTGCTCTACTACGCATGTGCAAAACCCAAACTGGCTACCCCTGGGACAGGTGAGAAGTCTGAGGTGTGATGCTCACTAATTTCTACCAAGGGCTGGTGCACTTTTCAGGAGGACCCCTCCAATGATTAACCCTTTCATTCTCCTTTTAAGGAGAAGGAAAGCTACCATAACAGTTTATTGGCAATAGATTAGCCATAATAGTACAAGCTATAACACTATATTTATTCTGCAGAATGCTTTACCATTCCTGAGTAAACAACTCTAGAAGCACTTGCTATTTGTTTGGGATAGCAGCTGCCATATTAGCTTGGTGTGACATCAATTCCTGCCTAAGTCTCTCTCTGCTCACTCATAGCTCTGGGCTCAGATTACAGCAGAGAGGGGAGGAGGAAGGTGGGGAAAAGGAGGGGTAGAGGGAGAGAGGAGCAAACTGAGCATGCTCAAGCCCTAGCCCTGGAGTTTTATGCTGAGAACAGGAAACCCATGTAAACACAATAGAAGGAAAGAAATGATGGGGACTCAGAGCAGCATTACTTTTGAAGATTTACTGGTGTATTCTCATAGACCTTTTTTTTAAAAAGCTTACTTAATTTTAGCCTTTCCTTCTCCTTTAAGGGAAAATAAATTTGAGTATAAGCCTTGCTTACATATGTCTCTTGGAAATCATACTATAGGAAAGAAGCAGAAGAATATATCAGATTGAAAATAGTTATCTGTGCAATTAGATTTTAGCAATGCCTTTTCACAGAAACCTCTCTATTTAACAGTGAATATTAAAGAATTTATATTGATTTTCACACTATACCAAATTTATTAGGGGGAATAAGACTAAAAGTAACTTACAACCTTTGAGGCTGAAACAATCCACTTCTTGTTGGAGCTCAGTGACACATCCAGCTCCCAATCTTCATCCCCCCCTAAAATTCACATCATGACAATGATAGCAAATAAAATAGTAAAATACAGGTATGGAATCCTTTATCTGAAAACTTGTTATCCAGAATGCTCCGAATTATGGAAAGGCTCCTTCCCACATTTTGTCCAAGTAATCAAATTTTTAAAAAGTTATTACCTTTTTCTCTGTAATAATAAATCTGTACCTTGTACTTGATCCAAATTAAGACATAATTAATCTTTATTGAAAGCAGAACCAGCCTATTTGGGTTTATTTGATATTAACATCCACATTACGGAAATATCTGTTATTTGGAAAGCCCCATGTCCTGAGAATTCTGAATAACAGGTCCTATACCTGTATACTGTAATATAGTTTAGCAGCACTACTAGATTTTAAATATTGCACAAGTTAGGGGGTCTGTTGCAACTCACTAAGATATTTGGGGGGAGTTATAGGCCCCACTTCCCCATGGACTCCATATACATATTTTATGTAGCACAACATATTTATTGTAATACAAACTACTGTACAACACTGACACAGCTAATTGGAATGGTTTACATTAGAGCCATTTATAAGGAAATATATTTGTCTACCCTTCTTCGACACTGGTTATAGTTGGTATGGATGTACAACATAAAATTATTCCACCGAATTCCCTTGACAAGTGGAGAGGCTTCGCATTTCTAAGAATGATTTACAGCTATAACATTTAAAGCATTCAAAGAGAGTTATGTGCAGAATGATGAGACTGTTTAAAATATCACACAAGGACATGCATGCATTTGTAAAAAAAAAATCACTGTAACAGATGGTTCATGCTATATTAGTTTAATGAAATACCTTTAAGACGAGTTTCTTAGATGCTGCAATTACATCCCAAAGGACTACATGTTTGTCATAGCCACCAGATACAATGACAGACACTGGAAGACACAATCAGAGTTTTAGGTCACAGTATGGTATATGAGCCTAGAATGAGATCACTAATTACATGAAACCACTGCAAGCACATTATATTGTATATATTTCTAGTTACTTCTGGCCTGCTGAGGAACACAATGACCCCAATGTACTAATGCAGGTGCAGAAGTGCACTAGCAACAAAAATCCAATTCATTTTGATTTGATTTGAATCAGTCAGATCTTGAGAGCCAATATCTGACTGACAGCTACAGGTAACTACACTGGTCCATATTAATAAATGATCGCCAGTGTTTTGCTGATTACTTAAGCGTAATATCATACCACGGCTTGCCATTCACTGTGATTAGTTATCTCATGTGGCTACTACCACCCCATCCCAACACATTGCTGGCACTGTGATTCTACATGGGTGTGGGTCAGGGGTGGTTCTCTTATTCTTATATTAAACACTATGCACTATAAGGCTTGTTCAGTGGTATATTTATTAAAATACCCCTGTGGGAAAGCCTATGAAGGGCAGATCTCATGTTAGAAAGTAGCATAAAGGTACTGTAACATTAGGAATTTTGCCCAGCACACTACTGCTGATACCTCAGCGTCACGTCAATTTAACAAACTGATCATAACCCCTTTTAGCTTTGTCAAGGCTACATAGCGAAATGCGCGTCGGCGTATTTGCACTACTCCTCTTTACAATTCAATTGAACTTGCCTAAAGCTTAACAAATGCTATATATATGGCTTAACACGTGCTATATGTATGGTTTTGCTTCCAAAACGGCCTTTCCGTAATTCTGGATAAAGGGTTTCCGGATAACGGATCCTATACCTGTACATGTCTGCTTTATTTTGTCAACCCCTTTTCCCAGTCCTTTCAAACTTAGGATTGTGCTTCTGTTTACATATTTTTCATTCCCAGGTAATTCTGTGTTTTCCTCATACCCTCTCTATCTTTCCTTTTTTGTACTTTTTATTGCTTACAAAAAAGGGACTGTGGGAGCATTCCAATGCTAAGTAAAATAAACAAGTACAACTGATCTGGCAAAATAAGCTACAAACCTACTAAAGAGAGTGGAGAGATTGATTAATTCCCCTGTTTCATCGGTCGTTTAGTATCTTTGCAAGTGCATACACCGTGGTGCTTAAACCCTTTAAAAAAATTTTTTTTTATATGAATGTGAGCTAAAACATCATATGATTTTTAAAGAAGTCCTAAAAATAGGTGAAAAAAACCTAGTTAAATGAAACTCACAGTATTGTATTTAGTCATGTGGAAAAAAAAGATCCAATAACATATCTGCATGTGGCAAACGGAAGTGAATCACTTACTTATGCTCACTATTTCGTGTGACCCCCTTGTGCAGCAATAACTGCAACTAAACATTTGCCGTATCTGTTGATCAGTCCATTTGGTGGTCCTCACTTTATACTTCCTGTTATATTTTTCATCAGCTTGCACTTTCCTGCATAGTTGTATTCCTTGCGAAAAGTATCTCCTGACCTGAGCATTGGTCTCAGTCAGAGGTTTCATCCTCTCCCATGGTTAGATTTTATAAGGAGAGAGATTGCCAACACCAAAGCATTGGTTTCACAGGCTTAATCTTCCCTGTCGCTTTCAAAGGAGAGTGAATGCCCAGATCTAAACCCATTTTAAAGACATAAAACCACTTTTAAACAGACTGATGTGGGGGTTACAACTTTTTCTTCACGGATCCGCACACACACAAATTTCTGCAGTGGGGAAAGTGCTCCTTCTTTATTGATTTATCTCATCACAAACATCAACGTTTTGGGGGGTACAACCTCCCTTCATCAGGATAACCCCGCCTCTCTTCTGTTTTAATTAACCCCTTCCCAGTTTTAATGCATTTTCAATTGGTCATAAATAAAAGTCATAAATATATATGTAAATTCAGTGCATGAAACAACTACATTTACCATCAACATTGGTTCATGTACGGTTAACTCTCTTGATGTAAAGGTAACTTTAACTGATGGGGTTTTTATCACAGACCTTTATAAAAAAGTGACAGACAGGAACAATCTCTTGTGCAAGGATAGCTTCCATCCAACAGGAGTCACTAAAGGGCTACCCAAAAGTCAATTTATTAGAGCAAGAAGGATCACCTCATCTGATGATCTTTATAAGAACCAAGCGGAAGATTTGGTCAACAAATTCAGACAGAGAGTGGGAAGTGGAAGGGATGAAAGATGAGGTGCTGAATAGGGATAGGAGAGAGTTTCTGGAGGAAAAAGACAAAAGTAGATTGAGGAAACAAAATTTTGTTAGTGTAACCAAATACAGCCCACATTCATCCTTCCTTAAGAAGGTGGTATTGCATCATTGGCAGATTTTGCAGAAAGATAGAGTATATTGTAAACTTTTTACTGAAAAACCACTCTTCAGTTACAAAAGGGGCAGGACAATATATGATGGGATTATTAGAACAGATTTCAAGGAGAAACCCTACAAAAGAATTAGATTTAATAAAGCAGGCCCTATCCCTGTTACAATTGTGGCCATTGTAATAATGCTATGAAGGGGGATATCTGTAAACACCCAAGTTTGGGTTATGATATAAAATAGAAAACTTTTGCCACATGTGACACGAAGGGGGTGATATGTCTATTGAAATGTTGGCGTGGACTAGGATATGTTGGCCAAACATCTAGACCCTTTAAGGTGAGAATGAATGAACATAAAAGTGAGAAATTACAAAGCAGAGGCCAAAGGGGAAAGTAAAGAGAAAGAGAAGTTCAAAAAAGAGACACTGCTAGCGAAGCATTTTTTTGACATGAAACATAATATATCCCAGCTAAAATGGCAGATTTTAGAAGTGGTACAAATGTACAAAGGTAATGATTTAAAGAAATCTTTATTAAGGCGAGAGGCCTTCTGGATCTGGCAACTCAAAACGCGGGCTCCAAACAGCCTCAATGAAAATTTTAGCTTAGCATGCTTTTTGTAAATGTTTTTAGATGAATGTGTTTCTGGATCCCTGTCTTGTTTTCCTGTTTGTTTTCTATGCCCAAGGGATAAAAATGTTAGGGTATAGATAATTAACAGTTTTGTTCCCCTTTTAACTCCCTCTCCTCACAGATGAGAAATGTCAGGGTATAGAAATTAATATTAACAGCAACGAAGGTAGTGAATAATAATGTTTTATATCATTTAAAATATATATATATCACTATTTATGGTTAAAACAATATCTTACCTGTTTTTTCCTTTAAAGAAAGTTTTGAATTTGGATATGGTATTACATTCATCATTACCTGGGATTTAGGTTTGTTTACTAAACTGGACTTTCACATTTTTTATAAACTTTTTATAAATTATTTATTCACTTTTTATGTGGGACTTTGCACTTTTTGAAAGGACTTCCAATTGAAAATGTATTATAACTGGGAAGGGGTTAATTAAAACTGGATACACGAGAATTTGTGATCACAAGGGAAGAGGTGGGGTTATGCCTTTAAAGGTTTTTGCTGCACTTGTAATTATATCCTGATGAAGGGAGGCTGTACCCCCCAAAACGTTGATGTTGGTGATGATATAAATCAATAAAGAAGGGGCACTTTCCCCACTGCAGAAATTTGTGTGTGCGGATCCATGAACAAAAAGTTGCTGTTGCTAAGGGACCGTGTGAGTAGATTCCGGGTGTGCAGTGTATTACTTACATTCATGGGGTTGCTAAAACCACATGGATGTACTGATTTCTCATGATGGTTCTGTTGCCTTGTCTTTTTTTGTTTTACTTTGTTATGCATTTCATTTCTATTAGACTAATCATTGGTATTCAGCTGTTGCGACAAATGGGCTGGGAAGAAGGACAGGGAGTGGGGCCTCGTACAAAGAGAAGAGCACAAAAGCAGAAGCCCGGCATGTGGAAATGGAATTTGACGCTAGATCCATAAAATCAGGGTGGAGAATTCTTAAGCTTCTCCAAGCTAGTGGATAAAGTTGTTGACACATTGGAACTATATATTATTGGGCAACACACTAAAAACTTGCTTGGGCTCTACTTTCTTTCTTTGGGGAAGGTTTTTCCAGCAGTTAGGCTCACACTGACCTCTATAATCTTGGTTTTACTTATGCATATACTATTTATTATGTGGTTAAAGGGGTTATTCACATTACACGCTTAGTTCAGTTGTTTTCAGATTGTGCACCATAAACAGACTTTTTCAGTTGCTTTCCGTCTTTTATTTTTTACTGCTTTCCAAGAATTTAAGTTTGACGTTCCTGACTCAGTCTGGCAGCTCAGTGATACAGAAGCTAGTGATGTGCGAGTCGGGATTTCCTGACCCGCCCCGGACCCTAACTCGCCCTCCGTTGGCCCACACCCGCATCCGCACTTCCGGGTTACTTTTATAGACAAGCGCTGCCCGCCCCACGATGATGTCACAAAAGGGGCGGGGCCAGCAGGCGCAGCATCTATAAAAGACGAACCCTGAAGTCGGTGAACCCGCGGGGTTTAGTTGTTACATGTACTTGCTACATTTAGTTGACACATTTCTCAGCAGTATCTGTGGAATATTAACAACTATTTTATCAATTCTAACAGCTGCTTTAAATGAAACTCAGGGATTCTGCTCAGCAGGGCCAATGATAACAAATGTATCAACTAAATGTATCAATTTAGAACAGTTACAGAGTCGGCAAACCCCCCCCCAGAGTTGCTTTAGAAGGTGAAAAATTTAACTTTACACTTCCATATTAGAAAAACTGTCAAAATAGAAAATAGAATTAATTGGAAAAAGTCTTTATTTGTAAAGATCTAGCTGAAACCAACTGAACTGGAAAAAGTGTTCGAAGGTGTACAACCCCTTTAATATACACTTCCTATTACATTATTCCCGCCACATCATTGCCTTATAGCTATGTGTGTAAGCCCACTTTGCACTGCAGTAAATTTAGACTTTTTTTTACCACCGTATATATGGTTTATGAAAACAACCGTTTAAATTACAATGCAATGAGGTTAGGTACAGATAATGGGTAATCAGGTCTGGCTCACAATCTGCATTCTAATGCATCCCACAGATGTCCAGTTCAATTGAGGTCAGGGCTCTGTGGAGGTCAGTTCTTCTACTCAGCACATCCCTCTGTACAGGATTCCTGTTAAATTGATAAATGGAGGGCATTATTCTGTTGCAATAGGAAAGTGCCTTCTCCAAACTGATCCTACAAAATAGGAAGCAAGGAATTAACAAATGCAGACTTTTTCTTCAGACTATCAGAATGTGAAATGCCATTTATCACCCCGGAGTCCAACAGCAGTGATATTTACGCCATTACAGCTAATTCTTGGAGTACACGTGGTAATGTTAGGTTTGCTTCCTTCTGATCACAAATATTTCTTGTACTGACATTGCTTCCAGAGACAGTTTGGGCCTTGGCAATAAGTGTTTCAACTGAGGACATTTTAAAAGTCAATCTTTGAATACTTTTGGCCAAATTGCGTGTTACTAATTATAAAGAATAATTAATTTCCTTCGGATATATATGTGTGACACCGTATAATTACAAAAAAAAAATCTGCAGTATAATTGAACTATAGTTTCCCCCCTAGAAAGCTTTGTCAGGATGTATGGCTGTGCATTACCCCAGTAGGCTATGAAGGATCCAAAGTAAGTTCACATATTTAATAATATCTAAAGATCTTTGTGGTAAACGCAGATGCATGGACAATCCTTACCCCTATAAACCAGTTAATAGTTAGCTTTTATTGTGTTAGAGCAGTTAGTACAGTACTACATTTTCTTCTGGATTAGCGAACTAGAGCAAATTTTGCCAGTGCTTTTACATGGCTCCTTCTGTCAAATACATTGCTTATTTTAGATAAATTTGTTACAGGATGAAGAAGATGAATGTGTTCCTGAAAATGTAACATTTGCACCCAAAGATGTCATACCATAAGATTTCACAATATAAGATAATGTTCATGGCTTGGGCTATCGATAGCTTGATCCTAGCCAAGCTTTGTTTGGCTCACAAGAGAAACATATTAAATAATTTGGTGATGGCAATGAAGAGATCAATAGTCTGCTTGGTGATTATAAACACAGCAGACTGCTGCCTGGGAAGTGTGCTGCTTTTGACAAATGTTAGCAGGTAGTTATCATTTAGGAATGCTCACTTTAGCATTCCAAGGCATTCTCTTCCTGATGGCATCTACATTTCCTATGTAGATGTCCAACTTCGACCTTGGTTCTCCATGAGGGGTCCATTTGTGCTGTAGGTGTTAGAGGCTAAATAAGTAAAAAAACAAAACAAAAAAATTATATAATGAATAGAGCAGAGGATCCCAACTGTGGGACTATCTTACCTGGAGGGATTGGCACAGGGGCATTGTCTGAAAGACCGTTTTGGCGAGAACTTGGAAAACCCAATATTTTAATGAGCTATGAGGGGCCCTGGCCAAAAAGTGACTGAAAAAGTTTTACTGCCACTGGAATAGTGTAGCTGCTGTAGGGAGATAATTGTACATCTAAAAACACAGATTTTGATTTTTACTATTCCATTAGGCATTTGGTGTTGGTGTTTTAGAAGAGGAAGATGATGATATCTATGGTAAAGAGTCTTTGTTGAGTTTAGTTGAATTCAATTTGAGTTTTCGAGTTGGTAAAATTCGTCTGAGTTTCAGATATTCGATTTTTTCTCTGAATAACCTTCCAGTTGAATTTTGCGTATATTCGAATTTAAAGGAGTTTTAAAAAACTCACATGATTTCAAATTCGACCCTTGATAAATGTGCTTCCCAGTATGGGCAACAAAATCTCCCTTCTGCCCTAATCCTAACATACAGGGCTCCATAGAATGTGGATGGCTTACAGGAATAGGGAATGATGGGTTGTGCTTTATTTTTCCTTGAGATTCTCATTTTTGGTATGCCATGTGAGAAAAAATATTCTTTTGTGTGCAATATTTACCTAGCCAGTGGTAGCATGTTGCAACTGCTGTAGTTTTTGAAGCCCAAAGAATAATTTTGTTACAGTACTGCAGCATATCAAAAGCATAGCAAACAGGCAAGGGCACTTCTATTGTTTGGTAACAATAGCATGGTCATTTGTAATGTATTGTATGTTACAGCAGATGGAGGGAAGAGCTGTGTTTTTTTTTATTGTTTCACATTTGGGGGAAAAAAACAGGCCCTAATTTTTACACTGAGACCCCCTAGACATACCCATTTATTGATAATAGGTCTGTTTTCATGTTAGGTCCTTCCTCTGTATTGGATTTGTTTTCTGAAAAAGATCGGGAAAGGATCCAAGACATGAAACTTGCCGCTGAACAACAGAGAATCAAAGCACAGAGGAAGCAGTAAAAAATGTTCAGCAGAAGAAAAAATCCAAGGGTGAAAATTCGCCAGCATCGACTTAGCAGCCATCACAACACTTCGCCAGCCGAAAATTTGCTCAGACAACGCTAATTTACTAAAATGCGAAGTTGCTTCCAGGGCGCTGAACGCTGGTGAATTTATGCTAGCGTTACTTCGGCAATGCGAGCAAATCAAAGCAAAGGTGCGCACAATTCTGCCTAGCACAACTTCATTAGAGGTCTTTGCATACAGCAGGAAATTTAAAGTTGAATGGACAAATATATTGCAGCAAATACATTACATTACACAAGTCCAAGGAACCTTAATAAAAAACATAGAGTTGTTATAGTTGTTGTTCCACTAAAAAAAAATTATGTAAGTAACAGAGGAAGATTTATGCACTCCAGTGCACTTTGCCTGGCCTGAGCTGGAGAAGGCAAGTCTGATGTAAGAGGTAGTGTTCAGTAAAATCCACATCTTAGTGAATTTGCGGAGTAATGTCCATTCGCCAGAGTGAAAATTCACCTGCCGTTAGAGTGCTAATCACCGCTAGCGTTTATCTCCTTCGCTAGCGAAATGATGTCTGTGCCCGTTAAAGTAAATCTGCAAAGTCCCTGAAAACTGTAACGCTGGTAAATTTTCGCCAGCATTAGTCACTTTGCCCTTTAGTAAATCTGCCCCAAGAGAACCTTCAAACAAGGATGCTGGTTCCAACACACTCTGGAGACTTCTGTCCATTTGAAAAAAATCCAAAGAAACAGAAGAGATATGAAATGTATGTGAGAAACCTTCATAAAGGCCAGAAAGGTACTAAGCTTAGCACTCTTTGTATTGTTCAGTGGTTTTCTGTTATTAAAATAATTATATCAGTTGCAAGCAGCCATAATACTTTCCAAACATTCGATTGATAAGAATGAAGGATGGGAGTCATGAAATCTGCTAATCGGTACAAGTGCAAAGAATGCATGTCTGTTAAGACTGTGGTGTGATTGGTCAAATGATAAACTTGGGATCACATTGAAGGAAGTCAAAAGGAACAGTAACACCAAAAAAGTGTTTTAAAGTAATGAAAATATAATGCATTGTTGCCCTCTACTGGTGAAACTGGTGTGTTGCTTCTAAACAAGTCTTTAATGTTCACCAAGATCCTTCAGTGATAGATAAAAATTGTGTTGACTGTGAGCAGGTTTTGTATCAACAGATGCCTTAGAAAACTGCCTGGAAGAAATTATGACTGCATGGGAGCGTGAGAGGGAGTGTGAGGAGTTTGAGATCTGCAATGCTATATAAATCTTCCAGTTCAACACTGTCCTCATGATTCTCTAGGGCTAAATATGATGATAATACTGACAAGGTTGAAGTTCCAAGATATCAAGAGGTATGGCTCTATTCTGGCTTAGTATTGATATGTACTTAGATGTTAAAGGAAAACTATACCTTCCAAACAATGAGGTCTCTATAAAAATATAATGCATAAAACAGCTCATATGTAAAACCCCGCTTCATGTAAATAAACCATTTTCATAATACAGGTATGGGACCTGCTATCCAGAATTTCTCACGACCTGGGGTTTTCCAGATAATGGATCTTTCCATAATTTGGGTCTTCATGCCTTATGTCTACTAGAAATTAATTTAAACATTAAATAAACCCAATAGACTGGTTTTGCTTCCAATAAGGATCAATTAAAACCTACTGTTTTATTATTACAGAGATTTGGATTATTTGGATAAAATGGAATCAAATTCGGAGCTTTCTGGATATCGGGTTTCCGGATAAGGGATCCTATACCTGTAATATACTTTTTTAGTATTGGGTAATCATAAATAGAAAATAGCCATTTTAAAAAATAAGGGCCACCCCTGGGATTGTACGATTCATGGTGCACACGAACAAACCAAGCAAACCATACATGTTAGGTCACATGAGCCAATTAAAAGACAGAGTTCTGTCTTTTGCTTCCACACATCTTCCTGTTACAGTTAGAGTGGCAGTATTTCTGGTCAGGTGATCTCTGAGGCAGCACACAGACCATCATGAAATGGAGGTTCAAGGCAAGAGATTTAAAAGGGCAATATTTACTTAAAGGGATACTGTCATGGGAAAAAACATTTTTTTCAAAATGAATCAGTTAATAGTGCTGCTTCAGCAGAATTATGCACTGGAATCCATCTCTCAAAAGAGCAAACAGATTTTTTTATATTCAATTTTGAAATCTGACATGGGGCTAGACATATTGTCAATTTCCCAGCTGCCCCAAGTCATGTGACTTGTGCTCTGATAAACTTCAATCACTCTTTACTGCTGTAGTGCAAGTTGGAGTGATATCAGCCCCTCCCTTTTTCCCCCAGCAGCCAAACAAAAGAACAATGGGAAGGTAACTAGATAACAGCTCCCTAACACAAGATAACAGCTGCCTGGTAGATCTAAGAACAGCACTCAATGGTAAAAACCCATGTCCCACTGAGACACATTCAGTTACATTGAGAAGGAAAAACAGCAGCCTGCCAGAAAGCATTTCTCTCCTAAAGTGCAGGCACAAGTCACATGACCAGGGGCAGCTGGGAAATTGACAAAATGTCTAGCCCCATGTCAGATTTCAAAATTGAATATAAAAAAATCTGTTTGCTCTTTTGAGAAATGGATTTCAGTGCAGAATTCTGCTGGAGTAGCACTATTAACTGATGCGTTTTGAAAAAAAAACATGTTTTCCGATGACAGGATCCCTTTAAATACATATATCAGATTCTTTAATATGACACTTAGGGACGGATTTATCAAAGGTCAACGTGAAAATGCGAATAAAAAAAAACTTGAATTTCGAGCTAATTTTTGTGTACTTTGACTAGAGAATAGTCCAAATTTGATTCGAATTTGAAAAAAAATTGAATATCGAAATTTATCATGTACTGTCTCATTATGAATTCAACTTCGACCATTCGGCATCTAAAACCTGCAATTTTTAAGCTTCCCAAACATTCATTTTCACGGCTGCTGCTTTGTTCCCTCCCCCATGTTGCTCTAGTTCAAAGGCAAGCAGAGATGCAGGAAAAATTAAGGAATTTTGTTTGTAATTTCATTATGTGTAGTGCAGACAACAACCGTGTAGTAAAGGTTAGAGGTAATTCCACAGTTACCAAGTGTCAATTTTGGACCTCCTAGAACCTATTTGGAGTCAATAGGTGGGCAGTTTCTGTTTTTTGATAAAAAATTTTGATTCAAATTCGATTGAATTCGGTATTACTTTGATTCATATGATTCGAATTCGATCGAATACGGACTATTAACCCGAAGAAAAAAAACCTGACTTTTTAAATAAATTTCGGTTGGTCTTTTTTTATTCGAATTTCGAAGTTATGGGATTTCAGAATAACACCCATTACTTCGAAATCCAACCCTTGATAAATCTGCCCCATAATATGATGTAAACTGTTGCTTAAGTATTCATTTTGGGGCATAGTTTTTCTTTAAGTATTCTTCTCAGTCTGGATTTCCCAGATGTTTTAGATCAGTGATACCACGTAGAGAAGGCGTGCTGCATGCATGGTTTATCAGAGATGGATTTTGCCTAGATTACATTTCAGGGTCAGTCAGATTTCTTACAGGGAGCACTAATGTGCCCAACAAGGCTGACTGGATGGAAAGTGTGCAAATGCACACATTGACACTTGGGAACTGTGGAATTACTTCTAACCTTTACTACACGGTTGTTGTCTGCACTACACATAATGAAATTGCAAACAAAATTCCTTAATTTTTACTGCATCTCTGCTTGTCTTTGAACTAGAGCAACATAGGGGGGACAAAGCAGCAGCCGTGAAAATGAAAATGTTTGGGAAGCTTAAAAGAGATACATTTGAATGGAACCCTGACAAACTGCTATGCAAGAGATTTAACATCCCAGACCCTTATCCTGGGTAAGCTCTTTACTAATACAGATGTAATCTGTTTGCCCATATGATGCATGCATGTCTGGACATGTTCAAATACATGAGTGGAGTGTACTGTGAAACCAGTTATTTTAATCTATCTGTTGAGCTAGAAATATAAAATCCACGTGAAAGATTCCCGCGTGCAGTCGCGAAAACAAATCTGAATCTTTCCTTGTATTTCAGATTTGTCATTGATGTCAGGTGTCGGGGTGCATAAATTGTCACCTGCTTCCTGTGGCTCAGAAATAGAATTGTTTCAACATGAATGAACAAGACGTTTTCCTAATTGTAGGCAATAAACAAGTGAAAAATTATTGTAAACTGCTGCATAACATGCTGGCTTATAAATGAATAATGCTGAACTTTTTGTCTGGTTAGTAAATGAGCCATGCTCAACCAGATATCAGTTAATGAAATAGCTGATAATTCACAGAATTTCTGAGCAGATAGTATATAGCATGCTGCGGTACTACCTAACTAAGACAGTTCTTGTCTTCAAAATGCTTTTAGTTCATCCATTACATATGATGGAATGGAAATTCTTCTTTTTTTCCAGAGCCAGAGCCTCAAATACAGGAACATGTACTGTCAGTGGTACCAAAAATAAAGGAAGTTCATGAAAAAATTTTCAAACTTGCCCCTTGTACCCTTGCTTCCTTGTACCTTATAAATGATTTGGCTGTCCCAGCTAACTTCTAAGCCTTAAAAGCACATCTTTTCTTACCCACCTCAACACCAACGCTTCTATTGAACCAAAAAGGTTTCGCTTTGCAACAACGTTCCTTGCTTACAAGTGGAATATACTGACAAGTATATATTGAAATTGTTTTTATCATTAACTCCTGATCCTCCACCAAACAAGACTGTATAGTATTAAGGATCAGCGTGCCCTGGAGTGGGCCGCGTAACAGAAATGCATGCTGATATGCATAACCTTGCTATGATGCAGTCCTCGAGCCTTTACGGATGTGACCTGGACATAGCTGAAGTTATCGTATCGCATAGATTGGGCCGATAATCAAATCCGTTTGGCATGCTCCCATGAGTCTACACTATAGGAAGAAATTAGACTGACTCCATGAAGTATAACAACCAATAATACTGCTAGAGATGGGTTATTTTCTTATGCTGGGGCTCCAGCTGGGGACCTGGACAGTTCATCAAGACCATTCTTAAGTGTCCAAGATTAAAATTAATCTAGTTATGGGGATATAATTATTCACTTATTATTCTGGAATGGAACTCCCCTACTAACTATATTAGCATGTCCAAGCCTGTGGTAAGAGATGCCATAACCAGGACCTAGCCTAAGCCCAATACTGCAGCCTTGGTCCAAAAGGATAAGCTGAATAAGAAATTTTTATAGCCTGATGTTAAGCCTTATGATACTTACCACAACAAGCCGGGCCAGTCTATGGTGTTGTAAAAGGCAAAACCCAGAGTAACATAGACATGCCATTATTGCATGCCTCCTGTCCACAATAAGGATTAACATGACAGAAACACCCTGTTATAATGACCCTATGAATAAAAATGCCCCTAATGGGACTGAAACTTTAACTACAGCCGCATTGATGGAGTATATATATCAGCATTTCAGCTGCCCAGTTCCTCCAATGGCCAATCGGGCTCATCCATTTTTAAGAGACTCTGGCAACAAGGTGGCATTCCTATCTTAAATTTAGCTTTTAACTGCCAGTAGATTGAAGACATCAGGGTTTTGTTTTGTTTTTGAACCTGGAGGCTGCAAATTACCTCAACCTTGGGAAAGACTTTTGAGAGAGGCAGCTGGCTCTGAAAACCTAAATTCCTCCAGAAGAAAAAAATAATAATACCCCCTTATAGGGGAAAAAAAGAGAAGGAGGCCATAAGGCTCAGGCCGCTAACTAAATATTATCAGATTAACGTAACTAACTGCCACCTCCCTCTCCCATTCGTAAAAACCATAAAGGGTGTATGGGCCATATACCCCAATGCTGCTGGATGCTTTTTTTAGGTAGGCATACAGATGGGGGGGACATAGCACTTGCCACAGCCCTGGATATAATCAGGCTGGAGGGCACATGGATCAAGGACAAACCAGTGATATAAGCCTACCTGATCCAGATGATGAAGACTTCATACATGAGTTAATGTGCTTAGGCGGAAAAACATCACAAAGACCAAAACCCCAGTCCCTAGGATGCTAACAACAGCCCTAATGCTTCCCCAAGGTTAAAAAGAAAAGGAGCAAAAAATAAACTGAAGCAGAAGGAAAAAAAGACACCGGACTGGGGGTGAGGTTGGGCTCTTAAAGCTTTGGGGAGGGTCCTTCTGATCGGAGCACTGGGGCGGGGCTATCCCGGTAAGTATGACATGGAGTTGTCCAGGAAACTGCTGCTGACAGGTGGTTTAGACTATGGTCATTGGCTGTAACTGATGAAAAACTTGGGCTTGTGTACCAACAGGGAAAACTACTGTTGCTACTGTGGCATGTTCCATTGTATCACGTTATCCTTGTGTTCTCTTCTAGAGAATCATGACAAATCCTTAAATATATATATATACAATTAATTCCCTGCAAAAATTACATGCAGATATAATGCTAGATTCAGTTCAGTGAGGAAAAGGTTTATCATGTGAAAACTCATGGACAAGATTCAATATGAGATGCAATTCAATTTAGAAAAACTTCTCATGGCTTATCATGTGAAAACTGAAGTCTGTGGGGAAAAAACTGAAAAAGTGAATAGGGAGAATTGAATATAGTCCATGAGAGAACTTTTTCTTACTGAATTGAATCTGGCCCAATATGTGCAATATAAAGTGTAAGACTAGTTTTATATTCAGTTGAATCCTGAGACTATACTGGCTCATGTACCATTTCCCTTAAAACCAATATATAGTGAATAATTGGCCCACAGCATGGGTTGAAAATCAAAAGCTAACACATTGCAAAACCTTAATATTGTTTTTACCAGTAAAAATCATATAACATTATACTTCATCTGAGATCCTTATTGTTTGCCATCTCTTCAAGAATGATAGCTGTCCTACACATCTCAGAAGTCAGGCAGTTATTAATAAAAACTCACCTCAAGATGTAATAAATTGCCTCCCTGTTGATCCAACGGTGCGGCGGGGACGCCTGCCTTGGCGCTCCTCTGTGCCGGTTAACTAAGGGCGCGTGCAGCATGCATCTTCTGTATTTGTAGGCGCGCTGGCGTATTGAATGTATTTAAAGGGCCAATATACATTTCTTCACTGCCCGTTATAGGTTTCCTCATTGTGAGTTCCTGGTACCTCTGTGCTATCTAAGCTTCTGTATTCTGCATTCTGATACTCTGTTGTGACCCCTGCCTGCTACTGACGATCCTGATTTCTGTATCCTGGCCCCTGCCTGATAACCGACTCCACTGTGTTTGAATCCCTTTCTGATTGATCTCCTGGTTTGAGTCTTGCCTGCCTGACTCTGTTTGTACCCCCGACCCGGCCTGATCTGACTTCGCTTTCAACACTTTGTACTGTGACCGTCTGCCCAAGAGACTTTGCATTACCGTCGTGCCCCCGAAAATGCATTAGCCATCTTTTTGGAGCAATAAATGCCTGGCCAACAAGTACCCATGGGTGCAAGTGCTTCCCATAGGAATTAATGGGCATTAAGTGTTTTTGTCGCCTGCCTACTAAGCTGGACGGAAAACACTTGGACGTAAAAACAATTCACTTGTGCAATTACTGTAATGCATAATTGTAATCATGCATATGCTATTTAGATCATTAATTACTATTTTAATGATATAGTTGTTCATTTCATGATGTCAAAATGTGTGGCTGATAAAAACATTAAAAGAGAGCAATTGGTTAGCCATGGTAGGTATGTAGGTATGTTGCCTCACAATTTAGATTCTAGCCGTCTGGAAGGCATTGCGGGGAGATTAGTTGCCCGAAGAAGAGGCGATTTGTCATTGGGCGACTAATATCCCCGGATCTCCACGTGTGTCTCTGCCCTAAAGGCTGTGCAAAAAATAAACCCAACGCACCTGTCATGATATTTACACCATGTCAAATCATGGCTGTTTATATTCATGTAATGATTTGTGGTGATTAGCTTAAAGGGATACTGACATTTTTTTTCAAAATTAATCAGTTAATAGTGCTGCTGGGAGCAGCTGGGAAATTGACAAAATGTCTAGCCCCATCTCAGATTTCAAAATTGAATATAAAAAAATCTGTTTGCTCTTTTGAGAAATGGATTTCAGTGCAGAATTCTGCTGGAGCAGCACTATTAACTGATTCATTTTGAAAAAAAATGTTTTTCCCATGACAGTATCCCTTTAAAAATGTTAATCAGTGTCATGTACTGCACAACTCCTAGCAATTTCACTGTCATAAATAGATCTCAACATCTGCCACTGCCATCTCCTTTCCTGCTCTCCTACACATTTTGTTACAGGTGCTGCTGCCTCCATTCCAGACAGCTACCCTTTCAATCAAACTTCCTGCACCCTCACTCTTTCAATAATGCCCTATAGCAGGTACCCCTCTCTCCCACACTTCGACTTTGAGCACAAACTCTCATTCACAAAACTCAGGAGCAGCACCCCATCCCTTGCTTCACTAAACATTTTCACACTGAATTATTTAGAGAGGTTTGAACAGGTCTGAACCCCTAAAAGTTTACCCTTGTTCAGCCCCCTCTACCCTCAGTATCTGACCAGGTTCTCGTTCAGTTTATTTATCTGTTGCTCATCTCTCAGCAGCTTCACTTCTCATTACTAGCCCTTACCTTCTACTTCCCCAGACACCTCATTATCTACAGGTCCTTTACACTGCTCTGACAATATGCCCATGTTAGTAATAGTAACAGTGTTGGCACTAGCAAGGGTGCACTGTTAGAGCATCACTGATATTTGCAAAGAAATTCAATAACATGGACATTCAGCTCTGCAGAAATGCTGCTGTTCGGTGCACTGTTACATTTAGCAAAGTTCTTATTTACAGGTGCATTGTAAAATGCCACGCAGTAGAGTGTAAACAAATAAAAGTCTGCTGGGAACCACTCATCAACACTAAGTGAAGCTGGGATTTAATAACAATGGAAAAAGACGTCAGCACTGGAGAATAAAAGCACAGTTCAGATGGCCACCCAATGAGATTTACAGTCTTTCTGAATTGAAGCCACAAACTATTATTGTATGGAATATATGTAAAGCAATGGTATTACAGAAGGCACTTCTATTTGCTAAATGACTGTCAATGCACACCTTGACCTTGAGCCTTTGGGCTAGAATTCTTAGCAGTCTTTTCTTTTTCTTTAAAATATTTTGTGGTTCATTTTCATTGTCAACAAAACAACGCACCTTTTATTAAACCTTCATTTAGCCATGACTTTAATAGAGAGCCCACAACCCAATTTGTATCCTTTCAAAGTAACTCCGAGCATCCCACCCATGTGTGAAACTTGCTGTGAGAGTATGATGGCTGGAGACAGGAAACTACAAAATGACTGCTTCAGTGATCTAAAAGGGTTTATAAAGCAATAAACCTGAGCTTTTTCTATCACATGTCTATGTATGGCTGTTATTTAGGGGGAGATAGTTATATTCTCACTGTGTATGCTCTTACTTCATTTGTATTGCACAGTGTATATTCCTAGTTTTCACATGAGTGATAGAAACTCCAATCTCTATTTGACACCTCACAAAGAACTTGGAAAAATGCTGTGAATTGGCAGAAATGTAGGAAACCAAAGAGACAGTATAGGCTACAGTCATTTTTAATTTGGCCTAATAAATCACTTTGTGATACCTTATTAGCATATACAAAAAACAATCCCAGCTCCATTCAGCAACAGCGCACAAGTGCCCAATATATATATATATTTACTTATTTAATCATATGACATATATTAACAGAAGCATATATTCTGCAGCAAAAACAGGTAATTTCTCCTGTTTTTCATATTATTTTTATTATCCTTTATATAGAGCTGACACATTTACACAGTGCTTTATAAAATTTAAACAACTCACATCACATTCCTGTAGAGTTTATGTCCCTATCACATTCATAGACACACATACTAGGGTCAACCTTATCAAAACCCAGTCAATCTCCCTATGCGGCAAATTCACTACCCTCCGAAAATTCACCAGCGACGGCTTTGCTCACATCGCAACACTTGGCCAGGTGCAGATTCGCCAGGACAACGCTAATTCACTAAAATCTGAAGTTGCGTCCATAGCGCCAAACGCTGGTGAAGTTGCTCTAGCATTACTGCAGCAAGCGAAATGAAGTTTCGCTAGCGTTGCCTAATTTGCATACTTCGGGAGGTTAAAGTTGAATGGACATATATGTTGCAGCCAATACATACACTACACAAGCCCGGTAAACCTTAATAAAATACACATGAGCCCAGTGTATAGTTTATGTGGCATATGTAAGGAAATGTAGGGGGGAAGCCGTTTACCCCAGAAAAAATTTACGATCTTTTGCAGCCTATCACCCTGAAAAATTCGCCAGCGTATTTTGGGGCTTAGAAAAATTTTCAACTATTTTTTGAGAAAGTCCTATCTACTCTATTGCACTTCGCCTGGTCTGAGGTGGCAAAGGCAAGGCTGGTGCAAGAAGTGATGTTCAGTAAAATCCGCATCTTAGTGAATTTGTGTAGTTACGCCCCTTCGCCAGAGCCCAACTTCGCCAGGCGTACGGGAGCGAATTACTGCTAGAGTCTATCTCCTTCGCTAGCGAAGTTACGTCTGCGCCTGCGAAGTAATGATATTACGTCACGCTGGCAAATTTTCGCTAATGTTAGTCTCTTCGCCTTTTACTAAATCTGCCCCTATATGTTTTGGAGTGTGGGAGGAAACTTGACTGTGCATGTAAGCTTAAAATATAAGGGAAAATTTGGGAATTCCAGTTTTGCAACAATGTGTGTGTTGTTTTACCTTATGCTAAAGTAGTGATTCCCAACAGTGGTGTCCCCCCCCCCGGGGGGGCCGGATACAATGGTGGAGGGGAGGGATCAGCCTGGAGGACAGTTACTTATTTGAGGATATTTTTATAATTTGCCCTTTTGGGAAACTCAGTGTTTGAAAACATCTAAAACATTACATAAAACAATGATGTAATAAGCAGCAAAAGGTGGCACATACATGAACATAAATCTGATGGACACAAAGGCAAATTTGGGTATAGCTTTATTAATAATCTTGTTTGAAATTTTGATATAAATCGTGCAAAATC
The DNA here is from genome assembly GCA_038501925.1 of Xenopus petersii. Taxonomy (NCBI): domain Eukaryota; kingdom Metazoa; phylum Chordata; class Amphibia; order Anura; family Pipidae; genus Xenopus; species Xenopus petersii. Next base: position 52,329,261 of record CM076679.1, read on the forward strand.
TCAACCTGTGGCTTGTAATACCATCACAATTTTCTTACTGCAATTTTGCAAGATTTAACTTTTTAAGAATCACCACCTAAAACCTGTCAGCATGCCATAGAATTCAACGCAAAGTGTAGTGTAGCTTCAGCATTAAAGCAAAATTATACCTTTATGTTTTATGCAATATATTTTTATACAGACCTGCAATGTTCAGGGGTATAGTTGAAAATATAAAAGTTGAATATTGTAATTTTTTTCAGCGGTTTTCCACCAGTAACAATTTATTGGTGAGCTTGAAAATAATCAAAAATATGAAATATTTTACTTCTCCCAAGATTTTTCCACACTTAACTTAATAGTAATTAAATAAGTTAATTTACCTTTGAATTACATTTTAGTATGATGACAGTGATAGTATAAGAGATTGTTGCAGTTGGGCTTTATTTTTTATCTGTGGCTTTTGAATTATTTAGCCTTTTGTTCAGCAGCTCTCAAATTTGGAATTTTAGAAGCTACTGCTGGGGGTGCAGAAGTGCAAGGGCAAATAATTAATTTTTTTTTTTAAAAAAAAAGAAAAGATGCTAAGAATATGTCATTTGTTGATGTGCCCAAATATGAAATCCTAAGCAAAAATGTTGCCCAAACACTAAACTGAATTTGAACTTGATGTTTCATATTCAAATCTGGGCAAACTCTCAAAAAATACATTTACATTCACTTGCTCAGACAGGCATTCTGTGGATACAGCAGGGGTTGCTGTAAGATGCCATGGAGAGTCACTATTTATTGGGCCAGTGGGGGGCTTGACCTTTGTGTACTTGAAATGCCAGAGCCTATTTTTGGATGGGAAGTTACATGAGTTTAATGGGGTGGTTCATCTTTAAGTTAATTATGTTATATAGTGGACAATTCTAAGCAACTTTTCAATTGGTCCACATTAATTATTTTTTTTTAGGTTTTGAATTATATGCCTCCTTATTTGTTTATATGGCTCTGAACTATAATTGTGGTATTAAGGACATGTAAAGCCTACATTTTCCAACCATGTAAATAAGTTAAGCACATCACCCCCACCCAAATGGCATTATTTGTACTGCATACATGCATACAAATAGCAGCTTTCACGAGGGACCTTTTTCCCTCTGACACATCATCAATGCATTTATATCTGCAAACAGCACATATGTGAATGCAGCATAACACCGGCAGAATCTACTTTCATGACAAGTCCTGCTTGGATTGAACACTTTAATGGTCACTCTAAGCTTAAAGGAGAACTAAACTCCTTCGGAAGTTTTCTGATTTCTTTTTTCGGAAACTTTGTGACTTTCGGCACATGCGCAGTAGAGCTGAACCGGCAAATGCTCCTACTGCGCATGAGCCACCAAACGCCGGGCAATCCAGGAAGAAGGCTGCACGGGAGAAGATGGCGCCTGTGAACTCTCTGGACAGGACCTGCGCCAAGGGGTAAGTAATAACTTAGGGGCATTTGCCCAGGGGGGGAGGTAGGCCAGGGGGAGGAGGGAGCGGAGTAACACAGGGGAGGGGGGAGGGATTTTAGTTGACTATTCCTTTAAGTGAGGGGTTAGGATTTGAAAATAGGAGCAGACAGCTAGACAAGAGTTTCTATGGGAACCAGCAACGTATCTCTTCATTGGCTTTTAGACTGAAGGGTTTGTTTATTAATCTGAGTTGAGAAGAACTGAGCATGCTCAGTAGCCAACAGCAAAAGGAAATTTCTAATGGAGGGGGCTGAGTGGGTTAGAGGAGCAAAAGTGATTGATTAAGGGGGGTGCTGCAGCCTATTAACCTTTGAACAACCAGAGTGGCAGGTATTTAGAGATTTCAAAGAGGCTCTTCAGTGATTCAATTTTTGTGTGCGGGGTTTACATGTCCTTTAAGGCAGTCCTATGTATATGGCACAAGCCAAGTAGATACCTTCTGTTTACATAAGGCTTCATGTTGCATGTGAAGGGATTTTTTTGCTACATTTAGCCTGTCTCATTCTAACCAGGCTAGGTTCTCTGCCATGCCTCCTTCTTCTGACACACAAGTTTTCAATTGGGGGTCACTCACCCCATCTAAAAAACACAGAGGTTAGGCTAAAAGTTTGTTGTTATTGCTACTTTTTTTCTCCTATTCATGTTCCAGTCTCTTATTCAAATCAATGCATGGTTGCTAGGATAATTTGGACCCTAGCAACCAGATTGATGAAATTGCAAACTGTAGATCTGCTGAACAAAAAAGCTAAATAACTCAAAAACCCCAAATAATAAAACAATTGCAAATTGTCTTAGAGTATCAATCTCTACATCATACTTAGGGGCCCATTTACTTAGTTTGAGTGAAGGAATAGAGTAAAAATAGTTTGAATTCGACCATTCGATAGTCGAAGTACTGTCTCTTTAAAAAATTCTTCGACCCCCTAGTTCGCCACCTAAAACCTACAAAGGCCAATGTTAGCCTGTGGGGAAGGTCCCCATAGGCTTCCTAACAATTTTCTGATCGAAGGAATATCCTTCGATCGATGGATTAAAATCCTTCGAATCGTTCGATTCCAAGGATTTAATCGTTCGATCAAACGATTATTCCTTCGATCGTTCGATCGTAGGAATAGCGCAAAATCCTTCGACTTCGATATTCGAAGGATTTTACTTCGACGGTCGATTATCGAGGGTTAATTAACCCTCGATATTCGACCCTAGGTAAATCTGCCCCTAAAAGTTAACTCAAAGGTGAACAATCCATTTAAGTGCTAAAGAGTTGGCTGAATCCAAAATCCTGCAAAAGTTATGAGATTTACCATAACTACTATTTGATCTGTACAACTGCAATTGACAAAGATAGTAATTTGGTGCCACCAATTACTAAGACATACTGTAAAGGCAGGAGAGGACTAGACATAACCTACGAAGACAAAAAAACCCCAACAAATAAATGCATTTCTAGCGGCATTTCCTAATGCTCATGTGGACTTTTATATGACACAACACAGTTAATTTCTGGCTGAGAATTCTGGAACACAACCACACTCATATGTAAATATTTCACAATGGCAATCTGTGTTGCCTGGGTGAGATTTAGGCCTCAAGCACATGGGCAGATTCGGGGAGAACTGCCTTCGACGTGCCTGCCACCTGGCGCCAATGCACTGGTGGCGCTCCAGTTTCCGAAGTCGCCCGGTTTTCTCGTGAGGCAACTTCAGGCGACTTTGAAAATCGAATCGCCGCGAGTGCATTGGCGCTAGCATTTTGTCATAATAGCAGGCAGCAGGCACGGGGAAGGCAGTTCAGAGAGATTGTCGCCCCGCAGAAGAGCCGATTAGTCGACAGGCGACTAAATCTCCCCAAATCTGCCCGTGTGCTAGCTCCCTTATGATTGTACAAAGGCTCCAAGAACTGATAAGTGCAAAAGGGTAGATAAAGTAGAAACAGGTGATTTTTAATGACATAAGTGTTTGACAGCAATAAGGATTGGGGGTTGCACTGTTTTTTCATCACAGCAAACTAAATTACACACATTTAATTCTTAGTATCATACTATATCTGTTTATATATACATACAAATTTAAAAAAATAATCTTAGGTAAATAATAGGCTTTCCTCTAAATACAGCACTCACAGGCTGATTACATTCAAATCAATGGAGCAGGGGTACTGAGCAGATCTGCTTATCTCAGCCTGCAAAAATACACAGGCTGACAACAGCCAGAGCCTTCAGCCTGTGTGGCTATAGCCTTACACTAAGGGCCTGGACACACATGCAGTTTTACTGCATGGAAACGCAGTGCAGTTGACCGCCACGTAAATACGCTAAGCAGTTTCAAGCTTAGGTAATGGCACACTAGATTAGCATATTAATGCGGCAGTCATCTTTTTTTAAAAACTGTGCTGTGTTTCCGTGCCAAAAACCGCATGTGTGTCCATGCCCTTAGGCTATGAATGCACAAACTGTTGTCCGACTACGTATTCTTGCATTCTGATAGAAGCCGCTCTGCTCAGTGCCCCTGCTCCATTGAATTGAATCAGATCACCCTGTGTGTGGTCACACACTGAACTCAGCTTCAGCTCTGCTATGTGTGACTGCATACAGGCTCATCTGATTCAAATTAATGGAGCAGGGGCAGTGAGCAGATCTGTTTCTCTCAGCCTACAAAAATACAGAAGCTGACAGCAGTCTGTGTGTCCATAGCCTTACATCACTGGGAGCTGGAAAATTATGTTGACATTATAAAAGAGATTACCAGAAATGGATCAAAGAAAACCAATAGGTTTTAACATATAATTGAGTATCAACATAATCACAAAAACCTTTACATTATGTAACAGAAAATTACTTGAGGCTCTTTAAGCTTGTACAAAATAATGGTAATTATGTCAGTGTCCTTTCAAGTAATAGGTTCTTGTTTAAATACTTTTTTTTAAGTTAAAATCACAGTCACAATACAATAATAGCAGAACCAGCATTTTTTCTGTGTTCCTTCAAGAGACGAATCTCTGTCTAGAAACCCAACAAATCCAGTTCTGACTTATAATTTATGTGCTCACCAACATATCTAGGTCTGGCAGCTTCAGGTGCATGGCAACTTTCCTGTACCAGTGGTTTCAGTCTTTTCATATGGGAGGCAAAGTTGGCACTGTGTGTGTTAGTCATACAGAAAAATCAGAATACTTTAAAGGTGGTGTAAAAACCCACTGTAGCATGCTAGAGACCTCTAGTAACCAAAGAGAGGTCTAACATCAAACTCCAAAAAATTCTCCTATATAATAAAATAATAAAATCAATATCAATTAAAAAATAATTCATAATTAAAATTATAAATAAAAAAGCCTTTTGTAAGACAGCTAACATGGATAGAGATAGATTGCTGGTTATGAAAAATAAGATACATAACACACAATTTAATGATAAGTTGTCTTTCATTAGGAGATATAGCAGACAATTAGGGATGCATCGAATCCACTATTTTGGATTCGGCTGAACCCCGGAATCCTTTGTGAAGGGGGAAAAAAATTGACTTCCTTGTTTGCAAATTAGGTTTTAGATTCGGTTCGGCCGGGCAGAAGGATTCGGTCGAATCCGAATCCTGCTGGAAAAGGTCGAATCCCGAACCGAATCCCGGATTGGGTACATCCCTACAGACACTATAAAAATAGTCCATGTAGTTAAAAAAATTTCTTCCTATATTATATACATACAGATGAAGATGTTTTTTGGAACACTGATCTAGGGGTGAGGAGTGTGGCTAGGAGAGCACATACCCTGGGAGATTTAGTATCACCTAGTCTATTCACGAGTAACAACACTAAACGGGATAATTTTTTGAGCTTCAAAAGCTGCTATAAATGTGGAAACAATCAATGTATTACGTGTAAATGTCTTCAGGTTTCCCAGGAGTTACAAATAAAATATTCAATTCATTAATTGTAACAGTATAAGGGTAATGTATTTGATAACCTGCAGTAAATGCAATAAGCAATACGTGGAGTGTACCACATGGTCCCTTAAATAACGAATCAGGGAACATTTAAAGCAGATTAGTAATACTCAATATTGCAACAAAACCAATGTCACCAGGCACTTTATGAAATGTAACAATGGGAATATTAAATATTTTGCACTACAAGCGAACAGGTTAAAACAGGAGGAGCTATTTTAATTAGATTACATAAACAAGAAATATATTGGATTTTTTTTAACAGACGCAGTTACCACTAGGTATGAATTTCACATTTGAAGTGATTTGCTTTGTGTAATGATATTTATACTATAATGCATTTTGTACATGTATTTTTGTGATACTTTGCCCCAAAACATGGATTTAAAAATGTCTAATAGACTAAGTATTTTAAGATGAGTGGACTTATCTGGAAATCCTTAATGACCTGTTTATGTAACAAGAGCCTTGCTCAATTGTGATTGGATTGGTTTTAATGACATTTGTTAATGTATATGTATGGAGATAAGTGTCCCATTTGGGATTGCCTATGAAGAGCAAGGTAAGCATGAAACGTGTTAGGCTCCATGTGGGGATATTGTTATTTTTATATGATACAATAATTTTTTTTTTTTTTAAAACAGCATGTACGTAGGAGAAATTTTCTGAGTTTACTGTGTGTATTAGGCTGTGTATAAAAAGGCTTAGAGCAATGGTACATGGGTCATTTTGTCAGTCGCATTAAAGGGGACCCGTCACCCAAAAAAATTATTCAAAATCTTATTTTATCACATTAGTCAAGCAAAATGATCTTTAATTACACAATATAAATTATTTGAATCTTGCTTCCTTCAGTTTGGGATTTCAAAATTATAGCAAACAGGCAGAAGCCATTTTCTGCACTCTGTTATTAAGGCAAACCTTGCATCACCTCAGAATCTTGTTTGTGCACCAGAATGGGGGACCTGATGTTCATCCCCATGCACTGGCTACACAATTAAATGGTAAAGAGAACGGGGGAAAATGTGGAGAGCAGTGACATCTAAGAAGTGCTGAATGGAGAGTGAAAGTAATTGTCTGCCCCGCCTCTATGCCAAGGGCATAGAGGATTGGCAAACAATATTTGATTGACAGCTGAGATTTTTGAATGTGCTTACAACAGCTATGAATGCTTTAATAAAAAATATAAATTGGATTTCATGTTTAATTTGAAAAGGACTTTTATTATACAGATTTGTGTCTGGGTGACAGGTCCACTTTAAAAGCAGGTGATGAAACAACCAAAAATACCATGCCATTGTCAACAACGTAAATTACAGCAGTAAATTACTAAAATGTCATAATTCAATAACGACTAGCAAAATGGTTATGTCGTTTTTTATAATTTGCCTATGACGATTTACATTGCAGCAATGGCAAAGCAGTTTGTCTTTTTTCTTGTTCACACTTTAACTTTGGCAACAAAACAACCCTATGTGTGATTGCCCTTAATGGCACAATGGGGCTCATTTATTAAAAACACTGGGCAAATCTACAGCTGGGCAGTAACCCATGGCAACCAATCAAATGTTCAACCTGCAGCTGCCTGTAAAAAGCCAGTCACTGATTGGTTGCTATGTGTTACTGCTCCTGGTGCAAATTTGCTCAGTGTTTACAAATGAGCCCCAATGTATTTTTCTTTCCTAGAAACTTACTCAGGATGCTGGGCAAAAGCAGCTCTAGGCAAGTGACTGATCAAGTCTTTGGCAGATGGTCTGCAGGCATTGCCTAGGCAAATTTTTATGCATGTATATGAACATATAGACCGAGTAAGAAGCCTCTTGGTGTGTGTGGGTCCAAAACAATCATCTCCCTCAGTAATATCTGATCAGGACTGCAGTGCATTAGCTTTGCACACTACAAATGTGCAAATGTGATACTTGCATTTAGACATTTATAATGTTTGCTTAATCTGCACTTTTGAAAAATCTCCATAGAAAGCATGGCATTTTTATTTAGCAATAGATGTAGTTTAGGTTTTTAAAGGCTTTCTGTGTCATATATGTATTATGTAAGACTCAATTGTACAGAAAAGACTAGGTTGGGCTTTGTCCAGATAACACTTAAAATATTGTAAGCTTAAGTGTGCCTAACACTTATAGCAGGCATGGGAAGGTTGCTGTAAAAGAAAAAAGGTTAAGTTTATATGCTTACCTGAGGTAGAAATTGCAGTCAGCGAAGTCCCTGGCTTGATTGAAGGTCCCGGGTTACAGCTGAGGAGAAAAGAAAGGTGATTGGCGGTTAGCAATCACGTGTCCTAAAGGAAGGGGTATAAAAGCCGGTTTGCGGCTAGCTTACCTGTCAGTCGGCGAAGATCGGTGAAGGAGGAGCATCGTCAACATGCTGTCCAGATTTGCACCCGCCCACCCATTTGTGTAATATATTTGAATATATGTTGTTAATAAAATTTTATTATTTAAAAAAAAACAAAAAAAACAAAACTATTGTCGCAGCTGGAGGAAAAATTTAAGTTTGTTATATAAGTAGTTTCCTGGCTGGAAGAATCAAAAGGCAGAACTATTGGGATAGGCTACCCAATGAAGGAATTGGGCTGGCTAGTTTTATGTATCTGGAAAGTACATGGTATGTTTAAAAATCTACTAATAAATTCTGCTGTGGCCATTCTCCAACTAAGATATGGTGTCATGTGTATTATTCTAAGATATGGTGTCATGTGTATTATTGGATATGTGTTATTTTCTGCATTATAGCATACCGTTCCCATGCTTAACACACTGGAGTTGATCGCCCACATACTATATAAAAAAAAATAGGACTTCAGATTTAAGAGAAACATTGGCAGGTCTATTCAAAGAAATGTTATTAATTTAATTAACCAGTGGCTTTGAAACAAAATGAGTAGGGAATATGTGTACCAGGAGTGAATAACTGAATGTAGGTACCTGGGCGGTAAGCTTCTCATGCTCTTCCCTCAACCAACCCATGTCCTGCCACTGCCCAAGCCTCTCCCCTTTCACCAACACTGGTCCCTCTTTTAACAATGGGCTCCAGGCAACTGCCCTGATTGGACCTATAAGGATGCACAAATGGTGTGTACAGAAACAAAGCCATCAATAAATCAAGACTTGCACTACAATGAACTCTTATCTATGTTTCACATTCTTGTACTGTAAGAGCAGCTGTGTTTATAATATAGCCATCTACATTGGTATTAGCCAAAAATCTGAGAACAAAATAAATCGTTATCATCAGATGAACTTTCAGCAGTACATTGATTTCTAAAGAATCTAACCTTGAGCCTTTCCTTTGTTTTGTGAGGTTTCAGGAGCCACATGATAATGCCAGTGTTTTCTTCACAGAACAATTACTCCTTTATTGTTTCTAAACTGGATACACCTTAACATCCATTTTATGCTCACGAACGCCAGAGGAAAGGTACTGTATATTGCACGTTTATTCAGCTGTAAAAGAACATGGCACATGTGAAATAACATGAAAAGTTTTATCATTCACATAGTTGGCAAAGCAGTTTAGTCATAAAGAAACAATCCATAACTGATTTCTGGGAAAAAATTGTTGCATAAAAGTGGAAACAACCCAGAAATATAGCCTCTTTGCTCAGGAGAGTATGTAGTGATAACTAAACCAATCTAGAAAAAACAGTTGATCATAATTTCTCTTGTACATTAACCACAGAATCGGCATTCTTCTTACATATTAAAATGACAAAGGGCACTTACATTACATGTACACCTGTTACCTTATAATTCAATTATGACTGATGTTTCAGATATACAAGCCTTTACTGGTGCAGTGACTTAAGGGGGGTGCACATGGGTCATAACTGTTTGATTTTGAATCTGAGCTCAATGATGAGGATCAATTGGAAACTCACTGAACAGTTATGTCTCTTGTGGCCCCCCTTAAAGTCGCTGACTAACTCTGAGTTAGAGAGAAAAGCAGGAAGTAGTGTTGTGTCCTATGTTAGACATCTGCTCACTCCAGCCTTTATACATTACATTTTGGCTAACTAACTATATTAGGAATATTTTTTATTTTTATCTATTTACCCAGTTTTAATTGTTCCTTTAAGGGCAATGTCAGAGTGAGTGCTTTAACATGCAAGGGAAATCTGTGATCTCTACTGGCCCCCGTAATGCTTTTTTAATTGCAGAGAAAGGGAATAGCCAAAAGTAAACCATTTAAATAGCTCAATCGTGGGAAAGTGACGTCCACTGCATTTTTCTTCAAATATGCTATAAAAATGCTCTCATTTACCATTTTTCGGGAGTTCTGTTGCCACGGGGTGTGCAGATTGGGTCAGTGGGTGGCGAAGTGTCCCATCTGACATCACCCTTAACTGTTAGAGAAACAGCAGAGGGTTATGTAGAAAACTGAAGTAGGCCCTACTCCTGACATCTGCCCCTTGGGCCAAAAGTCTTTATAGACCTTCCAATTACTCTAAAGGTGGCCAGCCATTACAATTACGATCTTTCCTGGAAAATATCTTTCCAAGAAAGATGGGTTGTTTCATTACACACATGAATTGTGAAATATACAGGTAAAAACAATAGAACGCCACCTGTATCTGATGATTCAGCACATGGCCGATATTCGGGTGCCTTCAAAGGCGCCCGATCAAAATTTTACGGCCAGCTTCATCAACGAGATGACCGATATCAAAGTCTTCTGCAGATATCAGTTGGCTCGGCTCCCACTATGCACACACCGAATATCATATGAAAATTAGTTTTGTATGATATTATTGTTGCTGGTCTATGGCCACCTTAAGGCTCTAGTGGCACAATGGTGTGTTTTCTCCACATGCAATCCACAGCCTTCTGCCCCATATCTTCAAATCCACTGACAGGCATGGCAATGGCCTGTCAGCTTACACAATGCATGACAACGGTACTTTTTGCAGATTGTGCAGCTGCCATTTTATTTCTTCATGCCAGAGATCTGTCCAGCGACTAATGATTTGTGCATGTGTAGTACATACATCACTGAAGTTCTATACTGTGCACTCCTATTTATGGTGGTAGGACAAAGAAATAATGCAAAAGGCTAGTGTTCCAGTTCTGAATTAGAGTGTCTATGAAAGGAGGGACCTTCACACCCCTAAGTGAAGTTGAGCTTCATTGTCCTTTAGTGCAACAAACATTAAGGCAGTTTCATTCACATGTGTAAATTTAGAGCTTTTATAGCATATAAAAAAGTATACTACAAATAGTTTTTGTTTCTATTAGGGTTTATTAGAAATACATAATACAAAATATCACAAAGAACAAAATGTAAATATATGATTTTTATTCAGTAATGAACAAATTGGTCAACTGTCTAAATAATTTTGTACGGTACTGTATATGAAACCCTTTGATTTTTCTGTTGCTCTTTAAACAAGGTAGCTTTTTGTGTTATACCTGCTCAGGATCAGAATAGCAAGCACATTATTTGACAGACAGACAGAGTACGATACCATCCCTATCAACCAATCTTTACACAATTTCAAAAGTCATTGTTAGAGGAAATCAGATTAGAATAGAGAGAGGTCAGCATTTTAGAAGATATGATGTTGTATACTAAACAAAGTATTATGCTGGAATCTCAGAATATTACAATAAAGAATGAGTGCTGATAGAAAACCCCATCCTCCCCAGCCGCTCCGTTACTTGCAGTGAGGAATGTGTGGCGCAAGTTGGGGAAGAAGTGGGAAGTGGGTTGGAGGATGGGGATCGGAGTGCGCGGGGCCCAGTGCACTTTAGTTACACCACTGACACTGCCCCAAATAATGCAAGTAGCATCAATTTGCCCTACTTGTATTCTGCTTTCTGTTACTGGTAGCAACACCCCAATACATTCTCTCTGTATCCCTTTATAATATACAACAGAGTTTAGTGATGTCGTTTTTGTCATGACTCACTAAAACTTGTGTATTATAATGAATAACCATTTCCATTCAAGAGTAACATACCTCCCAACTGTCCCGTTTTCAGCGGGACAGTCCAGCTTTTGACAGCTCAACCCGCAATCCCGAGTTTCTCTGTGATCTGCTGCACTGAACAGCCAGAAAAAGATACAAAGATTCTAACTTAATTTGCTCTTGTCAGAGAGCCCAGAACACATACTTAAGATACATTTGTAAGCGTTTTATATAAGAACGAAGACTCACATCTTAAAGGGCAATTCACCTTCATTTGAAAAACTGTAATAACAGATAAAAACCATAGAAATGCGTTTAAACTTTCATAACCTGACAAATTTTGGGCATGGTAATTAGGGGGTGTGGCCACAAAATGGGCGTGGTCAAAACAGTCTTTAAGGAAATCTTTTTGTCCCTTTTTCTGTTTCCAAAATGTTAGGAGGTATGATTATCTATACATATATCTATCTCAGTTACCCTGCTTCTTTTCTTGCAATTTCCCTCTAAACACTGTGCCAAATATTGCAAGTTGTGGCCCCATCAAACACTGGGGCCTCAAATAATTAAGCTGTGGGACTGTTTACCTCTAGTATGGTAACTTCCTCTCGCCCTAAGCAATTGTCAGCACAAAGGAGATGAACATTCTCCAGGCAGGTACAACTGCACTGCGTTATTTCTACAGCAGCCAGCCAGCACAGAATTGCACAGCAGGTAGCCTGGTGTCCAGGAAGTTGCAGCACTCACGTAACAACAACACCACCACTGAGCTACTGAGTAAGGCAAGTTGCCCAGGGCGTGATTTCCATGGCAGAGTACAGTGGAAAGGGGCGTGTCCGAGCGCGCAGCCAGAAGGGACCCCGCCCAAGTCAGGCTGAATAGAGTTTAGCAGTGGAATAAAGGAGCAGAGGGAGGGTGGATAGTACTCGCACAGCTTCCTATCCTAGGCACCTGCTGCTCTGTCTATACGCTCATTGGCTGCTCCTCACGAGGAATTGGGGCACCTGCGCTGCTACAGGGGCATTTGGTGCCATCCAGCTGGAAACATGACTGACGCTTTGCTGCCAGGCAGCCTGAATGGGGAGAGACTGTCGGAGCAGAACTACTTCAGAAAGGTAAGCGGCGGATTCTGGAACTTTTGAGTTGGAATGACGTAATGCGGCACTTGCTGACGCCTCTACGACTTACACCGCATTCCAGCTGTGCCTCGCTCTCAATCTTCCCAGTCACCAATCAAAATAGTCCCTGGCATTTTCAGGGCCAAACAGCCCCCACCAGCCTACATCAGCCCCCTGGCATTTGCCAGAACCCACAGGTTGCCAGTCCTGGCCTGTGTCTCTATAGGAGAAGGTGTGACATTTGCTCATAGTCGCCGCTCAGCCGTACCAACATGGGGAATGTAAACTCCAAAATACACTGTTGACTAATAATACATTTAATAACAATTTTCAGCAGTTTCTGTCACCTGCTAGCCTCCGCACTGGGGGTTCTGACTTTGAAACAAAACAGAAGCCAATCGGTTGACAGCTGAGGTCTGCTTAATTGTTCCAAGAGCATTGTTTTTAGTTTATTTGGGGTTTATATGCTCTTAAGTTGCTCTTACTCGCAGGCGTTTGAAGCTGCGTTCCAGTTTTATGCGTTCAGCCGCAGGGGAGTGCAGGAGCAGACGCACTGATTTCTTTTCAATGCGGCTGTACTCACACTGACGCGACGAACGCAGGGAAAATGCAGCATGCTGCATCCCAACCTGCATTCAGCGCTTACATGCGCCGGTGGGAGTACAGCCGCATTGAAAAGAAATCAGCGCGTCTACTCCTGCACTCTCCTGCAGCTGAACGCATAAAACCGGAACGCAGGGGAGCGCAGCTTCAAACGCCCGTGAGTAAGGGCTCTTAAAGGGGAAGGAAACCTAGTCGGCGCAAACCCCCCACCCAGGGAGGAGGGAGGGTGGGCAACAAACGGGTGGGGGGGTGGGGGGTTTGCACTGACTAGGTTTCCTTCCCCTTGTCTCTGGAGCACCTTTTTAGTAAACGTGTAACATTAGTTTATGTGTCAATTTCCAGCTTAACTTTTGTATAGTCCAGACGTCAGTCTTTGTTCGTAATCACCTATACGCTTGTGTTATGAAAGGTCACTGCATTTGACAGAGATCCAATGGATTTATAAATTAAAAGCTGAATTTAGCTGTAAACACCTAGTACACATGGTGACCGTGGACATTGTATATTCAAACAGCAAGTTGGTGCATGTGAAAACATTATGCCAGCTCTACATGAATAAAGGAGAGTGATACATAGAACCTTAAATATGTGCACCATTGCAGAGATTTGCTTTATACTGAGGTCTATTTCACTGCCTGGACACTTTTTTTTTTTTGTAGTTATTATTGCAAGCACACAAATATATATTTATAAAAGAACTTTATGGATCAGGATTTGGTCCATACATTTAGTCCGGACTGTAATTGTTTATTTATTTAGATTTTTCTAAATGGATGGAATGGAAGAGCAGATTGACATGATGCTTGGAAACAATGTAATGCATAGGTAAATGGTATTTGTATATGACACGTCTATAAATGCTGCTGGCAGTGTGTCCTTGAGCATTTTCTCCAATTCTGTGCATTCTATCTGCCACATTGAATGTACACGCCTGCTATTAACTAAGAACAAGTGACCTTGAGGCACACAGAGTATTCAGAAGGGTCATACAGCTGTAATGGATTAGGTTTGTACATAGAATGCAAGCCCTTGAGAACACTAGGAAACGAGAATGCATTTGAGAATTAACCCTTTGTTTTTTTAGATGTCTCACCATATATCATTCTCTTCCCCCTGTGTAAGACTTCCCCCCCCACATCAGCACTGGTCCCATGTTTGCAGTTCCCAGCACAGAAATCCGTACACACCTGCACAGCACTGTGGAATGCATAAAACTGAACCCAAGAACAAACACAAGTTGAAACACCCATGGGTACAGAGCTATAGGGCCCTTACAAGCAATTGAAACACTGGCCATACATCATGTCTTTTATCAACATGGCGATCTTGAGGATTGAGGACCATATCAACGTGCTAATGTGGTACTTGATCTGACAGAAAATCAATCCTGCTTGATCATCATCTGGCCAATATCGCCAGATCCCGTCTGAACAGGCTGAATCTACTTCTTTCCCTTCGCTCACCGTAGATCTGAATGCTCATTCAGGCAGAATATAATTGAATAAATTAGCACATACATTCAGGTGCTCTTAAACCTGCTTCTCAATTGCACAGCAAATGCATGACATAAAACCTCACCACAATTCCAGTTACCCAAAGTAGGCTAGTGGCACACAATGTGTTTTATCCACCAACTTGCAGAGGAAGTCATAATTCCCCTCTCCGCCTGTCATTGTTCCTATAGTTCATTAAAGTAACAGTAATACCAAAAACTTAAAGTATATCAAAATAATGAAAAGATAACATACTGTTGCTCTGCACGGGTAAAACTGGTGTGTTTGCTTCAGAAAGACTATTATATTTTATATAAACAAGCTGCTGTGTAGCCATGGGGGCAGCCATTAAAGCTGGAGAAAAGGCACAAGTTACACAGCAGATACCAGATAAAACACCATTGTATTGGACAGGGCTTATCTGTTAAGTGCTATGTAAACTGTGCCTTTTTTCCAGCTTGAATGGCTGCCCCCCATGGCTACATTACTTAAAAACGGTTTAATTTTAATATGTTACTGTTCATTTAATGACAATAGTAGTGTATTGACTGCTGCTGATCTCTGTAGTGTAGGACAGTGGTCTTTAAAATCACTACTGTGCTATTACCCTTAAGGGGCGACTAATCTCCCCAAACTGCCTTCCCGTCGGATAGAATGTAAATCGCCAGCGATTCATTTTCCGAAGTCGCCCAAACTTGCCTCACGAGGAAACTTCGGAAAAGAAAGCTCTCCAAATGCCACCCCCCTTAGGTGAAGACGAAAGCAATTAAAGATCTGTGGTTGCTATCGGTAAATACACTGATGCACCTATGCAAGTAAATCAGTAAGAAGAAATATTTATACACCAGGGTTTACATGGACTTTAAAACATCTTTGCAAGTATTATTATTATTATCATTATACTGTATATAGCACTGACATATTCATTTTACATACACTTTATTTTTGTAGATCATTCACATCTGACACTGTAAGGTGTTTCCTAATGAAATGTGCTGTTGGTATTCCAACCTGGGTTGGCTTATGTGCTCATAAACTGTTATTGAACTACACCTCCAAGAACCCCCTTAGGGCTGCCAGCCGTTCTCTGCAGAATAATCCATGTATTGAAGTGTTTGTGTTTGGAACACAAAAACAATTGAAGTGTTTGCTTTTGGAACACAGAAAATGACTTCAGCCTGCTCCTGTCTGATGACAGCAGAACACATTTCATTGGGTGACATGGTGACTTCTGTCAGTTATAGTTTTAATATTCCATTTGCTGTTATACAAACAAGGCAGCAACAACCATGGCAAACAGATGGAGGTGCACAGATAAGCCACAAAAGGATCTATGTATTGTTAAACAGAAAAAAAAAACCTTCTCTCAATCATATTTCTTCTTTTCTGGATCTTACATTTCTGGTTTAACAAGTCCCTGTGTTCCTTTTTGACTGCTACAAGGTTTAACCCTCTTAGCTGCCTAGAAAAAGGAAACAATTAATATGCTGATTAAGAGGACCTTGAAAAACTCTGTAATATCCAAGGGCTCAGTCACTTTAATAACTGTCCAGCATTCATACTGTCATTAAATATTCCTTTACTGATGGGTTCAGTAAATGTTATAAATGTGTTATAAATAGAAACTGCTGAAGGTAATTGCCTAATCCTTGTAGTTCGTTCAAAAACACTGCCTATAAAATCTTTTATTGGGTATGATTGCAGATTATAAATTTAGTGCTGATGTTTTGAAAGCATATAAGACAAAACTCAAAATAATTGTTGTCTAGGCTAGCACTGAAATAGGAATTGAATGCATGAATTGTTTAGCTGTGTCCTGGAAAAGTGTTTTTGTCTAGTGAAGCTCAAAAAGGCAGACATGGGAATGAGAGGATTTTCTTCTGCCGTCATGAAAGCCATTGTAAGGGAATTTAGTAAAAGTAAGAGATACCTAAACAATTCGATGTCTAGAAGCTATCTGCTTTTCTCCAAACACAACGATTCACCTGTCTAAACAAAACAAAGAACCTTAATGTGTTTATGCGGGTTATTCAAATACAATTTAACTTGTTACCTTTCCTGCTGTGATGCTGGCCTCCTAATCTCAGATTCTTAGTCTCTGTCAAATACTTCCCTGATAACGACACAGAAACAATGTGTGCACACTGTGACTTTTGTCAGAGGAAACATACCCTTGTAAAAGGGGGCAGCTGAACCCAGGGAAGCCGTAATTTAATAATGTGGCACTATAGGTGGTTGTTTATCAAACACATCAACATAAACAAGGCCTGTGACTTGTGTAGAATATATTTTGTTGATTGGTTTCCTAGACTGTCATTCAGAAATCTTAATAAAGTAAAATACGAGTGGACAATGCATGCATTTTGCAGCTCTTGTAGTTTAGGATTGATGCTATTGGTGGAGTTTGCATGTCTTTTACATTTCTATGGTTTTTACTGAAATTATCTTGTTCTTAAAGTGATACGAACACGTTCCTATAAAAAGCATAGGAACGTTTTAGTATCAAGTATGTGTTGCATCGGAATATTTTCCCTCAAAGCCGGTCCCCCAGCCCGGCGCACCTTTGCGCAGCTGACCACTCACACTACTAACGGATTTTCTGCATTGCTTCTGTGGCGCTGAGCTGGGGGCGGAGCGATCCTTCCATAGGCTGAAGTCCTGTTTTGATTCATAATTAGCCTATGGAAGGATCGAGCTGCCCCCCAGCATCACTGAAACTGCACAGAGGGCCTTTTAACAGTGTCGGAGGGTCGGATCAGTGCAGGTGCAGATTTTTATAGGAACATGTTAGTATCACTTTAATGCATGTAATCCCATGTTCAGTGAATAGCTACAATGTTTCCATAGGAAATGCACATATCCAAAATGTGTCCAAATGATTGCTTTTGAAATTAGGCCAAAGTAAGCAATTGCAGAACATATGAGTACAGTTCAGTTGTTTGCACAAACTTGGACCAGCTGAGATTAAGGGTAAGGACACACAGGCAGATTCGGGGAGATTAGTCGCCCCAGCAACAAATCGCCTCTTCTTCGGGGCGACAATCTCCCCTAACTGCCTTCCCGCCGGCTATAATGAAAAATTGTCAGCAAGATGGCACTCGCGGCGCTTCGTTTTCCGAAGTCGTCTGAAGTTTCCTCGTGAGCCAACCAGGGAAGGTAGTTCAGGGAGATTGTCCCCGAAGAAGAGGGGATTTGTCGCCCCGAAGAAGAGGGGATTTGTCGCCCATGTGTCCTTACCCTAGTATTTGAGTGTCCAAGGCTAGTGCCACACTTGGCAGTCTTTCGGCTCAAGTGCAGACACTTGGAGGCACATTTATAAAAGGTTGAATTTCGAATTCATGTGGGTTTTTAAAAGCTACCCTAAACTCCCATAAATTCAACCAATCAAAATTTGTTAAATCTAATTTTTCAAACTCTGATGAATTAAAGCGACCAAAAACGCGAATTAAATTTAAAATTCTGCAGGTTTTAGATGGCGAATAGTCGAATCCGAGTTCTTAAAGGGCCAGAGTATTATACATCTTAAATCGAATTCGAATTTTTTGAAAAACTCAAATCTAATTTGAATAAGCCCCTATTTGAATTTGACAGTTTTGACCATAAAAAATTTTAAAATTTGAATTTTCAATTCGACCCTTGATAAATCTGCCCCATGGTGTGGATTTAAATAAAACAGTTCCAGTCAAATTTCCAGATGGGAAAAAAAATCACATTCTGCTCTGGTAAATAAGGCAAAACTAGCATCTGTGCTATAGTTTTGGAGCTTTTTGATGCCTTTTTATATGAAACATATTTTATGTTTACAGCAATGGTGCTGAATGAGCAGTAACTGTGCCATAGTATGCCACTGTTAGCTACATTTACTAATTTGTGAAATAACCGCAATGCTTATGTGCAAAACTGATGTGGAAATAAATATAATACAAAGGCCCTTTTCAGTTCTACACAGGAAGCATAGAGTATTTACACAACAATTAGAGTGACATTAAATAAACAGATGCTGTATGACAGGGTTCTGTCATGCTCATTTCTATTGTCTTTTGCTAGAATCATTATAATACACAAAATTGACTGACCAAATAATGTAAACATGCTATACAGTCTTTGGTTTGCTATAGGAAGGAGCATCCTAGTTCAGTTTACTGCAGGCTTAGAATCAGCCCAGTATGACCATAGCCTTATCGTAAATTCATGGTGTAATTTGTTTTTGGCATATTTAATATTTGAAAAGGGCATAACTAGAGAAAACAGAAGGTCACAGAAGGTGCAGAGGTATATATAATATAGAATTGTATATATAATATACAATTCTGTTTTATTTATCCATTCCTTATTACATTACAGAACCACAGAAACTGAAGAAGCAGTACAGCTCCTATTGCAGTTCATTTACAGTTGAATTATGAACTACTTTGATATAAGGCCTCAGAAATTTAAATTTTCAAGCATATCTGATCATTTGCAATTCAATGGTATTGCAGTAAGATCACCCCTACATCCTGGCATGCTTATGCACATGGCTTGGCAGTATGATCTTAATCTGCCAAACTGGCCAATTAAATCTGGGTATGTATTGTAAATTTAGGACCAGAATCAGAAGGCTATGGTTGAGAAATAAGAATGATTGTTGGAGAAAGGCAGCATGCTTCAGTCAATATAGAATATACAATGTAAGGATCACATTATACAGAACAGGAGTTCCCAACCATTTTATCCATGTACCACATTCAAATGTAAAAATATGTTGGAGAGCAGCATAAGCATGCAAAAAGGTCTTTGGGGTACCAAATAATTGCTGTGATTCAATATTTGGTAGCCCCAATGTGAACTGGCAGCCTACAGAGGCTCTGGTTGGCAGTAAACAACATTTTTAAATCAACTGAAACTTGCATCCGAGCCAGGAATTCAAAAATAAACACCTGATTTGAGGCCACTGGGAGCAACATCCAAGTGGTTGGAGAGCAACATGTTACTCAGAAGCCACTGGTTGGGGATCATTGATATAGACTGTAAGCAAGGAAAAACTGTTTTTTATTGATCCACCTCTTAATTGTTCTATAATACATTAGACTGTATTTACCCTTATTAACAGGTGAATAATATCATGTGTGTATGTGTAACATTCATACTGACTCTAAACCTGGACAAAGTGACTGACCTCAAAACATCATGGATCTGCTGTTTGTTTCAGCGTCAATCAATCTGCATTCTTCTGCAGTTGTTGAACTGGTGAGCTAGTGGTTTAGTTTCCCTTCTGCATAAAAAAATTATATTGTGCAAAAGTTATAATTCTGAGCCAGTTCTGAACATCCAGCCTAAAAGATTGGTTGATTGGAATACAGTGAAACCTCAATTTTTAGGTTTTTCCCTCATTTTACACAATTTTTGTGGTCCCACTAATATATAATGCTTGAAGGAATTCCCAGATTTTCCATAATTTTTTTCTGGTTCCGATAAAAAACATAATGTATACTGTAGTGTATTTCGTTTTATGCCCTGTTGCAGGGTTACAAAGATGCAGTGGCTATCAATTTGTGGGCAATGTAATGTCTCTTGTATTGTGAAGGACCATCATGAAGGTTCTGTTCTGCAAGAAAAGATTAGTTAAGCGAGGACATACATCTTTTTATTCAAAATGAAAGCAACCTTTTTATATTATTCAACAAACTCAGCCCTCAGACGAAGGCACATAAGACACGTATCCAAACACACTTGGCGTTTTAATTAGCACAAATAGATGTCCAGTTAATCACTGACTGTCCTTCTGCTGAACCAGTCTGTTGATTATAAACCACTGGTTCTATATTTTAAACAAATAGTAAATGTTGTTAGAGGGAAACCCCATACTGAACTTTATACTCCCTGTTATAATACAAAACTCATCATATGTCATATGTGACTTTTTAAATGAATTTATAGGACCAAATAAATGGTTTGCCTCTTTCACCCACTAATAAATATACATTTCAGTTTGATTTCCTAACATTTTAGTTATTGCTAAGGTAAGTTGAAGGACATTCTCAATTTTTGGAATCACCCTGTCATTTTGTTTTTGTAAAAAGGGGATATTAGCTGCTTTGCCTTACCCTTAAGCGTAAGGGCACATATGGAGATTCGGGGAGATTTAGTCGCCGGGCGACTAATCTCCCTGAACTGCTTCCCCGTGTCTTCCAAAAATCTTCTTCGGAAATCGAAGCGTTGCGAGTGCATTGGCGTAGGTGTTTTTTCATTGAAGCAGGCTGAAGACACTGGGAAGCAGTTTGGGGAGATTAGTCGCCCCAAAGAAGAGGCGATTAGTCGCTTGGCGAATAAATCTCCCCGAATCTCCAGGTGTGCCCTTACTCTTAAGCTGATGACACACAAGCTATTACAAATTTAACATATTTTGCTAAATTTTATACGGGGTAAAGCCACAAAAAATATGCTTACATCAGAAAACCATGTATGTGTAGAAGGTAGATATACAGACAGATTAAATGTGTGGAATCTTCCTCAAAGCTATAAGCATCATAAATATAAACAGTGGTAGCTGCAGGGTACCTCTGCACCAGTAGACAAACTAGAGCCAAATTTGTAACAGGAAGCAGAATAAAGGTGGAAGTGCAAAGAGCTTCTTTGGATGCAAAAATTTGCCGGACCGCAACTGTATTTTTCATTGTTAATGATCCCTAATATCTTCATTCAGTTGCAGTGGCGGAACTACCGGGGGAGCAGGGGGTGCGAGCAGGCCAGGGCCCGCACCCCCTCAGGGCCCCCGGCAGCGCCGCGTGGCACTAAAATCCCTGCAATTCGGGCCGTACGGAGGGGGGGGGCCCGGCTGCGCGTCACCCACCAGGGCTCGCCCCCCTCTAGTTACGGTACTGTTCAGTTGACTGATTCAGCTAGCAGCCTGACAGAAATAAAATGATCCTATCAGAAGTATTTGCCAAGTACAAATTATTTGTCATGTGTAGATGGACTAAGAGTAATAAAATCAATTCTTCACGTTTAATTATTTTCCTTTGATTGACAGGGGCTAACACTATGTTATGTCAACTTCCATGTACAAGTCTTTCAGAAAGACAAAGTATACCAATGAACCTATATACTGTATATCATCATTTTCACATGGTCACTGGTTCATTGAACATAAATGTAGCTCCATTCCAAAGTGCTGATGTCTTTAGATAAGAAGGGTGTTCCTGCATTCCTCAGAGGCTCCAGTCAGCTGGGATGTTAAAATATGTCAGAGCACTAGTGATGTAATCAATGCATCACTCTTGGGAGATAACTAAAACCTGGTATGGCATATCTAATGAATTCAAGTTTTACGTTTCATTTTTTTTTTTTGCTTTTGAAACAACATTTATTGATTATATTGGCTGCCTGAGATTGTACTTTATGCAACTTATTCATCAGACACTAGGTACAGCAGTTTTAACTTGCAACATTAATGAAATGCTTAAAGGAACAGTAACACGCAATTAGAAAGCATTTTAAAGTAATGAAAATATAATGAGGTGTTGCCCTGCACTGGTAAAACTGATGTGTTTGCTTCAGAAACACTACTATAGTTTTTATAAACAAGCTGCTGAGTACCAATGGCGGAAATTGAAAAAAGGCTATATGGCACAGGTTAAATAGTGAATAAAAGATAACATTATGTTCTACAGAGCTTATCTGCTGTGTAACTGGAGCCGTTTCTCCTTTGAATAGCTGCCCCCATGGCAACACAGCAGCTTATTTATATAAAGTATATTTACTGAAGCAAACACAGCAGTTTTACCAGTGCAGGGCAACACTGCATTATATTTTTATTTCTTTAAAACTATTTCATTTTTTGATGTTACTGGTACTTTAATGCTGGAATACTCCATTGCTGACAGAGAAACATGAGACTGAAGTTTACCTAAACATATCTGAACAGACCAAAATCCTTCTGGAAAAATGTCAGAGGACAGACAAGACAATATCCGATCACTCGGGTAAAATGATGCGTTTCTGCTCTGGAACTGGATGGCTTAAATCTGACTGCCATCATGAAATCATGAGATTACCAAGGAATTCTGGAGTGCAATAATGAACCCAGTGTGTTCAATATTGAAAGATGGGTCTTTCTCTGTTGCAGATAAGCAGCACAAAGACCCCAAAAAGTGTGGAAGCATAAAGATGGAAATAAGTTTGGCCACAGCTGTATACAAGGTGTGAAATGCATGGCCTTTTTCTTAGTCCAATATAAATAGTTGAGGTTTGTCTAGCTACTAAAGATGCATACTATAATATTATATACTGCAGTGGGAGCAATATATTTTTAAAAAGATGCAAAAGCTTTCTTTATTTTCTGTTTAGGTTGGTCTAATGACCATATTATAATGTTTTTTTTTTGCAGACACACCTTGTCTTTGCTGCTGACACACCTTGCAGATTCTTTCTTTGAATAAAGCTCAGGTGTTCTGTCCTCTTCCTAGAACATTCCATTTGGTAAAGCTGTTGTGGCATTTGTATTCTTGTGTACTAGGCATACTTATCCCTTCAAGAAGCCATTCAATAACCTGTATAGATAACAAATTACACTTTCACTCCTCCCATACCCATATTAGTTTCATAGCCTGCAAGTAATAGTGATATTTGCATACAAATACTGTGTGATACAGTCAGTAGATTTGCATGTATGTGGAATACTGTTCCTCCCCTGGAAATTATTTTACAGTTTCTTCTCAGACTCTGAAGTAAATTACTGGAGAGATTACCAATGCCTGTTCTATTTTCAGGGTTGTGATGTCTATGAGACAAAACAACGAGAAACATTTATTACCACCAGTTATTACCATCAGTTTAGAATAAAATAAAAAGCTTTTTTTTTATCTGAGTAACCAGTTAATATCTGCGTAGTATTAGCAATAGCTAAGAGGAAATGCAGATCACCATACTCTTAGGCTGGCCATAGATGTTGAGATTTTTAAAAGATCCGATCGTCATCGTGAGACCACGATTATCTTGGAACGATCGTACAATCGTACGAATTGTCCATCAACTAAAAATACCAATTTGCCAGGAAAACAAAGGGGAGCTGCCTGCTTGGCCCTGCAAACATAGATAGATTGCATTGGATAGATTTTTTAACCTGGCTGATCAATTTCCTGACAGATGTCGGCCGAAAAATCGTAAGATGTTCAATCGTTCGAATCCCACTAACCCCACGATAATTTCGAAGGATTGATTGGACTTCACTAAAATCGGTCGTTCGGAAAGAGAAATCTTTATCGTCGATGGGGACCTTTACACCTTGTTAGCATTTCCAAAGGACATTACTCTGCCTCAAACCTCATATATAATATGAAAGCTTTATTAAATGAATTCACCTGCCATTTCAGCATTTGCTCATACAAAGTAGTGTTAGCTGGATGTGACTAAACAAACCTATTCATGGAGTTCATTTATGCAATTACAGTACATTATTTTGTAGGTGTAGTAGCCGAACAGTTATGAACATACATTCATTAATATGCAGAAGTAAGGAAAATCATTTTTCTTGGTATAATATTGTTGGTTAATGGAAAATTAAACTATAAAATACATTATGGCAAGATATGCTATAGATTCAGCATCCCTATACTACTAGTTATACTTCAAAGTTGACTGCAGAATCATCCCCTTCTTTGATCTTGTTAGACCATCTTGGGTGTGCCAGTGACTGTACACATGCTCAGTGTTCTGTGCTGTTAAGAAAAGCTTACGTTGTGTTGAAAAATAGCAAAAACAGTTTGGTTACATTGCTGATAATATCTGATGGCAGAGGATTTTTTTCCCTAAAGAATGCAGATCCAAAAAAATGCAGATCCAAAAATCACTGATTTGCATTCTGCTGTAAAATTTGAATCTGATTAAATTTCAAATAAGACTTGTATCATGATATATATACTATATATTTTTAGTTATTCCTGCAGTCAGGTAACTGGCCACAGCACGTGAATTAGCAGAAAAAAATATGGGGTGTTACTGGGGGCATACTGCTTTTTTTACTGCTAAAGGGTTGTTACCAATTTGATCCCTTCAGATCAAGTCAGCAGCTTATCCAACAGTGTATATCCACCAACCAATATTTTTCACAAAATTGTCCCTCTCCCAACTGGCCTCCATAAGAATTTGTTATGGTCAAATTGTTGGCCTAGGGTCAAATGACTGAATCAGCCTAACTTAGCCTAGCATGTAGGTGGCCAGATTGGACAAGGATCTGTTTATTTGGCAACCTCTTAATGTGTGTGGCTAGCTTAAAATATATGTTGTAAAATGTTTAGACTAAGTGTTTCTTAAGCTTTAGTTCTTCTTTGTGTCCTGTTTTTTCTGATATGAAAACTACATTTGCAACATACATCTTTTAGAGTTCTAAAAATATTGTATGGATGTGTAGAATATAATTTAACAATAGGTGAATACAGGGTTGTGTATATGCACCGAATCTAGGATTTGGTTCGGGATTCGGCCTTTTTCAGCTGGATTTGGATTCGGCCAGATCCTTGTGTCTGGCTGAACCAAATTCTAATTTGCATATGTAAATTAGGGGCGGGTAAGGAAATCACATGACTTTTCGTAACAAAAGAGGAATTTTTGCGAATATTTCCTTTCCGGTCCCTAATTTGCATATGCAAATTAGGATTCGGTCTATCTTTCACCAAGGATTCGGCGATTCTGCCGAATCCCGAATAGTGGATTTGGTGCATCCCTAGTTGTGTATGTGCAAAACATGCAAATGAAGATTGATTGAGAGTAAAGTCTCTTAAAGCTGACTCTAGGCTTGGCATATGACCAAAGAGAAACTTCATGCTTCATGAGAAACTTTACTGTTTATTTTGTTATGAAGCATGGAAAAGGGCAGTAGTAGAGCCCTTTGTGATTGCAGCCAAAAGTCTAAATGGCCTTATAGATAAAGCCAATGTAATTGAGAAGATCCAGCTAGCTACTGTAGGCTGTTTACGGATGGTTTGATACCATAAATGTATCTCATTTTCACTTACTGTTAAATGAGAAGGAACGTCTATTTTTCTTGGGGGTGCCAAAAGTTAGGTACCACCAAGTGATTGTATTTACTTACTTGACCAGTGAGGTAACTACTGGGGATGCAATTGCACCTGGGCTCATACCCACATGAAGCCAGGCACAAGGATGGTGGAGGGAAGGGGCTGGCATGCATGTAGGCGCGTGCGCGTCCGCAGGGTCGAAGGTGGCTATGCGGAGCATCCTGTACACAGACCTGCACAACTTTAGTAGTGCCACAGATCAGAACGTACCTTTCTTACACTTTGCATTTTCAAGGAAAATACCATGAATCAAGTTTTGCAGAAAAAATCTAGCAGAATCTTTTGGTTTGGGATTATGCTAAATTAGTTTTTGGGTCCTATTATGCCAAATGTGTTTTGGGTGACATTTGCACCCATGTGGCTTACACATGCTGATTTATATATGTTGCACACAGGGTGTATTCTCCGTAAGTGTTTTGCAGGAAAACACACATTTTCAGACTGACAATAATAAGAGGTGAAGTAAATGGTAGTCTGTATGTACACCTTCAGGAGATTCTTCACTGCCTGAGAAGCACTAATGGAGACAACACCAAATGGGCCATGGGCCTAATGGACATCTAGGGGCAGATGTATCAAGGGTCGAATTTCGAGGGGTTAAATCCCTTGAAATTCAACTGGGGAATAGAATCGAATAGGGAATTCGGGCGAATTTACGCGCTGGCGAATAGTCGAATGGGCGAATATTCGCCCGGACAATAGTCGAGCAATCGAATATTCAATCGAAGGATTTTCATTCGATCAAATGCCTTTTTATTCGATCAAAAACTTTCCCATAGGCTTTTAAAGCAATTCGGTAGGTTTGATCTGGCGAATAGGCAGTCGAATGATTTTTAAAAGAGACAGTACTTTGACTATCTAATGGGAGAATAGTTGCAGCGTTTTTTTCGCTCGATCTATTCGAATCATTCTACTCAAGCAAATTTACGCCATTTCGATAGTCGAGGAGCACAAAAAACTCTATTCCATCTATTCATTCACCCGAGCTTAGTGAATGTGCCCCCTAAAGTAGGGATGCACCGAATCCACTATTTTGGATTCGGCTGAATCCCCGAATACTTGGTGAAAGATTCGACTGAATACTGAACTGAATCGGAATCCTAATTTGCATATGCAAATTAGGGGCAGGAAAGGAAAGCGTGGAAAAATTATTTTTTGTGATGAAAAGTCACGTGATTTCCCTACCCGCCCCTTATTTACATATGAAAATTAGGATTCGGATTCAGTTCGGCAAGACACAAGGATTCGGCTGAATCCTGCTGAAAAAGGCGGAATCCTGGTCAAATCCCGAACAGAATCCTGGATTCCGTGCATCCCTAATCTCAAGCCTAACAAAATTTAATACCAGGAGTTGAATGTAGTTAAATTATGCTTTTTCTCAGACCACTGTTACTTGTGGAGATAGTTTTAGCTCCTAGAGCACCTGTCGCCCTCTGGCAACATACTGTAACTCCACCTGCCATGCTTCTACACCACAGATTGCATTGTTTGAGGTGGTAATCTTGGCTATCATGGTGAACTATTTTTAAAAGCAGGGGGACCAGTTTGTTCTACCCCATTATCTTCGAATGAATGGGTGCTATTGTATTCACGCAGAGGCAGATTGTTATAGCCTGTACCTTACACTTCCACACAGTACACCTTACTGATGTCAAAGTTGTTTTATCTAACAAATTGTTTTTTTTATCTTCTTTAGGGTAAATCCATTGCTCAGACTGGCCGCAGTAAACTGCAGAATCAAAGGGCCAGCTTAAACCAGCAGATCCTGAAAGCAATGCGCATGAGAGTTGGGGCTGAAAACCTTTTACGGTACGTTTCAACCACCTACAAAATGCAGGCTTTGTTCTGCCCTGCTTGGGTAAATCTGGTTCCCAGAGCAAAGTTCCCAACAGTTGCAGCTGCCTAATGAACACAACGAGATAGCACTTGTAGTGTCAGGTCAGGCTTGGGTTTCTCTCCCCTCTTGGACACAATATTCTGTAATGATGCAGTTTCTCTAATAATGTAAGGGTATCACTGAGATCTTCTGTTGTTTTACAGAGGGTCAAATGGAAAGTGTAGCCAGTGTTTTAGAATTTTCTGTGAATAGCAATGTTTACATGGAAGCAACAGAAATGTTTATGTTGATAAAAACATTACGCAATTTTGCCTTAATTAGTGTTCTGTAAAAAAAATAAAAAATAAACCCATTATTTAATGAGCTATGGCTGGTTAACAATTTGTACAGCAAACCATGCAGAAGTCATTGTGAATAAATTAAACCTAAAAATTACAGGATGGGATAATAATATATCTTTATAGGAATGCCTCTGATTTCCTGTAGACAGGTCACTAAACTGTTTAACCACATGCCTAAAACTCAATGGAGTGATTTTAGGCATTTTGTTGCAACAAACTTCATGTTTAGTCTGATTATTAAAGTAAGGTTAAGTTTTAATGTGAAAAAAAAGACAGATTAAGGCCATGTTTAGGGCAGTTATTTTCAAAACCCTCATTTTCTGCTTTAATCTATGTAGTCTACATAAGCCTATGACACACAATTATTTGACACAAGAAAAGACCAATAATTTCTGCATTTTCCTGTGTTTAAAGTAACAGCAGTGGATGTGATTTACCTGTCGTGATTTGCCTGTTCTGCAGTTTCTGTCTGAAATCCATCTCATTTTCATAGTGACAAGCAAATCACATTTGTTCATTTAACCACACACACAGGACAGATGCATGAAGGACTGGGCTTTTCGCAGGCTTTTGAAAAATGACACGGGAGCCATAAGCTTTGCAATTTTTTTAAGTCCTGCTTTACACCTTTAATGAAGCAGCTATTGATAAGTCTGGTTAGCAATATTGTGACTGGACTGTTGGCACAACTATGGCACACTGGACAGGGTTTCTTATGTTTCTTCCAATTGCAATGTTTAAAATATCAGCTTAGATTCCTAGGAACAGTAACACCAAAAAATGAAAGTGTTTTAAAGTATGGATATATAATATACTGTTGCCCAAATGGTGTGTAGACTACTATAGTTTATATAAACAATTTGCTGTGTAGCCATATGGGCAGCCATTCAAGCACGATACATAATAGATAACAGATACGTTCTGAAGGATTCCATTGTATGCTAGAGAGCTTATCAATGATCTGCTTTGTGACCTGTGCCTTTTCTCTTTTTTCCCATCTTAAATGGCTGCCCCAGTGGCTAAACAAAAGCTTGTGTATATAAACTATAATAGTCTTTCTGAAGCAAACACAACAGTTGTATCAGTGGAAGCAACAGTACATCATATAATTGTTGGTGTTACTGATCCTTTAATGCGGTTGAGTATTTTCACAGCTAATGCGCTTAGTGCTATAACTTTTACATAGGGGCTTGCATATTTCCGTGTAACAATTATTGAAAGCAGCATTTTGAGGTGTACTATTCACTAACCTCTATCTCATCTTCTGACTCGCTACACATATACATATAAATATGCATCCAGCGCTATACTCGGGGTCCACTAGTTAATCCCTTATCCATAAAGCTAATTCCCGGTTTCTTGATAATGTCTTTAAAACTTCTTAAAGCTTTTCAGTCCCTTGCTCACCGTTCACAATCTGTGGTCCAGGTGCATCCTGTAATGGAAACTACTATTCTTACCCAAGATGGCGTCCAAGATGGCGACCTCCTGCCCCACCGCATGGCTCCTGCTGGGCGCTGCCCTGTGACATCAGCGTCTTCTCGATCTGGGATTGGTCGCCGGCGACGGAACGGACGCCGGCGTCAGAATCGGGCGCCGGCGTCAGGACGTCAGCGTGGGGACGCTGGCGTCTGCGTCTGACGCCAGCGCGTCAACTTTTGGCGCCAAGCCTTGGACTATTTAAACCCCATTGCCCTTTTCTTCTTTGCCCAATTATAGTTCCATTGACTTGTGTTCCTGGGTGTGATTTCTGATTTCTGATATTCTGTGTACCGATCCTTGCCTGCTTTCTTGACTCCGTTGTTTGCCGCCTGAACTGACTTATTGCCTGTACCCTGACGACTCTATTGGATAAACCTTTTGTACTTCGAACCCGGTGTTTGTCTCCTCTTTGGTCCGCAACTTCTACTGCTGCGCCTTCGGGCCCTTACAGTATAATTGGGCCATGGACCCTTCGGAGGAGGCCCAAGCACCTCTCGATGTAGGAGGGGCCATTCGTGGATTGGCTTCGCGGATGAAAACCTATGAAGCCCAGCAATCCCATTTCGGCCAGGCTCTGGAGGCAATTCTGGAGAAGCTGACAGCTCTGTCACCCGCGGCTCCTGCGATTGTGCCTGCTCCGGCCATTCCTATCCCACTCCAGGTTTCTGAACCTCGTCTCCCTGTTCCACCTCTTTTTAGCGGTGATCCAGAAGCGTGCAGGGGCTTCATCAACCAGTGCGAGATTCAGTTCGCCCTGCTGCCAGGTCAGTTCGTTTCTGAACGTGCCAAAGTGGGTTATATAATCACCCGTCTGCAGGGAAAGGCTTTGGAGTGGGCATCACCCTTTTGGGAAAAGGAGGATCCTCTGATTGATAACGCCAGGGCATTTGTTCAAGAACTCCGTACGGTGTTTGATGCTCCAGGCCGTGCCACTTCATCCTCCGCCAGGCTTTTTCAGCTTCAACAAGGCGTCCGCTCGGTCTCCGAGTATGCAATCGAATTTCGCTCCCTGGTGGCGGAGACTTCTTGGAACAACGACGGTTACCATGCAGCCTTCTACAATGGGTTAGCTATGCGGATTAAGAACGACCTGGTGTCCCGAGAGATTCCCTCCAGATGGGAGGACCTGGTCGCCTTGGCCGTGAAAGTGGATACCCGCCAGAGGGAATTCCAGATCGAACTTGATCGCGAACGCTCTAAGAGGAATTCACGATTCCAGCCTATCCTGGCCCCCCGTTTTCAGAGACCCTTGCTCTACGATCCTGCTCACATCTCGCCTTCTCCACCTCCTGCGGCTTCTGCTTCTTCCTCTTCTCTACCAGCAGAGGAACCGATGCAGATCGGACGGGCTCGTCTTTCCGAACAGGAGAAGAATCGGAGAAGGGCGGCGGGGTTATGTCTCTACTGCGGGGGCAAAGCTCACTTTGCTCATGAATGCCCAGTGAAGCCGGGAAACGCCAAAACCTAGGTAAGTTTGGGGAGACTTACCTGGGTGGAATTTGTCATTCTCCCCATTCTTCTGCTCAACGTTTCCTCCTCCCAGTGCAGATCCAGTTCGGTTCCAAAAAGACTTCTTCTCAGGCCTTCCTTGATTCGGGCGCAGCTGGAAATTTCATGGACCGAGTATTCGCTGTTAAACATTCCATTCCTCTCCAGTTTTTGGCAAGTCCGCTTCGAGTCCTGGCGATAGATGATCGTCCCTTGTCTTCCGCTGTCATCTCGCAAACTACCCAAGAACTCTCTTTCAAGGTGGGCACCATGCATTTGGAAAGACTGTCCTTTTTTCTTATCGATTGCCCCTCCACTCCAGTTGTTTTAGGTCTACCCTGGTTGTGCCTCCATAATCCTGTCATTGATTGGGCCTCTACACAAGTTTCCAGGTGGAGCCCATTTTGTTTACAGAACTGTTTACCCGCTGTTCCTGTCGTTAAAATTTCTTCTGTGTCTTCAAAACCTTCTCTCCCATCTGCCTATCAAGCATTTACCGATGTCTTCAATAAAAGTTCTGCCGAGAATCTTCCACCTCATCGTCCATACGACTGCCCTATTGAACTTTTATCCGGTTCCATGCCTCCTCGTGGCCGCACCTATCCACTTTCCCCCTCGGAGACTTCTGCTATGAAGTCCTATATTCAGGAGAATCTTCAGAGAGGATTTATTCGTCCTTCCATCTCCCCTGCAGGAGCGGGGTTCTTCTTTGTCGAAAAAAAGGATGGTAGCTTGCGGCCCTGCATTGACTACAGAGGACTTAATAAAGTCACCATTAAAAACAGGTACCCTCTTCCTCTCATTTCTGAACTGTTCGATCAACTCAGGGGTGCCAGCCTGTTTACTAAGTTGGATCTTCATGGGGCCTACAACCTCATTCGGATTCGTGAGGGGGATGAGTGGAAGACCGCCTTCAATACTCGTGATGGTCATTATGAGTATCTGGTCATGCCTTTTGGTCTCTGTAACGCCCCTGCGGTCTTCCAGGAATTCGTTAATGACATTTTTCGTGATTTATTGGGGCAGTGTGTGGTTGTCTATTTGGATGATATTCTTATTTTTTCTAAGGACCTCCAAGAGCATCGCAACCAAGTACGTGAAGTTCTATCCAGACTGAGGAAAAATCATCTTTACGCTAAGTTGGAAAAGTGCATCTTTGAAGTCTCTTCTATTCCTTTTCTGGGTTATATTATTTCTTCTCTTGGCTTCAAGATGGATCCGGCCAAAGTCTCCGCAATCCTGGACTGGCCTCTTCCTACCAGCGTCAAAGCTGTTCAAAGGTTTGTTGGCTTCGCAAATTACTATAGACAGTTCATTAAAAACTTTTCTTCCAGACTTTCTCCAATTCTTGCCTTGATCTGTGGTGGAAACAAACCTCAACACTGGCCCCCTCAAGCTTTGGAAGCCTTCAAGTCTCTCAAGGAAGCGTTTTCCTCCGCTCCAATTCTTAGACACCCCGAGCCTCTTCAACCATTCTTCATCGAAGTCGACGCCTCGGACATCGGTGCTGGAGCCGTGTTATCTCAAAGGTCTTCTTCTGATGGTAAACTTCATCCATGTGCTTTTCTTTCCAAAAAATTTTCTTCCCCAGAACAAAACTACGACGTTGGCAACCGGGAGCTGCTTGCGGTTAAGTTGGCCTTAGAAGAATGGAGACACTTATTAGAGGGTTCCGCTGTTCCGGTAACAATCTTCACTGATCACAAGAACCTCGAATTTATTCAGTCCCTCAAACGCCTCAATCCCCGGCAAGCCAGGTGGGGGCACTTTTCTTTTCTCGTTTTAATTTTGTCATTACTTTTCGTCCTGGGTCCAGAAACAGGAAGGCCGATGCACTATCCAGAAGCTTTATTCCTGAGGATTCTGGCTCCGAAGACCCTGAACCTGTTGTTCCTTCTTCCAAGATCATCGCAGCCTTGTTTCCTGCCTGTGCTCCTCAACTACTTTCCGCTCAAGCCTCTGCTCCTGAAGAGACTCCCCTGGGTCTAGCTTTTGTTCCTCCTGAATTTCGTCCTGCCATTTTGTCTCAGTCCCACAATTCTAAACAGGCCGGTCATCCTGGGATTAAAAAAACCACTGAACTTTTGTCTCGTCTGCTTTGGTGGCCATCTTTAAGAAAGGATGTTAAAGACTTTGTTTCTTCTTGTTCCACCTGTGCCGTTTCTAAGTCCGGACATTCTCCCCCAAAGGGTTTTTTGTTACCTTTACCCATTCCTTCTAGACCTTGGACTCATCTTTCCATGGACTTTATTGTCGATCTTCCAAGTTCTTCCGGCCACACTGTCATCTGGGTGGTGATCGACCGATTTAGTAAGATGGCTCATTTCACTCCTCTCCGCAAACTGCCATCTGCCCCAGAACTTTCTGAACTCTTCATTAAACATATTTTTCGTCTTCATGGCTTTCCTGCTGAAATTGTGTCCGATCGTGGACCTCAATTTGTGTCTAAGTTTTGGAGGTCTCTGTGCAAAGCCTTGAATATTTCTCTACAATTTTCTTCCGCCTACCATCCTCAGTCCAACGGAGCCGCTGAACGTGTCAATCAAGCGTTAGAACAATTTCTGCGTTGTCATGTGTCCTTGTGTCAGGATGATTGGTCGGACCTCCTTCCATGGGCAGAATTTGCCCACAACAATTCCCCTCATTCTTCTTCCCAGAAATCTCCATTCTTCTGTGTTTATGGTTTAAACCCTTTGGCTTTTCCTCAGGACCTCCTACTTACCAACGTGCCTGCCGCCAATGATCAAGCAGCCCATTTGATGGCCATCTGGCATGCCACGGCCGCTAATTTGGGAAAAAGTTCTTCTTCCCAAAAGAAATTTGCCGACAAAAAGAGGATTGCTTCGCCAAATTACTCTCTTGGTGATAAGGTTTGGTTATCCACTCGAAATATTCGTCTTAAGATTCCCTCTCCTAAACTTGGTTCCAAGTTCATCGGTCCCTTTCCCATCATTGAGGTCATCAATCCTGTGGCTGTCCGTCTTCTTCTCCCATGAGGGAGGATCCCTAATGTGTTTCATGTGTCTCTTCTTAAACCTGCAGTCTCCTCTCCTTCTTCTTCTTCCACAGCTCCTGTTGTCGTCAATGATTTCTTGGAGTTCGAAGTTAACCGAATTTTAGACTCTCGCCTTTCCAGGGGTGCTCTCCAATATCTCATTGAATGGAAGGGTTTCGGTCCTGAGGAATGCTCCTGGGTGAAGAAGTCTGATGTTCATGCCCCCATCCTTGTCCGCAGGTTCCACAAACAGTTTCCTTCTCGTCCTGGTCCCGGTGGTCCTGAGGCCCCCCCTAGGGAAGGGGGTACTGTAATGGAAACTACTATTCTTACCCAAGATGGCGACCTCCTGCCCCACCGCATGGCTCCTGCTGGGCGCTGCCCTGTGACATCAGCGTCTTCTCGATCTGGGATTGGTCGCCGGCGACGGAACGGACGCCGGCGTCAGAATCGGGCGCCGGCGTCAGGACGTCAGCGTGGGGACGCTGGCGTCTGCGTCTGACGCCAGCGCGTCAACTTTTAGCGCCAAGCCTTGGACTATTTAAACCCCATTGCCCTTTTCTTCTTTGCCCAATTATAGGTTCCATTGACTTGTGTTCCTGGGTGTGATTTCTGATTTCTGATATTCTGTGTACCGATCCTTGCCTGCTTTCTTGACTCCGTTGTTTGCCGCCTGAACTGACTTATTGCCTGTACCCTGACGACTCTATTGGATAAACCTTTTGTACTTCGAACCCGGTGTTTGTCTCCTCTTTGGTCCGCAACTTCTACTGCTGCGCCTTCGAGCCCTTACACATCCAGCCCTGGACCAAACGCTAAAGCCTTGGAGCGGTTCAAACTCCCCACAAAAGCAGGTTCTATATCTCAAAGTCTTACCTGGTACGTGTTGTGACCCAGGTGCTGCCGCCCTGAGTCCGTCACTAAGAGGAACGATATCACCGCATGCACCAATTGTAATGGTGGCACACTCCAGGACCCTTTCGGAAGAATCGCTCGTTTTCTGGTTACACCTTAAAAAAAGTTTCTTCGTTCATACATCTTGATACATTGAATACGCAGCGTCTGAGGTCTTGACGCGTTTCTTGTCACTGCACTTCCTCAGAGACCTCTCAGCTTCTGCCCTCAACTAAAAAGAACATAAATTTAAACTGCATAATATCAGCAACATGTGGCATTACTAATGGCCATAAGAGTTTAGAATTTGTTCACACACGAATAGTACTGATCACAGAGCAAAAGCACAGGCACTGTACTTCTCAACCAAGTATTCTGTACAATGAAAAAAGAATTGTTTGTCTGCAAGGTCTCTTCCCATGCAGATATATTGGTTTTTGAAAGTGATAAACCAGAGGCCCAATGATTTCTACAGGGTAACAAATATTTTAAAAAAAATCTTATAATGTTGCTGGGATAAACAAGCTCAGGTTCATGTTTAGAACTTCAGCAATGATTGATTTCTTTTTCTTTTCTCCAGGGCAACGTCAAACAATAAAATTCGAGAACAGGTGCTTTTAGAGCTCAGCTTTGTGAATTCCAACCTTCAGCGTCTCAAGGAGGAGTTAGAACGACTCAATATATCAGTGGAAGTGTACCAGCACACTGAGTAAGCCTTTCTTATTATTTTATGGCAGTGTGTTTGCTCTTCCTCACAGATGATGATAAGATTAAGAAATACCTCAAATATTTTACGAGGATATGACTGAGGTCCTTTATGAGGAAACAAATTCTAAAGTCCTGATTACTGTTGTGGGTTTATGTATGTTTTATTTAGTTATAAAGCCGGAATCTTGATGACGATATTGGAGATCAAGGTCATTACTACTAATGTTATTGGCACATTTGACTTGCATGCCCAACATTTTCTCCTGCGACAAAACATACAGGAATAGTTTCAAATTGATTCTCATTAAAAATAACAGGAAGTCATTTGAGACTATTCCAGTCCAGTAGGCTCAAAAAACCCTTCCTACAATATGCTACCCTGAATGCAGTTGGCTGTACTCTCCGTTCCACTTAAATACATTATATTGCCATACCAGACGGTAGGTGTCAGCGCACCTGCAACCAGCAGAAATTAAAATGGTCACGCACATTATAAGGAACCCAATTTTCTGAATTATTTCCCCATCCCCCCACTCAACCTTCCCTTTCCCATCCCTGATAGTACTTTCTTGACAATGGTTATCGCTTATAGCATGAACACAAGAGGGCTAATTTACAACCCTGTGGGATGCAAATGCAAGAACACTAAGGGGTTCAAGAGCCTTCTGTCTACTCCCTGACTTGTATATGCGAATGACGCGCAAGAAGGGGTGCTAGGGGAAGACGTCTACATGCTTCCCCCTACCTGCCACTTTAGAATCGATAGTGCCTAACACAGGCTGCACTCAATTCTAGGTGTAGTTTGCAGGCCTTTGCACTGTAGAACGCTGTATAGCCCTGCAGCTATCGCACAATACTCATGCTATGTGGGGCATTGTGAATGTTCTCTAATATCTGTACTTATCATCATCCTATTGATCTTACATTATGAAGACAATGTTTATACTTCTTTCAACTTGAAAAAATAAATAAAAAGCATAATTAAAAAAAACCCAATAATGACAAGTAGTGAAATCAATGCCTAGGGTAAGTGGTGTTTGATCAGGATGCTACAACTTTGCAGTTCTATAGCTCTGATTTTATTTTCTCCCAAAGGCTGTATACACACGTAAGAATAGCTTAAATGCGTTGACTTATTTTCTGCCTGGTGGTGTAATTTTGTCCCTGAATTGTTATATACAGATGCATTAACTTATAGAGCGCAGTTCACATTTAGTAAAGTATACTCATTTTAGATATAAAGATTGTCCCATTATACAAGTTTTCCAGTTAAGTGTCTACTGAAACTGTTTCTCTGAGAAAGAATTCCTCATTATGTGCTGCAATCCATTATTTCTTTTTTGTTTTCTAGGCAAGACTCCAACATTCCATTGATCCCATTAGGGCTCAAGGAGACAAAAGATGTCGATTTCACAACTGCATTCAAGGTAACATAAGATATTTACTTTTTCAAATAAAGAAAAGTACTTAAAAGGGCAACACATATGTTTAATATATACAGTATGGCTAACATTCATGTTGCTTGTTATTAATTATATACTAATTTATATTTTTTGTTTCTTGTACTAAACATACATCACAGCGTATTCAAATGCAACTTTCAGTTTATTGTTGTCTTTGAAACAAGTAATTTGATCATCTTACCATTCCGACTTAAACATGCTTCCTCTTATATTTAAGCTCTGTATTTCTCCCATGGGTTATATTAAGGGAAAAATAAATCAATCACCCATTTTAGACAGCTTAGAAGCATCCAAATCCTTCAGAGGAGCCAAGCTATTTGAAGGACGAATTACCATTTTAAGCATAAAAGTGCCACCTAATGTGAGTTGGTTTGTTATCAGTCTTTGACTAGCCCATGGTAGAACATTCATCTATTTGTTCTTGAGCTACTCCAGTGTTGCTTTGTATTTAGGATTATTGTTCTTCTAAAAGATTACTGTTAGCCCCTACTCAGTTTTTTGGTGGACTGAAACAAGTTGCAGTATGTCTATGTGTCATGTACTATCTAAATTGCCTAATCTCTGCTGTTGGAAAGCAGCCCTATAGCATGATACTAATTTGATGGGCAAAGTTTAAAGCAATATATGTGGTAGAGTCCTGTGCAGAACCAATTTGTTAAACCAGATCCACAACCCGCATACTTACCTGCTTGGACCCGATACCCGACACGCAAGTACCTTATCTGCAACCCGATCCGCGACCCGCTGACCATCAAGAAACAGGAAGTGCTGTAATTGTAAACTGGAAGTGACATCATTAGAAGTAGGCGTGATCAGAAAAAAAGGAGTAAAACTCGCTTTTGAGAAGACCCGCAACCTGCAAACCCGGTGAACCACGTCTATACCCGCTCCCGAAACTTCCACCTGCAACCCGCAGGGCACCGCAGGTTTTTGCAGGTAAACCGCGGGTACCCGACCTGCTGCAGGACTCTAATATGTGCTACAAAGTCTTATTCTTGCATGACCTCAAAACCTTTTCACAACAAGGTCACTGCCCTTTAATAGCAAACCTTACTAGGTTTATTTTTTAACAATAGCATTGTTTGTGGAACACTCTTGACATGATTTACTGATACGTAGAGTAAAAACATAATGGTGGTAGCTTCATCTTGTGGGGCTGCTTATCAACACATTGGGCAAAAGGAAAATATGGATAGTGCAAAATACAGGTTAATGCATACTGCAGTCTGTTTTACTTTGCTAAATGATTGAACCATGCACACAACTGCATATTTCAGCATCTTTTTTGGCCAAAAACAAGGCCAAAATAACACTGGTGGCTCAAGGACAGGAATGTGACCCAGTCAATGACCTATGTTCTGTCCAGTTAAGAAAGCCTGGTACTATTTTAAAGCTGAGTTGAAGAACAACCTAGAGCAAATCTGCTCAACTAAACAGTGTGCAAACTTGTATATACAGTACTTACCCAAAAATACCTAAAGCTGTTATTTCTGCAAAAGGTATCGCTATAAAATAAAGTGTGGGGATTGAATACATAGACAGCCAACATATTCCAAATATTTTTTTAAATTTTCTTAAAGGGGTTGTTCAACTTCCAACACTTTTCGTTTTTTTAATTTCTGTTGATTTCAGATTGTTCACCAGAAATAAAGACTTTTTTCAACTATTTTCTATTTTTTTATTTGCAACCATTTTTCTAATAATAATTCTAAAAGGTAAATGTTTCACCTTCTGAAGCAGCTCTGTGAGGGGGGGTCACCGACCCTGTAAACTGTTCCAAACTGCTACATTATGTTGATACATTTCTTATGTTTGTCCCTCCTGAGCAGAATCCCTGAGTTTCATTAAGGGCAGAGACACGCGCTCATATTTGGGAAAATGTAGTCACCCGGCGCTAAATTGCCTCTTCTTCGGGGCAACTAATCTCCCCGAACTGCCTCCCTGCTGGCTAGAATTTTCATTTTCCGAAGTCAGTGCAACTTTGGAAAGCGAAGCGCACCGATTGCCGTCCTGCCTGCGATTTACATTCTAGCCAGCGGGAGGCAGTTTGGGGAGATTAGTCGCCCTGAAGAAGAGATATGTCACTGCGCGACATCTCCCCAAATGTGATACTGCTGAGAAATGGATCAATTAAATGTAGCAAATTGTAAGAATTGTTACAACTAAATGTAACAGTTCTGAATCCATACCTGGATTACTAAACTGCCTGACTGAAACGCCAGAGACATGAACGTTAAAATTTACCCTTCAATTTTGGAAAAACGATAAATAAAAAATGGAAAGCAAGTAAAAAAAAAAAAAAAAAAGGATTTATTTCTGGTAAACAATCTGAAAACAACTAAACTGAAAACGTGTTTGGAAGCTGAACAACCCCTTTAACAATATTTTCATAACATAAAACTAAAAAACGAATGGCTCTGTATGCCATTAAATGTTTTATGGTATTTTGAGTGATAAGAATCCTAGTAAATAGTTTTGTATACTGCATGACCTTTTATGATTCTGCAGGTTATCATGTATACTATACACAACAACATATTGTTTAGGTGATAAGGAGTGTAAATTTAGGAGCCATGGATAAGCTCTAATTTTAGAAGTGTTAATACTTGGCGGCTATAGCTAGTTATTTTACTATACTAATTAACCAACACGTCAAGAAGTAGTCATTGTACAACATATATTTGTCATAATAAGATGCAAGTGCAAAGTGCAGCATTTAACATTAAGTTGCTGTTCCACCCTCTGTAATAAAGAGAAACTACTAGGTTGGCTTTGAAATAAGCGTGATGCATTTCCTTCTTTGCTCTCTATTACTTGGCTCTGTATTACTGCTAACCAGAGGATTTAAAGAAGCATTAGAGCAAGATAAATGAGTTATCCTTAAACCGCAAAGATTTCCACCCAAAAACTAGAAACAAGGCTAATTTTACTGGGAAAAATATTCTGTACATCAAGGCTTTCTTAAAGGGATACTGTAATGATTTTTATGGTGTAGTTTTTATTTCTAAAATACATTAACACTGCAAATAATTCACTCTACCGTATAAAAATTTTATTCCTGAACCTATATTTTTTAATTGTAATATTGGCATGTAGGCAGCCATCTCAGGTCATTTTGCCTGGTCATATGCTTTCAGAAAGAGCCAGCACTTCAGAATGGAACTGCTTTCAGGCAGGTTATTGTTTCTCCAACTCTAGTGTAACTGATGGAGTCGCAGTGGAACTATTAAGTAATAATTATTCTCATATGTACCAAGGAGCTGTTATCTTGTGTCAAGTAGCTGTTATCTGGTAACCTTCTTATTGTTCTTTGTTAGGCTGCTGGGGGGAAAAGGGAGGGGGTGATATCACTCCAACTTGCAGTACAGCAGAAAACAGTGGCTGAAGTTTATCAGATCAATATACAGTCATATGAAAAAGTTTGGGAAACTCTCTCAGCCTACATAATAATTTATTCCACTTTCAACAAAAAATATAACAGTGGTATGTCTTTCATTTCCCAGGAACATCTGAGTACTGGGTGTTTTCTGAACAAAGATTTTTAGTGAAGCAGTATTCATTGTATGAAATTAAATCAAATGTGAAAACTGGCTGTGCAAAAATGTGGGCACCCTTGTAGTTTTGCGTGTAACTCCTCAATGCCGATTATTGCCAACACCAAATTGGTTGGATTAGCTCGTTAAGCCTTGAACTTCATAGGCAGGTGTGTCCAATCATGAGAAAAGGTACAGCATTTACATTAACGTAGCCAATTGCAAGTTGTGCTTCTGTTTGACTCTCCTTTGAAGAGTGACAGCAATATTCTGGAATGGCCATCACAGTCCACCGGCTTGAATATCATCGAAAATCTATGGGATGATTTGAAGCAGGCTGTCC
Organism: Xenopus petersii; assembly: GCA_038501925.1. NCBI lineage: Eukaryota > Metazoa > Chordata > Amphibia > Anura > Pipidae > Xenopus > Xenopus petersii. The sequence goes on from CM076679.1 coordinate 52,369,955, forward strand.
ATGCTCAGCAGCCATCAAATTGAACTAAAATGGAGAGATTTTGTATGGACAAATGGTCAAAAATATCGCCATCCAGAATCCAGACACTCATCAAAAGCCATAGGGGGTGTCTAGAGGCTGTTACATTTGCATAAGGAGGCTTAACTAAGTATTGATGTAATATCTTTGATGGGGTGCCCAAATTTATGCACCTGTCTAATTTTGTTATGATGCATATTTTCTGTTAATCCAATAAACTACTCTGTTCCTGTTCTGCTGGACCAGCACTGTTAACGGATACAATTTGGAAAAAACATGTTTTCCCGTGACAGAATCCCTTTTTTTACACCTCTAGTACAATGAGATAAATTCTGTGATCAGTGCAGTTGTGTATTATGTATTTAAAACAAATGTTTGCCAGGTAACCGGGTTAAAACAAATTCCATTTTGGAATATTAATAACTGCAGCTACCTCATTAAACTGGTAATGTATTAAAAAAACATGTTATATGTTATAAAAATTATACAAGTGATGTGGACATGTTAGAATCATGTTAGATTGAGCTTGTGAGACACATGTGAGGAGGGAGCTACATCTCTCTGCCGGTGGGTGAAATACTACAGGGGATTATATTTTGGTTTACAGAATTGTTCCTTTGGATTTATTGGAATTATTCATACATAAATGCAGAAGTTCTATGTAATTATTCTTCAGAAATACACACCAGACATCTGTTTGTACTCTGATTCTGTTTTTGTGTGTATTGGGCTGTGTAATGATAAGATGGCTTATACTTATAGTTATCCTCTTCATAAATAATGTTTGAATTGTTACATGCACCTTTACCATTTATTTTTATAAAAGCATCATTGTAATTTGCTGGTGTGGACAATGAATTTCTGGCTATAAGTCCTCCATGTGTCTGTATTTTTATTGCAGTAATTGAAAGTGTATCCATGTGCTACAATTAATTACAGGTTACTTGCTCAAAACTGAAGGTTATATTCTTCTTGACACTTGCTTGTTCCATTAATAACCACCTTGCCTGCTTATTTTGTAGGATTTTATCTTAGAACATTACAGTGAAGATGCATCAGTGTATGAGAATGAGCTGGCTGATCTAATGGACCTCAGACAGGTATAAAGAATTATGTACTATAGGACTTATAAGACTTGTTCAGGTCTCCTCCTCTCTATATACACAACCACTGTCATTTCCTTATGATATGTATTAAAATGTTTTATAACACGCTTTTTGGTTTACTGTTGTTACCAACTACTGCAGAATTTGCATGGTTTCATGGATTTATATAGTGGGAGTTTGCAGCACTGCATGACACATGTATTTGTTCTTTTAACATGTAATACTTGGATAATACAAGTAATCATAAGACTTTTTTAACTTTCAGTCTAATGCTTAGCAAGTTAAAATGCAAATTACATTTATCTGCAACACATCCTGTTCCTGAAAAAGACTGTGACAAACTGCATGCAGCATGATTGATTTTTGTGTGCAACACGTTCCTTTTGGCAATGGCTCACAAAGATATTTGTCACCCGCAGATATATATTCTGTATTGGAAAGAAATCCAAGGACCAGCACCCTTAGTGTACGGGCACTTAATAATATACACTTCCTGTATCTGGGTGTGTGAAATGCGTGCCCAATATAAGACTCCCACACATCACTATACCGCTGGGCGTGTGCTCAAGAAATGCTCCCGTGTATCACTCATATATTTCTCCACTGGGTCTGACAGACCCAGTTGCTCCTTGAGATTACGTGCCCTTGAGAAACTAAATCTTGGTCTCTTTGGTAATACAGATGCCAACTGTTCATCGATACTGATGATCCTCCAGTTCTCCATAATCGTTTGCTTAATTCTCCCACTATTGGGACCATATTGACTTAAATAATATCCTGACTGGTTTTACTTCTATCTCTATAGGATGTGTTATCCTTATCCTGCAACACTTGCCCCCGATCAACTTGTTCATCTCTCATTTTAATCGAAAGTCTATTGTTTTATTCCAGGCTTGCAGAACCCCCAGCAGAGATGAGGCTGGGGTTGAGTTGTTGGTGAGCTACTTTCAACAGCTTGGATATCTTGAGAACAGATTTTTCCCCCCCAGTAGAAACCTAGGGATCCTTTTTACATGGTAAGTTTTTAGAATCTCTGTGAAAAGTCTACAGACCTTGTCTTAATTAATCTACACTACATAAGGGCAATGACATATGGTAAGATTCGTTGTCCACAGTTAAATCTGTTCTACCACAGGCAACAAATCTCCCAAAAATTACATTACATTGCATAACATTAGAATCACAGTAAATTGCCGTGATTAAGGGGTGGTTCATCTATCTTTTAATATATTATAGAATGGCCAATTCTAAGCAACTTTTTTCATCTGAATGTGCAAAGAACAGACTGCAAAGACAGACTGTTGTCCAGAGATTTTATAGATGCCACCCACAGCCTCTTTAAGAACTGGGATTTTGTCATGTACAAATGAAAGTTCTGCACTTAGGATCATTTTTCAGCTCCTTGTATAACTGATATCCTAGAAGAGACATGCTGTAATGAAGACAATCTGCATTTAATGTGTAACCACTGTCACATAGTTTCGGTAGACAACGTTCTGCATTAATGCTCAAAGTTTTACTAATTGCAAAAGCTAAAAACAGGGGAAAGGTTAAAGGAAATCAAGAAGCTCAGTGCATGCATTAAACAATTAGAATTGCCATCAAGTTTAGTCAGAAGCAATGTGCAAAAGAAAAAAAAAACAGCTCTTGGCTATAGTACATTTCATTTTTTTGCAAACAATTACTTTAGTCTTTGCAGTAAAAGAGTTGAACTAGTGCCATGTATCAATGTTCCCTCTAATTGCGTGCAGGCTATATGCGTAATTATTTTGTGTGCACATTTTAAATTTTTTTGTGCAGTTTTGAAAGACAGTGCACTCAGATGAGAACTGATACAACATTTTTTGCGCACCACAATTTGTTGGCTGGCGATGGCCTCAAAATTTATGTGCGAGCACAAAAGATCACATCTTGCCATTTATCCACTTGGAAGTTTAAACTGATTACCACGGTTTTTGCATTGGCCTGCAGAGTTGTTTACAGGTTTACAGATATGATGAATTGATAATTCATAGAAAAATAAGAAAAATAAGCACCTATGCATACCTGTGAATTTATTTTCATTGGCAGTCAGCATTGAGAAAATGCCTTATGTGACATCAGATTTAAGATGCAGAAGATGTTTTAGAACTAAAAAAATTGAGTTTCCTTAGCAGTATTTAGGCATTCTAAATGCTAAAATAATGGCAAGTAACGAATTTGCTTTGTCCCCTGTATAGTATATAGTTGAAGAGAATGTAACTTGCACTCTTTTTCTTTTTTTAAGGTATGATTCATTTACTGGGGTCCCTGTTAGTCAGCCAAATATCTCCCTGGAGAAGGCCAGCATTTTATTTAACATTGCGGCTCTATACACACAGATCGGAACCCGCTGTAACAGGCAGACTAAAATTGGCTTGGAGGAAGCAGTCACTGCTTTTCAAAAAGCAACAGGTAATTGTATTATAAATTAAGTCTGAAATAAGAATGTCAGAAGTTAACTGGCTAAGAATTATAGCATTAAAGGCGAAACAAATCCTTAATTAAAAAAAAAAAAAACCCTACCCTAGCAGCTACCCTGGGCAAATGCCCCTAAGTCTTTACTTACCCCTCCGTGCAGATTCTGTCCAGCGGAGTTCACAGGCGCCATCTTCAGCCTCTTCAGAATGAGACCGGCGCTTCAGTGATTTTTTGGAGTTTCAGCTCAGTTGTCACGACTGCATGTGCCGCTACGCCGGTCTCATTCCAAAGATTACCGAAGAGAAGAAGATGGCTGCTGTGAACTCCGCTGGACAGAATCTGCACGGAGGGGTAAGTAAAGACTTAGGGGCATTTGCCCGGGGTAGCAGCTAGGCTGGGGGGGGGAGGGGTGTCTATGTAGGGTAGGGGGTAGGGTTTTTTTATATTAAGGGTTTGTTTCTACTTTAAGGTTGGGGTTTCAAACTATGAAACTATATGCAAGACATTAAATATTAAGGCCTTAATGTTTTTCTTAAAACAAAAGAGTTGAACTGGCACAAAGCAAAATCTATGGAAAGCAAATTGCATTGGCTATTATACCTTTGTATGCTTGGGTGTCCTAAATGTTCTCCCATACATTATTGGTTTGACACAGGTTTAAACAAAGACAAATATATCCATGTGTTACACCAGTGACCTCCAATCTCTTTCACCCATGAGCCACATTCAAATGTAAAAAAAGATGGAGAGCAACACAAGCGCACAAAAGGTTACTGGGGTGCCAATTATGGGCTGCGATTGACTGTTGGTAGCCACTATGTGGACTGGCAGCCTTCAGGAGGCTCTACTTGGCAGAACACCTGGTTGTTATGAAATTAAAACTTGCTTCCAAGCCAGAAATCTAAAAATAAGCACCTCATTTGAGGCCACTGGGAGCAACATCTAAGGGGTTGGTGAGCAACATATTGCTCGTGAGCTACTGGTTGGGGATCTCTGTATTACACTAATAATAAAAGGTGTTTTTTTAATCCTGCATGTTTATTGCACTGATAATTATGATGCATACAAATGTAAACACACTGCTCAGGGTGGAGTGAGGTAAAAACCAGTGATGTCAAAGGGCTTGGTAACCACTCCTAGAAATCAGAGCTCTGAACAACACCTTGTGCTGCTAACATGCACAGTTAGTCATTTTGGATTTGTGTCATGCATAAAAAATGCTACGTATCTGTTGGATGGAAAGAACGAGAGAGCTACATCTATTTTGTTGATAAGATGAGGGGGTCTAGTTTTAAATACCACTAAGAAGATAAAATAAAATGTCTTCAAAACAAGGAATTTTGCTACAGTACAGCTGGTGCTTTATAGCTAAACAATGTTTCCTGGTTTTTGGCTGAGAGAACAAATTTAGAGTTAATGATTAATCTGCTTTCTTTCTGGAGCATTATGATAATGAAAAGGATTTTTATTGCACTAGATTGGTTTGTTCTATACTAAGATAATTTTACAGCAAGGCTTGAAATAGTTATTTCCCATAGTATTTAATTACTCCATAAATTCACTGAAAGCAGTCACTTGTACTATTTGGGAGTAGGCTGATACTTGCAGCTGAAATTAAAATTACTCATTTTATAGCCATAAATATATTAGGAGCTCTGAATTAGGCTGTGAGCATTTCCTTAGATTACATATTTAATATTCCAGCCACAAAGCAGTGCATAAGCACAAGCTTCTCCAATTTTTCATATTTTGTTAATATTAATCTGTGGTCAAGAGCTAATCATGGGTGTAACGTAACATGTTAGTGCTGCTTTGCCTCTAAAAAATGTTTGTAGCTTGGTAGCTGACAATTTCTTCATCCTGCACAGTCAATGTTAATAAAAAGAGATAGTCAATTGATAATGAAGTGCTTTCTTTGTCAAGTGCTTGACAAGTAATTATAAGTATCAATAGGGAAAAAAATTTACTGAAGGAAGCAGGAGGAATTTGTTTAGTAAAAGAGCTCTACATGTTTATTTTAAGGGCTTAAAGGAGAACTAAACCTTAAAATTTAATATGGTTTAAAGGAGAAGGAAAGCTACAGAGGCATTTTTATTGCCAATAGATTAGCTGCAATAGTGCAAGCTAGAATGCTATATTTATTCTGTAGAATGTTTTACCATACCTGAGTAAACAGCTCTAGAAGATCTCTGTTTGTTTAGGATAGGAGCTGCAGTAGTAACATGGTGTGACATCACTTCCTGCCTGAGTCTCTCCCTGCTCTGGGCTCAGATTACAGTAGAGAAGGGAGGGGGGGGGGAAGAGGAGCAAACTGAGCATGCTCGTGCCCAAGGCAATGAGGTTTAAGTTGAAGGCAGGAAGTCTGATACAGAAGTCCATGTGTACACAATAGAAGAAAAGAAATGCAGTGTTTCTTTTGACAGGGGACTCAGAGCAGCACTACTTTGGGAGTTTACTGGTATATTTAGATGGACCTTTCTGATAAGGCTTACTTAGTTTTAACCTTTCCTTCTCCTTTAAGGGCAGAGACACACGGGGAGATTAGTCGCCCAGCAACAAATCGCCTCTTCTTTGGGTGACAAATCTCCCCAAACTGCCTTTCTGCAGGCAAGAATGGATTGCACTCAAATCGCTTTGTTTTCCGAGGTCACCCGAAGTTTCCTCTTGAGGCAACTTTGGGCAACTTCGGAAAACGAATCGCTCCGAGTGCCATCCCACCGGCCATTTAAATTCTATCCGGCGGGAAGACGGAAAATCACAAAATAAACCTAAGTGGATTGGTTTGCCTCCAATAAGGATTAATTGTCACCTTGAAGTACAAGGTAATGTTTCTTAAGAACAGAGAAAAAGGTTATCAATTTAAAAAATCTGAATTACTTGATTAAAAATGCATCTGTGGGAGACTGCCTTCCTGTAATTCTGAACGTTCAGGATAACAGGTTTCCGGATAATTTATCTCATGCCTGTACATCTCTCTCTGCTCCTGAGATGATATGTTCCTATTAAGTAATAGATATAATTTATATGGTGACTTAACATGAAGTTCTATCAGTAAGTCTAGGCTCAGAAATGAAAATATTTTTCTCTTATATCTGGCCACATCTCTGCATATCCAAAAGGAAGAAAATACATCAAGCAGGCGCATAACACATTTGTATAGCCAAACCACTACTCCATTTGCTATGCAACTGGTCAGACCAGTTAGAGTAAATATCCTGGTAGAGCATGTGTTATGTACATTGCACAGCAGCTGAGCTAAGCAAATTGGGTACAAGGAAAATAACTTGCAAGACTCCACAAAGACAAAATCTAAACTTCATTGGTATACAGGATAAAGTGGGTCCACCCCTTAGACGCAAGCATAGGGCTACTTCAGCCACCCTGTCTAGCCCTCATCCAACTGCAACCCTCACCTTCCAGATTCTTCTTGTGTTAACCAGAAGTTCAAGTTACACTGCTCTCTGTGCAAGCCAGTCAGGCATGCTACAAAGTGGTCACTTTCAGCAAGTATCTGACCCTCAAGACCATGGGCTGAATATGCACAGGGCAATGGAACAGGTTATATCCCCCGTTTCCAGCTAATTTGAAGTGTTTGAAAATGTAATTAAGGGGGGAAAGGGGGTCAAATAATAAATCCACTGTAGTACACTATAACTTGTACATTTTATGAAAAATTTATTATTATCATTATTACACAGATTACTAAAGTTCTGACATATTCTTCATTGCTTTACAATAAATGTGTGTGTATACATTAGGGATGCACCGAATCCACTATTTTGGATTCGGCTGAACCCCAGAATCCTTTGTGAAAGATTTGGCCGAATACCGAACTGAATCCGAACCATAATTTGCATATGCAAATTAGGGGTGGGAAGGGGAAAATATTTTTTCTTTACAAAAAGTCACGTGATTTCCCTCCCGCCCCTAATTTGCATATGTAAATTTGGATTCGGTTCGGCCGGGCAGAAGGATTCGGCCGAATCTGAATCCTGCTGAAAAAGTCAGAACCCTGGATTCGGTGCATCCCTAGTATACAAATTACATGCAAAATAAAAACAATCGATACAAGAGGTAAAGCACACTAGTGTTTACAGGAATGGGATCTAATTTTTAGTAGCCTGTTGTCCAGAAAGAGCCAAAATATGGCCATTTCATTTTCTGTAGGGTCAGTTCTTAATTTTTGACTGGTTTCCTTTTTCTCTGTAATAATAAGGCAGTATCTCTTAGCTAGCATGAATCTGTGTTGATGGCTAAACTATCCAATTGGGTTGTTTTACAACGTAATGACTTTCTTATGGACATCTCATACAATTATATTTGTAATAATACATTTTCTATGAATTTTTCTTTCATTTCTAGGAGTACTTAACTATCTAAAGGAAACCTTCACTCATACACCCAGCTATGACATGAGTCCAGCCATGCTGGGAGTACTCATTAAAATGTTGCTGGCAGAGGCACACGAGTGCTACTTTGAGAAAATGATCTTATCTGGTATACAGAATGAGTTCTGTACACTGTTAAAGGCAGCACAAGAAGCTGCAAAGGTACGTATTTTTTATCACTTTAGGTCTAGTTTAGGGACTTGCTGAGTAAATTATTTTATTTAGACCTCAATATTTAAACCCTTTAAAGTGCAGCAGCTTTTTTTTGTGCATGTACACTATATATATATATATATATATATATATATATATATATATATATATATATATATATATATATATATATATATATATATATATATATATATATATATATTACAATATGTAGTCAGCAAGTACGGTCCACACTCAAAGTTTTATTGTTACATACGAGACTAATGTTTCGGCCTGCTCCGAAGACGAGATTTTGAGAAACGTTAGTCTCGTATGTAACAATAAAACTTTTTACATAAGACCTGAGAGTGTGGACCGTACTTGCTGACTATATATATATATATATATATATATATATATATATATATATATAATTTTTTTTTTTTTTATGGCAAATTACAATAGACTGACCTCTCTCAATGAGTTCTTAAATTCCCAGTGTGTGATAAATCTTGAAAATCAAATTCGTATTCTTTAAAAAAAAATCTAATTTTAACAATTCCCTAGTCCGTTTTGGCCATTAAAAAAACTCGAAAATTTGAATGTGAAATTCAAATTTACACTTTGACCTTTGATAAATCTGCCCCTAAATGTGTAGCCTTTCAGAATATTTGTTTTTTTTAGAAGAAGGCAAAGCATTTTAAAACTATAAAGAAATAAAAATAATGATGGCCAAAGGAAAAGTTGTTTAGAATTAGCCATTCTATAACTTACTGAACGTTACCTTAAAGGTGAACCACTGCTCCAAGACATATTTTGAAAAGATTTGTCTCTGGTACAGATTTTAGGAAGATGAATTTGCTAAGCTTACATACATTTATACATTACTTTCGATCTATTAAAGATTTTTTTTTCTTTTTTTTACATTACAGGTCGGTGAGGTCCACATGCAAGTATACACATTGATGAACCAGGCTCCAATCAAAGAGAATGTCCCATACTCCTGGTCTGTTATGGTGCAAGTGAAGGCAGAGCATTATAAAGCTCTGGCAAACTACTTTGTGGCACTTATATTTATTGATTATCAGTGTAAGTACTGACTTTCTCTCAGAAATATACTTAGTATCTGTGCCTGAAAATACTGTGTTACGTTAACTAGAGAAGAGGAGCACAGTCTGAAAGTGATTTTGTGTGGTGGTTGAGTATGATAGTCTACTTTCTGCAGCAGTTTTCACCCACTTAAAAATTCTGTCATATTTTATAACTGAGATTCTAGCCACTTTCATCATTTTCTTCGTTAGATAATTCTGCCATGGATTTAACTGATCTTTCTAGATAATACACAAGTAAACACCACCTTAGTGGTTAATGTATGTGCCTACTCAACTAATATTTGATCCGATCAAAAAAAAAAAAAAAAGAATGCCTTGCGTATGTTTGAACATCGCTTCTGGCAAGGATCACACCTGGCCATTGATGCAGTCCTCTTTAGACTGGTCTCCATAGGAATATATTGATGGTCTTAGCTGCTGGCATGGGAGCAAAACAATCAGATCAAACTGCTTTGGCCCACCAAAGGGTGGTCAAACAAATATCCACTCATTTAGTGAACTGGCCAAGCGAACGTATCTTTCCGGAGAGCTAGCTTAATTTGAAACCCACGGTTTACAAGCTTTACAGATTCTTGTCTCATATTGCTTCCCAGTGTAAATCGAATAATTGTAAATTGTTGGCTTTTCTTGCTCATTTATTTCATAAGCCCTGTTACGATGTTGGTGTGGTTGTCAGCAAGGACCAGTCTTGTTGTTTTAATGAAGAAGAAAGGGCAGATCTTTTTATGGAGATAATTAGCTGCTCTTGCACTGAAGAATAAAAATAGTTTCCTCTTGTCTTACTGTGACCCAGATTTTAGGGAGGCGCAGAAAGTAAATTGTTCTCTACTTGAAATATTAAACTAATTAAAATATAGGCAGAGCCAATTGTAATATAAAACCTCTAATTAATCTATCTACCTGTCTGAAAGTAGTGAACTATGAAATAAAAAGTGTGTTTACAAGAACCAAGCCAATATTTGTAGAAGCCTATATATATATATATATATATATATATATATATATATATACTTATATATATATATATATATATATATATATATATATATATATATATATATATATATATATATATATATATATATATTTTTTTTTTTTTTAATGACACATTAACTTTCTAGTGAGCCTGAGTGATGATGAGGATAAGAAGGAGAAGGCTATTTCACAGCTTTACGACTCAATGCCTGAAGGACTAACTGCTCAGACCATATTAAAGGACCAACAACAGAGGACATTGCTAGGTAACTTTACGTAAACATTTTCAAGTATGGTGTCTATTATCTGGGAACCTATTATCCAGAAAGCTCCAAATTACGGAGAGCCCATCTCCCATAGATCCATCTATCCAAATAACCCAAGTTTCCAATGATTTACTTTTTCTCTGTCATAATAAAACAGTAGCTTGTACTTGAGCCAAATGAAGATATAATTATTCCTTACTGGAGGCAAAACCAGCATATTGGGTTTATTTAATGTCTACATGAATTTCTTAGAAGACTTAAGGTATGAAGATCCAAATTATGGAAAGATCTGTATCAGGAAAACCCCAGGTCCCGAGCATTCTGGATAACAGGTCCCATACCTATATTAGAAACAAAATTACACTGATCTCAAGTTAAACATATGTATTTTCAGCTTAGCGTCTGCCAGTCATTTGTCTCCTCAATTGGCAATGACACTTCAAACACAAATAATAAACCTAAGATAGTAGTGCAAAGAATTTTAGCATGTCAAATCAATAAACATGAAGCGTAGAAGGGCAGTTAGAAAAGCAAAAGCTAAAGGACATACAATAGTGAAAAGGGGAAAGGAGATTTAAAAATTAGAGAAAAAAACTGGGTCTGCACTACACACAGACAGTTAGGATCAGTTAGGATCAAGTTGAATAGGCAAACCCTGCAACACCAGTCTAGTTTCATACAACAGTGGACGCTGTGGATCTGGGTTTGAGTTCCAGTGATAATGTATCACTATAGCTTTCCCATGTAGAAAACAGACTGTTTTCTCTTTTTGTAGAGACAAGGCCACTCAATTTGGAATGCATGGAATAACATTTTGTGTTAAATGGGGTGGACTTTTATGCATCCACCAGTGTAGAATGTTCTTGTTTGCAAGAAACTACCATTATAATCAATCAAAACGGAATGTTGCTGCCTTAAGTATAAATTGCCACTGGCTATCAAAATGAAATATTGCCCATTCTGGGGACACTGGCTTATGGCTGGCCAGAGTATTGATGGCTGGGCCAGTCTTTTTGATGTTCATTCAAAAGGATTTAATATGGGTGGAATCTTAAAAGCAGTGGAGCAAATCTGCCTGTACAGCTGCACACTTTGAGCAAGATAACTAGGGTTTCAATCCACTGCATGTCAGTATCCTTTCAAGTGCCATATATTGCCATTTTCTTAATCTGTTTTGTAAATGGGATGAACATTCTTCTGCTATTACAGAAGAGTACTAAATGTAAACAGATTTATTTTGTATTGATATTAGGGAATTACCATCCTAGGTCAAAAATAGTTTAGGAACATAGGACGCATGTTTCCTCCTGTCACATAATTCAATATAACAGGGTGTGTATAGGCACCCAGCCAAATGCCTTGTGATGGTTGCATCCCTATATTTGTTTTTTTTAAGTGAAACCCGCTCTTGCATATAACCACCAAGTAACGTAGGACATTGAGAAATGCACAAATCAGTTTGATGAATCAGATCACCAGTAAATGAATACACACCTCCGAGAGAAAATTGACAGAGCACTGTTGTCACAAACTGATTTAAAGGAACAGTTCAGGATAAAAATAAAATGTACAAAATAAAACATGTTTCTAATATAGTTAGCCAAAAATGTAATGTATAAAGGCTGGAGCGAGAGGATGTTTTAACATAAAAAACAGAATACAACTTCTTGCTTTTCAGCTCTCTAACTCTGAGTTAGTCAGCAACTTTAAAGGAGAACCAACCCCTTGCTAATAAAAACCCCTACCCTACATAAACCTTCCTCCCTGCTCCCCCCCCAGCCTAGGTGGTACCTTTGGTAAAAGCCCCTAACTCTTTACTCACACCTCGATGCAGATTCAGGGCATCAGAGTTTACTGGGTGCCATCTTCTTCTTTTCGGGAATAGAGCACCGTGTCTGTGCATGCGCAGTTGAAGCAATCTTCAGTTTTGTGACAACTGCGCATGCGTCGAAAGTCACGGAAATTGCTGAAGCGCTGAAAGAAGACCCGAAGATTACTGAAGAGAAGAAGATGGTTCCCGTGAACTCCGATGCCCTGAATCTGCACCGAGGGGTAAGAAAAAAGTTAGGGGCATTTACCAAAGGTACCACCTAGGCTGGGGGGGGAGCAGGGAGGGGGGTCTATGGGGGTAGGGGTTTTTATTATCAAGGGTTTGGTTCTCCTTTAAGGGGGCCACATGGGGCATAACTGTTCAGTGAGTTTGCTATTGATCCTTGGCATTCAGCTCAGATTCAAAAGCAAACAGTTATGGCCCATGTGCGCCCTCCTCAAGTCACTGATTGGTTACTGCCTGGTAACCAATCCGTGGAAAGCAAGAGAGCTGAAAAGCAGGAAGTAGTGTTCTGGCTATTATGTTACATATCCAGTCACTCCAGCCTTTATACATTACATTTTTGGCTAACTTTATTAGAGACATTTTTCACAGCCTGTCTATTTACCCAGTTTTTATTTTAATACTGAACAATTTCTTTAAAGAGTAAAAAGATATGTACATCCTTCAACAAATTGTGATGAAATGCCTCAAGAAAGAAATGTTATATGCAAGAGCAAAGTCCTACAATGTATGGTGTTTCAGTGTAACAGTAAGGTGTGCTTTGTTGACATTCCCTTGAAAATACGTAATGACCACACCTTTTTAGTTTGGGCATAGTTCAGATCCTTGTTTGTTCTATGACAATAGGAAAAACATCAGAAATGTAGCTAGCAATCTTCACGCAACTTCTGCTGAGATTACCTCAATCAAAAATGCAGTTGTGAATCACATACATTTAGCCTTTTGTTTAATTTAATTTATTCTGATTTTCCCCCTATTTAGGAAAGGCACATTTGAGTAAAGCTATTAGAAGTCATGAGGAAGCCATCAGATTTTCTACTTTATGCAGTACACTGAGACAGATTGATGTGCTCCAGAAGATACTGTCAGCATTCCATCAAAGGTCACTACTGAAATTCTCCCAGCATCAGAAACCTGATGACTTCCTTGATTTGTTGTCAGCGCCTGACATTGTTAGTAAGTATGGCTTGTACATATTCATTCTGTTCTGTTTTCATAACCTGCTACCAAGCATTGTTGAATCTCTGCATGGACCTATTGCCAAACTGCTGAGAAGGCCAGAAAGCCTTGTTACGGTTTTTATTGCCAGTTGTCTTAGACAATTCTGAGTCTGTATTCAGTTTAAGTCTATGTTTATGAGTTGGGAAAAAATGATAAACCAATTTGTAAATCTTCTTTTTAGAAAAACCTGTTCTGATCCAATAACAGAATGCAAAAAAGGAGGGTTGTGGGAGCACTCCAAGGCTAAGTAAAATTAAGGAAATACAACGGAAGTGCGACTGATCTGGCCAAATTAACTACAAAACAAGAGGGAAGATTGATCAATGCACATTCCCTTGTCCCCTGTCTCATAAGTAATTAAATATCTATGCAAGTGCATTACAAAAACAGGGTTTTTCTTTACAAAGTTTTGATCATAAAATTGGTAAGCCACCATACCACATCAGGGTAAACTCCACATGGTGGTCCCTATTACTATTTACTTCTGGTCATAGTATTCAAAGGTTGACATCTCCTCGCTTTATAGCATCTCCTGGGATACATGTCATTGAGCTTGCCAAGACCACAGCAATGCTTCTACAGGCTTAATACTCCCCCATGTTTTTGTAATGCACTTACATAGATATTTGATTACTTATGAGACAGGGGACCAGGAAATGTGCATGATCAATCATCCCTCTTGTTTCTGATCCAATATCAGCCCAAGACCCAAACATTTGGTTGTCCTGATGGCTTAGAAAGTGGCAAGTAAAAAAAGACAATTGCTCCCTCTGCTGGTGAATTCAATTACTTGTAAAATATGCATTTGATTGAACAACATATATGGAGAGAGACTTGTTTTAATTCCAGTTTATAACAAATATTGTATCATATAAGCAGTACCAAGTCAAGCAGTTACTGCTGGTGTCCCCCACCTTACTCATGAGCAACAAACAAATGTAAAAAAGAGTTCTGGAGCAACGAAAGCGTAACAAATGTTCCTAGGGATGCCAAAGAAGGGTTGTGATTGGCTATTTAATAATCCATACGTGGACTGGCAGCCTACATGTTTGGCAGTACACCTGTTTTTTATGCAATTAAAACTTCAATGCAGGAATTTAAAAACAAGCACATGCTTTGAAGCTTCTGGGAGCAACATCCATGGGGTTGTTGAGCCACTGGTTGGGGATCACAGAGTTGCTGCATGAGAGAATTGTACTTACTATTAAATTGCATTATTTCAGTAATTTGCAAACTCTGACACATTGAACTGAATTTGGTAGTAATGGATGCAAGTCAAGTACTTATCACTGATCGGTAAGTGTGAAACACATCATTCATTAACTTCGAGTGAAGGAATAGAAGAAAAAATACTTCAAATTTCGAAGTGTTTTTTTGGCTACTTCGACCATCGAATGGGCTACTTCGACCTTCGACCACGACTTCAACTTCGAAACGAAGGATTCGAACTAAAAATCGTTCGACTATTCAACCATACTGAAAGAAGTACTGTCTCTTTAAGAAAAAACTTCGACCCCCTAGTTTGCCACCTAAAACCTACCAAACCCAATGTTAGCCTATGGGGAAGGTCCCCATAGGCTTGGCTAAGTTTTTTTGGTCGAAAGGATAATCCTTCGATCATTGGATTAAAATCCTTCGAATCATTCGAAGGATTTAATTGTTCGAAGTCGAAGGATTTTCATTCCCAGTCGAATATCGAGGGTTAATTAACCCTCGATATTCAACCCTTGATGAATTTGCCCCCATATGTTATAATTTAAGTAGGGCTCATGAATATCAGTTCAGTAAACTGTCTTTACAAAGCCAGCTGTATTTCTGGGGTATAATCATTTTGTTTTATCATCTAGGTAAAACAGAATATCAAGCCAAAACTATTTCACCTCAGCTTTCAAAGGATAAAGTAACAGATATTTTTCAGCGTCTGGTAAGTGCCAACCTCAATCTTTTTCTTAAAGTACTTTGTACAAAAATATGATCATTGTTTGAGTAAACATCGTAATCCTTTCAAAACAAATTATTGCTAACGTTACGTAAAATTTGATATTTTGCATTTTTGCCCTGGTAAAACAGATCTGAAATACTACTAAACTCAAATAGGGCTAGATATAGCACTGTTTAAACAACAGATAAGCTCTGTAGAACACCATTATATTCTAAAGAGCATATCTGCGATGTAACCTGAGTTTGTTTCTCCTTTGAATGGCTGCTCCATGGCTACACAGCAGCTTAATTATAAAAACTATATTAGTGTTTCTGAAGCAAACGCACCAGTTTTACCAATGCAGGGCAACACTACATTCTGGGGCAGATTAATCAAAGTGTGAATTGAGAACTCACCACACAAAAATTCACCTTCTATTCATTCCTATGGGATTTTTGAAAGCATATTTATTAAATAGCGAACTCCATTGATAAATATGATTCTAAAAATCCCATTGGAATGATAACATGGGTGAGTTTTTCTGTGGTGAGTTCTAATCTCACATTTTGATAAATCTTTTCAAAAGCCCTAAAAGTGCACATATTGTACAATATAACATCATACCATTATGCAAAATCATTTATAAGATAACTGTATTTGCACAACAGTACTAACATGATTTGCTTTTTATAGAAAGATGAAGGTACATTTTATTCCCCATGAAATATGTAGCAGTACCAATTGGTTCTGAGATCTTGGATGCAGAGTTCAAAGTTTTGTTGCTACCCTAGTCACCTTAATTTATATAGCGCCAACATATTAGCAGCACTTAAGATAATTAAGTACCAGTGCAACGAACAATACAAGCTCCTTGTGTCAAGCTCTTTGGGGCAAATTCACTATATGCCGAAGCGTCAATTCGCTAGCGTTGGCCATTTTTGTTACTTCGCAAATTCACTAACGGACGCAGGCGTAACTTCGCTAGTGTATTTTCGCACCCTTACGCCTGGCGAATTTGTGCAACGGACGTAAGTACGCAAATTCACTAACGCGCACATTGTTCTGAACGCTACCTTTTACGCTAGACTTCCTTCGCCACCTCAGACCAGGCGAAGCGCAATAGAGTAGATAGGGATTTCTTCAAAAAAAAGTTATGCTGGCGGTTTTTCTATATTATGGGTGATAGGCTGAAAAAGATCGAAAAATTTTTTGGGCTCCCCTCCTTCCCCCCTACATTTCCTAACTCATGGCAACTTAACTATACAGTGGGCACATGTGTAGGGCAAAATAAAAATTTTATTTGATGTTTTGGAGGTTTCCCAGGCATTTGTAGTGCTGCTACATATTCCTCCATTGAAATGTGAATTTGCCGCCGTATGCAAATTAACCATCGCTAGCGTAACTTCGATTCGCTTAGCGAATCAAAGCTAGCGCAACTTCGCAACCTTACGCTACCCCTGAGTGCAACTTCGGATTTTAGTGAATTTGCGAAACGCTGGCGAAACTACGCCTGGCAAAGTGCGGCGAAGTTACGCCTGTCGCAACTATGAATCTTAGTGAATTTGCCCCTTTGTGTCAATACATGATATAGTGAATAAAGTACCCCCTCTTGTAAAATATAAGGATATTATAAGTTACCGAGGAGTTTCATGACCATATATAAAAACACAAAGCGGAAGGCCGAGTGTTTTTATACAGGTCATGGAACTCCAAGGTAACTTCTAATATCCTCATATTTTACAACTGGGGGTACTTTATTTATTATAATACACACGTTTCAGTGAGTCATGTGACAGAAATGACATCACTACTCACCGTTTATAACTGATGACATCAGAACTCACCGTTTATAAGGATATAATTTACAAGATATTCATGGCTTTTGTGTATTATACAGAAATCATCATCAGAGGCAGTTTATCTGAATTCATGTTTTTTGGACTGAGGCTAGAGTAAATCTACTCAATTACAGTGCCCTGGTACAGCTTCTTATACAGAAATGCTAACACAGTGGTTTACCATGCTATGTAATGAGCAGGCATTAAAATGCATATTTAGTGTCTAAATAGACTAACTCTAGATATTTTACCTCCAATGTTTAGGGCCCACTGTCAGTATTTTCAGTGAAGCAGAGATGGTCAGCACCGAGGAGAATATATATAACAAAAGAAGACGGAGACTTTGGCTTTGTCTTAAAAGGCAACTGTCCAGTACAAATGATTTCGCTGGATCCACTTTGCCCTGCTGCAGTAAGTTCAGTGTTTCTTGCATTAAATTGTGTTGGACTAGGGCCAGCTGCTCCTGCCTGCCTGCCTGCATCCGGAAGCATTGTCTCCACTCAGGTGCGGGCACACATGGCAGATTTCAGTGCTGAAGTACAACTGTTTGCATTTAGTGCCAAAATACGCCCTACCTACAGAAAAAGAAGGGGAGCAGCCAGTCAAAAGATTCTCTGCCTGCTGATAATCCGTATTGTCTAGCTCCAGCATAAACCGGTATTTGCCTAATCAAAACATTGCCTGGCTGTGCTGCATTTTGCTTGCAAGCATATGTAGAGCCAACCCCCGAGATATGCATACTAATATCAATATTGAGAGCATAGCCATTAATCTTTTGGAAATTATTTGTTTGTTCCCGTTAGGCCTTTGGCACATGTTTTAGACAAGGATAGCACATACTCTATTCATTGAACTACTGTTGAAAGCGGTATACTTTCCTCTTAAGAATTTGGTATGCAGCTATATCCCAAATAAAGTCCAAAATTATATGGTATATCCCTGACTGATCCCCCTCCCACCAAAGTAACATATTCTAGCTGGTAAT
Source organism: Xenopus petersii (assembly GCA_038501925.1). Classification (NCBI taxonomy): domain Eukaryota; kingdom Metazoa; phylum Chordata; class Amphibia; order Anura; family Pipidae; genus Xenopus; species Xenopus petersii. Next base: position 52,388,211 of record CM076679.1, read on the forward strand.
TTTTAGACTATTAACTGGTAAATGTAAGGATTGATTTTTATAAAGTGTTTCATATAAGTATGAGGGGAAATTGCAGATACCGTATCACACTTTATAATGTTTATGCACCCCAGGTGATAGGTCATCCTCTGATTGTTTATATAGCCACATTTTGGCACCCATTATGTTCACATAGTACCACATTTACTACAACTACAACTAGTTTGTGATCCTTAAATTCTACAGACAGAAGGACTGAAGGAGGGAGACTACATTGTTTCAGTAGCAGGAAAAGACTGCAAATGGTGCAGTACAAGCCAAGTTATGGACATGCTTCAAGCAACTGGTAAACAAAGTATAGAGATACAGGTCATCAGTATACAGGACCAAACGTATAGTATGGTAAGCAAGTTTTTTCCCCTTCTCATTTTTTGGTGAGTTTAAGCAGAAGGAACACTCCCAAATGCATCATCTTGCCTGGGGGCAGGTGAAGCAAAATGTACAGAAACAGAGCACCACACTAGTAATGTGCGTTTTAGCCCGAGACCCGTATCTCAGGCGTGTGCCCATCTCGGCACACCTCTTGCGAGTCACGTGCGGGTTTGGGTTTAACTCTTCTACCTGCTCTCTCCACCCACAACATTACACTGTGGGCGCCTGGTTTTATAGATGCAGGCCTGCCCCTTTTGTGTGACATTATCACTGGGCGGGGCTATAAATGGAGGGGGAAGCAGAATGCGGGCGGGCACGGGTTAGGGTAGAGTTTTTCTCGACCTGCACATCACTACACCACACTCAACAGGGACTGTCAAAAGTAAAATAAATCACCTTTGACCGTTCCTATTGTGGGTGTGTGTATAAAAATAAAAAAGAATGACCCCTTCAAACTGCACCATCCCATTGATATCCAATCACTGACCAATGTCAAATAAAATATAACCTTTATTTAATTACCTAAAATAAAGCATGTCCCCCAAAAAAAGGGTTAAAATCAAGTGAGAAGGCAGGGGTCTAAGCACCCTTCATTTTCTTGGTAAATGTTGTGGGAGTGTTGTGTGGGCCGACACGATACCAGCAGGTCGGGCAGGTTCAGGCAGGTTCTCACTCTTTTCTGGGGTGGGTGGGGGTTGAGCTCTTCTTTCTGCTCTCCCCACCCACAACCTTCCAAACCCCGGCTTACGACTTCCCGTGTTGAGTTTTTATAGACGCGCAGGTCTATAAAAGAGGCCTGGAAGTCGGGCGCGGGTGGTGGGAGGTCGAGTTGCGGGCCAACATTCCCAACTTAGGAATGAGGCAAAAGAAGTAAGCCACTCATAAATATAGTATTTCCTGACTCGTGGTTCTCTTTCCCACTCTACCTTCGTTGCGCACAAACTCTTAACCCAAGATGCCCCCAATTTTTGTATCCGATATAAAATAAATGTTAATGTTTTGTAACTGTTATCATTTCATATAATCTACCTACTTATTTCACACCTATTTTTAAGTTCCAATTTACTCATGCTAAAGATGATTCCAAAATATTCATTGTTATTCAGCTTGGCTGCTGTTTTTATCAGTTTCTCTTTTGTAACTCCAGCCTACTAAAAGTGCAACATACTATGCCGGGATGCAGAAGACCTACTCCCTAGTGTGTCTGACCATGGACAACGACAAACATACCAAGACACAAAAGGCAACGAAAAAATTATCTTTTCTCAGCTGGGGATTTAGAAACCGACAAAAAGCTGCAAGTACACTCTGTCTCCCTTCAGAAGTTAAAGGGAAACCAAAAACAGACAATCTGTTCTCTTTTCCAGACAACTCCCTGTGCTCTGAAAGTGTATTATACTAAGGTGCCCTGCACACCTACAGACTGTTCCGTGAGCAGGAGTCACTTGCGTGTCAGTGACCACAGTGAAACGTCCTGGAGATGTGATGAATATAAACTTTTACTTTTGCCAGAAGTCTACATATAAGTAGCAAATGGTTACCAGCACACATATACTGTACAACAGTGTCCCTCTTGTGGTCATGAAGGAAATTTCACTTCCTTCGTTGTTGCTACCGTGATGAGCCAATGCTGTGAACTGTTTTATCGCTACTGCTGCAGCACAAGTGATACATTGCCTGTTCATGTACTACTCAATTTCTCTGTGATTAAAATACTATATACAGTATATTTGCTTCAAAGAAAAAAGACCAACTTAAATATGTTTTCCGGATGATAAAGTTTATCGGAGAAAAAAAAAAAGAGGGAAACGACTTAGTTCACAGTCGAAGTTACTGCATTTCTGTAAGTACTTGTAAGTTGTCCATATTAACGTTTCCAACCATTGATAAATGATAGAGATCAGGTTTAAAATATACCAGTAGCAAAACAAAAATCAGATTTGTGTACAGTATATCTGTATATTATTTTAGATTCGGCAAAAATACAAGTGCCTTGCCAAACTGAATCCTAAAACTCATGTGACTTCGATTTTGGTTTGGTATTCGACCAAATCTTTTGTGAAGGATTCAGCTAGATCCTACAATAGCTGATTTCATATTACAGAACTCCTTTTGATTGTTTTCTAACAGTTTATGTTTGTAATGTAAATGAAATATACAAATTATGAATATGACGTTATGGGATCCATTATCCAGAAACGCATTATTCAGAAAGTTCCAAATTACGGAAAGGCCATCTCCCATAGACTCCATTTTATCCAAATAATCCAAATTTTTAAAAATGATTTCCTTTTTCTCTGTAATAACAAAACAGCACCGTGTACTTGATCCCAAATAAGATATAATTAATCCTCATTGAAAGCAAAACCAGCCTACTGGATTTATTTAATGTTTTCATGGTTCTCTAGTAGACGTAAGGTATGAAGATACAAATGACGGAAAGATCCATTATCCAGAAAGTTCCAGGTCCCAAGCATTCTGGATAACAGGTCCCGTACCTGTATTGCAATACTATGTACAAAATGATATCATCTCCTTCTTTTGAAAAATAAATGTCTCTCTTTAAACTTGTTCTTGAGGTGAAGGGAAAACATTTACCCCAGGCATGTTTTTAAGGATATTAAACACCATTTAGATTTTCTTAGCAATGTGATTGTGATGCTATGCCAACAACATAACAACGCAGAGGATGCATTTAGCACAGGGCTGCATATGCTCTACAGCTTTTAAGCCTGTTCAGCTGAGTGAGGAACTGCATGATCTCTGCTTGCTGCAGACGTTACCAATTTCACATGCATATAACAGGACCATGGATTATAGCAGCTTTCTGAAAATGCTAGAACTGGATCGTTCTCTTTCTGATTATTAAAATTATTGATATGTCTCCGTATTTTCACATTGTGATGACCACAAAAAAAGGGCATTTGCAGACCAAATTGCACAGTTGACAATGACTGGTAATTGGGGCAGTTACTGATCTCCTGCAATAACCAACCACTCAGCATCACACAGTATCACAAAGGTTATACCTTTCTAGTAGCAATCAAATATTCCACAGGGTTCTAGAACATACACAATTACATTAGGGCTTATTTTCTAGCCATGGGAAAAATCTGCCCTGTGTAGTATAGCAGTCATTCAGGATGATGTTGATCTCTCGTTTGCAAATTACGGATTGCCATTGCTTAATGTAGATTTGTAACAAACAAGGGAAAGTTGTGCTCACCACTAATTTTTTAAACCATTAGGCCGGGGGTTCAATGAGGCTGTGACCACAAATTACATATAGACAAATACAAGAGTCCTCAGCACTCAACCCATTATCAATATATTTAAGACAGAGACATTTTGTGCATACAGCTACTGAAAAATGCCTTACCCTATAAACAAAACAGGGATTGTTTGTCTATATATTGCAATATATTTAAGCTGGCCAACTACGTCAAAGTCATCCCATATCCGGCCAGTCCTACGCTCAATTTCCATCTGATTCATTAAGAATTCTATTGCTTCATTATACATTTTACAAATAGACTAGGTTTTACCTGCAACTTACTTGCTGCTTTCAAAGTAAAACTCCCAAACTTGGCTGCCCTTTTATTAGACACCAGTGGGATCACCTGACTATAGCTGGGAAGGGTGGGAGCTACAACATGTATGCACAAAATGTCTCAATGTCTTAAATATATTGATAATGGGTTGAGTGCAGAGGACCTCTTGTATTAATGTAGAGTTGACCATTGTTAGTAAATAAGATCTGATTTGCTAAATAGAATGTAAACTTTCAGGACACACATACTGTACATATGCTAAGAATATTTGCTAAGATGTTGAAAGAATGGTTGTGCATTTCACCATAAAAATCTGGTCTGTGTGCCTGCACACACTGCCTACACTGTGCAGTGACAGAACAAAGCAAATGCCCAAGGATTGGTTGATTCTCAGCATTTATATATGCAGGTCATGTGGCATTAGCCTAATTCTAAAATCACTGCCTATTAAATTTTTATGCAGATTGAGAAACAGCCATGTCTGGCAGGAGGGCAAGGGCACACAATAGTGTTTGCTCATCTGCTCTCTGTCTCTTTCTCTCTCTCTCTCTCTCTCTCTCTCTCTCTCTCATGTATTTACACTGAAAAGCACAGCTTCCACCTGAGTGCAGGTGCACGAAGCTGAGATCACCCAAAAAAAGCAAAAGCAGAAATTTTTAGGCCGATGTCCACTCCATGTACCTAACCTCAGATGGAAGCTGTGCTTTTCAGTGCAGATACAGGGACGTGTAAGAGAGAGGAAATGCTTTTCTCCGCCTGCAGAAAAAAAAATGCAGGCTGAGAGCAGCGGAGCCAACACACGGTGTGCCCTTGAATTCTCCATTCGCAAACTCCCCCAGGGAAAGACAAGGGTCTCTGTAGTAACAGCTGCCCCACAGCTCCTCTTCAACAATGGTGTCTTAGACATACAAATAGCAATTCATTATATTAAAGGGATACTGTCATGCTTTTTATAGAGTGGTTTTTATTTCTAAATTACATTGTTTTCACTGCAGCTAATTTACTCTACCATATACAATTGTATTCCTGAACCAAGAAGTATATATTTTTTTACTTGTGATAAAATACTTCATACTTCATGATAGAACCGCTTTCAAGCAGGCTATTGTTTCTCCAACTTAATGTAACTGGAGGAGTTGCAGTGGGACTTGGATTTTTACTGCTGTGTGCTGTTCTAATATCTACAGGGAGCTGTTATCTGGTTACCTTCCCATTGTTCTATTCTTAAGGTCCCCATACACGGGCAGATAAAAGCTGCTTATTGGCCCATTTGGGGGGCTCTCCAACGTGATTCCCCGATCGATATCTGGCTGAAAGTCGGCCAGATGACGATCTGGCAGGGTTAAAAATCCTGTTGGATCGTGGCCGCATCTGTTCGTTGATGTGGTCCCACGATTCAAATGCCCGTATAGCTTCCATCATAATCTGATCGTTGGGCCCTAGGGCCCGCAATCAGATCAGCCCGATATTAACCACCTCCTCATATCGAGGAGAGATCCACCTTTAGGCTGCTGGGGGGAGGGGGTTGATACCACTACAACTTGTAGTGCAGCAGTAAAGAGTGACTGAAGTTTATCAGAGCACAAGTCACATTACTAGGGGCACCTGGGAAACTGACAAAATGTCTAGCCCCATGTCAGATTTCAAAAGGAAATGAAAAAAGAAAATCTATTTTGAAAAATGGATTTCAGTGCAGATTTAATATTAACTAGGGATGCACCGGATCCAGGATTCGGCCTTTTTCAGCAGGATTCGAATTCAGCCAAATCCTTCTGCCCGGCTAAACTGAATACGAATCCTAATTTGCATATGCAAATTATGGATGGGGAGGGGAATCGCGTGACTTTTTGTCCCAAAACATGGAAGCTAAAAAATTTTTTCCCCTTCCCACTCCTAATTGCATATGCAAATTCAGATTGAGTTCGGTATTCGGCTGAATCTTTTGCGAAGTATTCAGGGGTTCAGCCGAATCCAAAATAGTGGATTCAATGCATCCCTACTCTGAACATGTTTTCCCGTGACAGAATCCCAGAATGCCTTTAATCAAGAATACTAACTTAAACTACTATTAACTGATGTGTTTTTGAAAAAAACATGGTTTCTCGTAGCAAAATCCCTTTAATCAAGAACACTAACTTAAACTACTCTACTCTGTTTTATAGGCTCATTTTAATCAGCTGCTTATTAACACTTTACTCTGTGGCCATCACAGCTTGAACGTATAAATCTGAGTGCAACAAATAACAATGTTACCATGTGAAAAATGAATGAATGAATGTTACGTGCAATGGCTCTTCCCACCACAGATACCATTTGTGCGACAGAAGCATTTGAAAGCTTCTCAATGCTTGGGAAATGCTGAAGAAGTTGCAGTGCTTTCACTTTTCCAACACCTGGAATTTTTGGACGGTCTGCAGTACACTTGCATCTGGAACTTTATGCGTATGAAAGGATTACTGTTTCCTTCTCTGCTTCGTTTACAGAAATCTGTAAAATTTCATGTGACCATTTGAGAAACAGACGCTTTCAAAGCCTGTCTTTCTCTAACAACTCTTCCAAAGATGCTCGGACCTGCAGTCCAGAGGACCATTCCCTCTGCAGAAGATCACTCCAATCAGAAGCCTTCTTGCAGAAGAAGCCCTCAGACCCACTGCTGTTTTATTGGGCTGCACTCCAAACAGGAGTATCCCTCTAAGGTTGCTTCAACCAGCTCAACTGTGCCACTGGGGAATTGGGTATGGAAAGCATCAGAACTGTATCCTAGGGGATAGGAATTTTTTATTAGTAAAAACTTAACAAATAATAGAATCTTTCAAATCAAACAAAACAATGCATAGCAATATTCAACACATTAGCGAATATAGGCAAGTTTCTCTTGACAGTACATGGGATAAAGCATTTCCATACATGCTCTTCATTCTCCACACATACCAAATAGCAAAGAAAGGAATTGGGAGGGGAGTTGAATGTGTTGCTTCATATCCCTAAATTGTTGTATATTGTATATATTCACAAGTAATATGTACTGACTTGATCTGCCTTGTGGTTGATTTTTTATTACTAAAGCTTACAAAATGATGTATCCAGGGATTGGAGCTGCAATTAATATTAGCTATCCAATACAAGCATATACCGTACTAAGTAATACACATAATTAGAGCAGATCAATGGCTCATTGTGACATGCTCTAACCTCAAGTTCTCGCCATAGCTCATTAGCAAAGAAGTAACGGCAGAACATAACAAAGAATGACATAAAGCACGATTAGAAATTCTCCTAATTGAAGTGTGAACCTTCATTACAAAGTGAACAAATTAATCAAAGTAGGAGGATTAATGTGATGACAGCTGACATGAGAATTAAGCTTAAAGAAGTGAAAAATGAAAAAAGAGTCTATGAAAAAACAGCAGACGGAGGTTATGTTATCACCTCAATAATACAAGATTGTATTCTGCAATTAGCGGCTCTTAGATTATTTACAATTCAGTCCTCTTATTGCTGAAGGGTCAGAACCAGAGAGAAACGCTTTCTTACTCCTCCTGCAGAGAAGATTACTTCTGTAATAAGCAAAATAATATACCTCTCTTTTATTTGTTTTTTCAATTCCTGAAGTTTAGACAGTGCCTGATTTTCATCAGAGAGATACAGATTTCTTGCCCTTAGCTGTTCAGCTTCACACATGCTTGGAACATCTGGACCTTTATTTAATATATGGCCACCAACTGTAAAATAAGATACAGTACAATAAAATGGTAGACTGAAGAAATGAGAATTCTAAATAAATATAAAAAATTACCATGTGTAGGTTCCACAACAACCTCTGCCAATTTCATCTGGCTGACCCTGTTACTGGATAGATGCTGCCACAGGCAACAAAGAGCATGGGCAACTGTGCAGTCAAACCTTTGACACATAGTGGGCCAATTATTTGACACCACATGACTGGAGGACAGATTATATTAAAGTGATATTGTCACTTACACAAATAAGTCTATAATGCCCTGGAGAAGTATGGGGACTGAACAAAATATCTGACATGGGGCTAGACATTTTGTCGATTTCCCAGCTCTTTCTTTCTCAATGTAACTGAAGGAGTCTCAGTGGGACATGGGTTTTTACTATTGAGTGTTGTTCTTAGATCTACCAGGCAGCTGTTATCCTGTGTTAGTGAACTGTTATCTGGTTACCTTCCCAGATAAGAGTAATTGAAGTTTATCAGAGCACAAGTCACATGTCTTGGGGCAGCTGGGAAATTGACAATATGTCTAGCCCCATGTCAGATTTCAAAATTGAATATAAAAAATCTGTTTGCTCTTTTGAGAAATGGATTTCAGTGCAGAATTCTGCTGGAGCTGCACTATTAACCGATTCATTTTGAAAAAAATGTTTTTTTCCCATGACAGTATCCCTTTAAGCTGGAGAGCTATAAAGTGCAATTGCCAACAAAAGGTCAGCAAGGAGGACTAGCTTGTGCATTTATGTTTGCAGAAAGTGTAACAGCATTTTCTCTGAAATCCCCATTAGACCAATGGATTGTGGCTGTTCGATTATGCATAATGGGGTGAGCATCTTTTGTAAGGTCTATGAGTAGGTTGCAATACTGAAGCTCTCACCTTGGCTGGTGCAGGCAGCCTGAAAAGAGTTGAGCAGGGATGCGTCAAACCTTAATTATAAGCCATCTATATGACTCTGTATATGAAATCTATGTACACCAATTTATTAGTTAAAGCCCACTTTGCTGAAATCACTTGCTTCCATGCTATATGTGGGGTCACATTGGGCCCTAGTGCAATTCATACATAAATGGGCATATTTAACAAAGTGTGAATTGAGAACTCACCACAATAAAACTCACTCAGTTTCTATTCATTCCTATTGGATTTTTAAAAGCATATTTTCTCCACTGAGAAATATGATTCTAAAAATCCCATAGGAAGGAATAGAACATGGCTGAGTTTTTCTGAGGTGGATTTAATCCACTTATAATATAAAATGACAATGAATTGTGAGAAAAATGGAAAAAATGAAATAAGTTTTCAAAAATCTGATAAACACGTACATTTTATCTGACTTATATATAAAATCTACAGATAGGAATAGCATTTTCCATTAAAAATCTTTCCATATAATGGCAGTTAAGAGATTCTCTACCTAGATCCCAATATACTAGAATAAATGGATTGTTTTCGATTAGGTACAGAGTGATGAATGAAGTACTGAAATAACACAACACAGGGGTAGCCACTCAAATTATTCGATTCCGAAAGACAAAAAATTAATGATATAGACAGGAAATAATTGCTTGCACCACATGTAAGGAAAAGAGCTATACGTTTGGTCTTTGTAAGCAAATACAGTATATATATATATATATATATATATATATATATATATATATATATATATATATATATCTAATACAGTTCCCATATTTCAGGTAGCTTAAACCTTTCTCTGCTAGCCTATGTACTCTTTTACTTTAAGGGCCTTTCCTAGGGGGGTATTTTAGTTTACCCAGGACAATATATTGTTGTTTTCAGGACAACCTGGGCTTTCAAAATATGCTAGAATCTTGGTGTAATTCTACTTCTGTAAAAAGTTATAGGATTCTAATAAAGTGAAAAAAATCATGTTTCACATAGTACAATCACATATATCAGAAACATCATTTATTTTATGAAAGTTCTATGTCTCCTGAACATGCCAATACCAAATATATATCGTTTTATGGAGATTTCTCACTTGTATAGATCAAAATCTCCAAGCAATAAACTACCAAATTTCCAAAGCACCGCTCCACAAAACGGCCAAACATTCCACTAACCGTCGGTTTACCCTAGAAAACTTTGCATTATTAGAAAGAGCAGATTCTGGAAAATCAAAAATGGGTAACTATATCTATGTACTCAACTACCAAGTTGTAATTATTTCCTCATTTTTTTTATAGAAATTGGTGAATGTTTTGAAAAATGACCTCAAAGCTTCCAGTCTACAGCATCATATCTCCCATACATCATTAGATACCAACGTAAAACAAAAAATACGAATGCCAGGAGTCTACTGAACAGTGTGATGCAAAATATGTATAGATTTTCTTAAGCATGTGGAATATAGGGGCCCCAAAATGTAGACACCCCATTCAAGCTAATTAATTAATTCCAGAATTTGTAAAATCTACACCTATACATCATTTTGGGGGAGGGGGCAAAGGTAGAAAAAAGTACGTTCACCCCAGAAAACCATATATTTTCGGAAAGTACACATTCCCCCAAATCCAAAGCACCAAGCCACAAACTTTCCTAAATTTGGCAATTTTGGTGACATTTCCAAAAATCACCTCAAACGTCCACCCTGCAGCATCTTATTTCCCACATATAGTTACATAGTTACATAGTTACATAGTTAAATTGGGTTGAAAAAAGACAAAGTCCATCAAGTTCAGCCCCTCCAAATGAAAACCCATCATCCATACACACACACCCCTCCCTACTTTTAATTAAAATTCTTTATACCCATACCTATACTAACTATAGAGTTTAGTATCACAATAGCCTTGGATATTATGTCTGTCCAAAAAATCATCCAAGCCATTCTTAAAGGCATTAACTGAATCAGCCATCACAACATCACCCGGCAGTGCATTCCACAACCTCACTGTCCTGACTGTGAAGAACCCTTCTAGTTTTCTTCTAGTCTAAAGGGGTGGCCTCTGGTACGGTGATCCACTTTATGGGTAAAAAGGTCCCCTGCCATTTGTCTATAATGTCCTCTAATGTACTTGTAAAGTGTAATCATGTCCCCTCGCAAGCGCCTTTTTTCCAGAGAAAACAACCCCAACCTTGACAGTCTACCCTCATAATTTAAGTCTTCCGTCCCTCTAACCAATTTAGTTGCACGTCTCTGCACTCTCTCCAGCTCATTTATATCCCTCTTAAGGACTGGAGTCCAAAACTGAACTGCATACTCCAGATGAGGCCTCACCAGGGACCTATAAAGAGGCATAATTATGTTTTCATCCCTTGAGTTAATGCCCTTTTTTATGCAAGACAGAACTTTATTTGCTTTAGTAGCCACAGAATGACACTGCCCAGAATTAGACAACGTGTTATCTACAAAGACCCCTAGATCCTTTTACTATTAGGTATCAAGATAAATCGCCATAAATGTGAAAGCCTGGGGTGGACTGAACAGTTTTATGTATATGTATAAGTTTACCTAAGTATGTGGCATATAGGGGCCCCAAAATGTAGACACCCCATTCGAGCTATTAGTTCTGTAATTCCAGATACTGCAAAATCCACACATGATTTTTTGTGGAGCAAAGGTAGAAAAAAGTATGTTCACCCCAGAAAACCATATATTTTCTTCCACCTTGCAGCATATTATGATTATCTCCCACATACTATTAGGTACCAAGTTAAAACACCCCAAATATGAACGACTGTGGTTCACTGAACAGTTTTATGTCCAATATTGGTTAATTATGTCTTTATACTCCAAACTACCCAACTGCAAAGCTACGCAAAAGGCAGCGGTTTTTATGACATTTCTGAAAATCACCTAAAAATATTGCAATTGGCTGCATTTAGCTCATCCAATTTCTTACATACAATTGTAAATCACCCTAAATATTGATGCCAATGGTCTACTGGACAATTTGATGCCCAAAATGCATAGATATACCACAGCAGCTGGCATGTTCAGACCCCAAATAAAAACAGTGCAAAATAATTTTCTCAGCCTTCTTTTCGCCTTCTGTGAACAAAGCCCCCACCTGTGTATTATGTGACAAGAACTACTAACAGTAAAATCACCCCCAAAACTATATATTTTTGGAAAGTACTCATGCTGACTAATCCAAAATAGGTAATTGTGTCTTTCTACACCAAATTACCATACTGCAAAGCTACTTTAAAGACAGTGGTTTTAATGACATTTCTGAAAATGGCCTAAAAATATTGCAATTGGTCTCATTTATCTCATCCAATTTATTACATACAATATGAAAACACCCAAAATAATGATGTCAGGGGTCTACTGAACAGTCTGATACCCAATATGCATAGCTTTACTAAAGTATGTGGTTTGTATGGACCCAAAAGAAAATGGTGCATATGAATGTTCTCACTGGCAATTCAACTGTTGGAATCTGAGCCCCTTGAGTGAATATTATGTACCATAGGACCCCCCAACTGTACAAAGACCCCTGGAAAACCATATATTTTTGGAAACACACTCTGACGAATTCAACAAGCAAAAAGGCACCTTTGTATACCAAAGTACCAAACTGCAAAGCTAGTTTGGTACTAGCCTTGTAGTACTAAATAACAAGGATGCGTTAATTGCAATGAAAGTACAAAAATTGCCCAAACCGATGAAACAATAAAATAACTAATCCAACAGCATAATTAGTGGTCAAAAAGCCTGATCCAATAGGCACGCTGCCAAAATAAACAGTTTTTATGTGAAAAACAAAAGATAAGTGACGTAAAATGAAGTAAAAAAGTAGAATGAAGTTAAGAAAGAAAACTTTGTGAGTTTTTGTGTATACATGTGTGTACACTTATAAAAGTGGCTGAGAGTGTAAGTGTATATATACAGTATATAAGTATATTTATCTTTGTGAATAAGTGTGCAAAAGGGAGCAGAAGTGTACAAAATAAGAAAATAAAAAAGGGCAATCTTTACTAAAATATGTGTGTAAGTATATAAATGTATGCAGGTGTATGTAAGTGTGTGCAAATGTTTAAAAAAAGGGGCACTTTACTTTTTTTGTCGCAGGAGGGTCGTTGGATGGGGTCCTGGGGGTCCAGAGTGCAGTTCATCACGCAGCAGGAAATGCAGTGGTAGCGCCGTAAGAGGACGAAGACGGGAGAGCAGCAGATGCAATCAGATCATGTGTATGCTGCTCTGGAGGTCAGCCCCGCGACAATTTCGTTGCCCAGGGGGCTGTCATTCCTCCCGACTCTCTGCAGAGATGGCAAAAGCAAAGCAAAACGTCCTTGGCAGTCTGAGCCCTTGCCTGCCTGTACGGCGTAAGTGCTTGGCAGGCAAAGGGTTAAAAAGCAAACCAACACAATAAATGAAACCAAAAAACCGTGGGAATTTTTTCAGTGTACTTGCAATGTGTACTTGAAACTAAACATCTCAGATGAATGCAGCCAACTACAGACAAGTAGTAAAGCAAGTACACTGCCAGGCAGTAACTCCCCCTAGTGTCTCTGTAGCAATGATGTAGTAAAAGTCCACATTAGAATGTAGTTCAGACACTTGTATACCAAACAGTAATTTGTGTCTGGAAAATGCCCACGTATGGTCTCAGTGCCCAAAACATAACGTACAACATTTCTACCCTACTTCCTTGGTTAAGCTTTACTTCTCCTTTAAACAAGAATTGTCACGGATTAAAAAAATCACCAAAATTGTAGCGCACATTTAATCATGGTCTTTTACAAATAGATATCTTTTGTTATAGTATTTTTCTCATATAGTATGGACATTTCACATTTTTGTTGCCTTTCATATTGCTTTTTCTACCTAGGAAAAGTAAAACTCGTGTTGGAGGATGGCTTGGGACTGGTGGATTTCCATCTATCCAGTAGAACCTGCATATTGTACATATCAGAGAGAGATCTGGTGTCAGGAAGGAGACTTGTTTGTTTTAGAAAAGTATGTCCACTCAACTTCTGATGCTCAGACACAATCTAATTTGCACAGAATATATTGAACTCTCTTAGGGCTCTTACTCACTGGCGTTCTGACCTGCGCTCCCCTGCGTTCTGTTTTTTGGCGTTCAGCCGCAGGGGAGCGCAGGAATAGACGCATGTCATTATTTCAAATGGGGCTGTACTCAGACGCGTGTTGGCGCCGAACGCAGGTTGAGACGCAACATGCTGCATTTTTCCTGCGTTCGGCGCCTACACGTGTCTGAGTACAGCCCCATTTGAAATAATGACATGCGTCTATTCCTGCGCTCCCCTGCGGCTGAACGCCAAAAAACAGAACGCAGGGGAGCGCAGGTCAGAACGCCAGTGAGTAAGAGCCCTTAGGGTGATGGCACACATTTTGTCATCCTTAAAGTGGACCTGTTACCCAGGCATGAAACGTTTTATAATGAAAGTCCTTTGTAAATTAAACACAAAACCAAAATTCCTTTTTTCTTTAAAACATCTACACCTGTTATAAACTCATTATAAACTCATTTAAAACTCTCAGCTGTCAATCATATATTGCCTGCTCCACCTCTATGCCTCTAACCAAATTTAAATAATAAATATAGTGTGATCAAAGTGGATTTTGCTCAACTAACATGAAAAAAGAGAATTTGGAATTATTTCTTATTGTCGGCAGGTCCCCTTTAAATTTCTTTAAGCAAGGCCAAAAAAAATCCAAAAATACCTTTGTATGGAAGTCCATCTGAATTACCAGAAGCAAAACACCTGAATCATTCAATTGCCTTCTGCTTTTTTGGACAATTCAAATCTTTTACCTGTGACAATTGAGACTGACTTCCATGCAAAAGTATTTACAGACGTTTGTGCTGGAGGAGATTTATTTCCCACACGCCATCTGAACTGTTCTGTCTGAGAATGCACAGAGACACACTGTAAACTGTATATGTTTATGGATTTTGTATTCCAGTTTTAACCTGATAAATCTGGTAGTTTTAACTATTCTCAGGGTCTAACTGGGACATCTGAATACTGACATTCTGCTGGACTCTGCATACCTCCCAACATTCTGGAAACAGGAACAAGAAAATTTGCAGCGCGGATTATTTTTGACTACGCCCCTTTTTTGCAGCGACACCCCCTAATTACCATGCCCATTTTACAAAATTTGCCAGTTTATGCAAGTTTGAACACATTGAACACATTTCCGTTTTTATGTTTTATTACAGTTTTACTGATGAAGGTAAATTGCCCTTTAAGCTGTGAGTCTAACTTCTCCCAAGGGACAAAACTGTTACAAATGTATCTTAAGTATCTATCCCGGGCTCTCTGCCAAGAGCCAATTAAGTTAGAAACATTGTATCTTTTTTGGCTATTTAGTGCAGATAAATCTGGATTTGTACAAACGTAGAACTGCGGGTTGAGCTGTCAAAAGCGGGACTTAAATGAACAGTAATGCCAAAAAATGAAGGTGTTTTAAAGGAATGACAATATAATGTACTGTTGTCCTGCACTGGTAAAACCGATGTTTTTGCTTCAGAAACACAGCTACATTTTATATAAACAAGCTGCTGTGTAGCTATGGGGGGCAGCCATTCCAGCACAGGATACACAGTAGATAACAAGTTCTGAAGAATCCCATTCCTTTTTAAGCTGGTGCAGCAGAACTTGTAACTCAAGAATTGGTTGATGAAAATGATCCACTTAAAACTACAGTCTACCAACTAAATGTGGAACTAAGTTAAAAAAAAAAAAAATTCGGCCTCTGTTAAAGGAAGAGGTACTGTTTGTTTTAGTTCTTTAACTGTAGAGAATGCAACACTTTGCATACAGCAGGCAAGCAAGCTTATTATAGTTATCTTCCCACAAAGATTTCCTTTAAAGGAGAAGGAAAGGTTAAAACTAAGTAAGCCTTATCAGAAAGGTCCACCTAAATATACCAGTAAACCCTCAAAGTAGTGCTGCTCTGAGTCCTCTGTCAAAAGCAACACATATTTTTTTTCCTTCTATTGTGTACACATGGGCTTCTGTATCAGACTTCCTGCCTTCAGATAAAACCTTTATGCCTCGGGCGTGAGCATGCTCAGTTTGCTCCTCTCCCCCCTCCCTTCTCTACTGTAATCTGAGCACAGAGCTATAAGTGAGCAGGGAGAGACTCAGGCAGGAAGTGATGTCACATCAAGCTAATATGGCAGCTGCTATCCTAAATAAACAGAGAGCTTCTAAAGCTTTTTACTCAGGTATGGTAAAGCATTCTACAGAATAAATATAGCATGTTAAATGCTTCCTCCTTTTGTATGTGCTGTTGTGGCTTTCAGACTTCATCATTCTTGGTAGGCAAAGATTTTAAATGTGCTTCTCTATAGAGTGTATTAGTAACTTTTATATAGTACATAGTTAATCATTAGAGCATAGGACAGTGGGGCAAAAAAAAGAAAACTGGCACACATGCTTAGGAGCAGACAATATATGGGGCACAGTTTTATGGGTACACACTGAAGTACTTTCAATCTCATTCATGGTCCTTCAGGCATATTACAAATTTCACAGTGCCACGTGATCTTGGGGGTAAACTTTGGCAATAAAAGTATCTTACTTACTCGTCAACATTGGTGACCACTAATTAGGAATGGTGAAATGAGTTTTTGAGTGGTTCCTGCCTGTCACCACCATTGTATGCCATTGTCAGAGCAATAAGAAGTACAGGTATGTTGTGCCCACTTCCGTTCCTGACAGCATGTAGTTTGAGTCCTTCTCTACAGCTGCCTCTAACCAATCCACATGGAGGTGTCATTTGTTTTTATAGGTTATATATAGTTATATAGTGTTATGAGTAGTCACCACTCTTGAAATATGTTCTACAGGTTTGCTGTAACTAGCCTCTACATTAAGGGGCAGATTCACTAAGGGTCGAATTTCGAAGTTAAAAATACTTCGAAATTCGACCCTCGAATTGAAATCCTTCGACTTCGAATATCGAAGTCGAAGGATTTAGCGCTAAACGTTCGATCGAACGATCGAAGGATTTTTCGTTCGATCGAACGATTAAATCCTTCGAATCGAACGATTCGAAGGATTTTAATCAAACGATCGAAGGAAAATCCTTCGATCAAAAAAAGCTTAGCAAGCCTATGGGGACCTTCCCCATAGGCTAACATTGACTTCGGTAGGTTTTATCTGCCGAAGTAGGGGGGTCGAAGTTTTTTTTAAAGGGAAAGTACTTGGACTATCGAATGGTCGAATAGTCGAACGATTTTTACTTCGAATCGTTCGATGTCGTTCGACTTCGATCGAATTCGAACGAATTTAACCAATTCGATGGTCGAAGTACCCAAAAAAAACTTCGAAATTCGAAGTTTTTTTTATTCTAACCCTTCACCCGAATTTAGTGAATCGGCCCCTAAGTCTCTTCTGGGGTTATGTAATGAAAGGTACTAAGTTAGCTGATGCACCAATATCTTGATTCTCGAAATAGCATCATAAAAAGAAACAAAAAGTGTAAATATAACGTATCCCTGTAATATATCCACCTGACTAAACGCACAATGCAAGAAACTGTATCTGCACAAATGCTTAGCTAAAAGTGAAAATAATTAAATGCATCTTTCACTTCAGATATTTAAATTATCTTGCCTTTACAATCTCTACATAGCTGAAGGGCACCCTTTCAAGGTTGGCAGCATTAAGCTAGAGACACCTTGATTTTCATGTGATCAGCCTTATGTGGCAGATTGAATTAACGGAACTGGAAAAAATGTGAAAATATCTGCCCCTGATTTGAAAGCTAGCCTTCAGTCTGTACAGACCAACATTTCCGTTTAGCATATTCTACACCATAAAATTATAGAATTTAGTTTGTTTGTGTGTATGGTATATGTATGTATATATATATAAGTCCAAGGGTTGCCAGCAGTCTCGATAAAATTACTTAAATTTGCCTGGGTGCAGTGCCAATAAATTATCCATAACTACTACAAGAAGGTCCGCACTCTCAGGACTTATGAAAATCATAATATTTATTATAAATGACTAACGTTTCGGCTAGGTCCCTAGCCTTTCTCAAAGTAACAAACTGAACATTAAACCGCCTTAAATATACACTGTGGCGGGAACAAACAGCTGGTAAAAGTCACATGATCAGTAATTCAAATACTATTAGTACATTCACTTTAAATACTTAAATCCATAATATAAAACCAAAACTAGACAATATATATCCCCTAGTTCATTTAAATTACAGTTAAAATAAAACAAGACATTTGTAACCACTGATGTTTAACTATTTAGTTAATTTAACATGAAACAAATTAAAATATTGTTACAATAATGTCCAAAACTTAGAGTTTATTTGGCACTATGTATCAATCTACCAAACTATCATGGGCTATTGCATCCATAGCTAATTTAATTTAATCCTATTATAAAAGTTCTATTTCCCCATTCTTTGGGAGCTCTCTATATGATAAGGTGTCAATGGTTGGACTATTACATATCCTTGTTTTAACACACCTGTTCCTATTTTGCTCTCTGGAGAAAGGAAAATGATCTTCTAGTTAGTGGGTCTTATTAGACATATCGTCAGACAAACTGTGTACAAGGAGACTGTGTTTTATACATATTGGATCCATTTATAAAACCTATAGCATGCAATGTGATCTCATAGGTAAAAGACCAGGGTTTGGAACCCATAATTTATACAATACTATTCATGTGTGGATGGTGTGGGACTATGTCCCACCTATAAATCTTCAATGATATAGATATCGCCCCACTTATATGAAAATATGTGCAATAGCCCCATGTGTAACCCACGGCTAACACTAGCGCAAATTCGTCAGCGTGACGTTTCATTACTTTGCCGATTTACTAACGGGTGCTGGCGTAAATTCGCTAGTGAAGTGGACCTACTCTATCGCTACTTCGCACCCTTATGCCAGGCAAAGTTGCGCTATGGCAAAGGGACGTAACTACACTAATTTACTAACTTGCGCATTTTACTGAACGTTACCTCTTGCGCCAGACATCCCAAAAAATGCTGGCGTCTTTTACTTTTTTGAGGGTCATAGGCTGAAAAAGATCAAAGTTTTTTTGGTGGTATTTGTAACCGAGTGAATATATTGTTAGTGAGCCACATTAACCTATTGTATTATGGGTGATAGGTGAGATATAAGCACAAGAGTTTTTAACCTGATTTTGTGATAATTATTTTAGATTATATACAGGCATGGGACCTGTTATCCAGAATGCTGGGGACCTGGGGTTTTCCAAATTATGGATATTTCCATAATTTTGGTTCTTCATACCTTAAGTCTACTAGAAAATTGTGTAAACATTAGATAAACCCACTAGGCTGGTTTTATTGAATTATTTTACTGAATTAAATCTTAGTTTGGCTCAAGTAAAAGATACAATTTTATTATTACAGAGAAAAAAATGTGGATTATGTGGATAAAATGGACAATCTTTCAGTTATTCAGAGCTTTCTGGATAACGAGTTTCCAGATAGCGAATCCCATACCTGTATGTATGTATGTATATAATTATATATATAATATATTATATATTTTTATTTAATGCAATAGGTTAATGACTTATACAATGTTCACAGTTTTGCCATGGCGAAAATTAGCATGGAAACGTGATGTTGATTGCTATTTAAAAGTGGCTGCTCTATCCTTATAATAGGACTTTGCCAGCCTGGTGTACTACACTTTGGCAAAAAGGGTAAGGTTCGCACTTTGATAAATTACTATATTTTCTCCAGGCGGTGTGAAAGTTTTTCTCCAGCGAATTATCCTACTCGCCTTTAAGTAAATTGGTGAATTTGCTGCGATTTGTCATTTTGGTGAATTTTTGCCAAAAAAACCCCACAATTTACCTTTTTAGTAAATGTGCCCACATGACATGTATTTACTGGAAATGTGTTATATTTAGCACATCGCACTTTTTATTCACCATTTGTGGGAGTGAAAACTTGTGGTGTGTGTTTCATTTGTGTGTTCACTTCCTATTTAACATCCTGACAATGGTCCCCGGTGTATGTTATTGCTAATAAATTATTTTTCCTACGTTGTGAGCGCTTTCGTAGATAATTGGTTATAGATATATATACACATACATTATAAGTGATATAATATAAGCGTTAACTCCTAGTTGATTTTCTTCCTCTTGGCACCATCCAGAATGCCATGAAGGGAGCAAGTGACCTAGATTTCTCATCCTGCAATAACAACCTTTTTAAAATTTCTAATTTAATTATCATTTATGAAAATAACACCGTAGCTGAAAAGCTGGGTCGCATAATGATTCCTAATGAAATGAAGTCATAACATGACTCGAAATATTAGCATTAGGCTAACTTACATACTTAATCTATGTAACATTGTTGAAGAATTGCTGCTTGACTTGTCTTTGAAAGCTTTTTATAGCAGTTCATCTTCAACAGAAGCGGAAAGCTTACTGAACCGTGATTGAGAGTTTCTTTTCTCTAAGCTGTTTACACTCGAGAAGAGGGACATTTTATTGAAGTCCCTATGCCACCTTCTAATTCATGTTGACAGGAAATCCCACAATGTTCCTCCCATGGGAAACCACTTGTGACTCCTAATTTTCAGAGCAATGTTCATCCTGTCTCTTGCTAGTGGATACCACGCAGCCAAGCCTACGTTTACGTTTTTAACATTCCGTTATTTGAATACTTAAGCAACAGATAGATTATATCATATTGAGTGGCATATTAAAGGAGAACTAAACCCCCCAATGTTAAGTTCCCACTGGCCCCCCTCTGTTGGCCACCCCCCTGCCTCCCTCCTGCACAGTCTTACCCCAGGATTATGTCCCCTCTTGAAATAGTGACCACATATGCAGAGTGAGTGCAGCAGAGGTCATGGACGTCATCTTCTTCTGTTTGGTAATCTTCGCATCTTCTTCCTCCCCTTCGACAATTTTCGTCTCTTTCGGTGCATGCACAGTTTTCGGGAACCGGAAGTTTGCTCCAACTGCGCATGCTCCATAACGCCGCTCACTTCATAAAGATTACTGAAGAGATGGTGCCCATGAGTGCCGCTACGCTCACTCTGCATGTGCGGTCATTATTTCAAGAGGGGACAGAATTCTGGGGTAATACTGTGCAGGGGGGAGGCAGGGAGGGGAAACAGTGAGGACTTAACATCACAGGGGGTTTAGTTCTCCTTTCAAGAATCTCACCAAACTGGAATAAATATTTTAGTAAATATTGCCCCTTTACATCTTTTCACTTGAGCCACCATTTTGTGACATTCTCTGTGCTTCTCCTGATCACCTGGCCAGAAATACTACAGCTGTAACAGGAAGTATTGGGGAAGCAAAAGACAGAACATTGTCCGTTAATTGGCTCATGTGACCTAACGTATGGTTTGTTTGTGTGCACCATGAATCAGAGGATCCCAGGAGGCGGCCCTTATTTCTTAAAATGGCAATTTTCTCTTTAGGGTTACCCAGTGGCACATACTGCTAAAAAGTATATTATTATGAAAATGGTTTATTTACATGAAGCAGGGTTTTACATATGAGCTGTTTTATGCAATATATTTTTATAGAGACCTACATTGTTTGGGGGCATAGACTTCCTTTAATGTCATAAAGCTGCTCATAAAACATTTACCGGTAAGTATGATTTTTGCACAGCGCTTTTTCGTTTTCATTTTATGACTTTTTTTTTAATATATAAATCATTTTAGGGGGGGGAGATTTATCAAAATGTTAGATTAGAACTCACCCCATAAAAAAACTCACTATGGGGCAAACTCACTAAGCGCCGAACGCTAGCGTTAATTCGCATTTGGCATTTTCGTTACTGCGCAAACTCTCTAACGAACGCTGGCGTAGTTTCACTAGTGTTACTTCGCATCCTTACGCCAGGCGAATTTTCGCTTGCGACGTAACTACGCAAATTCACTAACTTGCGCAGTGTACTGAACGCTACCTTTTACACTAGACTTCCTTCGTCACCTCAGACCTGGCGAAGCGCAATAGAGTAGATAGGGATTGTTTCAAAAAAAGTCAAATTTTTTTCTAAGTCCCAAAAAAGGCTGGCGTGTTTTCTACATGATGGGTGATAGGCTGAAAAAGAGCGAAAATATTTTTGGGGCTCCCCTCCTTCCCCCCTACTTACCTATACAGTGGGCACATGTGTAGGGCAAAATAAAATTTTTATTTGCTGATTTGAAGGTTTTATAGGCATTTGTAGTGCTGATACGTGTTCCTCCATTGAAATTTGAATTTCGCGCCGTATGCAAATTAGCCTTCGCTAGCGTAACTTCGCTTTACATAGCGAATCAATGCTACCGCAACTTCGCAACCTTACGCTACCCCTGTTCGCAACTTCGGATTTTAGTGAATTTGCGGAGCGCTCGCGAAACTACGTCTGGCGAAGTGCGGTGAAGTGCGGCAAAGTGCGGCGAAGTTGCGCCTGGCGCATCTTAGTGAATTTGCCCCTCAGTTTATATTCAATCCTATAGGATTTTTAAAAGCATTTTCATCAAATGGTGAACTCCATTGATAAATACGATTCCAAAAATCTCATAGGGAACAGAATGCGAGTGTGTTTTTCTAATCTCACATTTTGATAAATCTGCCCCTAGGTATCAGGGCTTTGAAAAAAGTGAATCTATTATTTAGCAATATGAGAAAACTGATCAAGAAACACCATACTCTTGCTGCAGAGATATGATTTGATTTCTTTTGTCTTGTAAAACTTTTCAGAAAGTAAAGCTAGGCAGTTTTCTTCAAAATGGACCTCCACCTCCTTGGCTGGTAAGTTACAATTTTCAGATAAGTTTTAATGAAGTAAAATATCTATTTACAGAAAACCTATGAACCCTTGCATGCTTAAAGGAGAACAAAACCCTTAATTATAAAAAACCCAATCCCCCCACCCTACAAATACCCCCCCAACCTGCTGCCCCACAGCCTAGGTGTTACCCCTGGTAAATGCCCTTACCTCTTTACTTACCCCTTGGTGCAGATTTTGTGCAGTCGAGTTCACAGGCGCCATCTTCTTCTCTTAGGTAATCTTCGGGTCTTCTTCTGGCGCTTCTGCAATTTCAGTGGCTTTCGATGCATGCACAGTTGTTTGGGACCGGAAGATTGCTCCAACTGCGCATGCGCCGATATACTGCTAACTTCCCGAAGATGGAGCCTGTGAACTCTGCTGGACTAGTAATAATAAATTAAAACTATTTGCAAATTGTCATGGAAAATCACTCTACATCATGCTAAAAGTTAATTTAAAAGTGAACAACCAACATTACAGAAAATATATCAAGAGTTATGTATCTTGTTGAAATCAATATGTTATTTTTACCTATTTTTGCATTAAATGGATTGGATGATTTTTAACAAAACACAGGGGAGGTTTTGCATATAACACTTCGAACTATAATTAACACTTTTATGACAGATTTTAATGGTACACAGTAGGTCCAATAAACCATAATCCAAATGGCACTCAAACTGCAATATGTAGTAGTTGTGTTGCTTTTTATTCAAATCTCGGCAACATTTCAGGGATCTGAATAAAAAAATGAGTACGTGTAGCTGTTCGTGTGAGTGCCATTTGGATTATTGTTTCTCAGAGAAAAGTTATAATTTTTTTCTGTGAGCAACAGAAGCACCACTTACGTGTCTCCACAGTTTTATGGCTGTACTTGTTGATGTATGTACTTGTGTTTCAGCTTTTAATTGTGTTTGACTGTGATATTATAGATAAGTCTGCCATATATATCTGCAGAGAGAATATAGTATTGCTGTAGTTGCCTATTTGCCCACTGTCTTCCATTGTACTTGAATTTCCTCAGGTCTTGGCCCCCAGTTTCCATCCTTAAACATCACTTGCATATCTTTCACAGATGCAATAGTTGCAAGCGTCTCAGCTTGAATAGAAATATGAGTAATAAAAAGCAGCAATAACAATAAATGTGTAGCCTTACAGAGCATTTGTTTTTAGATGGGGTCAGTGTCGGACTGGCCCGGTGGGACACCGTGAAAAAACCCGGTGGGCCCCGACCCTCATGGGCCGGGCCAGACCCCTTCTCCGGACGGCCCATCTCTACGAAAAAAAATATTTCGTTTGGCGCTGCGCAGCGGCGTCAGAGCATGCGCGTGGTGACATAAGCACATGAGCACCTACATGCGTGCGCGTCAGAGTAGGGGGGCCCTGGACAGCAGTCCCTGTGGACCCCGGGCCCCTCAGTCTGACCTTGGATGGGGTCAATGACCCCCATTTGAAAGCTGGAAAGAGTCAGAAAAAAAAGCCAAATGATTAAAAAACTATACAAAATGAATAATGAAGACCAATTAAAAAGCTGCTTAGAATTAGCCATTCTAGAACTTACTAAAAGTTACTTTGAAGATGAACCACCCCTTTTAAAAAAAAAGTCATAAATATGAAAGTGATGCAATGTTTTAAAAACACTGGTGTGGTGTAAACTTAAGCTATATTAATGAAAATACACACAAATTCATCTTTTTAGAACTTAGCTTCTTTTTCTCATTTGGATTGTCTGTAGAAAAATAAATGCGCCTATAATTTACTGTATGTTACTATACTGTATGTTCCCATTTAAAAAATTGATTCTTTTTTAGTATCATATCACCTGCAAGTTTTGGCCTTAATGATAGTATTGAATGATTTTATAAATTATAAATGATTTATCAGTTGTTAAATATGCAAAACTTTACAGTCTGGTTAAATTTCTATATAATACAAAAAACAAAGTCAAATGTATGTAAAAATGTGCTTTATTTTCATTCTCAGATGATGAACTACTGTATATGAGCAAGACTGAGATCTTTCTATTATTATGCACATTCAATGATAACGGTTAATATAACCACAAAGCAATTTGAACTTCATATCTTCGAAAGATGCAGAGGTGGAGTTGGTGTGATTGGAGTGATCCTTTGTGATAATATTTTCCTACAAGATTGATTTAGAGTGTCATCTGAATAAATGGCTATACCTAGGTTTAAATGGCAAATTGATTTGCAATTTTCAGCCCTTTTTTTGAACTTACAGAAGACTAATTTAAAAACTTTAATGATTTCTTATTATTATTATGCCTCTGAGAAAAAGCAGTTTTCTTCTATTATTATCTACCACACACAGTAGTGATATTATGTTTGACTTGATCGTTTACAGAGCCCGGTAGTACATGACCTCTCACTAAACATTTGTCTTGCTGTTGCATCTTTTACAGACACAATGGGGCAAATTCACTAACCTCCAAAAATTTGCCAACGATGGCTTCACTCACATCGCAACACTTCGCCAGTCGTAAAATTGACAGGACTACACAAATTCACTAAAATCCAAAGTTGCATTCAGGGCGCCGAATGCTGGCGAAGTTGCGCTAGTGTTATTGCGACAAGCAAAGTGAAGTTACGCCAGCGTTGTCTAATTTGCATACGGCAGGAAGTTAAAGTTGAATGGACATATATGTTGCAGCAAATACATTACACTACACAAGCCTGGGAAACCTTAATAAAATAAAATAGAGTTGTTATATTGGCCTACACATGAGCCAAGTGTATAGTTTATGTGCCATATGTTAGGAAATGTAGGGGGGAAGCCGGGTACCCCAGAAAAAATTTACAATCTTTTGCAGCCTATCACCCTGAAAAAGGAAAAGACGCCAGCATTTTTTTGGGGACTTAGAACAATTTTTAACTATTTTTTGAGGAACTCCTATCTACTCTATTGCACTTTGTCTGAGGTGGCGAAGGCAAGTCTGGCGCAAGAGGTAACGTTCAGTAAAATCCGCATCTTAGTGAATTTGCGCAGTTACGTCCATTCACCAGAGCGCAAATTCGCCAGGTGTTAGGGAGCAATGTACCGCTAGAGTCTATCACCTTTGCTAGCGAAGCTATGCCGGCGCCCGTTAGTACCGAAATGACGTCACGCTTCAGAATTTTTGCCCGCATTAGTCACTTCGCCCTTTAGTAAATTTACCCCAATGATTCATTGAAAAACTCAAATACATTTATCCATCCTACTTAGGAGCCAAAGGTACCAGACCGTGCCAAATTATACGTCTTTAAAGTCTCGTGGCTCTGTCAATTTCTGTGTTTTTAATTCTATTCCTTGTTGTTTCTTCAAATACTGTCCCATTCTTTACACTTCATTTAGATGGTGCATGGAAGCAGCAGGCTCTTTTCTTTTACTATTCAAGTTCTTCCAGAAAAATATTGGGATTATAAAAGGAAACACAGTAAGAAGACAAAATGCTTAATATATGCCATGATTAAATACTGTGTTCACAAGATGGATTGCACTATATAGTGCACTTTTTTGAGAGATCAGTGTCAAGGTCAGCACCTTAAATCCAGAACCTATGCTTAGCACCCTGTTCTCGGCTCTTGCTTCTGCCAAGCGAAGGGTTCTGGACGAGCAAAGGGGCACGACAGTAAAGCAAAAATCTTTTGGGCAGAAGTTCACAGTACAAAGCGTAGGCAGAAAGCGTAGTCAATCAGGCCGGATCGGGGCAGGCAGAGTACAAGCGGAGTCAGTCAGACAAGGGTGAAACCAGGAGATCAATCAGAAGGGATGCGGATATAGAAGAGTCGTTACCAGGCAGGGTCAGGATTTCAGAAGTCAGGATTGTCTAAACAGGCAGGGGTCACAACAGGTATCAGATCTCAGACAGAATACAGGTTCAGAAGCACCAGGAAATCACCAAAAATAATCCTATAACGGGATCAAAAACATTCTGCCGCTTTAAATACTTTTGAATTTCGTGCGATTGCGCGCTGGCGTCAATATCGCCAGCGTGCATGTGCCTATAAATAGAAGGAATGTGCGCCACAAGCACCCTAAGCAACCAGCATTTTGGCCGAAGAGGATCGGCGTGGCGGGCGTCCCCTTCGATGGTGCGGCGGGCGTCCCCACCGCACCACTAGACCACCAAGCTACTGAGTTGTCACATCAGTAGCTAATATTGTTCTTTAGAAAATGCTGGTAATTTTCATTCAAATGCAGGCTGGCAGGACATTTCTTAGAATTGCCAAATTAAATTAAATGGCAGAGAAGAACATTATTATTCCCACATAATGGTGAGGTGCTGTTTTTATCATTTGAACATTTGAATTTTTTAGTTTTTGACATTCATTATTTGCAGAGCTGTATCAGATTATCAAAAAGTCAGTTAGGCCCAATATTTAAGCTTGTTGAGGGCCTCTATAGAGATACTAAAAGTTATTTTAACTGTCATTAAGAACATAAACTACAGATGTTAATATTTAGATTTTTAATCAAGATACTCAAGGATTTGTTTGGCTAAAAGACTAAACATTTGTCAGTTTATTTTACACAAAAGATATAACTGCTTGCTTTAATTTGAAGCGTCAATCCGTCATCTGTACTGTTTTGGATTACCTATAGTTAAATTACGTTGTCATATACTGTCTATATTTATGTGCCCTATATTTTTGCATTTTGCTGGGCACTCTGTCCTATCGTACAGTATTCTGTACTACTCTCTACTATTACACATTAATCCATATATTCTGTTTGGATAGGTTATGTTGCAAACAAAGCTTATCGGCCATCCCAATTTGAAAGGGATCCCGTTTAATTATTGTTTTGGTCCATGTGTCTGAAAATTAATTTATATTCCAAGCAGACAAAG
Source organism: Xenopus petersii (assembly GCA_038501925.1). Lineage (NCBI taxonomy): Eukaryota > Metazoa > Chordata > Amphibia > Anura > Pipidae > Xenopus > Xenopus petersii. The sequence goes on from CM076679.1 coordinate 52,415,508, forward strand.
TTATGACAACAGTGAGTCATTTTCGAGTAACCTTTCCAGAAATAGCAATACTGACAGTAGTGCTAGAATAGGATTTTTTATATTTTAAATGCTACAATGCAGGAACTGAATATATGCACTGTAAATTATGGTATCTGAAGCACTAAAATATTTATAGGAGGATATTTGGATTCAGAACAACATGATTTCTCTCATCTGTCCCTTTTTTCGGAGGCAGTTAAAATTTTTAAAACACGAGTTAATGAGGTTATGAAGAGAATAAGCAGTTGCACAAAGAACTACAAGGGAAAAGAGACATAACTTATCCTGAATGGTAATTATGTGGCTTCTTAGCTTACTATTGCTGCACTTGAAGGGCTTTAAAAGACAAGGAAATAAAGAAGTAGCTATAAATGTTGTACATTATGTTTTGTGCTTCTGTGCCAGCCCCAGACAACCAAAGCCATTTATCAGTAAAGATCTGTGCCTCCAAAGATGCTCCAGTAACTCCCCATCTTTTTTTCTGTTGATTCACTGCACATGCTCTGTGCTGCTGTCACTTACTGAGCTTAGGGACCCACTCACAATATACAGTACACTTAGGGGCACATTTAAATCCTTCGACTGTACCGCAATTTCGTTCGATCGAACGATCGAAGGAAAAATCGTTTTTAAATCCTTTGAATCAAACAATTCGAAGGATTTTAATCCATCGATCGAACAATTTTTCTTCGATCAGAAATTGCCTAAAAAGCCTATGGGGACCTTCCCAGTTGGCTAACATTGATGTTCGGTAGGTTTTAATTGGTGAAGTAGGGGGTCAAAGTTTTTTTTAAAGAGACAGTACTTCGACTATCGAATGGTCGAATAGCCGAACGATTTTTAGTCCGAATCGTTCGTTTCAAAGTCGAAGTCGTAGTCGAAGGTCGAAGTAGCCAATTCGATGGTCGAAGTAGCCAAAAAAAACTTTTGAAATTCAAAGTATTTTTTCTTCTATTCCTTCACTTGAGCTAAGTAAATGTGCCCCCTAGAGTAGAAATGTCACACTATAAGGCTGATTAGTAATTAATACAGATAATTACTACATGGCAGTACAGAAACCAGTGCAACTAGCATCAGAATTTATTGATCAGCCCTGTAGCATCAGCTTATATGTCAGACTAACCTAATTTTTTGCTTGATAATTTGCAACAACACCTAAGCTTAGCTTCTCAACCGCGGCTCAGAGCCCACTGAGCATGTGAGTGTTACAGACACTTTCCAAGATGGTGACCCCCTGTGACAAGTTTGAAGTCCTGGATCATTGCTGCGATTGAGAAGCTGAAACTTTAGGCTGGTGCAATAAGTTCAGTGTATAAAACATTGCAATTGTAGCCCTATTCATTTTTATGGTTTAGTTCTCCTTTAATGTTAGCAGAAGGATTTTGTATGCTATCCTTTGCTTAACAGTCAGCCATGATAGGGTTTTTACCAGTGGCTGAACAGGTTTCCTCTTAGGTGAGAGCATTCTAGCAGCAGAGTTTATCATTGATTGCAGGGACGGGAGATTGGTTAGTAGGAGATTTCAACTGGTTTTATTGAGGCTACAGGTTTCCAGTTAAGTGTAGACATCTTTATAGTGTTTCAGTCAATTTTTTACACTCTAGCTCAGTTCTTCCCAAACTGTATGCATCGGTGTAGACTTGGAACGGTTTCATGGGTAACTGATTGCCAAGGTAAGTAAAAGCGGGCAGAATATGCTGCATAATATTTTGGCTGGATCATTCATACTCTTATTTTTACTATATCTGTAACTTTGTTGTGAGCAAAGGAAGTCATTGCTTTAGTAAGAACCTTGAACAAAAAAAGTTTGGCCACCAGTACTTAAGCTCATTTAAATGTAGACTTTGATAACCCAAATGTGAAAACCAACAGCTATAGCTCATTGTGGCACATTTTGTAAGAAAAGTTAAAATCAGGCTTCTACTACATTACAAAAATAGAGGGTTTTTTTTTGTTGCTTTATGTTGATAGTAGCTAATATAAGCTCAAGCCAAGAAAGTAATGGAAGAAAACCAAAGCTTGACTGAACAGTTGCAGATTTATTCTGTGTATTATTCTATACTGCTATTTGATTTCAGAAGATTAAGATAAACGTAATGGTGACCTGACCCTATCATACATTACATAGCTTATTTTAATATTTTATCATTACTTTTTTCTTGCTGTCAGTTTCTAGAATAACAAAGCAGATGATGAGGAAGAGAAAGACCTGCTAGAGCTGCAAAAACAGCAGGAAGTTTTATGCTCCAAGTATGATGAGCTGAAAGCTACCATGGAAGGCAGAATAGCTGCAGAAGAGCATGTTGCTATGGTGAATGAATTAAAAAAGTAAATTTCCTCACCCTGTGTAAAAATGGATAATGACTCAATCAGGGAATAACTCTTCAACGTTCTGTGTTAAATACCTCTACTTATATGCAGAGACAAAAGGTCAAAGTATGATTTTATTCATACATCTTTGCATTCAACCAATGTGGTATGGTGGATTAAATTGCCTCTTCTCTGGGTCATCAGCCTCAGGGTAAAATTACAATCATTCTGCATAGCAAACATTTGTTCTAAACAAATGTACATGTTTTGAAAGGACTGTAACATATTAACCCTACAAGGACTGAGATATATTGCATATCAGGATCAAAACTACACAGACGATTATGCGAAAACCATTTCAAAGCATAGGGCAGTGTGGAATGTCAGTGGCTAACCGGTCATAAGGGGTTTTTGTCAGGTATTTTGTCTTGGTTCATCTTTATATAGAAATGTTGACAGACCAAAATACAGAGAATTATCTCAGAGAAGAACTGCCATGGATATCATACATACAGTATGTAATGCAAATATTTGTGTCAGTGTTTTTTTTTTTTCAGTTGAGTTGTTTTCACCAGAAATAATGACTTTTTTCACATTGCTTTCCATTTTTTATTTTTTTTCCCAAAATTGAAGTTTAATGTTCTTGTCTCTGGTGTCTCAGTCTGGCAGCTCAGTAATGCAGGAACATTCTGAATTGTTACCATATGCTACATTTCATGGCTACATTAGTTGATACATTTCTGAGCAGTATCTTTGGAATATTAGCAACTATTGTATCAATTCTAACAGCTGCCTTTAGGGCAGAGAGACACGGTCAGATTCGGGGAGATTAGTCGCCTGGCGACAAATCTCCTCTTCTTCGGGGCGACTAATCTCCCTGAACTGCCTTCCCCTGCCTTCCCGCCGGCTACAATGGAAATCGGCGGCGGGATGGCACCTGTTGCCATTCGTTTTCCGAAGTCGCCCCATGAGGTATTTTTTATTTAACAGGAGCTCACCAAAGAACATATCTTAAGGAAAATTGCAAGTTAAGGTAGCAGCTGAGATAAAAGATGAACGAATGTACACTTGTCATGTGAATGACCCAAACCTGTCTCTTTCAGCTTTTTTTATCTCTTTAATTTCTTCCTATAATTTTCTTCATTCGTTAGCAGTTAATACCCTCTGGGATGACCACTGCCATGACCTGGTGCATTTACACTTCCATGTCATAGTAGTGGCCATAGGTACTGGCTTGTGACAAACATTGAAGATGACAGGAAGCAATTAAGGCTCTAGAGCAGCTCATAGGGACAGTTTGGGGTCATCAGCATGACAGAATTCCATAATTTACTTTAACCTTGGGTCCACAGATTGTGCAAGACTGCAACTCCCTGCATTCTTATATACTGAATGGTTTATTGTAGTTTACGAACACCTGGGAACCCAGATGTAAAGAAAGACCTTTAAAATGGGGACTAAACTAGAGAAGCAGTCTTATCCCATTTATTAATAAAATGCATATATCCTAGTAAAGGCATGAAAATAAGAACACAGAGGCAGTATAATATCCTGCAACAACAGCCCCAGGCTTTTATTGTGCTAAAAACCACCATCACTACCATTATTACCTTTTATGAGGGGAGGCATATACTGTACTGATATCATTAATGAACATATTACAAAAGAAAGGAAAAAACAAAAGAGAATACAGTGTCATTTGTACAGATCTGCTATGCATGATCCAATCATTTGTCTCTCAGGCTAACAGCCAGATTGCAAAGCAAAAGCACCACTTAATACCAGCCCTATCTGGACAGCCACAAGGGCTAAAAAATTAAGGGAAGAGTAGTACCAAAACCTGTAATTCAAATGTATACTGCTGGGCTGCCTGGCAAAACTGGTAAAGCATTACTGTATTAGTGCTTTATACTGTTGTAGTGCTGGATTGCTTTATAGCGCATTAGAAGTACTACTATAGTTTATATAAACAAGCTGATTGTATAGCAATGGAGGCAACTGAAAAAGGACTAAATTGCACAGGTTAAATCACAGATAAGCTTTATAGAACACCATTATATTCTACAGAGCTTTTATAGAACACCATAATATTCTACAGAGTTTATCTGCTATGTAATCTGTGTCCTTTGAATAGCTGCCCCATGGCTACAAGGCAACTTATTTATTTACTACTAGGGATGTCGCGGACTGTTCGCCGGCGAACTTGTTCGCGCCCGCCGCAAGTTCACGAACGTCGCGCGACGTTCGCCATTTTGGGTTCGCCTTACCTGGCGCTTTTTTTTGACCTCTCACCCCAGACCAGCAGATACATGGCAGCCAATCAGGAAGCTCTCCCTCCTGGACCACCCCCACACCCCCTGGACCACTCCCCTTCCATATATAAACTGAAGCCCTGCAGCGTTTTTTCATTCTGCCTGTGTGTGCTTGGAAGAGCTAGTGTAGGGAGAGAGCTGTTACTGATTTCACTGATTTCTTTGAGGGACAGTTGATAGTAAGTTTGCTGGCTAGTAATCTACTTGATACTGCTCTGTATTGGAGGGACAGAAGTCTGCAGGGATTTGAGGGACATTTTAGGGTAGCTTTGCTGGCTAGTAATCTACCTTCTACTGCAGTGCTCTGTATGTAGCTGCCTGCTGTGGGCACTGATCTCTTCTGATCTCATCTGCTGACTGCTGTAATAACCCAATAGTACTTGTAAGGACTGCTTTTATTTTCTTTTTTGTTTTTTTACTTTGCTAGTTGCTACTATAAGCCCAGTGCTATTAGTCTAGCAGTGTTGGGGAGTGGGACTGGTGTGCTACTGTGCTGCTCCTAGTAGTTCAGCAGCACCAACCCGAGAAAAATATTTTTTTTAATATACATATATATTTTTTTTCTTTTACTTATCTTACTGTTCTTTAACGTGTACAGTGCTGTTGCTGTTCTTCATAGTAGTGCACCAATAGTAGTGCACTTGTAGGCATTATTTGCTCAGTGTGTCCTTCATTTTCAAACAACAACCATCTAGCTGTGTGAGCTTGTTCACATTCTGTCTAAATATCAATAATAATACCGTCTCTAGAAACACCACCCGAGTGACGTTTTTCAGGCAGCAATAATATATTCCGTATCCACTGCTGTAGTAGTGTATACGTTAACCTTGTAGGCATTATTTGCTCAGTGTGTCCTTCATTTTCAAACAACAACCATCTAGCTGTGTGAGCTTGTTCACATTCTGTCTAAATATCAATAATAATACCGTCTCTAGAAACACCACCCGAGTGACGTTTTTCAGGCAGCAAAGACAGTGGCAAAATCGCATCTTTTATGGTCACCGCAGGTGATCAATAAAGTAGACCAAAACTGGGCCCACACTGCAGAATCAGTGTTTTTTGGTTCACTTCACTGTACATTGAATTACCTCTACCTGACCGTGCACGTGCGCACAAGCACGGTGACTGCTAAACACACCACTACAGAAATATTGCCACCAACAGGACGAACATCCTGGAGGTGACAAGCAACTAGTAATTAAAAACTATTATTTGCTCACTTGACGGTATCATTCATTAAAGCTCTTTGCGTCTTTTTGCGTTGCAGTAAGCACCGCGTTTCGTCTTTGCGTGTGAACAGGCTGTAACCTTTACACGACTTGATTGGCATGTAGACGCCGGACGTTTTAAAGCATTTTATTACACAGGTTTAGAAATGTAGTGTGATTTCTGCCCTTTACAGCACAAAACGCAGCGCTGTGTCAACAATGGATTTTTTAGAAACATTTTTGCCCTTGATCCCCCTCTGGCATGGCACTGTCCAGGTCGTTGCACCCTTTAAACAACTTTAAAATCATTTTTCTGGCCAGAAATGTCTTTTCTAGCTTTTAAAATTCGCCTTCCCATTGAAGTCTATGGGGTTCGCGACGTTCGCGAACCGTTCGCATTTTTGACGCAAGTTCGCGAATATGTTCGCGAACTTTTTTTCCGACGTTCGCTACATCCCTATTTACTACTATATAACTACAGTAGTGTTTCTGACGCAAATATGCTAGTACCAGTACAGGGCAGTATATAAAGTATATCTTTACTTTAAACAATTTCATTCTTTGGTGAAACTGTTCTTTTAAGGTGACCTTCTTTTCCATTCTGAACTATCAAATCAGAATTTCATCATTCATTCGTGATTTTGGCCAGGTAAAAAGTTGACTTGATATTATTATGCAAGAAATAATAAAGCTTTTATGTAAAATAAATTGCTTCTTTTTCCAACATCCTCATATTCTGCAGTCAAATGCAGCACATACAAGATAAATGTAGGAATGAAGTAAAAGGATCTAATGCACAAGATAGCCACATTGCAATTACAAAAGAGTCTTCTTTTGAAGAGAAACAACCTGTTAGCTGATAACAAGATTCTGGAAAAAAATCAAATAGGTTTGTTTCTTTACTTTTTGCTCTCACTTTTTTTTACCTTAGTTTGTAAAAACTTTCTGCTAGTGGTTTTCTTATGCTTTCATTATCTTTCATTAATAGATTAATGATTGATAATATTTAGTATAATAGTAATATGTTGCTAATGTGCAGGTGTATGTATAATTTTGATGATGGTCTACATCTATAGCACAATTTATGGGAGGAATCAATATAACTAGAGAACGCTGAAGTGCTATTGAGAACACTATATTGTACTATATACTCTATACTAGTACAGTTGTATTGTGCACTGACTGAAGCTGCCTAAAAACAAAAAGATCAACCAAGCTGATCTGTGCCCACTTTTTCAATTTTACAACCAGTCTGAAAAAGTATAAATGTGTATGGAAGTAGCTAAATATGTAGTATATGTAAGTATATTTCTCATGGTAGGTATGTAAACAAGGCATGTTATAATTGTGTGAATAGTTTTACAGAGTGGCATAATTATAGAAGAACTTCCTCTATAGCTAATAAAAAAGGGGTATACAAGTTGGGTGGGGAGTGAGCGGAGTCAGGGCAGGGAGTGGGCGGGTGGATGCGGGATGTGGGTGGGTGGAGGCAGGACAGGAAGTGGGTGGGAGGATGGGGATCGAAGTGCGCTTGGCCCCTCTGAAGATTTTTTTTTGCAGGGGTACCCAGCACAATATAGTTGTGCCACTTCTTTTACAATATCTGTGTGTTTATATAATTAAATATATTCAAAACAAATGCTGTACTTAGCATGTTATTGTTTATTTTATATATGTTTATTTCTGGCTACCCTGATAAAAGGTATTTACAATGTGCTTTCTAAAGAGGGATGCATGCCTTTAAGTGCCTAGATGCCCCAAATTAATTCCAAAGCCAATGGGGCTGTGTGAGTACATTGGGATTCATTATTTCTCTTTATATGGGTTGTATGAGCCCGCCCTGACTCTCTACAGGTTGCCTACAGCAGAACAAATGACTTAAGCTGGACATAGACGCAAAGATCCAATCGTACGAATCATCGTACGATCGGACTTTCCCATCTCCCGACCTGCCACTCACCATTCCGATCAAATAAAGTACAAAAGAACAGATCAGCCGATGTTCTACCTCTGACAGCAATCATACGAAAGTTATGTCCAGCCAAAGCTGGTGACAGTCTCCCACTGAAAATCGTACGATCTGCAATACATGCAGAGATATTACCGGCAGCTGACAGAAATCTTTTAACCTGTCCAATCGACCAAATGACCGTTCTCCGGCGGACGAAAAATGTCGGGACTCTCCACACGGTCTGAAAATCGTATGAATCCTCTATTCGTACGTTCAGATCTTTGCGTCTATGGCCAGCTTTAAGCTTGTTCGTGCCAGTAAACCCTGTGAAGATGGGTGAGGGGATTACTATTGGTATAATGCTAGTGTGTGCATACCCAAACAATCGTGGAGTACATAGTAGAAAACGTTGTAAGCATTTTGTTTAGTACTTAATTGAAACCTCCCACTAAAGTGTTCTGAAAATAATTCTTCTGTGTTAGCGGATTACAATAAATTAAAGGGAGCATTCTTAACAGGGTTATAAATTCAGACTGATATAGCCTGACTGTTCATGTACTTCCATGTGTCATGAATCACTTCATATGTAATAAACATGAATAAGAACACATTGGTAATTGAGAAATTATTTTTACTTTGTTTAGTTCTATGTAAAAATTGATGTGGTTAAAATGGTATTGTTTTAATCTAGTAACTTTACAGGTGGATTAATATTTGATGTTTCATTATCCACCCATGATATTTTTTTAATTGCCATTAGGCATATGGCTTTTTTTCCCTTTTTGCAAGCCTTTCTTAATAATTCTAAAGCCAAAGCGAGATTTGTATTGTGTCTGTTGTTCAATTTACATTCTGTGTTAATAGAAAACTACAGAGACAACTAGGGCAGTAAAAGCAACAACTGGAAGATGCCTTGGAGAAAGAGGCTGCAGCCCATCAGTATTTAGCCAACATTATTACACTTGCAGAGCATACTTCTTTGGAACGAGATGAATTGATGCAAATGGTATGAGCAAAGCTTCTATTATATGTTCTCTTGTCTTGATCCAAACAATAAAAATGGTTTTTATGCCAGCAATTACTATCTGACCTGTGATCACTGGACAGCTTACTTCAACTTGGTAAATGTTCAACGATTGTCATAATGAATCATGTGGTTATTTTACATATTGTGCAATATGTTTATATTCCAGTTCCCCTGTGTGTAGCTATTAATAGTTGCCACCTGTCTTTCTTTTATAAATTGTACAGAACCTTGCTGAATTTAAGCAAAGATTTTGCAGTGGAGCTTGAAAGGCAGAACATATGGCTTATAAATTCAGCAAACCTTACTCACACATTTCAGTCTTTAAATAAAAAATCATGATGATATATTTTATATTTTTATCTTTAGAGCTTTGCCTTTATGCTTTAATGTAATGTATTTTTCATAAATATTTAAATTATATATATATATAATTAAAAGGTATTGGCAGAACAGCAATGCTCAGTTAATGAGGGCACTGAGAGAGTGAGAGTTATACAGGAATAGCTAAAATGAGAGGCAGTTGCACATCTTGCTAATACATGGCAGTAGCTGCTACTAGTTCTACGGAAAAGATCCAGCATTTGATACTTGTACCCGTGGTTGTGACCCTCGAGACGCCAAACGAGTGATAATTTACATTCAAAATGAGAAATTCTTGTTAGGGATTGTTCCCATAATAAATAAGTAAACACATACTCATTTGGATCTACTTTGCTCAGCACAAAGGCTATGGGTAGTGATGGGTGAATCTGACCCGTTTCACTTGACCAAAAATTCACCAAAATGCATTAAAGTCTGTGGGCATTGAATTTTTTCTGTCGTGCGATGTGCCAAGTCAATTTTTTTGTCAAGTGACAATTTTTTTTACCCATTGAAGTCTATGGGCATCATTTTTGGGGCAAAACGTGGAGAATAATTTCGCTCATCACTAGCCATGGGCACACGGAGCTGTAGGCTCGGCTGCTTTCAGCCTGTGTATTTTTATACAGTAGGCTGAGAGAAGCAGATCTGCTCAGTGCCCCATCTCAATTGATTTCAGTTAGATCTGCCTGTGTTCTCTCAGGCAAAAGCAAACGTCACCCCAAATAAGCGACAGGAGGCATCTTTCAGCCAACCTCAGCTGCATGTGGCTACACACAAGCAGAAGTGGCTCAGATGAATGGAGTAGGGGCGCGGAGCTGATACACTTCTCTCAGCCTGCAAATATTCGCAGGCTGATGCAGCAGAGCCTACAGCTCTGCGTGTCCATAGCCAAACAGCTTCACTTCTTCCAGATGAAAGGGAATTGCACCTCCTACTGATCCAACCTAGTTCCAGATCTTAATATAGATGTTTCACAATTGTATGACATGCTCAAATGAGAACTAAACCCTAAAAATGAATGTGGCTACAAAATGTCATATTTTATATACTGAACTTATTGCACCAGCCTAAAGTTTTAGCTTCTCAATAGCAGCAATGATCCAGGACTTCAAACTTGTCACAGGGAGTCACCATCTTGGAAAATGTCTGCGACACTCACATGCTCAGCGCACACTGGGCAGCTGTTGAGAAGCTAAGTTAAGGGGTCGTTGCAAATTATCAACGAGAAAATGAGGTTGGCCTGTAATATAAGCTGATGCCACAAGGCTGATTATTTAATTCTGATGTTAGTTGCACTTGTTTCTGTGCTGCCATGTAGTAATTATCTGTATTAATTACTAATCAGCCTTGTGACATTTCTATTCTATGTGTACTCTATATTATGAGTCGGTCCCTAAACTCAGTAAGTGACAGCAACACAGAGCATGTGCAGTCAATCAGCAGAAAAGAAGATGGGGAGCTACTGGGGCATCTTTGGAGACACAGATCTTCCCTGCTAAAGGGCTGGTACAGAAGCCCAAAATATAATGTACGACATGTAACCTACATCTTTAGGTTAATCTTTAGTTCTTCTTTATGGAGAGCATAAGGATTGATCTTAATGATCTTTACATCACTGGTGTCCTGAGACTAGCAATATTTACCACTGGTGTGTTCACAAGTGTGGCAGATAACATTTGTTCAGATTTCTCAGAAGTTATTTGCACTTATATTTTTCAGTGTACACATCTTTTGGAGTTATCGATTGTATGCAATAGAATGGAACTGGAAGAAATATATATACAGGCATAAGATCATTTTCCAGAAACCCATTATCCAGAAAGCTCAGAAGTACAGAACAACCATCTCACATAGACTCCATTATATCCAAATAATCTACATTTTAAATAGTGATTTATTTTTTCTCTGTAATAATAAAACAGTAGCTTGTACTTGATCCCAACAAAGATATAATAAATCCTTATTGGAAGCAAAACCAGCCTATCGGGTTTAATTAATGTTTACAGTACATGTTTTTCTAGCAGACATAATGTATGAAGGTCCGAATTATCCAGATCCAGGTCCGAAGATCCATTATCCAGAAAACCCCAGCTCCTTGTTTCTTTAGACCTGAGTGTGCGGACTTCATTTCAATTTGAATAACACTGCGGCGGTTCTGCACCCAAGCAAGTTAAAACTATTTTTTTCGAGTACACACTCTTTTCTTGTAAGAAGTCCATTTATAAATGTAATTTAAATTTACAACATGTAAGGCATAAACATACTTTTATTCATAAGCGCTTATAATTTGTTTCTTGCTTGCAAACCAGGTCAGAATTGGCATAGTACTATAGGAATTGAAAATTATCTTTTTCCTTTTTTAAATTTGTACTTTGAATTTTTTGAACATTTGAACATTGTTTGTGGTGCATACTAGGAGCTTTTATGCAAATCATATTATAAAGGTGCTTAACTCAAGATTATATTTTGGTTATCTTTTGCAGCTTTAGCCAACATTATTTGATAAAGTATTGACAATTAAGGTACCTGAGCACATTGAGGCTGTTGGTATAGCTTCAAATAACTTGTCAACAAGTATTTTGAAATAAGTATAAAAAATGATATAGTGTCCTTGTGTATTAGCCCACCTGCGCTTAGCCACACACTCACACGTATACCTGATACAGCTACTCTATTCAGACTGAAGGATTTTTTAAAAAATGTTATGATTGATTATGGACTTGCTTGTAAAGGGAAAAAATTCAAGAGGTTTTCACATAGATCTACCACAATGCTGAAAAATAGTAGACAGCATAAAATAGGCACATCTCAAGACTGCATTTGCTCCCACTTGTTTGGATTGAATGGACTAGACTTGTGCACCTTAAGTTGAAAATAAAACTGCGGATTTTCAGATGGACTGAGAGCAGGACTAAGGCCAGCATTATTCCTGAAGGCCCATAAAAACCTTAAACGTTTGTAAGTACCCACCACCTAGAAATCACAGTTTGGATAAAAGTAACAACTTTAAAGGTGAAGGAGAAGGAGTACTCCCTTTATAGAGTGTGTGACCACCCATAAACAAAAAATACTACACTATAAAAGTCAATTGTCCTTTTTGTCTATCCTCGAGCTGTTTTGAGCGCTGGTCCATCTATATTTACATTACCAAACAAGTTTTTTGAGACATGAATGGTTACATTGTAGGCCATCTATGTGATTCATTTGTAAAACCCTGTAGACCATGCCTTAAAGGCATAGACACACAGATAATATTGTACGAAAAAATTTTCATACAATATTCAGTGCATGTATGGTGGAAAAGAGTTGACCGATATTGGCAGAAGACTTGGATATCGTCGGCTCGTCGTTTGGGCTGGACGGAAAAATATGATCGGGTGCCTTTGGAGGCAAACATCAGCCATTGTTAGTGCTGAATCATCACATACAGGTAGAATTCTATTGTTTCTCCCCGTATATCTAACAATTCAGCTCTACATGTGTGCATTGAAACAAACAGTCTTTCTTGGAAAGATCCTTTCCAAGAAAGATCGTAATTGTTAAGTCTATGGCCACATGTTCTTTGAGTGTACATATAAGGTTCAGAAATATGAACTGTCCAAAGTCTGCCATTTATTTGTTATTCTCTACAATTTTCATCAAGATAAAACAAATATTCTAACAACACCCTTGTGCCTACAGTGCAAAGGGATCATATTTAAGCCTTAATAATAGTTAAGGTTTCTGACTAATATTCAGTAGAAAAGATTTGATGTGCACTCCATTCACCCGTTCGATTAAAAGAAGTAAATATCTATTTCAACATATTAAAAACATCCATTCCCTGGCGCGTTTCGTATCATCCGATACTGACTAATATGGTGTATATATACTATAGATAATGTGTAACAAATCATTTTATTTAACATTTAATTTACTTGGAGCCAGGCAAGAAATGCTACAAAGTGTGTCCTTTATAAATTAGAGATCTGAACATGGGTAATAGTTTCTGGCATTACAGGTGGAAGGCAGCAAATCTCTGCCTAAAGCCACAGCTACTTACAGGGACATCTTTGCAGAAGTTGATTTGCTTTGATGTTTGTGCGTTGATAATTTAATTAAGGTTATCTCAACGGCAGAATTCACGTCAAGAACAAAACATTTCAAAGTGAAAGGATTTCTGACAATGAAACGATTTCTGGGTTAATTTTATCTGGCAGAATTATGAATCATAGCACCAGAGCTGTGTAGCTCCTGATTAAAATGTTGTAAAAATGATTTGAGCCACTGCAAGGTTTAAAAATCAAGAAAAATATATATTTGTTAGGAAATCAATTCATATTCCATCTGACTTGTAATGCTTCACAGCATTTGAACTTGAACATGAAAGCAAAATTCTATTTTAATGTCACTGAACCGGATGTGTTTATTTCCGAGTCATTTAAGGGTAATCCTAACATGTTTTCAGTTAAAGCTTTTATGTGAGTCACAAAATGACATGGGTTTTCAACATAATTTCTCTTCACATGAGCTGTAGTAAGACCAGATTGCAGAGCTGTATGCCTAATGTATTTTCTGCAAATGCTAATAATGAATTAGAAGCAAGTTACATAGGGTTTGGATGCACAGTCATGGTAATAAGTAAACCCCATGGCAATCTTTGACTTTTTTCCAGCATATTTCAGCATTCACATACTCGTTTCAGCAATATTGATTGGAAAACGTGATATAATAATTATAATGCACCATTTACATTTTGTAACCCTTTGTGTAATTTAAATGCATATTTCATGTGTGGAAAAAGTAAGTAAACCCTACATATAGCACTACCTCAGATACCAAAATTAGAATCAGCTGTGCCAGATCAGGTGCAAATAATTTTTATTTTGTAAGAGATGATCTAAACCTCTGGTATCACCATGCTTAGATTAAAAGCTTTGTCTCTGAGGCCTTTAGAAAGATTGGTATAGATACCTCTGAGTCTGGGAAGAGATTTAAAAAGATCACCAAACAAATGGGCATCAATCATTTCAGTGTATGGAAAATTATCTAGTAGTGAAGAACATATCAAACAACTGCATACTTGCTCAGGCCAGGCCTCCCCTGTAAGCTGAGCTCAAGAACAGAACCCAAGATCCCAAAAGAAGTTTCTAAGAACCCCAGAATTTCATCTTGGGACCTTGGCAACTATTGATGTCAAATTGCATGAAATGAAGTTGATGGCGGTGCTTCTGCGTACAAGTTCACTGACTTCAGCAATGTGGAAGTGCAAAAGAGCATTTTGCCAAAATAACATGATACCCACTATAAAGCATGGTGGTGGAGAAGTTCCAAGTTGACACCATCTGTCAGAAGATTGAAGCTCAACCAAAATTGAACCTTGTAACACGATAGTGACCCAAAAAATTCCAGTAAATCCATCAAAGATTGGCTGAAAAATATTGAGAGCTCTGCAATGGCCAAGTCAAAGCCTTGAGATGCTGCAGGGGAATTTGCAATGACTGTTCATGTAAAACACCCCTCAAATATGACGCAGTTTAGGTTGTTTCTGCCAGATGGGGCAAAACCAACTATTAGGGTATACCTAATAGGTTATAGCTATATTTTCCAGAAGGGAATAGCATATCCGTAAATATTTTGATTAATGAATTATTATATTTTTTCTGTTCAGTTTCATCCGCAGTAGACTCAAGGCATTCTTTTTTTTGTCATTTGTAATGATGGGCGAATCTGACGCATTTTGCTTCACGAAACGGCAAAAACTTTGCCCAATGCATTAAACTCAATATGCAATAATTTTTTTCACCCATTGGAGTCTGGCGAAAATGAGTTCTGTGGGTTAAATGATTTCATGCATCTGTTACCATAGAAATGGTAATCAGCACTGAACAGTGAACACCATTCTCCAATTGTTAGCATTGGTCTTTTTTTCTTCTTTGAGAAGATATACATTAAGAAATAAGGAAATCAACCAATACTTTCAGTTCATGCAGGAACCAAAAACAAGGCAGAGGATTTTTAGGATTTTTATAGAATGCCTTTTAAGTGTTTTAAGTGCAGACCAATATCCTTATACATTCAATACATTAGGTCAAGGGTGGAAAGCTGTAAATAAAAATTACTGCAATAGCAATTGTCATCCATTGTATATGATGTCTAAAAGGATGAAGAGGGATTGCATGTTTGGTAGGACATTTATAGTCTACCTTTTAACAAAAACAATTTCCTGTTGTTTTGCAACAAGTCATATATTTAAATAGCGTTGAGAGTTAGGCTTTGTATTTTATGTAAATCTCTATTCATATTACTTTATAAATTCACACTTGCTGTATATCTCGACACAATGTTATAGATTTTATTTTTTCTCTCTACAGGCTAAAAGCTTAAAATCTGAAAAACAACGTTTTTTTAATAAGATGTTCGAACGAAATAAGAATTAGTCAAGGTATGTCTTTGAATCTTGAAAACCTGTATTTAGTTAAATGATATTGTGTTTTATCTGCTATTTTGCATCAAAGGTCCTATTTGGCAGTTTTTGGATGAAAAGAACCTAATGCTAAATGCATCCTAATACTAAAAATACTAGGAAAACATATGACTTTATTTTCACCAAACTCTGTTCAGTGTTTAGAAATGATGCATACTTGGTGATAAAGAAAAATATATTCACATTCTATGGCTAGATTTAATCAGGATTCTTAACAAGAACACAAAGGAATTGTTCAGTATAAAAATAAAAACTAGGTAAATAGATAGGCAGTACAAAATAAAAAATGTTTCCAATATTGTCAGTTAGCTAAAAATGTAATGTATAAATGCTGGAGTGACTGGATGTCTAACATAGTAGCCAGAATGCTACTTCTTCTTTAGTAACTATATCAGAAACATTTTTTATTTTGCACATACTCTCTATTTGGCCAGTTTTTTTTATTACACTGAACTATTCCTTTAAATGCTCCAGCGTCTTAAGCAGTTCTAAATGTCTATCATTTTATTTGGGTGAGCCCTTAGATGCCCTTTTGAGATTTTTGTGCATTTAATCTAATATTTATTTATGGTAGTCTAGATGCATATTCTCACTGAACATTGTAAATATATGCACACTTCTCTTAACAAACAACAAGCAGTTTAATATGCATTTGTGAGCCAAGAAGAATCAGAATTTAGTAGTGAGAAGTATTGCACTAGAAACTGGCAATTAAGCTAGCTAAAATAGATGCTTTAAATGGAAAATCTGAAGATCATAAAACATAATACGAAATTCTTCAGCTTTATAATAAGCAATTAGTGCAGAACCTCAAACTGCATAACCCTCTAATGAATTTTTAATGATGACATGGATAAAGCTGACAAAGTCTACATTATTTCTTCAGCACCAGACAAGTAAGGATTACCAGAATGTTTACAGTATAAATGTAAAACATTCCTTCAATGTATATAATGGTATGAGATACAAAAATATTATTCATCACAGTGGTCATTCTTTGGAATGTTTTTTTTTTTCTCCCAACACTGTGGCCCTAGTGTGCACAAATACAATAAAGCCTATCCAGCTTTGATATGGATGTAAATACAAGTACACAAATCTGGCAATCAAACAAAAAAAGTAATTTTCATATATAACTTGTTTGAGGGTTATGGTTTCTATTTTGGGCTGCAAAACCCTGCTCTTTGTTCATTGCTAGGATGTCTTTAATAGCCTTAGATCTGTTGTTTAGCATTTACTTAAAGGGGTTTAAAAGACATCAACGTTTTAACATATTATATTAAGTATTATGGAATTAGAGTGTGTATATTCAAAGGAACAATTCTTGTACATTTGTACTATATATCCAACCCTTTTTGGCCTGTCATGGGGAACTGGAGCGATTAAGCATACTCAGGATTTGTAAAATTCCCAGAAGGCACTTTAGATCCCATCTGGTAAGTGCTGTTTGTTTCATAGTCTATAGTCCTAAAGGGAGGTCTCTTTGTAGCTGTCAGTTTTGATCAGTTGTTTCATAATACTGTCACTCACTATAATACCTGCTGAATAGCTGGCTTTGCTGCTATAGTCACTAGTGTGCTGTCAGAGAATATGCCACTGGCATTGTGCCTCTCTAAATTAAAATAAGACATTACATACATTGCATGCTGGATTTCATTCTCCTTTATAAAAGCATGACATTGTAATTACTTAGCGTGTGTTTGTAGAGCAGCAGATGAGAAATTGTGTGGGGGTATTTTTGATCATTAGACAAGGTACCACATGTTAAATCACCCGACACTCTCACGTGTGAGCCTTAAACAAGTTATGCAACTAATAATTATACTACACAAAAATCTACTTCCAGTGTATTTTAAAACTGCAAAGTCAGCACATGTAAATCAAACATATAACATTATAATATTTGCTATGAGTGCCTAGCCGACTTTACATGTTTTCACTAGTTCGGTGACTTCAAAAAATCTCCTAATATAGGCTGTAGTTTACAACAATATGTATCACTTGGACTGTCATTTATGCAGTATGACATTAGTCAACTTCTCGATGAACCATCGCACATTCCTTGGCAAAGGCACTGGCAGAAGCCATATACAAGGCATACAGTTAGACTAGAAGGAACAAGGCTAACACATACTATCCCAAGAGTGACTTTCTGAATTACCAGCAGATAAATTCCAAGAGGAAGGGAGCCAAAATAGAAAACTCCAAGAAGCCAGACTAGTATTCTTGGAACGTGGTTGCAGAGTTTGGAGAAAAGGTCATGATCTATTTGGCCCTGTGAGCTTACAGAAGCAGATTCAGTACTTTGTTCGACATAGTAGTCAGAGATGGTGTTTTGACTCGGTGATCGAGTAGAGTCTCTTTGTACTTCCATTATTGTTATCACTAAACAGTTTGAAGATCCACGAGATGGGCTCGATGAAGCAAGATTTTTAGGTGTTAAAACCACCTCATTGCATTCTGAACTACAAGATGCCTTGCTTTTTTCACTGAGTTTACAGATAATATTGGCATCATCCGGCAATCCTTCAACTTCATCTTCCTGCAGTTCGGTCTCATTGCGGCAGAATGGACAGCAAATGCATGGGGACCCCCCTCCTATATTAAGTATTTTTGTTAAACATCTAGCACATACACGGTGAAGGCAATCTAAAATTTTGGGTTTGCGACTATTAGTATTAAACTTCTGATAGCATATTTTACATTCCAGTTCTTCAATTGTAAGCTTTTCTTCCACTGTCATCTTTACTGCAAGATGTCTTTAAATAGTTGGCCACTGGGTACCTTGTTTATTGCAAAGAAGCATTTCATTCAGCTTGAGTTCCAATTTCTAAAAAAAGACATGGAATAAGCATATTGATCGAAGGAATATAATACATTTCATGCACTGCCCAATTTCTTTGTTCTGCAAAAGTTTAGCCCCCATCTTGGATTAACGGCATGAGGCCGCTTTTTGGCTGTCATTTCTCATTCATGAAAATGTCACAATAATGACATGCTTTTCTAGGTTGGACAGTCCTATTTTATCATATCATACTGTATCATACATTTACAACTGAATCTCCAGCAGAATACACAGTAGACATGCTTCTGACAATACATTGTAAATAGCTTTGCTACAGTACATAAGTTATTTCTAAATGTTATTTCCTCTGACCTGGCTGTAGCAGAAGTCTGTTCTCCTAGAGGTTTGTTAATCAGCTGACTTCTACATTGTTTCATGAATCAACAACAGAAAAATGTCTAATGCAGTTTACAATATTTTTGGAGAGTTGCTTGAAAACTATTTTTTTTCGCCGCTTGCTTGAATGCATTTATACTAATGTCAGTTTTGCTGGTTTAATCTATTTTGATGTATGAGACTTGGGTGTGGGAAGAAAGCGGAGAACCTTGTGGAAAATAACACAAGGAAGGGGAGAACATAAAAACTTCATGCAATATGGTACCCAGGCTGGAATGGAACCTAGAATTTTTGCTTCGTTTACAAATTCATTTGTACCTGAGTGAATGCAGTCTATTGCTTTTTTGCAAGGTAGACACCAAGGGCAAGAAGTATGAAATCAACAGCTGGCACAACCAGTGTTGTTCTCAGCTGCTGATAGTAAAGAAAAAGATATTCTGAATAATAGTGTGGCACATACTTAAATAACAAGCTCACCATGCACTATTATGAGATAAATTGTGAGTTAGCTAGAAATGTCAAGGCATGGCAAATTGTGTGATGAATAAAAAGAACAAGCTATATTGGTGTTGGAAATGTAGAGAACCATCTACAGCAGTAAAATAGAAAAATGTGTAGGTGGCAACAGAAGTGAAAGCTCCTGTCATTTAGGAGGCTGGGAGTTGTGGTACAACCACAGCTAGGATGGCACAGTTTTGGAATAATACTTGTCTAGACAAAACAATATTTAATGGGAAAGGTCACCTTTGAATAAACCTCTAGTGTAAGGCTATTCCAAGAAACATTTCCACTGGGATTCATTTTTATAGTTTTGTGAATAATTAGGATTCCTATTCTACTGGGGGCCTCTACTATCCTTATATTGTGACTTTCATATTTAGGTTTAGCCCTAGCAAGCAAATAGCAATTTCAGTTCCAAGTCGGTGAGCTGCAGAACAAAAAAAAAAACAGAATAAAGAATATGATTAATTGCAGATGGAAAAACAGAATAATTGTGTAACATATTCCAGAAAGATCTTTAAAAATGATACTATTGTGTGATATATGTTGAACTTTAGTTTAATTTAACAGATGCTAATTTGCATCCATATCGGTGCATCACATTCAACTTGTTATGCTTGCAACATAGCGTGTGCCTTCAATTGCATGGAACTCCTGGGGGGAACCATGTAAATTAATATGGCAGCTCCCACAATGTTCAATAAATACAGTAAATAACACCGTAAGATACGTGCATAGAAATTATCTATTTTACTGAGTTTCCCCCCGTATGCATTTTAAAGGATAAACTTAGATTTAACAGAATTAAACTGCAATATTGAAGGACTTGACTTGTCCATTTGTTGCTTTAGTCTGAAAGTTCAGCTATGAGAATCAGCACTGTAATTAACAGCCCCTGTCGCTGAAGGTTGTCTGTGTGTTCCATGTATAAAAGAGGATGTTATGGCAATGGCTTTATTTAAGGTGAAAGTGGCAAGTTAAAGCACAGATGGGAATGCTTATACAGTTATGTGAAAACCCATAATTCAAAAAGCTCTGTGTTGTGAGAAGGCCATCTCACATAGACTCCATATTAATCAAATACTTTAAAGTTTTAAAACATATTCCTTTTTTATTTGTAATGATGAAACAGTATCTTGTACTTAATCTCAACCAATATATAAGTAATCCTTATTTGAGGCAAACAATTCTACTGGGTTTATGTAATGTTTAAATAAAAAAAAAATTTAAGCATGAAGTATGGAAATTCAAATCATGGAAAAAAAACTTTATCCTGAAAACCCCTTATCATGAAAACCCTAGGTCCCAAACATAGTTACATTGTTTAATAGGGTTGAAAAAAGACCAAGTCCATCAAGTTCGACCCCTCCAAATGAAACCCATCATCCATACACACAAACACTGACCCCTCCATACACTCACATAAACTATAAATACTCATATACTAACTATAGATTTTAGTATAACAAAAGACTTGGATATAATGCTTGTCCAATAAATCATCCAAGCCACAGAATTGGCCATTACAACATCACCCAACAGGGCATTCTGAATAACAGGTCCTGTAGCAGTTAGTACAGTATTTGCATGTTCTGACCTGTGTGTAGTCTATTTATGAAAAATTGCTATCCATTTAATCCGAGTATTAACTCGCCATTTCTGACAGTGTTACATGCTTATCCATTGATCTCATTCACTAAACTTTCTTTGCAGCTTGAGTATAGCTGGGATCAGTAAAACAAAGGATTCACAGACGCCCTAGAATAACTCATCTGGATCTGAAGCTTCATGTATGAACTGATTTATATCAGTGCTGTGGGACATGAAGGATGTAGTCCCTTGACTGTTAACTTGTTAGTAATGGGGAACCTATGTGAAATCTATTGCATCCATTAGCTAATAGAACACTGCCTAATTAAATACATGACTCATAGCATGATAGAATTAAAGGCTTTCATTATAGTATAATGGTAAACCTGATTCAGTTCAGCTGTAAGTTGACTTTCTCTTACAAAGACTATTCTGCAATCCATTTGATGCTAGTAGTACAGTATATCCTATACAAGTCATTTAGTTGTGTACATGTTAATTAGAGCAATCACACAGTACATCAGGCTTAACACAGAGGAATGTCCCCACACTCAGCAGTCTATCAAGGAATGCTATTGAAAACAACACACATCTATATGTATTAACAATTTCCTCTCCGAGGAGGTCTATAGTTGATATTGTTTTCTGGGAGGAAATTGTTGACCTGTTAATAAATGTCCTTGAAAGTCTCTAGAGGGGTCATGAATCTGAACTATTTATTTCTCTTTGCAAAATGTTTTGAGCTAATAATAATAAAATCAGTAAGTAATACAATATGCATTAATAGATATGTGTTTGATTTGTGTGCAAAGATGTATCTACTTAACCCACGTGATACATGACAAATAAATAACAATTAATTTATCCTCCTATTAAATCTCCAATCAATGGGATGTCTGCAGTAAGTATATTTTAAGGAAACAGTGACTGCTTTCCGTTTATAAAATGGATTTTAATCTGATTTTAAATAGTCAACATTATTTGCTATATAGTATGTATTGGGGATGAGATAGTGTTGATAATGAAACAGATTTTGTATATTATAAAAAGACCCACCTGACTTATTTTCTAGCAACATTGAACATTAGCTGAACATGGGTGCTGTATTTTAATCATCCTTGCAAACCTCACACTCATTTCAGTTATAACAGGTGTACAAGAAGAAGGCTGCTGGAAAAACTGCAAGATATCAGCCACAGACTGTCAGAGGAGGAAGACTTTGCAGGGAAAGCAGTCCAGTATCAGCGTGAAATGAGGCACCTCCAGTGGCTGCTGCAAGATAGATAGGAAACCCTTGATGAAGTGTTGCAGCAGAAAAGGTAAGTCAGTCACAGTGAAAAACAAACCAATTAGATGTGACTGTTGGAAGGAGGACAGCTGCAGGGCTGTGGGCACTTGGCTTTTCATCTTGGTCCCATCTGCCGAGGCTCTGCTCTCTCTCATGTGGTTTGTGTACAATTCATACAGAAAATGGTGGATACCCTCCTCCCGCCCCCAAAAGAAGCCCAGCTGCAGAAAGATAATCACTAAGAATCTGTAGCCATGGCAAGGTCTGTGTCTCGGCAGAAGACACTGTGCACATAAACGTATACTCTGCTAAGGAGCAAGTTTCCAAAGCTAACAGCTACAAAAGCATAGTTAAAGAAAACACGTAAAGGGTTTTATTTCAATGTTTTTGTTACTATGGCGACATCATTTATACACACTATTACTTGTTATGACTGAGGGGCTGATGTATTGCAAACAAATCCGGATGCACACATTTTTGTTCTGAATTGTGTTAAAAGTGGTTGATTAAACCCATTTACATCAAAAAAGGGAAACGTTTCGGACCCCGTCAGGCTCTTTATCAAGCCAGGGGCTGATGACATTCTTTTATGTTTTACTGAGTAGTAACTATCATTATCGATTGTTGTTGGGGTTTTTTTTTGTTGTTAATGAGCCCCTTTGACTAATTTAAAGGGGAACTATCGCAAAAATTAAAATGTAATATCGGCTTCAACATACTAAAATAAGAAACTTTCTAAATACAAACAATTAAAAATTCTGTACCCTTTCTGAAATAATCAAGTTTACCTTCACTATCTCTCTCTACGCATCTGTTTCTCCTCATTCTGTCTTCATTCAGGAGTTGGGTGTCAGATGAATGGTCCAATATATCTTACAGGGGGGCTCCTTTTGCCTACAAGATGTGTTAGAGCTCACTCTATTAAAAGCACCAGACATCATGTCTCTCTACATGCAGAATTCGTGCAAATGGCAGTTAGTTTGTTTGTACTGGAATCAGTTATTTGAGTGAACTCTAATCTGCTATGAAAGAGAGCCCCCCTATAAGATATATTGAATCATTCATCTGACACCCAACTGCTGTATGAAGACAGAATAGAGAGAGACCGATGCTGAGTGAATATAAATTTGATTATTTCTGAAACAATGCAAACATTTTAATGGATTGTATTTAGAAAGTTTCTTACTTCAGTATGGGGAAGCTTATATTACATTTTCATTTTCGCGATAGTTCCCCTTTAACACACATTGTTTTCTTCACCAGGGGATTTCTGCCAACAGAAAAAAAACTGCTTATGTGACATGGGCCTTAGTCATAACAAAGATCCTATCAGATTTTATAAATTTCTTTCTGCATTAGAGGAATCATTCCAGTGTGGAACAGAGCTTGTATGAATTCTTAAACCCCAAATTAATTTGCAGGTGGAATTAACAATTCAGACAGGTGTTAAAGCTCACTTACCTCTAACACCCGATGTAACAAAAGCAAGTTTTACTGCTAAAAACAAGTAACCACCTTCTGAATGAAACACATATTTATCTGCTTTTATCAAGATGTTAAACACTGGTTTATTGATTTATATATTCTTTCCTTTGTTTTTGCTTTGCTTGCTTGCCATACAATGAAACACATGAGAATGATTCAAAAATCATATACAATGATGCCTGAGTACATGAATGAATGTGAATGTGTAAAAATATTATGATCACTAATAATTACAATCTACAGCCATCCCCCATAGCAAAATGTATGCAGCACCTCTGCTGAAATGAGGGTGTTAGTGTTATATTTAGTCATCCTTCAGCAATAACTGAAAAGACTAAACCATAAAGAGATCAATATACCTGTAATGTATGTAAATGCCAAAGGTCTAATTGCCACTCTAAATACAAAAATAGCAACAGCAGAGGTATATAGACACAGCTGACTTTCTCTATCCAGTCCAGCTAATCAGTATTCATTTGTGATGTGCACGGCTTGTACTTAGAACGTCAGCAGCCACACCAATTTTTTCCTGCTTCTGATAGTGGTGCCAGCACCTGTATTTAAGAAACTCTAGGGTTTGTCATCCCCAGTACTTCATTAAGATGTATGTCATCTGGATAATATCCAATAGTGTGTACAGATAGTGGACCTGTTATCCAGAAAGCTCAGACCTGGGTTTTTCCAGGAATATTTCTGTAATTTGGATCTCCATACTTTGCTTGCTAAAATCTTTTAAACATTAATTAACCCCCATAGGATTGATTTGCCTCCAGTATGGATTAATTACAGTAGAACCCCCATTTTACGTTTTTCCGGGGACCAGGAAAAAATGATGTAAAATCATGGAAAATGTAAAATAAGGGAAATTTGTTAAAGTAACTTTTTCATCAAGTACTGAAAGGCTATACGAACAGGAGTCAGTTTTACCTTGCAATACAATATTTACTGTGTTGATAACAAGGGTTAAAGAAGAAGCAAACCCTAAAGTTAAAAAACCCTACCCTAAATAGAACCCCCTCTCTCCTCCCCTCCAGCCTAGCTCCTACCCCGGGCAAATGCCCCTAACTCTTTATTTATCCCTCGGTGCAGATTCTGTCCAGCAGAGTTCACGGCAGCCTTCTTCTTCTCTTCGGTAATCTTTGGAATGAGACCAGCGTAGTGGAACAATTTTCTGTTTCACAACGGGCATGCACTGAAACTCACGAAAATTGCAGAAGCACCGGTCTCATTCCGAAGATTACCGAAACGGCTGATTATGGTGCCCATGAATTCCGCTGGACAGAATCTGCAAGGAGGGGTTAGTAAAGACTTAGGGGCATTTGCCCGGGGTAGCAGCTAGGCTGGGGGGAAGGAGGGAGGGGGTCTATGTAGGGTAGGGAGGTAGTATTTTTAACTTTAGGGTTTGCTTCTCCTTTAAGCATTGCAGTGTTAATGTTACACTATGGGGGGCATGTGCAAGGCCTCTCTGTCAGTCACATACATAGCCTAAAGCAATAAGTGATTGGTGCAGGACTGTATAAGGGGCAGACTAATTGGAATAGACCTTTTACAGGCAGAACCATGGCAAAATATACATCTGGTTAGTATTTTAAACCTCTTTATTTCACAAATAATAACATTCAAAAAGGGGAAAAAGGCAGTTTGTGGGAACATCAGGACACAATTTTGATGTAAAATATGGGAAAACATTACTTAAGATGAGGGAAATGCACCCATTGAAATGCATTATAAATTGGTGGGACCACAAATAAAAAATGTAAATTGCAGGAAAACTTAAAATCAGGGTACTTAAAATCGAGGTGTTACTGTATATCTTATCTTAGCTTAGGTACTGTTTTCCTTTTTCTCTGTAATCATAAATCATTTCTAAAAATGTGAATTATTTGATTGAAATGGAGTCCAATTGTATTTAAATAGGATTAATATGTGTATCCAGACATGATGGAGGTTTACAGCATAGGTTAGTAAGATGTAGACATTCATAAAAAAGCAGATATAAGTTTTAGGCAACTACAAGCCCCCCTCATTGTACTGTAAATGACTGCCCTGATGTTATACATAGAAATAACATAAACCTGTTGCCTTGCCATAAAAATATTTAATATTAATATCTATCTGCACTCTGTTCTGTTTAAATGCATTTATTTCCCAGTTAGTATTGTAAAAGCAACTATGTACAGCTGTACAAAAATGCTGGAGCAGATTTCCCAAAGTGTGAACTGTTAATCCCTGTGTGAATGAGTACCTGACACTGGTAGATCTGCCAGTCGTAATTGCCTTCGGCTCCCAGGAACCTCCATCTGTCCTGTTGTTTGAATGCTGCAGTGAATTCAACAATCAATTTATTGTTTCACCCGTGGGGGTTTGAATAGAATATTACACTTCTGTCAGAGCATAACTGGAATTCGCTTCATCATACTGCTTTTTCCTTTAACCAAGTGAGCTTGCATTAGCAGAGGATGAGGATCCAAAGTTATCACGTACAATTGGTGTGGGCGCAAAATATTCAAGTTTATGGACTAAAATTAGAAATTTAACTCCCAATCCTGCAGGAACCCCAAAGTATAGATTTAGCTGTAAAGTAGAAATCCCTAAAAAAGTTAGGCAGAATGCTTGATGTTATAGATCTCCACAGACTTTACTTTCCTGTTCTTTATACAAATATTACAATATATCATTTTATATATAGGGTATATTATACCATTCTTCAGGCAAGAGGCTACATTGAGATTGGAGTCATGTCGCAAATACATCTTTGTTTTACCTTAAAAACAGGACTTGTAATTGAAATGGTTATTTTATCAAGACTGGAAACCTTAAGGCTGATAAAAGCTGCCGGCTGACCGACTTGCCAGCTTATTGGCCCATATGTGGAGCCAACCGATGGGCGTCCCTGATCAATATCTGGCCAAAAGTCAGGCAGATGGTGATCGCGCAGGGTAAAAAATCCTATTGGATCGCAGCCGCATCTGTTCATTGATTTGATCCCGCGTTCTGATCACCCATATGGCCGCCATTCTGATACGATCGTTAGGCACTAGGGCCCATGATTGGATCAACCCGATATCATCCACCTCAATGTGGGCATATCAGGGAGAGATCCGTTCGTTTGGCGACATTGCTAAACGACCAGATCTCCTTGTGTATGGCCACCTAACAATATGGCCCACCAAATATCTTCACTTCCTTCTCCAATTGCCATGCGCCACACACTCATCAACATTCTGTAGTAGTACAATAAACTTTTGAACCTGATGATCTGTAGTACAAAAGGATTGCAGGATGGTCTGTTGAATTGGCCCCGAACTGGCACACATTTCCAGATGGGCAGACCATTGCCTCGTAATTGGCCAAACTGTCCCATTCATGTGACCCTGTGAATAATTTTAACCAAGCAGTCTTATAGAATTGAAAGTTATTCTCAGATTGGTTGCATTTTGCATCTGTGTAGATCGATTGTTTTGATGTGATCACAATAGTTAATACAAACATTTAAAGACATGTGTAATAAAGATTATGTAGGGACCCGTAGGTTAATTCCCCTATGGTCTGAACCACATGGTGGAAATCCCCTTTCTGTGCAGCTACAGGGTCTCCTAGAGTCTGGGGAGGGGCTGGAGCCTTGTCCCTGTGCAGCATGTCTGTCAGATACCGGAGGGGGTCACAAGATGTCTCTGCTGCACCACCTTTGGATATATAGGAGAACCATGTGCTCACAGCCATTCCTGCTTTCACTTTCACTGAGAGAGGGTGGACAGAGACTACTCCAAAGATGTAGGGACAGGAGCCCCTGGATGGCTGGGGTGCGGCAAGGAGGGTCTGGAGCTCCTAAATGCAAAACCTGGACTTCGTGTGCTCATGCACAGACAGTGCTGGGAGTGTTGTTCTTAAAAAGTGTGCAACACAGAAGCAATGGTTGCAGTGTTATAAACCATGCAATGAACATAATTGCATTGCAAAATTAATATTTTTATTCTTTATTTGCAATTTTTTATTCGGCTTATATGTTTTATTTTATTGAGTTTTCAGAGTTAGAAGGTATGATTCAGCATAAAAGATCATTGACCATATAAAAGTCATTCTTCAACATTTCAATAACAATGCAGCACACCCTCCAAACCATGCAATAATGCTTTCTTTGGTTAATGTAAAAGTATATTCAAGGTTTATTATAAAAAAAACCTCATTTTAAGTTAAGCCTAGTGCACATATATACATTCTCATACCGAGTGTGTAATATCCAGTAGCCTTGGATATTATGCCTGTTCAAGAAATAATCTAAAACCACTCTTAAAGGCATTAATAGAATCAGCCAACACCTGCCATAGCATTCCACAACCTAACAGTATTGTTTTACCACCAATAAGAATGAATTAATATTCATAATATTAATTAATATATATGTTAGGATTATGTTCAAGATACTTTTTCTCTATTGCAAAGAAAAATATAATTTTTTTAAAAAAAAAAATAGAATGATTTGATTAAAACAGAGTCTATGGGAGATGGCCGTCCTGTAATTATCCAGCTTTCTGGATAAAATGACTATTACACTATTCTATTACACTTAGGGGCCCATTTACTTAGCTCGAGTGAAGGAATAGAATAAAAAAAACTTCGGATTTCGAATTTTTTTTGGCTATTTCGACCATCGAATTGGCTACTTCGACCTTCGTCTACGACTTCGAATCGAACGATTCGAACTAAAAATCGTTCGACTATTCGACCATTCGATAATCGAAGTACTGTCTCTTTAAAAAAAACTTCAACCCCCTACTTTGCCACCTAAAACCTACCGAGGTGCAATGTTAGCCTATGGGGAAGGTCCCCATAGGCTTCCTAGCAATTTTTTGGTCGAAGAAAAATTGTTCGATCGATGGATTAAAATCCTTCTAATCGAACAATTCGAAGGATTTAATCGTTCAATATGATAAGTTTTAATAATGATACGTTCAGCTGCATTCCATGTAACTTCACCAGTGCAGTCTGCTATATATGTTTGGAACTGATTAAGCTATCCAGTGTTACATATGTCTTGTAGTAGGCAGATCTGGTCAACATTAGTGATGGGTGAAACGCATTGACGTCAATGGGTTTCAAAATAATTTTGATGCGCGACAATTTTTATAAATGTGACAATTTTGTCCAAATGCATTAAAGTCAATGGGCATCTGAATAATTTTGACATGCAATAATTTTTATGCGTTCCAATTTTGACACGCTGCAATTTTTTTTTGCAGCAGTTTCACGAAAAAGTTTGCAGGTGGAGAAACGCGGAAATTCGGCGCTAATCCATGCCTGGAGAATAAATTCACCCATCACTAGTCAACAACTATAGCTAAAAGTGTGCTGAAATACTTTATAGGCATCCATGCAGCATATATTGCTTTATAGCCTATGCTTCCTGCACATAAGTACATTTGAGCATACTGTTCCAGACAAATTAGCAGTATTTGTCCCCAGAATAGTTTTACCACTTCCTTGTGGTGCTGATGAGTGGAAGCCTTATTTTACACAATAAATGGAGGCAGCATGGGTAGTCTAGTACATAGGTAACATATAGCTCAAGAGAGGGCTTACATATTATATATTATGTGTTTGTTCCTTACTTTTTTGTAGTTTATAGTTCATAACCTGTGTGTCTAACCTACCCGTCAACGTGAACCCCCACCCCTCAACCACAGGTGAAATGAGGGCTGCACTGCTCCCAGCACATGCACGAAGCACAGGTCTATGAATTATATTTAAAAAAGGGTATCTGTGTTATTATTAATTTTATTAATTGCTGACATTATGAATTATTGTGTTTTACTTGTACTTCACAGTTACATATATATATATGCATATATACACACACACACACACACAGAATGCAGGCAGTCCCAGGGTCTATAAGTTTGCTCTTAAGTTGAATTCTTATGTAAGTTGAAACATATGCATTTACTTATTAAACAGATGTCTGTCTTAACATAGAATTTATTTTTTACTTTTCTGTGCTCTGCAGTAGACAACACACACCAGAGGGGGATTGGGGCAGGTGGTTTATTAAAGCTAAATGCTTTGTATGAGTTGTATGTAAGTCGGGTGTATGTAAATTGAGGACTCCCTGTAAATATATATATATATATATATATATATATATATATATGTATATAGTAGTGTGATGGGCGGCACACCGGCACCCAGTTGCACGTTTAAAGCTTAAATATATTTTCCAGAAAAGAACCAGCAACACCGGGATATTTTTCAAAATCAAAAAGCGTGTATTTAGTGAAGCATGTCTTAGGCAACCACACTCTTAACATAAAGTGATATATATAGCCAATAGACCATATGCAATTAAGGAATGACATCACATCCAGAGCATTAAAGTGATTGGTGCAGATATCAAAGTACTGAATGCACATCAATTTAATAGGATTAAAAAATTCACATATATAGAGAATCCACATATAGTGTGAATAAAGTGACCTGTGCTTAATAATTTACAATGATCGTAAAATTTCATAAAACCAATCCAATGCATATTGTGTTAAGAATACCATGTGTAACAAAAGAGATATTAAAAGTTAAAATTATGTTCCATATACATATAACAAATCCAAGTTAGCTACAACAGTATCCTATAATGCTTACCCAACCTATGGAAGCCCCTAATATATCTTTTCCTACTGCTCTAAATTCACATATTTAAAGTCATGGCATATTATATCCTAATTATCGCCATATCATATAACATATATAGATGCATCCATCCTAAATGAAGAGCAAGAGTAAAGCAGCAAAACCTGTAAAGAGATACCCATAGGTATCTCCAGAAAACATGACAACTTAAACACCAGAATATTATGTGTATCCCAAATGATATTTGTTTATGTCGATAAAAAGCAGTTCAATTGTAGAGCACTATTCAGCCCCCGGGGGGATACGCACTCTAATTCAAATGTCCAAAATTCCTCCCTCTGGTGTAGAATCCTATCCACATCACCCCCTCTTGGTAAATCCGGGATACAGTCTATGGGCATACACTTAAATGATGAAGCCGGATGTTTAGCTTGGAGCCAGTGTTGTGCCACTGGCTGTTTCAAAATGTCCTGCTTAGTTTCCTTCTTTGGTTTAGGATCCAATGCAGCTCGAATAGTTGCACGTTGCATACTAATTTGTTCCCTCAGTTGTCTGCTTGTTTTTCCACACTACAGGAGACCACACGGATATTTAATTATATATATATATATATATATATATATATATATATATATATATATATATATATATATATATATATATATAAAACATTTCATGAGGTGCAAGTAAGTCTATGTTTAATGTGGTATGCTTTACCACTATGTGGGTGATGGAATTTATCCCCTGTGATTAAAGTATTATATATAACACAGTTCCCACATTTAAATGAACCTGTTCTCTGTATTTGATGCCGATTGGTATTGTACTTGCTTACCGGATCAGTGGGAGACAGTAGTTCCTTTAAGTTCTTATTTCTCCTGTATCCAAATTGGATCCTTCTCCTGTTAATCGCAGTGAGCTCCGCGTCTGTCTTGATAATCGGCCAATGCTGCAATACAGAATCCCTAATCAATGGGGTACGGGTATCATAGGTGGTGGTATAGATCAACTTATGATCACCTTTAGTACACCTCCTCTTAATGTGAGCGTCACCCCTGATAACAGCATTCTGGTCAAGGGACATGGCCCACTGTTTAACCTCATCAATTAATTTCTTTGGATTCCCCCTCTACAGAAATTTCTGTGCCATAAAGTTTAAGGCCAAAATCCTCTCCTGTTCGTGGCTAGTTATGCGTACCACGCACATCATCTGCGACTTAGGGAGTGAGTGCAACAAATGCTTGGGATGACTGCTGGTATAATGCATCAAGCTATTCCTATTCGTGGCCTTATGGTAAATCTTGGTTTGGAGCTTGTTTGCTACTTCATCCTTATACACGTTGACATCCAAAAATTGTATACTACTCATATCTTTATGCATCATAAACCGTATATTTGAAGGCAATTGGTTCAAGTCATTCACAAGTCTTATCAAGGTATCCTCGGGTCCAAACCATAAAAAGAACAAGTTGACGATGTAGTGCCTATAATAGCCACCAAATTGTCGAAAAAGAGGATGGTTCAATATATACTTAGTTTCGTACATATGCATATATGAGTTTGCATATGAGGGCGCGACATTAGAACCCATCGCAGTCCCCGAAAGTTTTAAATAGTATTGCTTCTCGAACTTCAAATAGTTTTTATGCAATATGAAGTCCAACAAGGATATTACAAATTAGGTGGACCTTTATACAAAATGTTCTCACTCATTAATTCCCTAGTGGCCTCAATTCTGGCAATATGTGTAATGCATGTGTACAAACTATGTACGTCCATAGAGAAGGAAAATTCGGATTATCATAGTTCACACTATCAATGACCCATAAGAAATAGGCCATGTCCTGTATATATCTATCTCTATCTATATATATATATCTATATAAAGATACATACAGTGTATATATATATATATATATACAGCAATCCTCGAAAGCACTCACAGCAGTTGCCATCAAGCGTGTATCAATAAGTCTTTATTTGTGCATGGTGCATCAACGCGTTTCAGCTCCATGTGAGCCGAAACGCGTTGATGCACCATGCACAAATAAAGACTTATTGATACACGCTTGATGGCGACTGCAGTGAGTGCTTTCATGGATTGCTGTGAATGACTTTGGTTAGCACCCAGCAAATAATTATATGATTGGTGAGTGCTGATTAATCCCATATATATATAGTCTTCTAAATACAAACATACACTGTACTGCCATCCCATAAAGCAGAATTTTTCCAGTAGTCTCATTTAATGAACTTGGCTGTTGCTGACACATGAAAATGATTGTCAGCATCTCGTGAGGCATCTTGGTACGACTAAAAATAACATAAGGCGGAGGAGGCCTGATTTGATTTTCATGATTGCTTTTTTTTTTTTTTCAAGGCAAGTGGAAAGTGAACTTGAAGTAAACTGGGAATCGACCTCCAATGAAAATACACGGATAAAGGACTTTTTACATAAAGCTCTAACGTACAGCGTGGACTACTAGTGACAATAAATTCTAACAATCAGACCGCTTCTGAAATTCCAAACTTTGAGAGCGTTATAACAAAATTATTAAACACGTGAACCAATTGTCTTAGCATATCACTGTCTAGATCATATTAAATGTTAATATACATGTAAACTACACCTTTTTTACACAAGATTTAGGTTCAGACATAGAAAATCTGTAATTGGGCAATAAAACTACAATGGAATGAGAAAGATCTCCAGGTTCACTAAGGATGTTATCTGTGGTTTTAAAAATACAATTTTATTGGACAATTATTGTCTATCTGGATGAGCTTATCATATTGTGCACCATGTATAAGTGATTATTAACGACTGTAAAGTAAAAGTGGCATGTGCCATTCTTGCATTAGGTTTTATGATTCATCCATAGGTATGTCAGATGTTCCATCACTTGCCATTAGCATTCGGGCCAACGCACCTGTGTAACACCAGGCAACTTCGGGTGACTTCAGAAAACGAAGCATGTATATCGATCTATTGTGTAATAACTATACATTCTGTTTTGTTTATTTTGACAGCTCCTGGTTTTGGGATGAAACCCAATATTTGAGCAAAAAGTATCAATTTGTAAGTAACGTGCATTTGAATTAACCAATGTATGGGCAAATATAGATTTCCTTATACAGTACAAAGAAAATTACACATCAATTGTTAATTGTTTTCATGGTCACTGAGAGTGTGTGATTCACTAACAAAGACTTGTAAATTAGACTTATGGACATAAAGAGTGTATTATACACAATTTGAATAATTTTGATTGGATGTTTTTAATTGAGTATCACTAAGCATCATGGGAGTAGTACCTCCTAAAACATACATTTAGAGATTGGTGTTACACAGGCTTGAGAAAGGGCTTTGGCCCGAAACGTTGCGAATAAACCACTGTCACAGGATTCGGAGCGCTGCATCGAGTGTTTCTTGGAAGTATTAGATTACTAGATGCCAACTCAAAGGAGGCAAATAAATTACTAGTAACACCTATTAGTAAATGTAAATGAGTAATAGAAAACCAACAGTCATGACATGCATCCTGCTGATTCTGTGCAATTGCATCATTAATTGAGGCTTGTTCCAAATAATAGCAGTGTGGAGTTTAATTAGTGAGGTCATTCATTCTGTGAAAAAACAGGTGTCAATTACGGCTCTTATTTAAGGAAGGAAGGCAGCAAATGTTGTGCATTCTGGTTATAGTGCATTTCTCTCTAAAAATGGGTTGTTCCAGACATTGTTTAGAAGAACAGTGTACTTTGATTAAAAAGTTGATTGGAGAGGAGGAAACATATAAAGAAGTGCAGAAAATAGTAGGTTGTTCAGCTAAAATGATCTCAAATGCTTTAAACTGGCAAACTAAAACCTGAAAGACATGAACAAGAATGTAAAACTACCATTGGAATGGATAGAATAATAGCCAAAATGGCAAAGACCAGCTCAATGATCAGCTCAAGGAAGATCAGAGGTCTAAGGTTACCTGTGAGTAGTGATGGGTGAATCTGGGGCATTTTGCCAAAAAATTTGTGAATTTCCAGTGAAATTCGCAAAATGGTGAAAAATTTGCGAAACTGCGCCAGTGCCCATTTTTTTTAAGCCGGTACAAATTTGCTGGTGAAAAAGCACCGGCGTCCATTTTTTTATGCCGGCGAATTTTTGATGACAAATTTTCGCTGCGGCTTTGCAAATTTACTTGCCGGCTGCGATCGTGGGAATTTGCCACAAATTTGCGCCTGCCGAATAAATTCACCCATCACTACCTGTGGGTACTGTTACAATAAGAAGACATCTATGTGAAGTCAAGCTATCGGCAAGAAGCCCACGCAAAATCCCATTGTTGAAAAAAAGACACGCCAAAGAGGTTACAATTTGCCAAAGAACACATTGACTGGCCTAAAGAGAAATGCTGAAACATTTTGTGGATTGATGAAAGCAAGATTGTTCTTTTTGGGTCTAGGGGCCCAAACACTGAATTCAAGCCACAGTACAGAGTGAAGACAGTGAAGAATGGTGGCACAACCATCATGATATGGGGATGTTTCTTATGCTATGGTGTTGGGCCTATTTATCACATACCAGGGATCATGGATCAGTTTCAATATATCAAAATACTTGAAGAGGTCATGTTGCCTTATTCTGAAGAAGAAATGTCATAGAAATGGGAGTTTCAACAAGATAACAACCCCAAACACATCTGTAAATGAGCAACATCTTGGTTCCAGACCAACAAGACTGACGTTATGGAGTGACCAGCCAAATCCCTGGACCTTAATCCAATACAAAACTTGTGGGGTGAAATAAAAAATGCTGTTTCTGAGGCAAAACCAAGAAATGCAGAAGATTCCATGCAACACAGATGTGCAGCAGTTCTCACAAACACTGCTTATATAACTAAATATTAGTTCAGTGATTTAAATGAATGCAACATCTTGAAACATTGTCCAATTTAAATAGTGAATGTTTGAGTTTATAAAGAAGAATGCAGACTGTTATTTTTTTGAAAAGCCTAATCAGTTTTCTTCACTTTCTGTAAAGGAATAACACAAATTTGATACATTTTTCTTCATGTTTTCATTTGGAATAGAATGAGCAGTGTTCCCAGTGCAATTCCCACTACTATTATTCTGAACACAACCGTACCTTAAGTAGGGATGTAGCGAACCGCCGTGTATGTGTTCGCGAACGCCGTTCGCGAACACCGGCAAAAAATGCGAACAGTTCGCGAACTTCGAACATCCGAAAATCGTTCGATTCGAACGATCGAAGGATTTTAATCGTTCGATCGAACGATTTTCGTTCGAATCGAACGATCGAAGCCATTGGATCGAATGATTTCATTCAATCCAATGGCTTCGCTCGTTCGATTCGAACGAAAATCGTTCGATTTTAGCGATCGAATGGTCGAATGGTCGAACGATTTTGACGCGAACGCCTATTGGCGAACGTCGCGCGACGTTCGCGAACTTGCGGCGGACGCGAACAGTCGAAGTTCGCACAAACTAGTTCGCCGGCGAACAGTTCGCTACATCCCTAACCTTAAGGAGTAGTTCAGCTTTAAATTAACTGTCACGAAGATGTTTGTGCTGGAGTCCATTATTTGAGTTAGCTCTAATCTGCTTGGAAAGAGAGCTCCTCTCCTAAAAAAATCTATTAGACCTACCTGCCATTTAAAATTTGACCCCAACTTTTGCATGAAGAAAGACAGATACTGAGAGAGGGATGGTGAAGCGTACCTTGAATATTTTAGAAACAGGACAACATTTTAAATTGATTATATTTGAAGGATTGTTATTTCCGGGAGATGAAGCTTATATTAAATTTTTATTTTTGTTTTTTATAGCACTTCCATGTTCTCAAATTCAGCACTTTATGGATATTGAGCCTACATACGGCTTATAACACCATAGATCTTGTATTCTAATTTATACAGTTATTTATATGAAACACTTCTCCGGTTACTGTACATACAGAGACTGTGAATACCTTCAGAACTGTGCATGTAATACAACATCTTGAACCACCTTTATGACACAAGTTATGCCACAAGTTCACTATCAGATATCAGAAGAATAATTTCTGTATGGAAAACACTAGGAGACAGCAAAGTTGGTAATAAAGGTGCTTTCCGTGCTACAAATTTACAGCCAACTTTAACAACCACTTCCAATTCTTTATTATTGTAGAAAACAGGTAAGTATTTCTGAGCAACACATTTCACTTAATTGGCTACCTAGACATTCCTTTCAACCTGAACTGCAGCTTGGAGCTTTCAGAAAGAGACCTCGTGCTATAGCCTTTTGTCATACTGTACATGGCTCCTCCATAAACTCCCCCACATCACTACAATTTGACATATGGAATAAATTATATAAATCTGCTCTCAACAAAAATAATTTTTGATATACCATTCATTATGATCCTTAAAACCACAGTTTTTTTCTGGCTGAATGCTGATGAAGATTTTAATGGAATTTCTCCACAGTAACTTTATTGTACCATACCCTGGTGGACACGGGTGCCGGCGGGGATGCCCGCCACGTGCTGCCTCTTCCACCGGTACCGATGGACCTCTGGGTTGTATGCGCCGTGCACATGATGTCATCACATCCACGGCGTGAAATTCAAAGTATTTAAGGGGAATTTGGGCGATTCCTGTATTGTTTGAGTCCAGTTTTGACCCTTGCCTGACTACTCTGAACTCTGCCAATCCTGACCCGTGCTTGTCTGACTATTCTGAATTCTACTGGTATTGGCCCTTGCCTGCCTGACTATCCTATCACTGCCTGTACCAATCCCGGCCTGATTGACCTTTCTCGAACTCCGCCTGTACCGACCCCAGCCTGCCTGACTACGCTTTT
Organism: Xenopus petersii; assembly: GCA_038501925.1. Taxonomy (NCBI): domain Eukaryota; kingdom Metazoa; phylum Chordata; class Amphibia; order Anura; family Pipidae; genus Xenopus; species Xenopus petersii. Next base: position 52,452,693 of record CM076679.1, read on the forward strand.
TGTCTGTTCCCTGAACTGCTGCCTTCCGTCCAAAACATCCGTAGCGACCGTGCCCCTTTGCCTGTCCAGAACTCTTGCTTTGCTCCTCTCTTATTAAGACCTGGCGGCATCTGAGTAGCTGGGGGCTCCTCCCAAAGACAAAGGCGGCTGCTACAGGCGGAAGCAGAGCTGTGACCAGCGAGCCTAGCACTTGTTCTGGATTTAGGGAGCCGATCATGAAATTTATATTAAAGGAAGGAAGCATATGCCTAACATTTGGCACCCCCAAGTGCTGCAAGCCTTTCCTTCTCCTTTAAGAGGAAGTCCACATCCCCTACCCTCCACCCCCCTCCACTATCAAGTATAAAGGGGATGGCCTTCTTGTAATTCTGAGCTTTATGGATAATGGGTTTCCAAATAGATAGCCCCATACCTGTATTTTATTACTCTGCACAGTACAGGTATAGGATCTATTATCAGGAATGTGTGTACAAGGTCCAGTTTTATTATTGCAGAGAAAAAAGAAATTATTTTGGAGATAGCCTTCCTGTAATTCAGACTTTTCTGAATAAGTGATCCCATACCTGTACCAAATGAATCAGAGAAATCCATGTGAAGACACTGATCTATAATCTATAGATTCTATATAATCCAGAGAATCTCTAAAAACTGATTCTTATTTAGTACATATTGCTATATTAAGCACAAGTTGAAAATTATTCTAGAGAGAACCGGTTATAGGGTACTCTTGCTCCATGTTATAAACCAACCAATATATTTGCATACTCAGCATGTTCAGTTTAGGAACAATTTATGTCTGGTCTGGAAGGAAATTACACTGTATAGCTGAACCTCACATGTTTTGTTTGACCTAAAGCTTGTTATAGCGGCACATGGTTACATAGACAGAGCCATTTAAGGGGGTTATTTATCAAAATCCAGATTTTTCTGATATTTGAAATGAAAAAAGTCTGACCAAACTAGAATCCATGATTTGCCCTTAGTTATCAATAAAAAACGTGGAAAAATCGTATTGGGAACAAACGCATCTTTTTCAGATTGTCGCACGAAAACCCCGAAAACTCCGAACATTTAGTGAAGGATTAAAACTACTTCAAATGGTTAAGGGGACATCTGCCATTGACTTTTAAATGAATTTGGCAGTTTTTAGATGATGTATTTTTGGATCCGAACTTGGAACATCTTCAGGGCATAATAAATCACGGAAAAAATGTAGTCTTTTTTACCGTAACTTTTTTAGGTTTTCAGCATCAAAATAGACACCTTGTCCATTTCTCTCTGCAAATTTGCAGATCAGGATAGGGGTATGGGATTCATGAGAGCAGCCTGGATGCAGATACTGTATAAAGCTATCGGAACTTGCAATATGGATTCTTTTCTGCTGCATCAACACTCCCAATAAATGTCCCTCTGCAAGTTACACAGTAAGCGGAATGATGTTACACATCTCCAGGGTGCATTAATGGTTACAAACACAACACAGTTTTATCTAAACTGTGCTTACAGATGTGCTAATGCACATCAATGTATTTTAGCATGTTTCATCAGTTGGATTGCACATTATCCAGTAATTAGACCAAAAGGTGTACAGATCAAATACTCTTCTGTAAGAGCAACTGTAATTAGTCTGTAAAGCTGCAAATCTCTTGTAAACTACATTATGGGGTGTTTTAACAACTGCTGTGCTCAGGTGAGAAAATAGTGTCAGTCAAACAAATTATCTGTCTGCAGTGTCCTTATGTCATATGCTGGTGGTGTAAGGCATCCTTTCTGAGCTGCCTGGTATCTCCAGCATGTGCCATAATCAGAGTGTTTGCCATACTAAGCAAACTGAAAAAGTGACATTAGACAGTGCCAAACCAAGCTGAAGGGGCGCCATAAGCAACCCACCATGAACTAGCGGTAATGAAGGGGTGGGGTGACAAAGGGTCAATGGAAGTATGAGGGCCAGACTAGGGGTAGACAGAACAGGTACAGTACATGCCTAGCTACACCTCATTGTGCCTAGGTACATACCTCTTCTGCCTAACCCTAGTTCTGGCACTGATTTGGGGGGTTTTGGCCACTGGCGTTTGCCAAATGAGTTGCCCTACAGTATATGGATGACCCTAAGGGGGAATGTAATATGTTTTGTTAGCACAAAATGTTTTGGGAATGTTTTGTTTGCGACCAAATTGCTTTTGCAAAATGTCTTTTATTTAACAAAACTTTACAATCGCAAACCATTTTTTTCCAACAAAATATTTAACTATACTCCAGAGCAGGTGTTAAAGGTTCGCAATGCGCAATTAAGATTCACAGTGCAATGAAAGCCTAATGAAGAATACATTGCAACAGGTGAATTTTTATTTGCAACATTTTGCTCTTTGCTAATTTTATTACACTGCCCCCTAAGTTTGCTCAGGTGCAGTGATGAATGGCAACCAATTTGGTGCTTGCTTTTAAACAGGTGACCAGTAAAATCTGCCTGTTGATTGGTTGCTATAGGTTACTGCACCTGGGCAAACTTTGCATATTTTATAACCAGTAAAAATAAGTTCTGGTTTAGAGATAAATATTCACTTTGGAATAAGTTCAGTTCTTTTGAAAGAGAGGGTAGCTCTGGGGTGCCATCTTTGTTCTCTGGGGTTTCTGGTCTGTTTCTAGCAGTATTCCATTGCTATGCCATCCTGTGTGCTCATCGCAGATGATCTATTCATGTACACAATTCTAACATAAGATACTTTTGACTTAAATCTATCTTCCAGGCCCATATTAAGCTGGGGTATGGAAAACCCTTCACTGCGTTGATACAGCCCTCTCTTGATGGGCCTGCATAGTCACCTACTATGATCTGATCATTGGCCAGATGGCAAAATGATTGGATCAGTCCAATATTGTCTAACTTGTAGTGGCCATATTGAGTAAAGAGCCACTCATTTGCCAACCTAGCCAAACAAGCAGATCTTTAGGTGTATGGCCAGCTTTAGACTTGCTACAACATCAGTATACTGTTATATACAGTACACCTGCATTCCCTGGCTCCTTGTTTAAATGGGTCGTAAAGGAAAAAGTGATTCTTTAGGACCATCAATCCCTCAGAGTAGGCTTCCCAAACGTAATCACTGTATAATGTAAGAGGATTTTCCACTGTGAAATATCCCTGCTAGGCTACGTCATTCATGTCGTTATCTACATATCGAGATTACAACATTTTTTCTGTCTGATTTTACTCTGTAATCTAAGGTCAGAAGGGCAGATAGGTGTTCTGAGCTAGAAAAACAATGTTTATTGCAATTCAGCGACAATTATATGAAACCAAGAAGAGCATCAAGTGTAAACTAATGGCTGCTGCATTACAGCCCCATTATGATTTAATCCTGGATAATAGCAAGCATGGAGCAGTGTCTGTGCATTTGGAACCACCCACAGGTGGATTTTCATTAAGGTTTGGAGAGGTTAAGGGTATATTTATCAAAGAGTGAAATTATAGATCACCAAAGTCCTCTAGAGTGGAATTCCTCCACCCTCCATTAATTTCAATGGGATTTTTCAATGGGTGAAAGTGTATGTTCATCCACTGATAAATACGCCTTTCAAAATCCCATAGAAATGCATGGAGAGAGGCGGAATTTCACTCTAGAGGACTGTGGTGATCTCTAACTTCGTTCTTTGATAAATGTACCTCTATGCCTCCCCAAACATGTTTTCCTAAAGAATTAAAAGAAAAGTTAAAAGAAAAAAAAATTAAAATCTTCAGTCTTACCAATGTATCGTTTTTTGAATTTGTCTGGGTGAGGGGCAGAAGGTGTTGCTGACTAGTGTCTTTAGAAAAAAATCCCTACCTGGGGACTCCAGTTATGTCATCATGAGATTTTGCACTGAAAACCTTGTAAGATTTCGGATAGGAAAGCTTATGAGCTGATCTTTGTACCAAGCACAGTTAGGGAATAGGTAAGACTAATCTTTACCCAGATTGGTTGTTTGTTCTGGGGATCAGAGCCAAGAGATCCTAGTCCTCCACTTGTTTGATATGCATAAGGAAATAATGTGGGTGTTTTTGCCTTTCCTGGAATGCAATAAAAAAAGGTATCCCCAAATAAAATAAAACCTTTTTATTCTGATATTTGTATCAAATTCTAGTTTTCACTGAGATCGTGCCTTTTGTCAAATACTAATGAGAAGAGTGTATTATTTACAGTTCAGCAAATGTTAAAAATAGTACAGTTATAATCTAATCAATTGCAGGCTTTCACAATGTTTTGCTTGATTTTGAAGATTTTTTCTTGGCTGTAATTAGTTTCAAAGCTCCTTTGCGTATAGGTTTAGTAGGACAAACAGCACTCTGTATAGTGATCCAGGAAGCTGCCTCATGGCAATCTGACCTCAGCCTGTTCCAACACATTCTATTACATATTATCTGCAAAGTGTTGGATGTGAAGTCACACTAAATCCACAATGGCAACAGCAATAACAAGCAATGAATAGCTTGCTTAACATGATGCTTTTAAATTCTTCTGGGGCAATAAGGAGCATGTTTAATAATTACTGACAGTGACCTCTGCTCTGTAGCTCCCCAACCCCTGCTGGGCTGGCAATGTTTACCTTCTGAATCTTACCGGTAGGGTTTAAGGAAAGTGGAGCTTGAAGGAGTTTAATTCTCAATCCAGAAGTCTTCCACAAACCAGGTACAGTCCTTTTCTACTCATATTTTCTTTAAATAGTCTAAATTGGTGCCATGTTTGTTTTTAAAAGGCTGACCCCTAATGTGATCATAGAGTATTTTGCTATTGTACCTGAGGAGCTTGCTGTTTGTTTTTTAAAAGTGTCCATGTACTTGGGCAATTACAAAGCTGTGTTTGTCAAAATCAAAATCCTTTACTACTCCTTATTACTATCTCACCCACTCTTCCACAGCAGTTTTAAAATGATTTGTGTTACTGGGTAATCTGTTATCATAGTGATGTTAGTAATCCTTTCTCTGGCTGTGCTGGATATAGAACATCTCTATTGCAAACAGTAATGTATTTCATTCTAACTGTATCCAGCTATCCACACTGATGGGCTGTCAGACATGGGATTAACCATCAGATGACATCCTTTCAGCTAAAAAAAAAGAATGTTTAACATCATTATTTCCATTATATGAACATATTATTCTTATTAATAACTTGTGACCTTATTTTTTAGCAATCTGCAATACTTTTCCCGGCAGCCAACAATTCAATGGCAGATGTCCCATTGATATCCCGATCTGCGATGGGTTTCGTTAAATATTTTGAAGATTTTGTGGTTTTCGGGTGTAAAATCTGAGGACTTAAAAATCTGGGGGGCCCAGACCACAGCCGCTCTTCTTCCTCCTTTAATTGACAGACTCTTGCCTATTTGAGCATGTGGTGGTGGAGGCGGGTTGCAGACAGGCACGGGTTGAAGCAGCTATGTTCTCTGAGGCCTCTATTGTCTTCTGAGTAGTGAGACAACCAGGTCCACGTCTTTCCCAGTCTCTTCCAATAACCTGGCCTATTGCTTCATCATATACAAAACCCTAGCATTTTAGCATGCGTGAACAGATTATCCTTTGTAACTTTATAACTGAATTCCCCTACTACAGCGATGTACTTTTCCTTCCTAACTCTCCACACTCTCCTCTACAAGAGCAGCTGCCCTCTATGGTGCTCTCAGATTCAGTTTGCTCCATAAATTTCAGCAGACAGCTGTCCTCCCCAACATCTTCCCCATTTCCATCTCCATTCACCAGCCCCTAACAGTTCAAAAAATAAAAAACAAATACATATAGCGCACACCTTCTCAAAAAGTAAAACCACTGTTTAAATGAATTCATTAAAAACACAAGTTAAAAGGAGCAGGCTATGATTAAGGGGTGTTCCCGAAACCCATTAGGCTTTCTGCTACAGCAGCCACTTGTGTTTTTAATGAATTAATAAACAGTGATTTTACTTTTTAAAAAGGTGGTCTCTACATTTTTCTTTTTCTATTCTTTGAATGGTGTTGCAGCCTAAGGAGCCCTGTATGGATGGATGCACATCTAACTGTAAGGGCAGGACTACACAGCTGATTCCGCCGCGATCCGACACGCTGCGCAAAATCGCAGGCGTCATGCATCTGCATCCGACAGTCGTGACGCGTTGCATCAACAATGCAACACGATCCAAAACTGCCATTACTTACCTTGTTTCCATCGCATCCAACGTGATGCCTTACAATTTTGCGCAGCGCATCAGATCGCGGCGGAATCGCCCGTGTAGTCCTGCCCTAAGGGCTCTTACACACAGGTGTGTGCGTCTGCATTTTTCAAACAAAAGCTGAGCACAGTAGATTGCATATATATTGCATTTGAACACATTTTTTGTGTACAACCTGGCATAATATAATGGAATCAATTAGAGAATGTGGTTATTTGTGCTCAAACCGCGTCAAACACATGCAGGAAAAACACCTGTGTGTAGGAGCCCTAAGTCCTTCTCTTACCACAAGAGCAAGGGGTGAGTCCAGTTTTTTTTGTTTCTGCATTTTTTAATTTTTAGCCCCTAATAGTGCCTGTGCAATGAGCATCCTCCTCTCCCCTTATGTTGGCAGCCCCCCTCAATACTAAAAGATGTACCTTTAGATTCTATTACATTCTAAAAAAGAAGCATATTTGCATCTCACACAGGTGAAATTTAAATAGGGCGGGGGTTCACCTTTAGGTTAATTTTTAGTATGTTATAGAATGACCAATTCTAAGCAACGTTTCAGTTGGTCTTCATTATTATTATTTTTTTCAGTTTTTTAATTATTTGCCTATTTCTTCTGAATCTTTCCTGGAGAGCTTCTGAATAAAAAGCAAAATAACTCAACAATGGGTGAATTTGCGCCGTTTTGATTGGCCGAAAAATTTGTGAATTTCGCGTGAAATTCATGAAACGGAGACAACTTAGCGAAACGGCGCCGGCGTCAATTTTTTTTTTGATGCCAGTGAATTTTCACCAGCAAATTTTCACGCCCACTTCGCGAATTTATTTGCCGGTGGCGAATCGTGCTAATTTGCCGCAAATTTGCCCATCACTACTCAACAATCACCTCAATGGTTCACAACCCCTTTAATATTCTTGTCTCTGGTGTTTCCGTCTGGCAGCTCAGTAATCCAGGTGCAGATTCTGAACAATTTGCTACATTAGTTGATACGTGTCTCAGTAGCGTCTGTGGGATATTAATGACTATTGTATCAATTCTAACAGCTGCCTTTAATGAAACCCAGAGATTCTGCTCAGCAGGGCTAAATCTAAAAAATGTATCAATGTATAAATTTAGAACAGTTTAAGCGTCAGTGATCCCCTCTCTTAGAGCTGCTTCAGAAAGACATAGGAAGGTAAATCATGACGTTTTAAACTTCAATAATAAAAAAAGCAGTCACAAGTAGAAAATAGAAATTAAATGGAAGAAGTCTTTACTTCTGGTGAACTATCCGAAAACAACCGAATTCAACAAACTGAGTGAACAACCCTTTTAAAGGCCATATTTGTTTTTTTGGGCTCCTACACATGTATTTCCGTGTGTGTTCCACACAAAATGTTGGGTCTCATCTGCATGCATCTCCCATCAATACCTCACACATGCTATGCAGCCTCAAACCTATTGATAAATTAATGTCAATGTATTGAGCATAAATCAGCACTTGTTTTTTTATATTGTATATAAAAAGTATTTCCCTCTTCTTCTAAATTGACTCATTTGCAAAGGGCAAAGTTCATTTTGACCAGTAATATAACTGCAACAGAACAAACAACCTGAATGTAAAATATACGCCCCAGAATAGTTGGAAGGAAATACACACTGATAGTTGCTAGATACTGATCATATCAGGTTTTTACCGCAGAAGCTTTGAACAGAGGCTGAAGTTCTAGATGGAAGAAATCACTAATTGTGGACAATTTGCAATATTTTAATACAGGGGCAGGCAGACAATCGGATTGTTCGAACACAGAAATGGCCAGAAAACGCAAGGGGCTGCAGAATGGGGATGCAGACCAGAAATCCATTCAAAGTCAAGAATCCAACTCCATGAATCTAAAGAAACAGGCAAGAATTGGCTTTCCGATTTGTTAATGTATTACAGTTTTATGCATCTATAACATTGCTTCTATAGTGTTATTTGCTTATGCAACACTTTTATATAAGTACCGGGTGCTAAAAGACAAAGGAGGGGTTTCTGCTTAATTTCTTCAAACAGACACCATTACTGCTCCTAAATACTGAAGTGTTGGCTGACGATGTGTTTTGTACAAGAGATATTCCTGACTATACAGGGATGCATTCCTTCCCTTTCTATTCCTTGTGGGGTCTGAAGTTAGCAAGAGTGACCTGAGCCATCAGAACCAACTACCCCAACATGCCCAACTGCCTAGCAATGCAGAACCCCTGTCCTGTAACATCATGGAGGGTGCTCCCCTTTCACAAATGCCCCAGGGAGGGAGGAAGCTTCCATGCTGGAAACCTAGCCCCCCCCCCCCCATCTATTTCTGGTCTACAATTCAATGTTGTTCTAATAATACTACATTAATTTAATGAAACAGCATATGGCAAAGTCTGAAAGGAGAGAGAGATCATGCATAGGATAGGAATTACAGTTTAAGCCCTATATCTGTCATTGACATAGCAAAGTTTTCATGTATTTTTATGAACTATTCAGTATCAGCCAATGTAATCTTGCCCATAATACTCCCAAGTGGAGGCACGAGGTAGGAATTATACACTGTCAGTCAGTGTTAATGTAGTTATGGGGTGTCAAACGTCACAGTCTAGGGCTGCAGTCCCCAACATTTTCTGAACAATCAGTTTTATTGAAGTTTTTTCCCCGTACATAATTAATTTATAAAAATTTGGAGAGTAACACAAGCATGCAAAAGTTCCTGGGGGGTGCCAGATGTGGGCTGTAATTGGCTATTGGTAGCTCCTAAATGCATTTTTGTTTTTAACAACTGCTAAACACTCTTATTGAGGTTTCAAACCAGAGAACAGAAGCCTGGTGAGAATTTTACCAATTATCCACTACCCTTAAATTGAGAAGTCCAGGGAAAATTAATGCTAGAGAATAATGGGCAGATTTACTTGAGGGTGAAGTGGCGAAGTGTCAATTCTCTAGCGCTTCCACCCACAGGGACATCACCATTACTAACGGGCGCAAGCGTCACTTCGCTAGTGAAAGAGACAGACGCTAGTGATCATTTGCACTTGTCAGGCAAATGAACTCGCTCTGGCAAATGAACGTAACTGCACAAATTCACTAAAATTCGGATTTCATTGACCGTCACCTCTTTCGCCAGACTTGCCTTCGCCAGCGCAGACCAGGCGAAGTGCATAGGACTTTCTCAATCTTCAGTTTCTTACATCATATTGGAAAAACGCTAGTGTATTTTTCTTTTTTCAGGGTGATAGGCTGCAAAAGTGTTTAAAAACTTTTTTTTTGTGTAACCGGTTTCCCCCATACATTTTATAACATATGGGATTATTATTTTACAGTGGGCTTTTGTGTAGGGTATTATAACAACTCAATTGGCTTTATTAAGGTTTCCTTGGCATGTGTAGTTATCAGTGAAAATGTAATGTATTAGATGCAGCATGTAACATAAAGACGTCCATTCAACTTTAATATGTTTTTTAATTAGTTAAAATCCATACGATTTTAAGTGCGATAGCTTCCGTTTCGTTGCACTGAGATAAATCGCAGGCGTCACGTCGGATGCGCCGAAACCAAGGTGAGTAATAGGAATGTCGGACGTTGTCGCTTTCACGACTGTCGGATGAAGACGCAACATACAACGTTCGCATCCGACAGTTGTGTCATGTCAGATGGACGCATCGACAACATCCGACATTCCTATTACTCACCTTAGATTCGGCGCCTCCGATGTGACACCTGCGATTCATCTCAGCACATCGGAGTGGACAGTATCGCACTTAAAATCGCCCGTGGAGTTCTACCCTTAGGATATAGGCAATTAGTTGCATTATGTAAGCTGAATAGTTCTGTGTCCAGATTTTCTTTGGCCTTGATATGCTTCTGGAAAAAAAAAATTCCAACTGATAAGGAAAATACCACATTAATTATGCTGGTTGGCGTCACTTTTTACTGCACCTTTTAAAAGTGAAAATCCTGCTGTGACACAGGAAAATACAAAGTGCAAAGTATCAAGTGCCTTATTGATTTCTGTAAGCAAGGGTTTTGTAGCATGTGGTGTCTCTGGTGCTTATTAAGGTTCATAAGTCTTAAAGTGTTTTCAAAACTTTTGCTCTGACCTGTAGGTAGCAAATGAAGATCTTGCACCCACAAAATAGATGAATAATTATGTGTTTCAAATGTTTTATTGGATGTTTCACAATAAACAGCAAGAGGATAATAACAGGACAGCTACCTTCCTGCAGACTCAAAATCATATAACAAGAAACACACAAGTGTGCTAGTTCAAAAAGACCTTGAATATGAGATAAAAATGTTAGAATAAACAACACATTTCTAGTCAGAGTAGTAATTATGTGAATATATGAAAAATAATAAAATACAAAAATAATTACAACAATAAATAATCCAGTGGATGAAAAAGAAAAGACAAGAGAACCATTGTTTTCAGGAAAAATTAGATTCTCAAGTTGGCAGAAAAACTTGAGTATTAGATCTCTGTTTCTAGAATCACAAACCTCGAAATAAAGGGACCATGTGAGCTTGAAAGAATCTCTCAATCTGTTTTCCTCTGATTTAACTTTCAGAGCTTCTTGCCCACTAAGTTGGTTAAGGTATGACGCAACTGTTTTTAAAGGAGATTCATTTTTTAGCCAATAATTAAAAAGTGCTTTTTTAAAGATGGATAATTAGACAAAGGCGTTTGACTAAAAAGCTCCCAAGAACACCTTTCTTCCCACAGACCCACTTTCTGTCCTTTCTATACAGTGAAAGTTAAATATATCCTTTTATGAACCCCTGGGGCTGATATAACCACTAGGGATGTCGCGGACTGTTCGCCCGCGAACTAGTTCGCGCGAACATCGACCGTTCGCGTCTGCCGAATGTTCGCGAACGTTGCACAACGTTTGCCAATTTGGGTTCGCCTTAGCTGGCGCTTATTTTTGCCATTTCTCCCCCAGACCAGCAGATACATGGCAGCCAATCAGGAAGCTCTCCCTCCTGGACCACCCCCACACCCCCTTGACCACTCCCCTTCCATATATAAACTGAAGCCCTGCAGCGTTTTTTCATTCTGCCTGTGTGTGCTTGCAAGAGCTAGTGTAGGGAGAGAGCTGTTTAGTGATTTGAGGGACAGTTGATAGTAACTTTGCTGGCTAGTAATCTACTTGATACTGCTCTGTATTGTAGGGACAGAACTCTGCAGGGATTTGAGGGACAGTGAGTTTAGGTTAGTTAGCTTTGCTGACTAGTAATCTACCTTCTACTGCAGTGCTCTGTATGTAGCTGCTGTGGGCACTGCTTCTGATCTCATCTGCTGACTGCTGTAATAACCCAATAGTCCTTGTAAGGACTGCTTTTATTTTCTGTTTTGTTTTTTTACTTTGCTACTATAAGAGCCCAGTGCTATTAGTCTAGCTGTGTTGGGGAGTGGGACTGGTGTGCTGCTCCTCCTAGTAGTTCACCACTACCAGCACCAACCAGAGTCAAAATTGTTACAAAGTATCTTATTTGCACCTGTTAGCTGTTCTGAGCTCTCTGCCAAAAGCCAATTAAGTTAGAAACTGTTTTTTTTCTGGCTGTTCTGTGCAGAGAAAAGAGGGAATTTCCAGTACAAAAGAGGGACAGGGGGTTGAGTGGTCAAAAGAGGGACAGTTGGGAGGTATGCAAGTGCCACCTAGCTGTGTGAGCTTTTTCACATTCTGTCTAAATAACAATAATAATTCCGTATCGGTAAACATCACCTGAGTGATGTTTTTACAGCAGCAATAATATATTCCGTATCCACTACTGTATACGTTGCCCTTGCAGGCATTGTTTGCCCAGTCTTTAACCAAGTGCCACCTAGCTGTGTGAGCTTTTTCACATTCCGTGTCCAGAAACATCACCTGACTGTGACGTAGTGTGATTTCTGCCCTTTACAGCACAAAACGCAGCGCTGTGTCAACAATGTATTTTTCAGATACATTTTTGCCCTTGATCCCCCTCTGGCATGCCACTGTCCAGGTCGTTGCACCCTTTAAACAACTTTAAAATCATTTTTCTGGCCAGAAATGTCTTTTCTAGCTTTTAAAATTCGCCTTCCCATTGAAGTCTATGGGGTTCGCGACGTTCGCGAACCGTTCGCATTTTTGGACGCAAGTTCGCGAATATGTTCGCGAACATTCTTTCCGACGTTCGCTACATCCCTAATAACCACCAACCAGACATAGAAATGTCTATAATTTTCATTTAAGATATTCCTACTTAAACCTGCTTCTAACTGTAAAAATGATACCATAGAAGAAATGTTCTGCTCTGCCATGCAAAGGACTAACGCTTCATTAAGTCACATACTGAGCCTTTTGTTAGTTGCACTTCAGAGGTGCAAATAGTTTAAAACTGTTTTATTGACAGAGATGGACAACATGCTCTCACTTTCATAGAACTATGGTGCACTATTTTTAGTATAAGAAGTCTAGTTGTCTATTTTCTTTGTCTAAACACAAGTATTTTATGAATTCAGTGGAAGTAGCTGAGCCTATACTGTACACCATCATAAATATGTTCTTCTAATATTGTTTTTCATGATTTATAAAAAAAAGTATCCAGTACCTTCTATTCCAGTGACTAACATACTTTTAATCTATTGAATTATATTGTCATATACATGCTTTGAGTTTTCAGGCTTTGTTCTGTTTGTGGGGCACGAGAAGTATTTCCTTAGGAAGCTGTAAATTTGTTCCATACTTACAGTATATACCAAAATGGAATTTGTAAAAATGATGAATTTATAATGAACCAGTCACCTTCTGTTTCACTTCAGGTTGGTCTAATCAGCGGAATAAGTCTCATTGTTGGAACCATAATTGGCTCAGGCATCTTCATTTCTCCTAAATCTGTCCTTTCCAACACAGGAGCAATAGGACCATGTTTGATTATTTGGACAGTCTGTGGGGTTATCGCTACACTGGGTAAGTTGAAACTATGCCAAGTGCTTGTATATAAAGTAATGTCTCCAAAGCAAGTTGTATCTGGGAACAGATGCAGGCTATTTTGATAGTAAATGAGCTCAATCGTCTCTGTTAAAAGTTGTTCACCAAAACCTTGGTGAAAACTTTGTGCATTTGCTTAAAGAGATTGTTCACCTTTGAGTTAACTATTAGTATGATGTAGAAAGTGATATTAATTTTTTATTATTTGTGGCTTTCGAGTTATTCAGCTTTTTATTCAGCAGCTCTGTAGTTTGTGATTTCCGCAATCTGGTTGCTAAAGGTCCAAATTACTCTAGCAACCATGCACTGATTTGAATCAGAGACTGTAATATGAATAGGAGAGAGCCTGAATAAAAAAATGAGTAATGAAATGTAGCAATAACAATAATTTTGTAGCCGTACAGAGCATTTTTTTTCGATGAGGCCAGTGATCCCCATATAATAATGATAAACAATTAAAAAGTTGCTTAGAATTGGCCATTCTATAACATACTACAAGTTAACTTAAATGTGAACCACATCTGCATGTGAGAGAGTTAGAAGAGTTGTAAGACAATAATGATACAGACTTCTATTCATTGCTTTAGTTGACTGCCCTGTGCATGCTCCCTAGGGTTCCCTAAAGTCATGCAAGTGCACTTCTATCAACTTCATGACAAGGAATATTGAGACAAATTGTTATGTTTAAGGGGCATTGAGATGAGTGAGTCCAACAATTAGGGAAAGCAAAAATGACTGTAATAATTGTTCTTTCAGTACATAGCTAGTAGTTTGCTAGAAACAACAAAAACATACACTTATAGCTGCTTTATTGTTCTATATTTATGACTGGGGTTCTATGAAAATATTTATCTATATCCTGTTTATTTTAAGGTGCACTGTGCTTTGCTGAGCTGGGCACGATGATAACAAAGTCTGGAGGAGAGTATCCCTACCTCATGGAAGCATTTGGGCCAATCCCAGCTTTCCTTTTCTCATGGGCCAGTCTCATTGTGATTAAGCCATCATCGTTTGCTATAATATGCCTCAGCTTTGCAGAGTATGTCTCAGCTGCCTTTTACCCTGGCTGTGACCCCCCAGTGGTTGTTGTTAAGTGTCTGGCTGCAGCTGTCATCTGTAAGTAACAATGCTATGATAGGTGCAATGTGTACAGAATTATGTTTGTTTATGTACTAGTATTGCCATGTATTTCCCTTCCTAACACTCCTCTCTTTATTATTTAATTTCCCTACTTGATCTTCCACATGGTCATCAAAAAACCCATACCTCTTTCACTCCACACTACATGTTTTTTCCCCACTCCTTATTCTTCTTATTGTAGCCTAATTTCTTCTTCTCAATACTTCTCTTTTTGCTTTAGTTTTTAATTTATGGCAACCCAAGAACGCACATTCATCGATTGTACGACCAATGGGGAATCTAACGAGATAAGTCCCCTACAAGATTGCAGTTAGTATTTTACAGGTCACCTTTGCGTAGATGATTTGTTGACACAAATAGATTTCTTATTAACACCAAAGGATAATTGACAGAAGCTTATCTAGCCTTTAATAAATCACACATTTTGGTTGAATCCCTGTTTATCTTTAGACCTAGCAAGCAGGTTCCACAAGAAAGAGTTTGAATTTGTTAATAAACACTGAAAACCCCTTTGAGCTCTAGAAGTTCCCTGCAGTGAGCCAGCTGGGCAGGCCTGATAAATTAACAAGCGCAGTGCAATCTTGTCGGGGAATTATCTTATGCTAAATGCTCAGTTTGTAGTTCATATGGCAGTACATTTATGGGCCCTATCATATACAACAGCCCAGACTGGAATTGGAATTGCGATGTTGATAACCAGCATAACAACCAGACATATATAAAATAAAACTGAATAGAAAAACATGTGTGTATCGCCTTTAAATAAACTAATAGTTAATATGAATTAAAAAAGAAATCACTCATCGATATTTGTTTTTTTTTTTAGTCTGCTTAATGCTGAAAATAATTCTGCTTCTGATTTACCCAGGCTTTAGTGTATCCATAGGGTTAACATTGTTCAGGGCTGTAAAACTTGCCGAGCGACACAATTTACAGTGGTTTTATTATTTCATTGCGAATGACACAGTTTACAGTGGTTTTATTATTTCATTGCGAATGACACAATTTACAGTGGTTTTATTATTTCATTGTCATGAGCTATCAAGGAAATATGTTGAAATATGTACTTTATGTTGATAAAATTGGTCACAATGACATTTATAAATAACTGAGCAAAAATGTTTGTTCAGCATAGTATATTTATTATTTGGCTGCTGAAGTAATATATGAGCACTGGGTATAGGAGCTAGATGGTCTATTTGTCCAACACCTGAACCATTTGATTCCCTTAAAGGAAAACTATACCCCCCAAACAATGTAGGTCTCTAAAAAGATATTGCATAAAACAGCTCATATGTAAAATTCTGCTTCATGTAAATAAACCATTTTCATAATAATATACTTTTCTACTAGTATGTGCCATTGGGTAATCATAAATAGAAAATTGCCATTTTAAAAAATAAGGGCTGCCCCCCCCTGGGATCGTAGGATTCACTGTACTCACAAACATATCAACAAACTATACATGTAAGGTCACATGAGCCAATTAACAGACAGAGTTGTGTCTTTTGCTACCACACTTCTTCCTGTTACAGTTAGAGTTGAAGTATTTCTGGTCAGGTGATCTCTGAGGCAGCACAGAGACCATCACGAAATGGTGGCTCAAGGCAAGAGATGTAAAAGGGCAAGATTAACTTAAATATATATTCCAGTTTGGTAAGATTCTTTAATATGCCACTTAATATGAAATGAACTATCTGTTGCTTAAGTGTTCATTTTGGGTGTATAGTTTTCCTTTAAGAAGGGCCGGAACTAGGGGTAGGCAGAGTAGGCACGTGCCTAGAGCGTAAAGTTGTGGGGCACTAGGAATGTACCTTCTTTGTCTCATACCCCTAGTCCAGTCCCCTCTCACCAATCTGGCTGGCGTGTCAGTCATTTTCGCTCATGCATGTGCGGATGCTTTTCAATTGGCCTTCATTATTTATTTTTAGCAGTTTTTGAATTATTTGCCCTTCCAGCTTTCAAATAGGAGTCACTGACCCCATCTCAAATCAAATGCTCTGTAAGGCCACAAATGCATTGTCATTGCTACTATTGCTCATCTTTCTATTCGGGCCTCTCCTATTCATATTCCAGTCTCTTATTCAAATCAATGTATGTTTACTAGGGTCATTTGGACCCTAGCTACCAGACTGCTGAAACTGCAAACTGGATAGCTGGTGAATAAAAAGCTAAATAACTCAAAAACCACAAATGATAAAAAATGGAAATCAATTGAAAATTGTCTCAGAATATTACTCTCTACAAACTACTCTGTTAAAGAGTTTCGGTGAGGGGAAATTCCCATATCTTTTCCCTCCAGCAGTGGAGGAATCCAGGCACTGCTGCCCTATTTTTTATATACATTCTATTTTCAAATAATTGATAATAAATAATAAGTAGGGCGTGTTTAACCAGTGGATTGACAAAAAGGCTTTTAATCCAACTCCTTTCCCAGGAGATTTCTGAGGTCTGTAAAAAAGAATCAATATATGATAACTGTAAATCATATATATACAGGTATGGGACCTATTATCCAGAATGCTCGGGACCTGGGGTTTTCCAGATAACGGATCTTTCCGTAATTTGGATCTTTGTACCTGGTTTTGCCTCCAATAATTATATCTTAGTTTGTATTAAGAACAAGGTACTGTTTTATTATTACAAAGAAAAAATAAATCACTTTTTATTTGGATATATTGGAGTCTATGGGACTTTCCATAGCCTTTCCATAAAGATCAAATAGAAAACTCACCCACCTGAAACCAGCCAAGATGCTGTATAAGCTAGTGGGATGTGTATCTTTGTAATTTAGCATGATGTTACTTCAACCATTTCATTTTTTTCTTATATACATTGACAAAAAAAGTTAGTTTTAAGTGAGTTGCTGGTTTTGCTTTTTTTAACACACTTGCAAAAATGTATTTATCTTCCACTATGTGTTTAAAACTTTCTACTCCAGATTTACTCCAGGTTCCTCTGAGAGTGAAAGGGTTAAGTCAGTGATATAATTTGCAATCCTTTTCAGAAAAGTTTACTTGCATTTCATTCTGATTTTATTCTCTAAGCTAGCTGGTTCGTATCAAGACCCTTAGACGCCTGTGAGTTGATAAGCTGATTGAGTTGTATCTGCTGTAATTATAACTGTCTGCTTTGTTTCCTAGTGGCAATCACACTGGTGAATTCACTCAGTGTAAAGCTGGCAAGTTATGTTCAGAATTTCCTCACGGCGGCAAAGATGATTATTGTTATAATCATTATTGTAAGTGGCATCTTTCTGCTAGCACAAGGTACGTGGCTCATTGTATATACAATGACAGGAACAAATCATTCATTATTCTTTCAAATTGTTTTCTATAGTATTATTGTGCATACTCTGCTTCAATAGATTGCTCTTTGTTATACACGTAGGAAGTACAGTTTGATAGACATCCAATCAAACACAACACAAAAACATACAATTTCTAACCTGATATGCCACACTAGGGAAGCAAAGCTTCTCCCACTCTTCAGGGAATGCATGTGAATGTCTATATTTCCCACCATGACAAAGACTTTGTCTGTGAGTTACTGAGAATACTGAGTATGGAGGGTTCCTGAAACTAAGGGTATGGTTAGAGAATAGAAACATTAGCAAATCATTGGCACTTCTTTGAGAGCAGTGGCAGTGGTGTCTTCACAGAGATAGTTGAATGTTTGGAAATTTTATCCCAAATCAAATCAAACAGATTTAATTGGAATATTTGTAGCTTGTGTGTTTAATTATTAAAGTTTCTGTGATGACACTGCAATAACTGTTGTTGGTGTCTGTTCCTACCATAACCTGAAAGCAAGTCTGGGCTGGGATTCAAAATAGGTTCTGGCATTTAATACTTAGAGAGGTTCCCAATAAATAACCAGATTAGAGAGCTAGGGGGCACCGAGGGTCAGTTGTATAGTGTGGTCTCTTTGCCTTGATTTGTTTGCTTGTTTAAAATGTCTTTTCTACAAATATACTATATATACTATATGCACATTCTCTGCACTTGATGTATATGCTATTGTGCAGCACTGGGGAATTTAGCACTTTATAAATGTTTGTTAATAATCAATAACCAATATCGTCTGCAGGAAAAACCCAGAACTTTGAAAACAGTTTTGAAGGTGCTACAATCACAGTTGGGGGTATCAGTTTGGCTTTGTATAATGGCCTGTGGGCATATGATGGATGGTAAGTTTTTTGTGGTCTGTTGTGAATTATTATATACTAACCAATTCATGGGTGGCTTATGAAGGTTATAAATGGGATTAGAATACATTCACCTAGAACTAAACCTCTATACGCCAAATCCTGTGAAACTTTATTCATAAGTTTATATCTGTTTCAGACACTCAGTAGTCACCCAATTGGACTCTGTTTTGTATCTGTTGCATTGATGACAGTTCCTACTGTACTGAGTACTGACACTGTAAGCATAATTTACAGTAGTAGTATATTAACAATAGTAGTAATACAATAGTAACAATACAATAGTACCTTATGGTAGGTCAGTGTCATACAGTATATATTATTAATATGTGCCCATGTTTAAGCCCTTTAAAACTACTAAACGACTGCTTGAGAAATAGGATATTAGTGCTGCAACATCCAAGTGGGATATTATTTGCTGTATTGTCCATCTTATAAGAAAATAACAAGAAATAACATTTCTGGCCCATAAGTGTTCAGAGGTTCCCCATGCTGCAGTGCATTGGCATATAGGACTTAAGTGTGTGGCTTGCTTTTCTCTTTGTTTGCCTCTATCCTGCACTGTAAGTTGCCCATCCAAAGATGCTCAGTAGAAGCCTAATAATTTCCACGTCTGAATTCAAAAATTAGAGAGCAACACAAGTTCCTGGGGGTGCTTGTAAATGGCTAGCCCCTATGTTGACTGGCAGCCTACAGGAGGCTCTGTTTGCCAGTACACAGGTTTATATGCAACTAAAGCTTGCCACAAAACCAGGGATAAATGAAAATATAAGCACCTGCATTAAGGCCACTTGGAACAACACTCACTGAGTAGGTCAGCACCAGAATTAGGGGTAGGCAGAAGAGGCACCTGCCTAGGGCGCAACAATGTGGGGGCACTGGGCAAGTACCTGTTCAAAGGTCTTCTGCCTACACCTAGTCCGGGTTCACTCCCCAGCTGCTCCAGCCTCCTCTCTCCTCCCCTCCCTTCTGTCACTCCCCCCACCTCAGTTACTCCCTCCCCTGTCCTTTCATTTTGTTGCTCTCCCCTCCCTCCCTTCTCTTCTACTATGATGCATGCGCACTCGCTATTGCATGCATGAATGCACACACAGGGGGCGGGGGTAGCTGACCGGGGTGCTTAGGGTGCCTATTTGTAGGTGAACATTCTGCTCCTGATCCACTGGTTCTGCTCCAAAACATTGGGCAGTATAAATGCAGCAAGTTAGTCCCCTTCATTTCTTTCTTAGATCCATTCCTATACATCATTTCAATCAGATGGGGGGGGGGAGGTTAGAGAAGGAATGCAGGAGGCCAGGACCTGCGGTATTCTGCTAACCCTGCTAACCCTGTTCCTGGTTGGTTGCTGCTTCAGTAGCTCTACTGAGAGCTTTCAAAAATGGGAGCATATATATATATATATATATATATATATATATATATATATATATATATATATATATATATATATATATATATATATATATATATATTATATATTCTTAGAATGAACCAGCAACACAGGGATATTTTTCAACGTAAAAAAGTGTATTTAGTGAAGCATGTTCCAGCCATACCTATTAACATGTCGAGTTTTGTACTTGTAAGTGTATGTAGTTGCACTGGTCACAAATTTACAGTTATTTGTTGGGTGAAAACTTCTCAGATCCTTAGGATTCATCATTGCAATTTAAGTACACATACTAGTAATATTCTAACAACCATTTACTAAATTTTACCTTTCTTTAGGAACCAACTAAATTATATCACAGAAGAGCTTAAAAATCCATACAGGTAAAAATCTGACTTTAACTTGCCTTCAGAGTTCAGTCCTGAAGGAGAAGATAGGCAGTTTATAGGACTGGATTTAGGATTAATGGTACACGTGCAAAAATTACAGTTCTACAAAGTGTGAATTCAACTTTAGTATTTCAGAAAAACTTATAGGGTGACACTTAAATATATGAAGTTTTGCTGTTACCAGATGTTTGCCGAATAAAAATGTCAAGTTTTTGCCAAAAATTAAAACTTGCCAAAACAGTAGCAATTTACTTAAAATTATTCATGGAAGGTTTTTGCATTGGAGAATATTTGCATCTTTTCATAATAAAGCCAATGTATTACTTTCAAAAATAAAGCAGTGTGTCCTATCTGCCCAAGGAGTCTGGTATGGTGTCACTCTGGGTTGTGACTAGATGAACATGTAATATACTGTATGACATTATCTATAGCAACCCACTCAGTTTTCTCATAACGTCTAATGAGCAATACAATAAATTTCAGCATAAGTATTCCTGTTATATAAGGGCACTGTGATTCTTTTTTAGAAATATATAAATAATAATAAACTAAATTTTTTTTTATTTTTAGAAATCTACCACTATCTATAATTATTGGAATTCCTCTTGTCATTGTTTGCTACATTTTGATCAACATAGCTTACTTTACGGTCTTGACACCGACAGAGCTTCTGCAGTCTCCAGCTGTAGCAGTGGTAAGTTAATGGCAAGTTAATTGTTTTTGTTTAGGACACTCTCAGAGATGGGGTTGTTTAGTTCCTTTTTATTGTGCAGAGCTGCAGCCTTTCATGCACTTACCCAGTAAGGAATCAGATCCCTAGGGCAAGGGCAAATAAGGGTATAATAATATAGTAATACATATAGTATAATTATATGTATGTAATGAAAGAAATTCATTGGTTCTTCAGTAATTCATCAGTAGAGGAACAACCAAATCCCTGCTTCATATAGCTCAGCATCAAAATGAAATGCCTATTATAAAACGTAGGAACATCTAACCCAGTTGACAGAAACATAAATAAATACACACAATATACACATAATAATGTATACACTATTATTTATGCAATGCGGTACCTTTGGTAAATATATACATTATATATATGTAATTGCAGGAGCTTAGCAGAGCTAAAAAAGGATCAGAGGTAAAATGTTGCTAGGGTGATGCTACATATTTTTAGGCACATTCAACTTCCTACGTCAGACAAACAATCGCTGCAACAATTTGGAATTAAAATCCCCTCTAGCTGCTGATGTACTAAAGAGCTCTGACAATGGCTTGCAGTGAAGTAGACAGTGGGCTTCTGCGAAGCTTTGCTAGGTCTCCCTAATATATTTATTAACTTGTGGGACTACCCTTGGGGTACCCTAATAAGCAAAAATAGCCATATCATGTACAATATGCATTTAATTATTATAGTTCATCTGTGTATAGATTATTAATATGTATTGCTAGAGATGACAATAGGGGTAATCCCAGATACCTAAAGACATTGATTACATGAATGACATACTGCTTATGTTATAGTGCTATAATGTTATTTTTCTTCAACAAAAAACAGCCAGTGGGCAAGTATATTGCTAAAAAATCCACTAAACTGTATTGGATTTTTATTGTTTTTTTTATTTATTTATTTTTTATAGATATAAATGGTTTATACATATTTATTTAACACAAAAATAGTCAATAGGCAAATATAACTATACATGGGACATAGCGCTTCCATATTAATATACTGTAGGTAACTTATGTAAGTATTCTGACAAAATCAGAATGAAAGAATTAAGGGTTGCTGGAATAACTACTCAAGCAAAATCAGTGATGGATTATTAAATGAATATTGTAAAAGCCCTTTTCTAATGGTTTCCTGGATTATTCACCACTTATTTGCGAGCCAGCAGTAAGCTGCATCCATTTCTTCATGGATTTTATATTATTCCTATGCACACGTGGCGAATTGATGCACACGATGCAAGCATGCATTAGCTAGCTGCCTCAAATGGGGAAGGGTTGTGTCCCCTTTAACATTGTATGTAGTACGCATATCATCTCTATAATAACACTGGAAGTATTTGAATCTAAAAAACATTATATAATTGCAGACATTTGGGGATCGAGTTCTGTACCCTGCAGCCTGGGTGGTTCCATTGTTTGTAGCATTTTCAACTATTGGAGCAGCCAATGGCACATGTTTTACTTCTGGAAGGTCAGTTTTTCTTTTTCTATGTATGTACATCATTTGGATTTGAATAAGCCTATGAAACTTATTTGCAAGCAAAAACAAGGAGCTCTCCTCTTAATCTAGTATATTTATAAAATAAAAACTGTCTCCATCAACCAGAAAGATGGAGACACAAAGATAATACGACTGTTAAATGAATAGCTTCTGTAAATTCTCAACAGGACAGTACTATAGAAATAGAGTAAAATATTAATAATATCTATATTAAGAATATATATTTACCTGCAAACAATCAATTAACTAAAACATGTCTCAGTTCAACAAGCAGCTGCAGCAAGAAGATTATATATCATGGAGAGGTAATTTATAGTATTCACTATATAGTCATGCACAATATTGTCTGCAAAGCTAGTCACGCCTGATCAATCCAGCATCTTGTTGGCCAATTAATGGGGTCAAAATTATGATCTCCTGGAGTGATATCTGGTTGGGGATCAGCAAGATTTCTAAAGATCAGATATGAAATCCTGTCAGATGAGGGCTACATCAGCCAGCTGACATGGTCCTCTCCCAACAGGTGTAAACAGGCCTCCGTTGTTATCTGGCTAGCTAGACCCTTCATTGGTAGGATAGTATTTTTTCAGCCTGCCCCTTCCTCTAATGCCTCTAATGTCTGAAAAAGAACAGGGCAAGGTCTTCAAGTGTCATCTCAAGCTATGGCTGGGTAGGGCGTTGGTTGAGAAGGGCCTGAGTTTAGAAGGGATTAGTTAGGGTGGGTGCTGGTTGGAAAATATCCAATCCATACATCACAGATGGTGAGCTAGGTAGAGCAGTGAGAGAAATTAATTAAGGGGTTATATGATCCACATATATACAGGGCAATGTACTACTGGTGCAGTCAGGATTGACCAAGTCAGAAGCAAATATTAAACGGTATATGGCCAGTTTAGGCTACTGACACAAGGAGGTTAGTGGCCCTGTGATTAATCTCCTCTAGCGTGGGCCACTAATCTCCTCTGAATGCTTTTCCAACAGCAATGCCGAAGTTGCCCAAAGTTTACTTGTGGGGCAACTTTGAGTAACTTTGGAAAGCCAAAGTGATTAGTATGTTTTTCCACTAATGATAAAGTAAGTTTGGAGGAGTTTAGTCGCCTGCGCTAGAAGAGATTAATTGTAGGCTGACTAATCTCCTTTGGGGTGTCAGAATAAGAATACAAAATATATGATTTCTCTGTTTCTTTAATAGTCAACATTCTCCAAATTCAAAATGTTTCTCCTTCCACAGACTTGCCTTTGTTGCTGGCCGCGAGGGCCACATGTTGAAATTTTTGTCCTATATCAGTGTCAAGCGTTTGACTCCATCTCCAGCCATTGTCTTCTACGTAAGTGTCACGTACCAGTTTTACAGTTTAGTCTACTGCTTTCTCATAGAAGTCACTGTATAATAAGGGGCCTATTTATTATGCCATGTAAAATGAATTACACCAAAGCCAGACAATTTATTTCCTGCAAAAGCAGCCACAGATTTTTTTGTACTACACAGCAAGTCTATTCACATTTAAACTGCAACCTAGAGTACTAGCATCTGAACACCAAGAAAGGGGTGACTGAGGGTGGAGGCTAGTACACAAAAGGAAGATGTTCATATATCTGGCAGAGCAAAGCCATAATAATTATAAAGGAGCTGACAGTTCTTCAGCACCATGACCAAAGGCAGCGTTTACAAATTCAGGCTTTGGGGACGCAGGGCATGAAGAGTCTTACACATTATTTTTTTAAAGCATCAGTATTCTCCAGCCTTCATGTCAACCAACACACCTATCTAAAATATACTTTCAGCACACCACTGACTAACTAGGGCAAAGGTGAGAAACCCAACAATGCCATCAACAAATCCACCAACGCTGCATGAGAAATAGCGTCTCCCTGGCTGTTTTTAAAATTTATAAATTTAGAAGAGTAGCTTTGAGACTCTTTGTATATAATTTCGAAAGGTTCCTACAAAAATAATAAGACTGAGTAAAAGAGAAAAGGCAAATTTGTGGTGTTCAATCTAGTGCAACGGAGGTTTAATGCTGGCAGCAGAGAATGTCTATGCATCTGTCTAGCTTCCCATAATTCATATCTAACTGTTTTATTTCTCTTATCATACAGGGCATTGTGGGTATGATTTACATAATTCCAGCCGACATCGACACCCTTATTAACTACTTCAGCTTTGCTGTTTGGCTGTTTTATGGTTTAACTATTGCTGCACTTGTTGTTATGAGATTCACCAGGAAAGAACTGAAACGACCTATCAAGGTAAAACCGAGTAATTACAGAAGGCACCATAGTGAACCATTAACTACATTAATGCATTCTTTTTCCTTATTTGCCCTTTCTGCTATGCCATTCTTCCATCATTACATTGCTATCCTTCTGTGTTACTGATTTTTTTATCTATTTTGCTATGCAGTGCTCTACCCTCCTGTTATTGCCTCCATTTTTTCTTGTCCTGTTGTGTCACCATGCCTTCTTATTCCAGCATGCCTTCATTCTTTCTTTTGCCCTGATTCTATGCATTTTGCTTTCCCTTTCTCCAACAATATATTCAGTTGTCTCATTGTTCTTTATAACAATCACATCATGGCTTCTGTTATTCCTTCATGGTCCCCTGTTTTTGCAGGTCTTTGTTTACTTAAACATATTGAATTTTATTAGCAAGTGGGCTGTTTCCAATATTAATGTATCAGGTCCTTTTTATTAAGATGAATGCCTTTCTTTATTAATAATCCTTTGTAATAATAGCAAATTATCTATCCATTTCATGGACACAATTCATGTCATAACATGCAATTTGTTTAAGCTTTCATACAGATAATTTTCTTATAAGAAAATGAATCATTTGTGTAATAACAGCTAATATTCATCATCAACACAGCATGACAAACTACACGAATTCTCAGATACTACAAATACTATCTGCTAATAATCACATTTATTTTTTTTTACAGGTTCCAATAGTAATCCCTATTATTATGGTTTTAATCGCTATTTATTTGGTTTTGGCACCGATCATCGACAAGCCTGAATTAGCTTACCTGTATTGCGTGCTATTTATTTTAAGTGGTCTTATAGTATATTTCCCATTCGTGCATTACAAAGTCAAATGGGCACAAAAAATAACAAGTAAGTTACATTTTCTGATATAATTTGATTTAAACTGTAATTTAGAACAAATTGTTGTTATAGAAGGTACAACCAGTAGCTATTATTCAAATGGAGATATGTAGCCAGTTCTCCCATGGGTAAGTTAGTGTAACATTTGGAAAAACATATTTTATACTTACACTGTCTCGGATTCATTCTTCCTTTTTGGAGGGGTCCTGAGCTACCATCTCAACTCTGTAAAGCACCCAAAAGGTAAATTGGGATTTACCAATAGACCTTTAGCTGCTGATCAGTAGATCCCAAAACACTTTCAACAAACAGCTGATACTTCTGATATTTATAATGTTATGGTTACATAAGAAATAGATTTTTATATTAATATAACAATATAATTTTCTCTTAAATCAATATTTAAGTAATATTTTCCATGGAACAGAATGCTAACAATGCTT
Source organism: Xenopus petersii (assembly GCA_038501925.1). Classification (NCBI taxonomy): domain Eukaryota; kingdom Metazoa; phylum Chordata; class Amphibia; order Anura; family Pipidae; genus Xenopus; species Xenopus petersii. The sequence continues at coordinate 52,478,737 of CM076679.1, forward strand.
TTATGGATGTAGATCATAATGGGACAATATCACTAAAAGTAGACTTTGAATTAGTATAGTATGGGCACTCCTGCTGTAAAGGGACAGTGCCTTTACTAATGATTAATTTCTAGAATATCTGCTAAAAATAACAGGGTTCTCTTTAATCTATTTGCACTTTGACTATTCGTATTAAAACCTGACGATTTGCTGTTTTAGCCTATAGGGCTACTCCTAGAACCCATCTGCAGTCATTTGGTGGATTTTGAAAAATCAAAGTTTTTTTTGGAAAATACTTTGATTCAAATTCGATCGACTGAATACAGCCTATTCATCCGAAGTTACAAAATTCCGTTTTTTTTATCAATTTCTGTTGTTCTTCTTTTATTCAAATTTCGAGGTGATGGGAGTTTAAAAAACTCCCATCACCTCGAAATTCGACCCTTGATAAATCTGCCCCTTAGTATGTTGTAGAAAGCAGTACTCCCACTGAGCTACTTACTAACGTTACTGTCAATTAGTCTGCACCTCCAGAGTAAATAAATTAAAAATTTGGAATGAACAGACATCTTTATTTGTGCTTGAACCTTTTCCAGTGTTGCACGCTGGTGGTTATCTTGCAGGCAGTTGGCAGGGTCCAAAAGGGTCAGGGGCCACTAAAATTTATCTGGGATTTATTTGTTTGCATCCAATAAGGATTTATTAAATCTTAGTCGGCTCAAGTACAAGTTACTGTTTTATTACTACAAAGACATTTTTAACAAGTTTGAATTATTTCATTATAATGGAGTCTATGGGAGACTGCTTTTCTGTAATTCAGAGTAGAGATTAGGGGTTTCCCAATAACAGATCCTATACCTGTAGTATAAAAACTATACAAAATAATGAAGATCTTCCGAGTAGCTTAGTAGCTGAACCTTTTACCTTTAGAACTGAATTTCCTAGACTTTTACAATATTAATTCTAAAGTCAGTACCTTCAAGGGGAAGAAGAAAAGTTGTCTAATTTGCCAGGAAAGACCAGTTTAATGCATTTCGTGCCTGACTAGAACTTTATTAGAAGAGTGGAAAGCTCAAAAAACAATAGGCAGCAGTTTTATTTATGACATGTGATTATGGCATAATAGTAGTACATTACTATTTCCAGGCTTTTTTTTAAGATCCATGATGATTATTTAATGGGAGCACAATGTGAAAACGCTGACATCAAAACTGTATATAACTACAGCCTTGATAAGACTGTATGAATTGATTGGTTATACTAACAAGTTTGTGGCTTTTATATTTTCATTATTGATTGCATGTTACATCTTATCATATTTGCCACATTTATGACTGCAAGTTCAACTCATCAGCATATTTTAGTGAATAATCAATTCATTCCATTATCAGCTTACTCTACTATAATGTCATTTTTACTGTATCAGTTTAGTTGTTAATTTATTGACTTGGATTATATCCATCTTTTATTGATTGTGGAAGTATAACATATTCTTAGACAAGCTCCTTAACTTATATTTTTGTGTTTTGTAGTTGGTACTGGTGGATATGTGTATGTGATTATTGTGGTGTGACACCTTTGCAACAGTTAGGGGCAGATTTATAAAGGGTCGAATTTCGAAGTAGAAAATACTTCAAAATTCGACCATCAAATTGGATTACTTCGACTTCGAATGTCAAAGTTTTTCTTAATCAAATTTGTTGATCGAAACGATGGAATCCTTTGAAGCGAACGATTTCATCAATCGATCGAACGATTTGATTTCAACTTCTAAAAACTTAGCCAAATGTTGGCTATAGGTTCTAGGAGGTCCCCATATGCTATCATAGCAATTCGGCAGGTTTAAGATGGCGAAGTGTAGAAGTTTTTTAAAGAGACAGTACTTCTATTATTGAATGGTCGAATATTCAAAGAATTTCCAATTCGAATCGAAGTCGAATTTAGGCCTATTCGATGGTCGAAGTACCCAAAAAATAGTTCAAAATTTGACGTTTTTAACTTCGAAAATTCTGCCCTTAATGTCTCCTCTCCTATGGTACTGTATACAGTGTCGGACTGGCCCACAGGGATACCAGGAAAAGTCCCGGTGGGCCAAGATGTCAGTGGGCCAGCATGCTGCTAAACATTTAGCCTATTTCATGGCCATTCTCTATTTTTGTCAGAACAAAGAGTCTAAATAGATGGAATAATAGATTATAGTATGTAAAGAAAAGGAGAATAGATGAGTGAGGAAAAGACTAATAATAGTACTAAGAGTGGGCCCCTGGTCTAAGATTAATTGGTGGGCCCCTAGTCAAAGGTTTTTGGGTGGGCCCCTGGTGTCCCAGTCCGACAATGACTGTATATACTTCCTTAGAATCCTATAGCAACATGATTGACATGGACTTTCAAAACAAGATTCTTGTTGACTGAAACACTCTGCTTACAGAACAGCCTTCACCCTGTGTTTGGCTTATGGTCTGTTATACAGTGAAACTTTAATTTTACAACCCCTTATTTTTAATTTCCCCTAATTTTACACATTTTTATACTGTTCCACCAATATATAATGCACCACTTTTCTTGTGGTCCCCTAAAAATGTAAAATGGGGATTCTACTATACTGTATTGGCTGGGGTAGAAATTGATGGAAAAACTACTCTGGCCATGGAGTTGCTTACTTTCTACATTTCTAATAGGTTCTTAATTTCACAGTACAACCAATGTCCATGAACAAGTAATGTTTCTCACTTGACACTTCTTCACCTTGGAAAATTACATCTGTTGATATCTCTGTGGAACCTGCCCAAAGTATCTCTCATCTAGAAGCAAACAAAATGGAGCAACCAGAGGGCAAGCTCAGTTCTAGTTAGACCAAGTACATACAAGTACATAATGACAGCCTGCCAGGCCTGGACTGGCAATCTGTGGGTTCTGGCAAATGCCAGAGGGCCTGCCATAAGATGCCATAGACAGTCACTATTTAGTGGACTGGTGGGGAGCTGATTGGGCCTCTCTGTACTCTGTACTGAATGCCAGGGCCAATTTTGAATCCCAGTCCAGACCTGAGGATGGGGATGTTGTAAGCAACCTAAACGCTGACTCAACATCAGCTTTGGCCAGAAGTGTCCCTTGCCCAGCACCAGTACCACCACTTTGTGAAATGGGTTATAGGACACAACAAAATTCAAGGTAAATATCATACAATTTTCTTGACTTTTGAGATGGACAGATGACGTGTTATGTGTACCTGAACCAATTCTCCTGGCACCTTTTTGGAGATCACCTCCAATGGGTATATCAGAAGGTTATCCATAGGTAGTGCTTGGAAAAACTGCCATCCTGCCTGCCTGATAACCTATCATCCCCTTACTCCCTTACCTAGACTATTTTTCAAGAAATGTGTCCATCATGCGGAGCCTCATCCAGATCTAGTCCTTTTCCAGTTGGACCTTTTTTGACCTACTTTCATAAAACTCTTGCTAAAGGATTGGGTACTACCACAAACTGAGCACTCTTGAGTGTGCATGCCATTTGCACTCTTTCTACACTTTCTATTTTACCACATTAAAGGGCATGCGCGATATTCCTTCAATTCGTACGAATCGAATTTGGCTGAATACGGACCTATTCGATCTAAAACGGACCTATTCGACCCAAAAAAAACTTCGACTTAATTATAAGACAATTTTCACTGTATAGATATTTCCTGAGCTGTAATGGTAAAGGGACCCGTTAGCAACATAAATACCGCTCTCAAAGTAAGAAAAACTAGGTTATGGGTTACAATGATCTTGGTTTAGTGAATTAGCAATAGTGGTTGCAATGAACAAGGAAAATTATCAAATATATAATTTTTTGGAAGAAAGTGTGGTGTGTTGGGGAAAAGGTACAATTATTTGAAATTAGAATAAGGCACAAAAATGCTGATATTTTACTCTGCATTCCCTTGACAAAAGGTAAGCTATTCTGAACTTTTGTAAACTTTAGTTCCCAACATTAGTTGGTAACTAGCAAATTATTTTCAGTGTCCATTTTAGCTGGTCACCCTGGAGTTATCTGAATATTATGTACCTTGCCATTATTACTGTTGCATCTGTAGGAACACGGAAGCACAAAACACAGGAACCCACCATTGGGACTAGAAGAACTGGCTAAATCAATAAAGGCAGTATCATAAGAATGGAAGTCAAGATAGGCTCTGAAAGGGAAACAATAGCTAACACTGGTTACTCAAGCAAGTATTAATCTTGTAAACAATGTATTTCATGATTTCTTTTAAATAAAAATGATGTTTCTTCTGTAAATTCTAGGGCCAATAACCATGTTTGTCCAGATGTTGATGGAAGTGGTTCCGCCAGAAGAAACAGCTGAAAGTAAAACTGACCAGCTCTAATAAATGAATATAACCATGGGCTGGAAATATGTATTTAATTGCATTCTGTGAGGCAAAGTTGCCCCATAGTTGTACATATTGTAAATGTGTTATTGCGTTCATTCACCTTATAAGGTAAATGAACTTGCAAATGTATTTTTTTGGTTATTAAATCAACTAAGCAGCAGATATTGTAAAGATTTGCAGATTGTTATGTATTCTTTCTGTGAAATTGAATGGAGAGTGGCTACATAGAGACTCTGAGCAGAAGAATCTCCTATCAGCATGCTGCAGAAGAAAAATGACATTACATTTAAATAGACATATGTAAATACTTGCTTTATAAAAAGCTGAGAAAATGGTTTGATGACATATAAACACCATGGGACCACTCTGGGGTACTTCAAATAAAAGAAACGTATGAAGAATGAACTGTGCCCTCTATAATGATGGGTCCACAGTTTAATGTCTGATTCCGTTACCTGTTCATAAGACCCTAAGAAAATATGACAACAAAATAAATATGACAAAAACACACATTATAATTGGTGAATTTTTATTCTGGATCCGAATATAATCTAACCATTTGAGGACATACACATTTGCATGAATTTAGAGCCTTGAAATCAACCCACCCCCCCTCGGAAAACCCAGGTTGCCCCCCAACAGGCCTCACGAATCCATGGGGCTTTTGCCCTCTATAGTTACGCCACTGGAGATAAAATGTACATTGGTTTCAGCTTTAGATACATATACTGTTATTGCTGTGTGCCTAGTGAAGTGGCCGGGCTAGAATAAGTAATAAATATATTAAGGTATAAAAGATTATAGCTTCCTGGCTACTTGCAAACATTCAGAGGCCAACAGCGCATATCAAGGCCAATAGTTTTACACATTTTTTGTGGTGAGCGCTGCGCTTGGATATCTATCTCAGTCTGGCTCGCCATTTGATTGGTGGAGGATCTCCATTGAGTTCCACATGTCACTAATTCCTTTATGCACTGGCACACCTGGTGTGTGTGTTTTATTTATACACGAACAGACTACACTATGATATGTTTTTTGGGCACTTCCTTGTACAGTAGCTTTGTTTTATTGGTACAATTGTGGGGATCCCGGACATAAGGGAAAGAAGAAGGGATCTGCAGAAACTTATTTGTGAAAAGTATTTTATATTAGAAGACCACATTAAGCACTGAATACACCGCTTTTGTTTATAACTACACAACTCTTGTCCTGTTGCCCCCCAAGTTGTGCATCTGAATGACGTGCAATTTAGGGCAGTTAGGAGTCTGGCCATCACCAATACAAAGCTGGTCTCTTTGCTCCCCCCTGTGGCAATATACACAATGCAGAACACAGTGTACAAAGTGCAAACAAATGGCTATTTGTGGCCTTTTGCTCATTTTACATTGTTCTGCATTGTAAATGACCCCCACATTTGATGCCCTACTTTTTATATAGTCACATAGCAACATAGTAAGTTAGGTTGAAAAAATACACACATCCATCAAGTTCAAACTTTTAACTCTATTTTAATGTGCCCAACTGCTAGTTGATCCAGAGGAAGGCAAACAACCCCATCTGAAGCCTCTCCAATTAGCCTCAGAGGGGAAAAAAATCCTTGCTGTCTCCAAGATGGATATTGGACCAGTCCCTGGATCAACTTATACTATAAGCTATCTTCCATGACCCTGTATTCCCTTACCTGCTAAAAAGCCATCCAACCCCTTCTTAAAGCTATCTATTGTATCAGACTGTACCACTGATTTAGGGAGAGAATTCCACATATTCACAGCTTTCACTGTAAAAAACCCCCTGGGTGACCTTGTGTCAGATGGAAAGACCTACTGGTAAATAAAGCATTAGAGAGATTATTATATGATCCCCTTATATATTTATACATAGTCATCATATCACCCCTTAAGCGCCTCTTCTCTGGTCTGAACATCCCCAACTTGGCCAGTCTTTCCTCATAGCTAAGGGTTTCCATTGCTTTTATCAGCTTAGTTGCCCTATACCAGCTTAGTCAATAATTTACCCCCCCCCCCACCAATGTAAAATAATATGTCACGTGGAGTTCCATGTCCGCATAAAAGAATGAGGCAGAAGGCTAAGAGCTTTTATACAGGTCATGGAACTCAGAGGTGATTTACTGTATAATCCAAGATATTATAAATCCAATGTGATTGATAATAATTTTATAATATCCTCATGTTTTACAACAGGGAGTACATCATTTATTATGCTTCACATTTAAATGAGTTATGTGACAGAAACGTGAAAAGAGCTCCCCCGGTATCTGTCTATAATGTCCTATAATGTAATTGTAAAGAGCAAACATGTCCCCTCGCAAGTGTCTGTTTCCAGACTTGACAGTGTTCCTTGATAGTTTAATCTTTCGATTCCTTTAACGAGTTTAGTTTAGTTTAGGCTTGGTGCGACCCAGTGGATTCAAGTGTATGTATGTCGATCATGTTGTTGACCAATCAAGATGTGAAAAATACAATAGTAGTAATTAATTATCTTGTGAATTAACTGTGCCATGAGATATACTAGCGCTATCTGATCTGAAGTGCTTAAAACTGTAAAATTGACATACAAATTTGTATGATACAATAGACATCTTTATTATTTCTGGCTATTACATAGAGATGTAGATAATGCATGGTAGTCCATTGGTGTTAGTCTTGATTTCTTACAGCACAAAGTGCATGGATTAAAAATTCACCAAGCACCTATGTGCAGTCACATGATGCAGATATCAGTGTGGAATTGTGAAAGTATGATTTTCATGCTGATATCTGCTGTGTGTCTGCACTCAGAAGTGATGTGTGGGCCAACCTGGCACCCATGGGTCGGGTATGTTTGGCCCAACTTCTGCACATGATTGTAGGGTTGCGGGTGGGGTTTGGTTGAGCTCTTCCTTCTTTTCCTGACCCAAGATAAAGCGGTGAAAATGTCTGGCCTCCTCATATAATCTATTTTATCCATGCTACATCATTATATCTGCTAGAAAACACTTTACCCTTTACAGGCTGTCATTACATAAAAAGTCATTCTGAGAGGCCATTGGATTAGAGGTCTCCCAATGCTTTCTCTCCTAAAGCGATTATGTTAGTCTTTTTATACTCATCAAGGTCTGGTTAGAGTGGAATTTCTGCATAAGGCTGGTTATTTAATGTGATAAGCAAAAAGTGAAAGTGGGATTAAGGCATGCACTAAGGGTAAGGACACACGAGGAGATTCAGGGAGATTTTGTCGCCTGGCAACTAATCTCCTTGTCTTTTGAGCAACTATCTCCCTGAAGTGCCTAAGCGTTTTTCCCCATAGGCTACAATGAAAAGTAGCCTGCGCTAATGCACACACGGTGATGCGTTTTCAATGGTTGCCCAAAGTTGCCTCAGTGAGGCAATTTCAGGCAATTATTGAAAACGCATCGCCGGTGCAATTTTCTGCTGATAGGAGCACCGGCCCGGGGTTTCAGGTAAGTAAATACAATCACTTGGGCCTGCCTAACATTTGGCTCCCCCGAGTGCTGCAAGCCTTTCCTTCTCTAACATCAACATGATTCATGAATTTCAAATCACACATCAATACACATACATAACACACCCCACACAAAGATTACATAGCACCTAAAAACACAGAGTTTGATAGACATAACTGATCAAGCTAAAGACTTTCAAAAAAAACTGTCAAAATGGAGAAAGTTTATCCAGATGTGCAGAGAGCTGTGCTGCATGTCCAATATCTGGGCCCTGCAGGAATGGAGCAACTGGCTTACCTCTGTATTTTGATACTGCTGTTTAAATGCAAAGCCAGCTGTCAGCGATGATAACAAAGAAGTCACTTCATTCAAAGTGAAAATGTATATTGCAAATCATTACTGCTACTGTTTCTTTAACCCTTATATATTTTATTCTTCTCAGTTTCTCAGTAAGTATAGCCTCCTTTATTCTGTATCTGCATCTCACTTTTAGGACACTGTTTCAGCCTGGGTGTAGGCACACGGAGTGAATTTTGGCAACTCCAGTTTCAGAGATGAAATCCATTCTGTGTGCCTGCACCTGGTTAAACACAGTGGCTATGGGTGCAGACAAATGATAGGGCTGATGGGAATTAATAATAATTATTGTTTTTTTACTTCCCATAGCAGTCATTGTCTGTTCAGTTCTCTTTTCAGTTATTACCCTTTTGTTGTCCAAACTACTTATCTCCCTGAGGACACTGCACTTTTTTGAGTCATTTAGCCGATTGTCAATTTTGCTTTAAGTCAACAGTTTTATTAAAACATTTAGTAATTTTTTTTAAAAAAAATCAAAAATGCTTGTACTTTAAAGTTGGTTCCCTGATCTCGTTTGTTACATTTTTTTCCTTTTATATTTAGTATGTACAGACCCTTTTAATTTTTACTCCAGAACTGTATTTAAAATATATCATGTTAGATAGCATTCAATTTAATATCTACTTTAATAGGGTAGTGCAGCCCACACTGCTTTAACTATCCCTAGGATGAGCATGGACAAACAGGTGAAACTTTTTCCCAAATCCTCCAGAAGATGTAACCTTTTATGTTAGTGGTAAAGTAAAGGACCCCAAGTCAGTTATTCATTTCATCTAGAAATATTTTTACGGGTGTTTTTCAATATTGTAGTGGTCTAGGATGAAAACAACAAAATATATATATAGCTGTTTGACCACAAGAGGCCACTGTTTGACTGGAATCTTTTTACTGACTTTGCATAGTTGCAGCTTTCACTCTTAGGAATACAAAAAAATAAGATCTCCCTTGTTAAAATAAACAATAGAAATTTTAATTTCCTGTTGTAAAATAATTAATAGAAAAACATATTTTCCTTATAGGGTTTGTAAAACCAACATAAAATAAAAAAATACTAACAAAGGAAAATGTAAGTCTAAGTAACATTCTAATATCCCTTAATTACTAATTGGTTAATTAATTAATTAAATATTAATGTAATTACTAATAAACTGGTACTACTGGCTTTGTAGCATTATACTTTTCAATATAATAAAGCGCAAAATCTATTCTACCCCGGCTCATTCCATTCAGATGGGTAGGCTTGTTATGACATGATTTTGAAAAATATGAAAAACAATATATGTGTAGTTATGCTTGCATATTTTATATTATTTATACAGTGTGTTTTTATCATACAGAGTAGCTACAGGGTTTTTAATATAATTCTTGACATTGGTGTTTTGTGTTCATTTGTACAAGTGACAAATAACATGTTTGTGCATGCCTTAATCCCACTCACACTAAATAACCAGCCATATGCAGAAATTTCACTCTATCCAGACCTTGATGAGTATTAAAAGACTAACATAATCGCTTTAGGAGAGAAAGCATTGGGAGACCTCTAATCCAATGGCCTCTCAGAATGACTTTTTACATAATGACAACCTGTAAAGGGTTAAGTATTGTCTAGCAGATATAATGATGGAGCATGGATAAAATTGATTATATGAGGAGGCCAGCCATTTTCACCACTTATCTTTACAAAAAAGTCTCTGTCTCTAGATCTAGAAACAAAAATTTACAAAATATTTTGTTTCTATATTAAATTCCACAGGTTGATCCCAATTATAGTATTGTGTATAATATATATTATATATTAAGTAACTGGATTCATGGTATACTTGTACAGTATAGGACCCCTTATCAGGAATCCCAGAAAGCTCTGAATTATAGGAATGTCAACTCCCATAAGTCAATTATATAGTGAATAAAGTACCCCCTCTTGTAAAATATATAAGGATATTATAAGTTACCAAGGAGTTCCATAACCATATAAAAATTAGGCATGCACCAAATCCAGGATTTGGGGTTCGACCTTTTTCAGCAGGATTCAACCAAATCCTTTTGCCCGGCCTAACCAAATCCGAATTTACATATTCAAATTAGGGACGGGGAGGGAACAAGAAAGTAAAAAATGTTTTCCTCTTCCCACCCCTAATTTGCATATGCAAATTAGAATTCAGATTCGGCTAAATCTTTCGAGAAGTATTCTGGGGTTCGACCAAATACAAAATAGTGGATTTGGTGCATCCCTAATAAAAATACAAGGCTGAGTGTTTTTATAATGGTCATGGAACTCCGAGGTGATGCCTAATATCCTAATATTTTCCAACAAGGGGTACTTTATTTATTAAAATAAACAAGTTTTAGTGAGTCATGCGACAAAAATGAGATCACTAACCTCCGATTATATATAGTGAATAAAGTACCCCCTCTTGTAAAATATAAGGACATTATAAGTTACCGAGGAGTTTCATGACCATATAAAAATATGAGGCCAAAGGTAACTTCTAATATCCTCATATCCTGGGGGTACTTTATTTATTACAATACACAAGTTTTAGTAAGTCATGTGCCAGAAATTAAATCAGAACTCACCGTTTATAACTCATGACATCAGAACTCACCGTTTATAAGGATATAATTTACAAGCCATTCATGGCTTTTGTGTATTATAAGGATATAATTTACAAGATATTCATAGCTTTTGTGTATTATAATAATATAATACACAAAAGCCATGAATAACTTGTAAATAATATCCTTATAAATGGTGAGTTCAGCCACACAGTTCTCCTTGACTTGTAAAGGCATGGAAGGTATACTATCCAGTATGCTGTATAAACCCTATCTGTAGGGATATTTGCTAGCTTTGTTCTAGCGATGCACCGGATCCAGGATTCGGTTCAGGATTTGGCCAGGATTCGGCCTTTTTCAGCAGGATTCAGATTTGCCCGAATCCTTCTACCCGGCCGAACCGAATCCTAATTTGCATATGCAAATTAGGAGCGGGAGGGAAATTATGTGACTTTTTGTCAGAGAACAAGGAAGTAAAAAATGTTTTCCCCTTCCCGTTCGGATTTGGTTCGGTATTCGGCCGAATCTTTCACGAAGGATTCGGGGGTTCGGCCGAATCCAAAAAAGTGGATTCGGTGTTTGTTCTCATCATGTGCAAAATCATTATTCATCCTGCGGTGTACTATTGCATCTGGTGTAATGAGGCTGTGTCTTGATGTCAGTGCGACATTATACTGGTGCTTGCACTCTTTTCGCTTATGCTTGACACTATTAAAGTGCACCAATTGCTGGATTTTCAAGTTACCTTCTGATACCATCTTTTGCTGTTTTGAACCATTTTCCATTTACCCCTGGACTTTGGCCTGAACTCTTACTTCATAAGCTTGACTCTTTAGTGTCTTGTTATTTTAGCCCTTTGGAATCTCTCCCCTGCTGAGCTTCCTCCCAGGTAAACTCCCTGCTAGTGGGTAATACACTATTGTCACTGCAGCAGCTCTCATCAAACCAGTTTCACATGGTACTGATACAGATGGTATGTCTTTGGGGTGTATTTACCAAAAGGCTTATACAGAGTTTATAACAGTTAAGGGTAGTGGCACAGGGGGAGATTAGTCGCCCGCAATTTTTAAAAAGGAAGTCGCCGCAAAAAGGCACTATCGTCTTTGTGCAGGAAAGATTTCATGAGACTTTTGATTCCAAACGATTTATATCCCTTAGTGCTTTGCGCTACGTTCTCCTCCCACGCAAGATCGATGAATCGTCTCATTCCCTCGGCGTGTTGTCTCCACGTCATTACACCAGCACAAGAATTTACATACTATCGTGGCTATTAATCTCGGGGTGTGCTTGTAGGAGATTTCAGTACTTCTCTATGTACATGCTATTTCTGACAAATTGCTCCAAAAAGGGTCTCTCTGTGCGTTTTGAAGATACCGATGATCTCAAATGGCACTGTGTGCATAATAGCTGGCGATTTGCATGTAGCTGCATGCAAAGACAAAACGAACGACTTGTTGCCAGAACACGCTTTTAAAAATCGCGGACGACTAATCACCCCGTGTGACCCTACCCTAACCAAATAGGACGTCAATAGAAATAAGTACTATCAGTGGTGTAACTTGGAGATAACAGAGCCTGGGTGAAACTGCACCCAGACCCCCAATCTGTCCTCCCCCCCACAGGGACATGCGCCATGTGCACAATCTTACCTTCGGGTCTCCCTGTAGCACACTGCTGTGACTCCTGAGGGCTCTAAGGGGGGCCCCGGTGCAGTCACACCCCCTGCTACCCCAGTAGTTCTGCCATTAAGTAATACAAAATAACAACAACATTATAGCCTCACACAGCAATACATTTTCAGCTAATATGGACAGTAACACCCAACTTGAAAGCTGGAAAGACAAATAAAATGCTTCTAAGAATTGGACGTTCTATATAATTATAAACACATGGGCTTAGCTATCAAAAATTGAATTAGTAAGGTTTTAGAGTTTAAAAACGATTTAAAAAACTTGAATGTTTGTTTATTTATTAGTAGCTCGACTTACCTTTATGTATCATTTGGCACTAAGAAAAGGGCTGAGCTGCTCCTATTCACTGCAGCAACCCTATGGCGGCAGGAGTTCTGTACATGAGCACTAAGGGGTAAGCTCTTGCACTTGCTCCCCTGAGGATAGTAAATGACAACTTCAGGTTATTTGTGTAAGTGCAATTCATATCAATATAGTGTGTAGCATTTTTTAAATTTACACCCACAGTTCTTTTTATCTATTTTTAGGAGAGATGATCCAGAATCCATTGGCTTCATGAAATATATTGTTCAGATTTATTGAGCTGTATTCAGCAGAAAATAAATAGCTGTTGTAGTATTGATAGTATTTTTGTGAGACATATACCGAAAGATGACAATTAATTGAACTTAATACAAAAACAAGAGGCATATAGGCATGTTGTATATAAGGTGTCACGAATTACAAAATCATTTAATTTTCATGTTTCTGCATGCAGGATATGAGCTTTCCAAATATGTTGTATTGATACTTGTTGTCTACCACTTTTAGTGCAACATTTGCATGCACAGAGCAGAGGAACGAGAAATATTACCAAAACCAAAACCACCCTCTATTGATAAAGCTTTATCCTATTTCTACTGTATATTTACTAGGTTAATAGGTTGCACAACTAAGAAAACAAATTACTATTGACCACAAAGCTTTGGCCCTTGTTGTCCCACAGTAAGACTACTCAGGAAATATAACAGATATTTAAAGACACAGTCACAACAGAATAAAGTATGAATTCATAATTTAAGACCACAATATAAGAAGTGCAGTAAACTTGGATAATAATTAAATGTATTAGAGGATATTCGCATTGACCCCATAGAACCTTGCCAGCTTTTACTTGCTAAGTTTTGTTTTCAGCCAACATTTCGCAAAGTTTACATTATTTGTCAATTATTCAATTATGTCAATTATTTATATAAAACATAGTTCCGTATGAAGGCGTGGCTATGCAAACAGAATATTCGTTTCTCCATTATATATGGGTGGGAGCCTCAAAATGACACCTGCCAACATTTTGGAAGTAGAAAGAGGGACAAAAAGATTTGCTGCGTGGCGAAATATTTTTGACCACGTACATTTTTGTGGCCACACCCCCTAATTACCATGTTCATTTTACAAAATTTGGCAGGTTATGAAAGTTAACACATTTTTTGTGGTTTTTATGTGTTATTACAGTTTTGCTAATGAAGGTGAATTGCCCTTTAAGCTGCAAGTCACAGTTTCCCCAAGAGACCTATCTTAAATTGTTACAATTGTTTCTTTGCTTATCTTAAACCTGTCACATATTCTGGGCTCTTCGCCAAAAGCCGATTATGTTTTAAAAACTTTGTATCTTTTTCTGGCTGTTCAGTGCAGAGGGTTAAAGAGAAAGTTGGGACATTTCAGTAACAATCCAGGACTGTGGGTTGAGCTGTCAAAATCGGGATTGTGCTGAGAAAAATGGGACAGTTTGTTGGTATGATGACATGCTTTAAGGGATCAATTCATTATTATTATTTGTATTATTAACAAGTGTTTCAAAAAGTGCCAATACATTCAGCAGCCCTGTATTTATAAACTATGCTTGCAAAATGAAGGCTACTACTGGAAAAAAAATACATACACACATGTACATGTATAGAGCCTGTTATTCAGAATGCTTTGGACCTGTGGTTTTCCAGATAAGAGGTATTTCTGTAATTTGGATCACCATAATTAGAGCATTTCAACATTTAGTAAACCCAATAGGATTGTTTTGCCACCAATAAGGTATAATTATAACTTAGTTGGAATCAAGTACAAGGTACTGTTTTATTATTCCAATAAACCATAATCCAAATAGCACTCACATGAACAGCAACTTGCAGTAGTTGTGATGCTTATTATTCAGATCTGACAAAAAGGAAACATTTTTAAAACTAGAATTTTTAGCTTAAAATGGATTCTATGAGAAATGACCTTCTCGTAATTTGAAGCTTTCTGGATAACGGGTTTCACACACACACGCATCAGACTACTGTACCAGGTGGAGGTAAGGTGCAAAGTTAAAAAAAAGGACACAAAGTGTCTTTTCTTCTTTTGCAATTTTTGTCTATGCTAGATAGTTATAATACAACATATATTATCAGTTAAAAAATAGCTTGAACCTAACCACATATGTAATATCTTTAAATTATTGTATTAAAATAGTAGTATTAGTAGTGACCTATAATAAGCTTTACTTGAGGAGTAGCAGCTCCATAGTAAAAGAAAATTGTTTAAACAAAATGGAAAATATATTGCTGAGAACAGGAATTGACTTGATGCCGTATGATATACTGTATACAGGTATGGGACCTGTTATCCAGAATGCTTGGGACCTGGGGTTTTCCGGATAATGGATTTTTCTGTAATTTGGATCTCTATACTTGAAGTATACTATAAAAATCATTTAAACATTAAATAAACCCGATAGGTTTGTTTTGCTCACAATATGGATTAATTATATCTTAGTCGGGATCGAGTACAATGTACCATTTTAGTACTACAGAGAAAAAGGAAATAATTTTTAAACATTTTAATTATTTGATTACAATGGAATCTATGGGAGATGCCCATCCCGTAACTCTGAGCTTTTCGTATAATGGATCCCATACCTGTACTATAACAGAGCTGATGCACATATATAGGTCAATCAGTGGCTTAAAAACATACTGTACTGACTGATGCTTAAAATAAATCCACCTATTTCAATGTGAGGACATTGCAAGTTTAAGCTTAAGGAGCCCCAGGACTGGAAAATATTTTACTTTTTTTTTGGTCAGAATGAGAGAGGAGGAGAGATATTAAATTATTGAGCAGCAGGGTTTGAACAATCCTTTTCATGGAAAAGATGTTCAGTTATGCGCCAGGGTGTGGGAAAAAAATGCACCTTGCATTGCTCAGTACATATACATCATATGCCATGGGCAATATGTACAGAGAATATACCGAGTGCACTGGTTGCATTGATGCAAGTGATGTCTACCTGCAGATTTACAGCAGAGTGCAAAGTGTTCAGTTCTAAATCTGCAGAAAAATCACTGGCGCTGCTAAAGTGAGTGCTATGGGGAGCAAGCGTCAAAGGTTGAGGTTGAGACTTGCTTTAATAAGGCTAATGAAAAAGAATGGGCTTTTCCATTGCTTTCTTAATGAGTAACCTATCAATGCTATGTGATTGAGTTTTCGTGATCCTGAACTCGCAATTTTTAATAATTATAATATAAATATGCTTGAACTGATCAAATGTTTCATATCTCTTTCTCTCTCACATATCTAATAAGCTAATATTAAAATCAATAGAAATTAGATTCAGTATTTGATGTTCTGTTCTGATTTTATGGCGAAATCCCTAAAATATCTAAAGAAAGGTAATATATATACAGTAGTATGCTATAAACCAGATGGGTGATCAGAACAATTCCTCTATTATTTTATTCTAAAATATGACACATTATAGTAACAGGATTATAACTCTTTGTCTATGCTTTTGCAACATTCCAACAGCCCAGACCTGGATACACAATAATAAAATTATTACACAACATAAAACATTAAAAAGATCGGATTTAGGCAAAGAACAGAGTTTTAGATAAAATAAACAGTCCCACCCCTTTTATTTTACTAAGGTTGCTTTTTTTCACCAGATACAGTTTTTTGTTCTTTCCAGAGGAAATACAAAAACAAACAAACAAAAAATAACAACATACAAACCCCCTGACTGACACAACAGAATAGAAAAAAATGACTCCTTTCAGGTCATGATCTTGTATGTTCAGTCCCTTGGCACAGATTTTAAAAGACTCACATAATAAGGTATACTTTGCATCTTTTTTTTTTTTGCAATAATAAACCAACAAGAACTGAAGAACTTAAATTATAACAAATGGAAAAAACATTTTCTACTTTTCACAGGTGCAGAAATTTTGACCTGTGGGAAAAAAAACATGATTTTTAATTGAAATGGAATAGTATAAAACACTCAGGGTATACTATATCTGCTGCAGAAGAGGGTTATTTAATGTAAATTGTTTAAAAACAAGAAAACATTAAATCACTACTGTCGCTTTACAATGACATGTCATATTAGCTACTTGCACCAGAATATACAAGTAGCAACTAATACTTCCCCAGTGTGACATTAGCCTTAGTGTTACAAGTTAGACAAATGGTTTGCAACACTGCGGTTGCACCAATACGATCAATCAGCAAAGGGCCTTGATTAAACAAATGCAAGACAAACAATGAAAGCAAATAATGGATTGGTCTCTATGGGTTACCATGGTGGTGCAGCTTTAAGCCTTTCATGGTCCTAAGCAATAAACCAAAACTGATATGCAACCTCTATGCATTCATTGTGAATTTACTTCTCAAACAGGTTTGGTGTTGTTTAAATCTTTTAAGGGGTTCACCTTCTAAAAACTAGTTGTTTTCACATAGATCAGAAATAACTGTTTTTTACAATGATTTTACATTTTCTATGTGTGGCCGTTTTTCTAATATTGAAGTGTAAAATGTCATTTTTCAGCTTCTGAAGCAGCTCTGGGGGGGGGTCGCCGACCCTGAATCTCTGGGTTTCATTATAGGCAGCTGTTAGAACTGATACAATAGTTGCTAATACTCCAGAGATTCTGTTGAAAAGTGAATGTTGCAAAATTGTAACAGTTTAGAGTCTGCACCTGAATTATTGAGCTGCCAGACTGAAACACCAGAGACACGAACATTCAAATTTAAATTTACTTAAACTTAGATTTTGGAAAAACGGTAAAAAATAAATAACGGAAAGTATTTGCAAAAAACTCTTTATTTCTGGGGAGCAATCTAAAAACAACTGAATTGAAAAAGTGTTTGGAAGATGAACAGCCCCTTTAACATCCTTACAGCATACTTCCCAACTGTCCTGTTTTTGCAGGACAGTCCCGATTTTGACAGATCAACCTGTAGTCCAGGGTTTGTTACTGAAATGTCTTGACTTTCTCTTTGATCTCCTTCACTGAACAGCCAGGAAAAAATGCAACATTTCTAACTTAATTGGCTTTTGGCAGAGAGCCCAGAATAGATACTTAGATATTTTTGTAACAATTTAAGATAAGCAGGTCTCTTGGGAGGACTGAGACTCACAGCTTAAATGGCAATTCACCTTCATTAGCAAAACTGCAATAACATATAAAAACCATATAAATGTGTTCAAACTTTAATAACCTGACAAATTTTGTAAAATTTACATGGAAATTAGGGATTGTGGCCACAAAAACACGGGTGACCAAATTATTTTTGCCATGCTCCGCATGGCAAATCTTTTTGTCCCTCTTTCTATTTCCAAAATGTGGAAGGAATGTTACAGTACAAATTTTAAAAAGACTATATATATTCAGAAGTGATTCTGATCAAGCTTGTGTGTTTATCAATTCATCGGGTATGCAGTGAAGGTATACTGAAGCCAGTACTGTTATTGTTGGAAAGTACTCCTACTCAAGGACAAGTAAGCCCAGGATGTGTACATCATCAGTCCTATCAAAATGTAAATTTTTTATGTAGAAATGGGTAGGATTTTAATATCAACTTCACAACGGTACTATTATAGCCATAAGTAATACCCCAGCTTCACAATTCGGCATCACCCATGCATTACAAATAAGACTACAGTAATATTTCTTTTTATCTTACTGTTAAGATGTGATGGTGGCCAACAAAAACTGCAGACAATCTAAGGTTATAAATGATCACAATCCCACACGGATATGCAGTGAGGTGCACCGTATATGCATTCCCTGCAATTACATTTCAATGTTGCTTCAGTTAAACGCAAGTGGCAGTCTCAATCTTCTCACAGGGCACAAGTATATTTATTTAGCCAGAGCACAGCTGAGCCCTTAGACAGGGAGATATTCATACCAATGCTGAAAGAAGAGCTTAGAATGAGAGACCTGATATGTTTTGGATTCTGGTAATACATTTAATACCAAAGAGCAGGGAATTAGTTAAGCCATTGCAAACTGAACTCTTTGATGAAATGGCCTTTTACTAAAATGCTCCAGACCACTTATGCCTGGGTGTTTGAATGAAATGGATCTTACTAACACGCACTCTTATGTGTTGTTTATGTGAAACAATCATATCATTTCTCTATTTTAATATTATGAAAGTCTCAATTGCATAAAGATGTATTTTTTCAACAACACAGCTATTAATGCTTGTAGGTACAACCAGGCAGAATAACATTAAATTGTTAAGTGCTCAAACCTTATCTCGTACACACAAGAAGCCAGTGTATAACGTGTAGCCCTAAAGCTATCCAGCACAGCAACAAAGGTCTGCTCTAAGCCCATTCTCATAAGGCTATTATGAATAATAAGTGGGGCATGCTTACGGGAAGACTCAAGAAAGAATAAACGCAGACAGGCTATAAAACCTACAATGGTTAAGCTGACCATTGAATTGGCCTTCAGCCACAGACGATGTATTGATTAAAGTGCAGTAGTAGATATCCTCTAGCTGGAAGTTCAGACTGTGGAATATTCTGAAACACCTAATTACCACTATATTTATCTCCCTCTTCACAAACTGCTAGCCAGTGGCCTGGCATCAAAATGGTCAGAATCAGAGCATTACAGCTTTAGTGGTTTACAACAAATAAACAGATGCCAGTTGGCAGGAAATATTATATGACTCCTGTGAGCTTAAATCCTTCACCACATCTGTGATGTATTAGTTGCTTGACGCATCATTTCATATATTTGCCCCCAAATTGCAAACTCTGTTTGTTTAAGAATATTGAAAACATAGAATAAAAATAAGGTAACACTAATTATAATGCATTGATAATAAAAAAAAAGAGACAAATGTAGCACCAATACAGTGTGCAATATGATGCGGGCAGAAAATTACGTTTTAAATAACCCAATGGAGTGAATGAATCAGTCTTAATGACAATATTATTCAAATGGGACAGAACACATGTAACTGATCTACAGATCATAAGTTTGCGTTAAATAAAAACAAACAAAAAATATAGAATTCTATCAGAATGGACACAATTTCTCCCTAAAAAAAGTTAAATAAAAAAGGAAGAGTTATGATCTGCACCAAACCCATACTAAATTATACAATAGAATAAAGTTAGCAGCATAAACATGTATTTTCAAGTTAAGAAAGTTTTACTACACAAACTGCCAGTACTATAGCAATAATAAGAACTGCACTGAAAACCACCCCTGCTAAAATTTTGCTGAGGTCACATATAGATTTATGAGCATCCAGAGAAATAATTCCAGGGGAAGAAGCCCCAGCACTCATGATGGATTTAAGTTCAGCTCCTGGATCCTGTTTAGCTTCCACAGTCCACTGAGGCACACTGACCTTCATTTCCATCTCATACATCATTTCACCCATAAGGTTAATCTCATTCTCCAGGTCCTTGAGGTCCATCACATCTATATTGTGCTCAGCTTCGTACCTCATGTTCTGCGCACTCATAGCCCTAGCAGCCACACCAGAAGTTCCACCACTCATGCCAGTCTGAATGAGGTGTTTCTTGGGAATGTTAAGAGGAAATTCCTGACCCAGCACCAGAGCTCGTCTCATATCTGTTTCCAGAATGTCCATACAGGTAGAGAAAATGACCCATAGCCTCTCAAATTCAGCCTTGTCTTCTTTGGTCAATCTATGGTCCTTGAGAGTGCTGGTAAGTGTGTTTCTGTTGGCCACCGCTAGTTCTTGTGCTTTCTGCCTGGTCTTCTTCAATTCTTCACGCAGATTCTGTGAGTCTGATGTGCCACCTATGGTGAGTACCAGATGTCTGTAGCAGCCAGTTACCTTGTTAAGAGCATCCAACAGTGCCTTGCATTCCTCCTTCAGCATCTCCAGTTTTGCTTTCTGCCAAAACCACTTAAAAGCCCAAATACTGTCAAAAATGACACTTTTTTTAACGCTGCTCCAGAGAATGCAGACTGGCAATTAGCTGCGCCTCCACATTGCTTTCACTGCTTTATATATTCAAACAAATGGCATATCTCATTGAAACACAATCAGAGATGTCCTACTCGGGCTCCTCCATGGCACCAGGGTGCAAAAAAAAAAAAAAAAAAGTTGAGTGGAATCAAATCCTTTGGCAATAATCTGTTAACCTATCAGAGATCATCTGGTAGCAACCTGTGCATGAGTGAAATCCATATAAAGCAGTTGAGTATTCCCCTTGCAGGAGGATGGGATAAAAGTTAAAGAACTGCTCTAGAGGGAGCAACTCCAGTTTCAAAACAGTGTATCCTGCTCTTCCACTAGATCTCAGTAGTTTCTCCCAACGGGGAGCTCTCCACACACGTCCGACTCCTCTCCCTGTGCAGCTCATTCTGCCCAGCATCAGTATGAGTCACGTGAGCAATCCCAAAAGCATTGGGATATTATATTCGGCCGGTGTAGACGGACATCTTTAAGAAGGGCAAATTTTGTTTTTAAAGTGTACAGAGAATAACGTTATTCCTTTGTTTTAATGTAATTTAACTATACGGCAGTCCGTCTACAATAAACCAGGAGTGCTACGAGTACGAGTTCGACACTTAGCAAAAGGCATGAGTTTCACAGCGCGTTTCATTAATATTTGCTTTCCAGCACATAAAATGGCCGCTCTCTTATACAGTTTAGATGACGATCTCCACTGCTTCGGCATGTGACACGCTGTGCTTGTAACACGCCCACCTCTTAGCTGTGATGCCATTGGCCGTAGAAAGCGCCTGTAGGTAAAAGAAGCGTGCCTATTGGTTGAAACTGTGTTGTTAATTTTGCAGCCCTAATCTACTGTAGGTGGAAAGGAGCTGGTCACGGCAAGAAATAATGAGCAAACCTTACTAAGTATATGCTGTGTTCCGGAAACTATACTTTTATTTGTCTGAATCCTGCTGATAATTGTTCTGTTGTCTGCGAGGTCTGACAACGAAGGGCAGCTGTTTATCATAAACACTATATGTCTGTGAGGTGTGCTTCTCACCCCAAACTAGGGATTTGCACCATGTTAGTTTACTGTAACTCCCAGCTCTCTCTGAGACATTGGCAGGTTGAGAGTAGAATGCTGTCCATGTTGCTTGACTGTGGCAATATGTGGAAGACAAAGGTGTCAAGGGGACTATTCACAGTAACATTGGAGCAAGGACAGTTATTGAAGTAAAAGTGTTGCACAAACAATGTAAGGTCCCCCAAAGCTTTATTTTAGTTGCATGAATAAGGTATTTGTACATTTTGGTGTGCAATTGTCATTCCACAAGCCAATTTTATGATTTGTGTTTTGAGTATTGGGCCGGAACTAGGGGTAGCACAAGAGGCACGTGCCTAGGGCGCAAAGCTTGGGGGGCGCCAGGCACTTACCTTGTATGCAGCCTACCCCTAGTCCGGCAAGTGTTACAACATTGAAAAGTGGCTTGGCTCTGTGAAGTCGAAGTGCTTTGCCCACCATCACGAACGCGCGTCCTCGGTTGCGCACAATTACGCACGCGCGCCCTCGGTTGCGCACAATTACGCACGCGCGCCCTCGTTTACGCACAATTACGCACGCGCGCCCTCGTTTACGCACAATTACGCACGCGCGCCCTCGGTTGCGCACAATTACGCACGCGCGCCCTCGGTTGCGCACAATTACGCATGGGAGAAAATCCATGCATACATGGGGAGAATATAAAAGTTCCTTGAAGATCGTGCCCTGGTTAAGATCAAACCTAAGACCAAAGCATTGCAAGGCAGCTGTTCTAAACATTGTGCCACAATATACCCTTTTTTTTTAAATGTTTTTCCAGGATTTATTTTGCACCCTCAGGTGGTGTCTCAGTAGCAGCTCAGTAAACTAGGTTTAAAGACTCATAAACGGCTAGAATTTGCTACATTCATTGATACATTTCTAAGGAGCTTGAGAGAAATGTCAGCAACTAATGTTGAGCTTGTTTTAGTAAGTTTGTGAGCATGAGTAATGTACGCTTTAAAATGAAATCTTAGAAACATTGTAAAAGGAATTGAAAAAAATATTTCTTGTGTACTATCTGAAAACAACTGAACTGGAAGAAGCGTTGAAGTGGAAGTTAAACTATCCTTTAAATAGATCAATGAACAAATTCCTGGTGACCATCCATGAGGACAAGAAAAGACTCCATGGAATGAGTAAAAAAAATAATTCTTGATAATAGGGTGGTGATGTGATGTTTGACAGCATTATATAGAAAAAAGATTATGTCAGGGTGTCCAGCCATGGTGGGGGAGTGAGTCCACTCAAATGCCTGTGGCAACAATGAACTAGGAGTTAAGGTCCTTCCAGGAGGACATCGAGGAGGAGGATCCGTTTTTGCATACACAGGAGATGAGATGGCATTCAGAATAATAACACCATCAGTGGGAATGATAAGAATGGGAAGGAGGTTAAAAGATTTTTTAGAATCAAAGGTACTGGATAAGAGCAGCCTTAGGGTGGCCTTAAAGGAAAACTATACCCCCCAAACAATGTAGGTCTCTATTAAAAGATACTGAGTAAAACAGCTCATGTGTAAAACCCTGCTTCATGTAAATGAACCATTATCATAATAATATACTTTTTTTGTAGTATGTGCCATTGGGTAATCATAAATAGAAAATTTCCATTTTAAAAAATAAGGGCCGCCCCCTGAGATCGTAAGATTCACTGTGCACACATACAAACCACACGTAAGGTCACATGAGCCAATTAACAGACAGAGTTCTGCCTTTTGCTTCCTCACTTCTTCCTGTTACAGTTAGTGTTGTAGTATTTCTGGTCAGGTGATCTCTGAGGCAGCACAGATAGAGTCACCAAATGGTGGTTCAAGGCAAGAGATGTAAAAGGGCAATATTTATGTAAATATATATTCCAGTTTGGTAAGATTCTTTAATATGTCATTCAATTTGATATAAACTATCTGTTGCTTAAGTATTCATTTTGGGGGTATAGTTTTCCTTTAAATGCATTGATATTATAGTGTGATAATCGTTGTGTGTGTGGTGGGAGACAATCGACAGATATTGAGAAAAAAAAGCCTTATATATCGGTCGTCTCGTCGATCAGGCAGGAAGGAAACAGGACTGATCAGGTGCAACTTATTAGAACATCATTAGAGAGTATCTTGGAGGAACATGTCTTATTTAAACCTCAGATATTTCATTTGGTTATTGCTCAATAACCCTAGTATAGTATGTTTCAAGTTTAATGCAGGTTTGAAAAAGTCTTAGGCATGATGCATTTGCAGATAAAGAAGTAGAAGTAAAGAGGAGCTGCAACTCCTATTGTCATCCTGGTGTTAATTTGAATCCCAGGAACCAGGTAGATGCTGAAGTTCCAAAATGGAGAGGAAGACAGCTAGGGTATGAAAGGCTTCAGTGACATCTGTTTTCTTCTTTTTGTTTTTTAATGGGAAGTAATGAGAAGATATATTATTTCTTGTATATTTGTGTGTATTTTAAATTCAACCATAATTGACTGTGCTCTTCACATTTATGGTTTATATGTTTTTGTGTTTTTTCATTTTTTTTTTTTTTGATGAAGGGATTAATGTTTGATTTTCCTGAGGTTTTTCTAAAGCAAGTCAAAGAAGAATGTGGTTCCCTCTGCCTATAGTGCTCAATGTAAGTTAATCATTTAAAGCGATACTGACACAAAATCTTAGGAACATGTCCGTATTAAAGAGATGCTGCACGCTAAGGGGGTAATCAAAATTCGAATTTATCTCATTTTCTGATATAAACGCCGACCAACTCTGCACAGGTTTTCCCTTATTTATCAAACATATTTTCCCGAAAAATTGTAGTGCAGGAAAACACTCGGGAAAAAAACGTGAAAACCGTCTGAAAATTCGAATCGTACGAATTTTTCAGATTTTCCCCCGGAAAACCACAAAATTTTTGCATGAAACCCAGTGCAGATCAGGATACCTTGGAACATCTCCCAATGACTTATATACAAACTCGGCAGGTCTGAGATGCCGGATTTTCTAATTCAGACTTTTTCCACGCTAGGGGTATTATAAATCACTAAAATTCGTTGGTTTTTTTTTTTACTAAAAATTTGGATTTTATAGCCAAAAAAACTTAAAATTTTCAAGTTTTTTTGCATTCTGACTTTAATAAATAACCCCCTAAATATTTACCTCCAAAAGCCCCCTAGCCCTGTAAACATTCATGAAGCCGACCCTCTAACACTGCTAAAGGATCTTCTGTGGTTTTTCAGTCAAGCTGGGCTGGGGGCGGCGGTGGTTCTGTATTGAGGAAATTAAGCCATTCTTTGCTTGTGAGGCTGGAGGCAATGCAACGAATAATTGATTGACTTTTGTATTGGTGCTTTTTATATGGACTTCCCAGTGGCTCTTCCCAGTGAGGAGGATGTTGGCTGTTTACACAAAAGTAAAGAAACTCTAATTGGTTTTATTCCCACATGGATCTGACAAATGTCCAAGTTGGCCCTGATTTGATATTTCTGTTAAATAGCAAACTTGTATGCTCGTCATAAAGAATTCTTTACTGAACAGTAACTAACACAAGCCTACATTTATTCCACAACATCTATTTAGATAACTAGGACATTTAACTGTATCGTTTCTTGCTCCTGTTATGATTTATAATGATGAGCATTTGCATGATGGAAACTGTCATGACTAAAATGCTTATTTTGTTCATAAATAGCTTCTCAAATACAACATGATATTCCATATTCTGCAGAAATCCATACCAAAGCCAACCACTCATGCACTGGAAATTGCTGGCATGGAGGCACAAATAGCTGATGTTCCCCAGGCTTTTGAATTTGGCCAAATCTGAATCCTGCTTAAAAAATGCTCTGATTTGGCTAAATTTCAAATCAAATATTCCATTTGTTGCATGCCTAGTTTCAGCTCTTATTTGGTCTCAACCGCCATGACTTGGGTAAGTCATGGAGGTATTCCATTCTATCAGGACATTTCACCACCCTCTAGCCTGTTAGTATCAGTCTAATAGCTAGGTAATTTCATAATATGCATTTTTATTTGTAGTGATTATACAGACAACAGGTAATAGCTAAATGCAGGGGTTAAGAGCAGGCATAGGGGTCACAATCAAAAACGTGGATCAGCGCCTGGGGCACCGGAGAAATCAGAAACACTATATGGTGTAGTAACTTCCAATTAGGTTAATTAGCACCCTGTGTGTAGATATAGCTTTTATTGGTGCAGTTCCTTGATAGAACCGTTCCTCTCCCCTTAAATATATCACCGCCTATATACTTCAAACGCCTCCATCGATTCAGCAGAAATGCCTACTTACAAGACCTCTACTGAGGGTATCGCATGTATTATTTCCCAGGTGTGGATCCTCCTCATAGCATACCTTTAGCTCCAAAAAGGGAACATAGAAATTCCATAGTGTAATTCTATTTATTGTAAAAAAAAATGTAAAAACGTATTGTACTCACATTTACAATAAAGTTTTAGTCATATATAGTAACAATTTCTTATGCAGGTTGGCACTGGAGTGTACCGGCAAGATGTTTTCTACCTCCCTCTCTCTCTCCTCGTGGTGTTCCCCACAACTTGTGATGACGTCACTACCGCCTGACGCGTTTCTCTGATCCAAACGGCTTCCTCGGTTCAGCCTTCGTTCCACCAGTTCAGCGCCTCTGTCATTTTGCACTTCAGGGTTGGCGCTGTTCCGGTTTCTTAGGTTGTCATGGCAGCAGGGCGAGCGTCCCTATGTGTTTTGTTAAAAGGCTTAAAAAAACTTAACATATTACACAGAGTAGGTATACAATTTGTTCCTGGATAACGTTTTTCATTTGGCATATTTTTTTGCATATTTTTTGCATATTTTAAAACTAAACAGTGTTACATCAGCTTTATACAGACTTATTATTTTATACAGAATTATTAATTCACAATATGCATATAATTACTCTCTCTTGAAATTTAATTTTTGGGTTTTTCTTATATATATCATATTAGTTTCACAATCAATATAGTGACACTTTTTCTTTCAGAATACTATTAAGTGCACATCCCTTGTTTCTTGTTTATTTAGGGGTATAGGGGTGCAAGTTCAGGCTTAATATGGCGAAATCAGTTACATTCAAACACCTAATTTAGGTACCACATTTAAACTACAATTCTGGCAACTGTCCTTTTTTTTTCCCACTCACACATTTACTGTCCATTTAATATGCATTTACACACACACACACACCCCCCCCACACACACACCAGATCATGCCCAAACGCTAGTTCTTTATTTGCTTGCCTATGCTGTGACAGATGTATTTGTGTCAAAGCTAAGAGGCTTACTGCTAGTTTTGTGATGTATAATCCCATATCCCAAAACCAAGGAAGCTCAAAAATAACCTATTTCACTCATACCATCTGGAATTTATTTAAAGTCATTGCTATCTCGTTAAAATTACCATTTTCTATTTTTTGAGACTCTGGATAAAAAACATGTTTCCCTTTTTATGTTGATTATATTGCTCTACATTAATTCTTTGTCCCAAGTTATATGTATGTAGTAAATCTCAGGGTTTTTTTTTCTGAATTCGCCTGAATGTTAATGGACAGATTTATCAAAAATTTAATGTGATTTTTTTTCCACAAGTCAAATTTTTTTTTTCACCCAAACACATTTAAGTTATATTTGTGAAATATATTTTTCCATAAGCCCACAAACATTTAAAATTCGAGTTTATCTGAGGTAGAAAAACCCTCACACAACTCACAAATTCGATTCTTGATAGCTGAACCAAATCTGAACCTTTAAAGCTCTGGACAACTCAGTGACAATTTTTTTGTGTGTTTGACACAATTTCTGCATTCTCAAATCTGAATATGCGATTAGAGTTCAGTGTCTTTTGCGGAGGATTTAGTTGTCGGCTATATCTAAAATATCCGCACTCGGAGAATCCCTAGTACATTTTAAAATAATAGTTCAAACCGAGTGATAAGGCTGCAATGGATAAAAATAAATATTCACAAAGATTAAATAGCACGTCTAGAGACATAGGTGGAAGAAGGTCACTATTTGTGAATAACTTAGATTAAGAATACATACTATCATAATTTTGAAAAGATGCAGCAATAAAAACAAGGACTTTGGAGTCAATGAAGACATTATTAAAAGTAGAGGTATGTGTCTGTTCTCCAGAAAGCTCCAAATTAGGAAAAGGCTGTCTCCCATAGATTCCATTTTATCTAAATAATCCAATGTTTAAAAAACAATTTCCTTTTTCTCTGTAATAAAGCAGTACCATGTACTTGATCTAAACCAAGATATAATTAATCCTTACTGGAAACTAAAACCTTATTGGGTTTATTTAATGTTTACATCAGGGGTCCCCAACCTTTTTTGCCCGTGAGCCACATTCAAAAATAAAAAGTTGGGGAGCAACACAAGCATGCAAAAAGTTCTTGGGGTGCCAAATAAGGTTTGGTTGGGATCACTGGTTTACATGATTTTCTAGTAGACTTAAGGTATGAATATCCAAATTATGCAAAGATCTGTTATCTGGAAACCCCCAGGTCCGGAGCATTATGGATAACCGATCCCAAACCTGTATTGAGATTGTGATAAGGAACTTACTTGTGTTTTCTGCCATCAATTGAGCCCCTAAGCAATGTGAATATCTAGGAGAAAGAACAGTGGTAGTAGTCTGGATCTTAACAACAT
Organism: Xenopus petersii; assembly: GCA_038501925.1. Classification (NCBI taxonomy): domain Eukaryota; kingdom Metazoa; phylum Chordata; class Amphibia; order Anura; family Pipidae; genus Xenopus; species Xenopus petersii. Next base: position 52,507,139 of record CM076679.1, read on the forward strand.
AGGTTTCTGTGAGTGAGCTGCTGTAAGGCATCCTCGGCGCATCCAAGATGGTGGCGCCCAGAATAAGCCATGCGGCCGTCAGACGCCAGTGTGACACTGGCGTTTTCGCGCAGCGTATTTACGCAGGCGTTGTTGTGCTGCGTATTTACGCTGCCGCATACTTTAGACGCTGGCGTCCAAAAACGTGCAGACGCTGGTGCATATTCTGGCGCACGTCCTGTGACGTCATCTAGCGCGTTTTGGCGCGAAAATCCACCTATTTAAAGTCGCCAGAAGGTTCTCTCAGTGCCCGAGTATAGGTTCTTCTATCCTGAGTTCCTGGGTGTTTACTATTATTGATTCCTTGATCTTTGACCTTGCCTGAAACCTCGACTTTGATATTTTGCTGCCTGGACCGACCTCTGCCTGGAATATCGACCACGTTATCTTGCTGCCTGGACTGACCTTTGCCCGAACTGACGATTCTTCTGCCTAAACCCTTTGTACCACGAACTGTGTTTGCCTAGTTGCTTCCTCCTTGGTCCGCACTCCAAACTGCGCCTTCGGGCCCTGACAGCTGCACATGAGCCAAACTGTTGCTGTCATTGGATTGTTTACCAAAAAAAAACTCTGGAATGTATAATGAATCACCACATGGCAGTCTGGTGGATGAATCTGGCTGCTGCAAATCCAATGGGGACACTATAATTGACTGTATGCATACTAGTGTCTTTAAACTTTGCTTGAAAAGAAATGATCATCTAGGGATTCTTTTCATGGTGAAAGTCCCTTTCTTTGAACTATAGTAATTCACATTAGAGAGAAATGCATGCTTTAATAAACCTTATAATATTCTATATTGCCAGATGAGTCATATGGCCCCCCTTGCAAAAAGCAACGTCCATAAAGAATTGGTTTGCTGAGCTTGAAGTATAAGAACATGACATGCATTTATCCTTGTACTCAAACCACTTAAACACCTGTGTGAGTGACATGGAACTATTGCCAAACCTCACGTATAGCTTAAAGGAATTGTTCAGTGTAAAAATAAAAACTGGGTGAATAGATAGGCTGTGCAAAATCAGAGACTTGAGGGGGTCCATATGGGTCATATCTGTTGCTTTTGAATCTGAGCTGAATGCTGAGGATCAATTGCAAACTCACTGAACAGAAATGCACCATGTGGTCCCCCTTCAAGTCGCTGACTAACTCAGAGTTATACAGCTGGAAAGCAGGAAGTTGGATTCTGGCTGTTTTATTAGACATCCAGTCACTCCAGCCTTTATATATTACATTTTTGGCTAACTAACTATATTAGAAACATTTTTTATTTTGCACAGCCTATCTATTTACCCAGTTTTCACACTGAACTATTCCTTTAATGGAAGCAAATCCCAATACAAGTAGGGATCCATTATCTAAAAAATTGTTATGCAGAAAGGCCGTCTCCCATAGACTCCATTTTAATCAAATAATTCCATTTTTTTTTAAAAAGTTATTTTTCTTTGTAATAATAGAACAGTACATTCTACTCAATTTTGACTAAGATATAATTAATCCTTATTAAAGTAAAAACAATCCAGTTGGGTTTATTTAATGTTTAAATTATTTTTTTTACTAGACTTTAAGGTATGGAGATCCAAATTATGGAAAAACACCTTTTCAGGTAAACCCCAAGATTCCGGATAAGTTCCATACCTGTAATAGAGGTATAGATTTATGTATTTTTTTAAGTGAACTACTATACAACAAACTCATTTTGATTTGATGATCATTGACTATTTTGCAGACCTAAATCAATAAACATGGTAACAGGGAACTTCCATCAATAACAGTAGTGCACATTATCGATTCTCTCTTTTGACTGATACAAAGTGATATCCATTTGGCTGCTTCTTTTTGTGTTTGTGTTCTCTGGGGATGACAAGAGTGCAATATGATTGCCAGCCAATAGATAAAAGGCTGCTCATATCGGAGAAGTTATAAAAGTCTAATTCCATCCCAGATAACAGGATATTGAAACCGGGAAAGGCCTTTTAAAAGTAATGATAGTTATAGTGTGGTAGTTGATATGCGGCTAATCCAATTGTTTGACCAAGGCAAAACATTTGGATTACAACGGGAATACAAGCCTTTGAAGTGAGGACCGTATCAATGATGTGATCCTCGATCCAAAATGAAAAATCATCTGCCTGATGTGGGCCTGTAGGAGGACAATGTACCATGGGAGATAAGCTTCCGAATTGGTTTGAAGGGCCAGATAGGCTGCTTAAATCAGTGTATGGCCACTCATGAGACTTTTAACTTGTGCAATCTATGGGAGACCAACATTGGATCTGCCTGAATTTTAAAGGAACAGTAACAACAAAAAATAAAATTGTTTTAAAGTAATGAAAAGATTATGTAATGTTGCCCTGCACTGGTAAAACTGATGTGTTTGCTTCAGAAACACTACTATAGTTCATATAAATAAGCTGCTGTGTAGCAATGGCAGAAATTTATAAAAGGCTATATGGCAAAGGTTAAATAGTGGATAACAGATAACATTATGTTGTACAGAGCTTATCTGCTGTGTAACCTGAGCCTTTTCTCCTTTTTTGATGTTACTGCCCGATCATCTATCCAAAAAATCGTGGAAGCCCGTTGGAGAGCCCAATATACTGGGCAATTAGCTGCCAACTGTCAATAGCTTTTCTCCACCTGGGTTTGCCCTTCTTTAGACCATTGTGCCACTGTGACATGATGTGCATTCAGAAGTAGTGATACATTTTCATCTTGGTTTTGTTGCTGTGATCAGGGGTGTTTCTGCCATGAGGCAAGGTGAGCACCTTACCTCCGCGACAGGTCTCCAGAAGTTACCAGGGGTGGCAAAAAGCCGAAACTGAATTTCTGGTTATTAAACTTTTCTAGAGCTCTTAAAACTCTCTGCGCTAGTGATGTGCCCCCTCACCAGATCTTAAAGTAAGCACGATGGGCTGTCTCAGGTGGCATTACTGCTTGAAATGTGCCTGGCTGTGATCATCACAAAATAATGGCAACAAAGGTAAACCATATGGCAGCCTACATTTATATATATAAAAAAACAAGCAGAAAAAGTTTTGTGCAGAATAAACTACGATCAGCGAACCATTGAAAATAAGAATAAAAATGACATAGACTTTCTTGCTTTTCCTCACAGCCCATTGTTTTATAGAATTCCATTGAAGATGTTTTTTTTTACTAAACTCATCCTTCCTGTATGAAAATTCAGAGCCTGGAGAAGAAAAATTCCTGCAAACAGAGGCCATTGGCCTTTGGCGATGTTTATTAAGACTGTTTTATCTCCTCCTTTGTTCAGAGTCGCCAATTATTTCTGTAAACTTTTAATTGAACTTTATATTTTCACATTTTTTCAACAGGTGGAATGCTTTCAGCTGCAAAAATTTTCCAGCATTTCAACAATGATAAAATCGATATGACGAGGCACAAATAAACATGCCTCCGCACTTGTCACTAAGCTGCTTGCAGATTTGAAACTTCTTATGGCTATGTATGATGAAGACCTCTTGAACAATCCCTTTTATTTAGCTTTCCAGAAACAGAGGCCTGATTTAGTTGATAAAGTTGCAAAGGCACATGGAATTGTAAGTATTGCACACAAACACAATATTCATACCATATTTAATAATAATTTGCCTTATTTGAGCTTATATCAAACCTAACATCAGTGTCTCATCAAGGAGATAATAATCCAGTCCAATCACTTTTAAAACCTTGTTCCATGTTACCATCTAGTGTAAATTGAAATTATGGCTTAAGAAGAACTACACTGTTTTCACAAAAGAGGGCCAACCCCTCTCTAGCCAACCCATCTCCCCAGCTGTGCAGTGGGCACCCAAAAGTGTCCAAATTAGACAAGTACAGGTATGAAACCTATTATCCAGGATGCTTGGGACCTGGTTTTTTTTTTTCGAATAGGGGTCTTTGCATAATTTGTAAGTCCGAACTTCAAATCTACTAAAAAATAATTTAAACACTAATTAAACCCAATAGGATTGTTCTATTTCCAATAGGACTAATTATATCTCAATTGGGATCAAGTACAGGTTTTATTATTTTATTATTACAGAGAAAAAGGGAATCATTTTTTAAAATGAAATCTATGGGAGATGGCTGTCCTATAATTCTGAGCTTTCTGGATAATCGTTTTTTCCGATAATGGATCCCATACCTGTATATTGCATCCACAGTTGTTGGCATCAAAACAAAACACTTCTGACTCATAGGTGCTTACTCTGCCCACATGTGATACTCCCTGATTTTAAATCTCTGTGCCCTGGAAATGTTGATAATTGCTTTCAAAACATATTTCAGTGACTAGAACTTATACTTTATACCCTGTAGTTACTGAGAAATTGCATCCAGACTGGTATGGGAAACCCAATATCCTTAAAGCTCCAAATTATGGGAAGGCATCTCTTGTAGAGTCCAAATTATTACATTTAAAAAAAAAAAAAAGATTTTATAAAAATGTACTTGTTTCTAACTAAAGATGGCAGACCTACTCATTTGATGTCCCATGAGCTTTGGCCAAATCTGGCTGATCTGATTGTTGGCCTAAGTGGGACATATGACGGATAAAGGACAGCTTCAACCAGCGATGCGCTTCTGGTTAGACAGGATTTTCAAATCTTTCAATTGATATCTGGCTGATTTTCAGACTGATACCTGTCAGGCAGGCCAAGTGTTTGCCAGCATCAGGAAGCTTACAACATAGGAAAGGTATATTCCACCAAGTGTACAGGGTGTGCTCCCATTTACACTATTTTTTATAGATGCTGTAGTACTTAATGTCTAGTTTGTTTTGGCACTAAGTCCCTTAGATGTGTAGATATTGGCAACTAGGCATAAACTATGAAGCCAGACAAAATGTCCTCTTCTGGAGTGATGATTGGACTTGCCTGGAACATTTCAGGCAGGATTAATGGTTGGTCATATTGCAGGCAGAGTAAAGTGCATAATGCAAATCTTCTGACCATTTAATCACTAGTATTCTGAATCAAGGTGAACTACTGCATAGCAGATACATTTAGGATACAGTGGTGTAGGACCTGTGGATGCTGGTGGTAGTGTTGGTCATTAAACAGGCTTTTCCGCCTCCATTCCCAGCCGCCCTCAGATAATAACACATCTAGGTTTATGATAACCTTATTCTGATTTATGCTGATGTCACTTCCAGTTCTGCACATATGGTGGGTTGGATTGTGGATATAGCTGCTGCATGTCCGATCTTTTAGCATATACAGATTGTGGGAGAATGCTTGTCCATCCAATTAGACCTGTGCAGGTCTCTAGAGCTAAATAAATAGCGCTGGATTTCAATAAGGGGCGCCCCTAGGCTGCGCGGTCCGACCAGGCGGCCACACAGTCCTAGCGCCCACCTCCCCTTCCCAGCATGCCGGCGAAAAAACGCCGGCGCAGCTGCTGTAATTGAATGGGGACGCACGCGTCCCCATAATGCGGCTGGGCGGCATGCCGCCCTAGGCCCGGGCCTATGCGGCCTTGCCGTAAATCCAGGCCTGTAAATAAAAGCACTTGGCCTGCCTTCTTCTGCTTTTACGTGGTCATGGATCTCGTTTGGGACTTGTAAATTATGATACATTTAAAAGCAAGGGATGCATTATGCATTGGATTGTAAGCTCTTAGGGCTCTTGCACACAGGCGTTTTTATGCATTTAACGAGTGCATAACCGGTTTGAGCAAAAATGAATGCATTCGCTAATTGATTCTATTATATTCTGCCTTGCTGTAAATTACTCATGAGCATTCTGCGTTTTACTCCATTTGTGTTTCAGTGCGTTTGTTTAGTCGCAGCAGACTGCATTTTTTTACTGTTAACGATAGAGTAGAGGGTTACGTTTGGAACAGATAAAAAGAAAAAATAAAGAAAAAGGCGATTAAACGCAATATATGTGCTCAGCATGCGTTTATAAAACACAGAAGCAAACACCCTTGTGTAAGAGCCCATAATCTTTAATTTAACTGTACTTTGTATTTATTATTGTACTTTGTGTTCATTTGTATTTGTTATTGTAACGACCTCCTGTTTGTTAAGTTAATTCATTGTTCTGCTGTAAAGTGCTGCTTACATAGCTATGTAAATAAAAATACATGTGCATGCATACATATACAAATAGAAAGTAATTGGGAAACATATTTATTTCTGGTGAACTATCTGAAACCAACTGAACTGAAAAAAAGTGTTGGAAGGTGAACAACCCCTTTAATGAATTTAAAATCTTGATTTTGTAAGGGAACAAATAGTAAAGTAAAACTTTTAGTGTGTTTTGGTTGTTTGAAAAAAAAACCAAAAAATAGCCTTGTCTAATTTGTTATTTAGTAGATGAAATGCTGACCTTTTGCAGATCGGATTATAATTTGTTTAGTCTTGTGGCTGATCTTGTGATGCTTTCATTATGAATGTGAATATGTGAGACTGAGAATCCTCTGTTCTGTGTGTGTAACAAGTATCATGGTTTAAGTGATGCAAAACAAAACAGAAAAAGGATACTTTATGTCAATAAGCCCTACAGTAATATTTTAAACTCACTTACTTAACTAATTGTAATTATAATTTAGGCTTCTTGAACACTAAACATTTAATATCAGCTCTGTTGATGATTTTTTTTTTTAAAAAAAAAAGCATAATGCTACTAATAAGCAACATTTTCCAGAAAATTAAGCATAGCTGGCATGAAATAATCTTATTTGTTTCCAAAACAGCCATGACATAATGTCTAAGCAACTGTCTGGAATAAGTTACAAGACAATTGTGCATACATTTACATACATTTTAAAGGATTTAAATAGTCACAAAAAAGCTACAGACCTAGTAATGTTTGGCTAACCTTTAAATGCTGACATTTATTAACAGATGGATCACATTAAAATGTTTACCAAAAAGTCCATATTTCCACTTTGTTGGATCTAGTGATTTTATTCTCTCCTGATTTTTACTGTATGTCTTTGTTTAAGGTCCTGGTTCCATGCAAGGGGAGCGTTTCCAGCATCTTGAATTCTGCATGTCCTTTTGATTCGTATATTTTAAAACCCACAGAAGGGGGATTTGAGACAGAAAGTGGAAAGGTAATGTTTTATGTATATTTATTAATAGAAAAATACAGTAACGTAACTAGAGGGGGGCAGGCCCTGGCGCAGGACGTGCAGCTGGGCCCAATCGCACCCCCTGCTCCCCTGGTAGTTACGCCACTGGAAAAATGTTTTAATAGCTGTTTCTTTTGGCCTTTTCATGCTGTTGTTTTTTCTGCTTGCTTAAATCCGTTGCAGTACAACTTTTTCCATTTGAAAGATTATTTAATTGTTTCGGGGACGAGTTATGTTAAAATTATAATATTTTACAAATAATAAGAGCTACACTTTGCATTTGCATGGGTTATCAGCACCTCACAGGCATCAGCAAGGCCAATGAGAACACTTATTAAGTTAAAGTTAACTTGTGGGTTCTCCTATAATGTAGAGCACATGGGCTACATATAGAAACTATGAAGTATATTCATAACCAACTAAAATTAGTTTAGCTATAAGTAACAATAATGCTCATAATCACAATGTAGACTTTTTCAGCGTTTGTTAGATGAAGGCAACACCATGGTAGTAGGTGAACAGGTGCAGGGCCGGAACTAGGGGTAGGCAGAGTAGGCACGTGCCTAGGGCGCAAAGCTGGGAGGGTGCCAGGCACGTACCTCCTCTGTCGCCTACCCTAAGTCTGGTTCCCTTCTCTGACCGACTCTATGTAGTTTTTGCGCTTGGTGCGCTTTTGCGCATGCGCAAATTCGCGCACGCGAGCGCAAATTTGCGCATGGGCACGTGCGCACTAAATAGGCGCTGCGACTGACGGGCTTGCCTAGCACGCCTGCCCAGAATGGCCCGGCACTGAACAGGTGAGATTTTCTGTGAAAGCAGCAAGCGAGCTAGATTAATATAATGGATGATGGTCTATTTTATATTTTTAAAGCTGAAAGTAGGCATAAAAGGACATAACTGTAAAATTCCATCATTGCAGCACATTGTATCCCCTTAAAGGAGAAGGAAAGCTCCAAGACAGTTTATTGCCAATAGAATAGCCACAATAGTGCAAGCTAGAACGCTATATTTATTCTGCAGAATGCTTTACCATACCTGAGTAAACAGCTCTAGACACTGTCTCTGTTTGTTTAGTATAGAAGCTGCCATATAAGCTTGGTGTGACATCACTTCCTGCCTGAGTCTCTCCCTGCTTACTAACAGCTCTGAGCTCAGATTACAGTAGGGATGGGAGGAGGGAGGGGGAGAGGAGCAAACTGAGCATGCTCAAGGCCATGCCCTGGAGGTTTAAGCTGAAAACAGGAAGTCTGATACAGAAGCCCATGAGTACACAATAAAAGCAAAGAAATGTGGTGTTTCTTTTGACAGAGGACTCAGAGCAGCATTACTTTGAGGGTTTACTGGTGTATTTATATAGACCTTTCTGATAAAGCTTACTTAATTTTAGCCTTTCCTTCTCCTTTAATGCAAAGCAGCAGGATATTTTAATCAGAAAAGCATAAAGATGGGCATTTATAAGCAGCTTCTAAGTATAATGCCATTGATCTGGGATAATAAACATCAGCTTTTAAAAGGGTTGTAAACTCAAATATTAAAGCTTGCTTAATGGAAGCAAATGTAATTCTGTGCAAATTTACAGTATGCATTCACTATATATTTATTTGTTAATGTCATTACTATTGAAAGCAGTTTCTCTCACCTTAAAGGGGTTGTTCACCTTTTTTTCAGTTTAGTTGTTTTCAGATAGTTCCGCAAAAATAAAGCTTTCTGTTATCTATTTGTGACTTTTTTTCTAATATTGAATTTTAGGAGGTTATTTGTTAAAGTCTGATTTTTTTTTTCTTCTGATCGGACAACACAATTTCTTTTGTAGAAAAAAAACCCCTAGAATTAAACCCCTATAGTGTTAAAAGTCAGAATAAAAAAGTACTCCAACTCATACCTGCCGAGTTAATGGCAGATGCCTCGTTGACATTTTGAAGATATCCTGATCTGCAGAATCCCAGAGTTTTCGTAAAAGGCAGCTGTTCTAATTGATACAATAGTTGCTAATATCACAGAGTTGAGGCTGAGAAATGTATCAATTAATGTAGCAAATTGTAACTGAATCTGCACCTGGAGTACTGAGCCAGAGGCAAGAACAGTAAACTTTAGACTTACATTTTGGAAAACCCATAAAAAATAAAACAAACACAACTGAAAAAAAGTTTTTATTTGTGGTGAACAAACTAAAAACAACTAAACTGATAAAAAAAACAACATTATTTTTTTCTGCTGGGGTCAGTGAACCCCATTTGAAAGCTGAAAAGAGTCCACAAAAGACAGTAAATAATTGATAAACTATACATCATAAATAAAGGCAAACTGAAAGGTTGCAAGGAATTGGACATTCTCTGAAGGATTAAAGTTAACTTAAATGTGAACTACTCCGTGAAGTGTAACAAATTCACATTCTTGCTTTTTATTAACCACTACTTTATTATAAAATGCAAAATATAGAGAACATAAACATTACTAGTCATGTGACACCTTATTAAAACAGTTGTAAGACTTTGTTATAACTAGGGATGCTTAACCAGGACAGCATAAGCAGGGGCCCAGTTGAAGCATAGTAGAGCTACCATGAAAAGGGGTGTGGCATGCTGGAAAATGGTTGGTTTAGGGAAGAGTTTAGGAAGTGCAGAGGTAGAGTTTTGTGAATCAGGGGCATAGCAGTCTTTTGGGGCCCTAATATTTTTTATGGCACCCTGGTTAACACATACTGACATTGTTGCAGTGTGGCCTTTGGTGTAGGAAGTCAGGGCCCAAAGAGAAAATGGAAACAAATGCTGCAGCTATTTTTTATTGCAACAGTGAACAGTTTTATTAGGTAAAAGACAAAACAGGCAATATTTATCTTGCTCTATCTTAAGCCTGCCTGGTAATGCAACACACAAACTACTGATCCCCTCCAAAAAGGCAATGTACCTCACCAGGACCCACCCCCATAGTACAACCACCAATCAATCAAGTACCATTTATTAAGTGAACATTCAATTACAAGTCACAGTTCTAGGGGAGATTGTGCATGCACACCTAAGGCCAATTTCAAAAAGTTTAAAGCCCTGTCTAAATGATTCAAGTAAATATGCAAGTGCATGTAATTTTGAAACAGGGTTTTTTTGTTACAAAGTTATGATCATAATATTGATAAGCCACCATACCACGTCAAGGTAAAACCCCACATGGTGGTCCCTAACTTATTTATCTTTAGTCATAGTAAAAAAGGAATAGTACCTCTCTGTGTAGTAACAATTCTTTATGTAAACATCTCCTGTGCTTTGGTTTCAAACTCTGTGCTAAATCCTCCCCCGCCAACTGCTGAGCGGCTTTTAAGAGGGAGAGACTGCCTTAACCAACGCCCATTTTAGAAAAGTAGAAGTCAGGTGTTGTAATTAAAAACCAAAGTTGTAAAAACCAAAGTGTTGTAATTAAAAACCAAAGCACAGAGTTTGATGTATGTATGTATACTCCTGTTGTGATAGCTAGATGATTTCTTGCATAATATATATCCAACTCTCTGCAGCCATATTTAGTGTGCACTGTAGAGATTTAAGTGCTTTATTGGTAAGAGCTTAATGTATGTATTTCCCATTCTCAAGGCATGTTTGCTTAAGCATTCAAGCCCTTGAATATTGTAAACAATTTCCATTTTCTAGAAACTTGTACTTCTATTTTCTCTTAGTAGGTGGGGTAATATTTAAAAGTTAAAATTTCTAACCTCTTTAGGTCTGTTTTTCTCAGCATTTTGGATCTTGACACACTATCATCCAGATAGATTCGTTGACAGCTGCAGTACATTCCTGCTCTGCTGACATGCACAGTGTGTTACCTATCCCATCTCCAGTGAGGGAAACATTTTTGGGTTTATTGGTTCCCAGAACAACTGCTCCAGGAAGAGAATGAAAATTTTTGTGAACAAATTACAGAGAAATGTTTGTTCTTCTAAATGGGAACCATTTAGCAAGCTCCCTCACCAACCCATATTGGTGAGACGAGACAGACCTTTTGCTTAGAAAACTGAAGGCAATTAGCAGCACTTAGAGAAGCTTTTATCACTTTGCTGAGAATCCCCGCTGCTTCTTGATTCCAGCTCTCACACATGGTCAACATTAAAAAAAAGATATCTAAAATGCAAGAAGGAAGGGTACATAGGGCAGCCACAATAGGGTTAAAAGGTGTCCAAGTACAAGTTTAGTTGAATTCACCTGAGGTGCACACAGATCCAGCTCCTCTTTTGGGTTTGTACTTACGCGTAGTCAATTTAGATAAAAGAAAAGGTGATAGTATAAATCTGTTTAATAAAAATTTTAAACACAATCACATAACTCCAGTAGCCTACTCACAAACAGCATCAAGAACGCATCGCATTCAAAGTCCAGACTCCTAAAGCTGGCCATACACTGGCTAACATAAACTGCCAACAGGCTAATTTGGCCGTCTATTGGGCAATGTATGGGGCCCTCCGACAGGCTTCCCCAATCAATATCTGGCCAGAAATCAGCCAAATGTTAATCAGGCAGTTAATTGAGCATTAGAACTTCCCAACACACTTCCTGGTATGATACAGAGTGCTTGGATTTAAAATTCAATCACAACAATAACATAATACATAAGAGAGTAGATCTATTGGAAAACTTCCCCTGGAGTCACTAAATCAACAGGGTTATCCCCACTTAACATTGTAGTGTAACAGGTAAAACATACCTTGTAATTTAGCATTAGTGCTAGAGCTTTACTTGCCCTTTTGTCGGGATGTCCCTTGTTATATTTGCGTGTTTTCATTTCCAAAACAATTAATTCTGTATATTGAAGCTAAACTGCTCAGCACAATGATGACATTTCAAGGCAAAAGAGTTTAATTAGGAAATGTTTTATTGTTAACTTAATCAATCTTCAATAAAAATATGTTTTAAAGAAAACAAATGTATAGCTGTAATGTAAACTGAACTAAAATTTTTTAACTTCCTTAAAGGGATCCTGTCATCAGAAAACATGTTTTTTTCAAAACACATCAGTTAATAGTGCTAATCCATCAGAATTCTGCACTGAAATCCATTTCTCAAAAGAGCAAACAGAATTTTTTATATTCAATTTTGAAATCTGACATGGGGCTAGACATTTTGTCAATTTCCCAGCTGTCCCCAGTCATGTGACTTGTGCCTGCACTTTAGGAGAGAAATGCTTTCTGGCAGGCTGCTGTTTTTCCTTCTCAATGTAACTGAATGTGTCTCAGTGGGACATGGGTTTTTACTATTGAGTGTTGTTCTTTGATCTACCAGGCAGCTGTTATCTTGTGTTAGGGAGCTGCTATCTGGTTACCTTCCCATTGTTCTTTTGTCTGGCTGCTGGGGGGGGAAAGGGAGGGAGATGATATCACTAACTTGCAGTACAGCAGTAAAGAGTGATTGAAGTTTATCAGAGCACAAGTCACATGACTTGGGGCAGCTGGTAAATTGACAATATGTCTAGCCCCATGTCAGAATTCAAAATTGACTATAAAAAAATCTGTTTGCTCTTTTGAGAAATGGATTTCAGTGCAGAATTCTGCTGGAGCAGCACTATTAACGGATTCATTTTGAAAAATATTTTTTTTCCTATGACAGTATCACTTTAACATGGATAAAAATATAACAAGTGAGTTGTTACTAACATACTGAGTGAGATACTTATCCATCATACATTCAAGTGTCAGTTCTGAAACACAATACATATCACCATGAGCCACCAATTAAATATATGTCAAGAGTAAATTAGTCTATGATGATGGACTGGGATGAAGTGTCCTAATCTCCACCATACTGTACACCGAAAGGTCCAGTGATTGACAGCTGCTGTGTCTGTATTTTCATTTCATTCATTTCTGAACCTTTTGGTGGAAAATGATCAGGACATAGCATGTCTTTTTACAGAAATTGATTTCTATAATGTCATCTTTTTTTCTTTTTCTATTTACAATAGATGATACATGATCTGCTGTTTAGTGTAATATAAACAATGTCCCACTAGCTGATCATTTAGAATTGTTATTTGTAATAACAATATGAGTTTGTAGTTTAATATGCCATCTGGCCTTCATACAGTTCACTGTAAGGTTTTATGGGTCAGAGCCTGAAGGAAAAACCAGTAGTAGAAGTACCCAAATATCAATGAATCATCAATTTACATTCAATTCTGATTTCCTGGATATTCTTAAAATACTATATTAACATTGTCTGTAATGACAATATGTTATATTTTTATTTACCTTGTTATGAGCTTATGACAGCTAAACAAGTATTGGACGACAGGACTTAAATGTAGTATGTCCAAAAATGCTTTCTTTGAGGTGATGCCATTACAATGTAGATCCGAACGTTCTGCTTGAATTATATATCTCTTAAGTTTGGTATTGATGAAGAAGGTAATACCATCGACAACCTGAAATGAACACACACTCCTGGAGCCAGCTGGTGCAGATAAAGGATATGTAATCATAGATACACCTATGCATATGCATCTATTATTACATATCTCTAAATATGAAACGCGTTAGGACTCATTGTTTTAGCTAACTGGAATAAAATCAAGTTTTATCGGCACCGGCTGGCTCCAGGAGTGCGTCTACATTTCCGGTTGTCGTTGGTATTACTCCCAAAACTACAGGTTCGGGGTGCTGCACCCCAGCCACTGGACTGCATCGGTGAGTGCAGTACATTTATTGCCTAAATTCCAACATTCACTTTTGTTGTGTAGGGGTCGAGCCTGAACGCGATAGACCTGGGGTCTTTACACCCAGGTTCTTTTTCGCACCGGGTGAGCCATAGTTTTGAAATTATTTCACAGCTGTGATTGAGCCTCAAATTTCCCCTTTTCGTGTGTATTGTTGAAGGCGGGGCAGGAGATTTCCCTCCTTACAGATAACTTGTGGAAAAATATTTATATACACTATTAAAAAATATTTTATTGACTATAAAATTGTGTTTATTATCATTTAAGGAGATCTTTATTCAAGGAAACCTGGTTAAACTGGGTTCAGGGTTTGCCTACCGCCTCACCGTTCCAACTGTTTTTGAGGAGACTTTCTACAATGAAAAAGAGGAAAGCTTTAACTGTGTATTGCGCGTTCATTAGAAAAAGAGCAAAATAATGGTATTTACATTTCTTTATCATAATGATATTAAGTAATAAGGAGCTTATTTTTCTAACCTTTGTTCTTGATACCATCTTTAGTAAAAAAAAATATTGCAACTTCTGCTTAGAGCAGTTTTAATACTTTCAGCATTATAGTAAAGGTTTTGAGTTATTACCTAATGGTCAATCAAAGAAAAAAAGTGATCCCTTAGTAAATAGATATATCCTGCGGTAGAAGCGGAGGTCTGACCTTAGTCAGTACAAGTTAATGAATTAAAAAAGAGGAAAAAGTACCCCACTGGCTTCAAACTCGCTCAGCAGTCTCTGGTAATTTACAGCTACCTAATTATATTAATCTCAATTGCGTGCAAATTTACTAATTACTTTATAGTAATCTTATAAATTCAAAAAAGTGCTTGTGCTATAATTTAACCGGTTAAAATCCCAATTGATTATGAATTAATTAAATAAATATGATACAATTCATTCTATTATACTGTATATGCAAGGGTTAAGAAAAATTGGTGCTAATATACCCTTAGCTATAATCAATTCTATTTCACAATAGTGTATATCCTTTTGCAACAGGGTGTATTAGTCTAAAAGTTAATAGTAACCCCCTCCAATCGCTTTGAGTTAAAAAACTTTAAAGTGCAAGTGCTTAAACAATTAATGAAGACTAGTAATCAACATAAATTCATCCGGACTGAACAATAATTCACAAAATTGAAAGTGCTTGATAGTGCTTTACAATGAATTATATTTGAGATAATTAATTAAATAGAGATCGCAATAAATAGGATAAATATTAAAAAACACACAATGCTCAGGTTCAGAAATTAAGTCAGAAATGGAAAAGAAGAGGAGGTGGAGTTGTCCCAAATCTACTACCTAATTTTTTCTATCCCTGGGACACCACAAAGACAAAGAAGGCAGAGTACCCGGGACTGTGGTCTCAAATTTTAATCTAGTCCTAGACTTGAAAAGAACTATATAGGCCTAAAAAACCACAAATCCACAGGCTTTTGTGAGCTTTAGTATCAGAGAGAATAGCGAAGAACCGAGCACTGGTTGAGGTTTGAAACCTCCCCACCCCTTCCACTACTTTGAAAACCCAATTGACTTCAATTTAAAAAGTTAAGGTTAAAAAGGACTCAGAACGCTGACGCGCGTTTCGCAATACTGACTTTGTCAAGGCATAATAAGAAAGCTCCCCTGTCGTCGGGTTTAAATCACTTCCGTATGGTGTGTCATCTTGAGGAATTATCGCGAGACTTCATTCCACCTGTCTTCGCCCATAAATCCAACGTACGTCTTAGCTTGGCTTATGGGGAAAGAACTCTGAAGACTGAAAATGAACTATGAGAAAGTTTTGGTTATTTTACCCACAGAAGAACACTCAACACCCTCAAAATTTTGCACTCTGAAAAATATAGAAGATGTTAGAGAATTTTTGGGATAGAACGCTGAGAAGTTTGACAGAAGTATTGTGTCTTTTCGAAGCGCATTTCAAGTTGAAAGGAAAAACCTTTGCCATTACATTGTAAGGCTTTTTTTTATTCTCTTTCAGTGTGTTTGTGTAAATAAATGCCATCAAAACTAGATCTTAAAGCAAAGTTTCTGGAGTAATCCATACATTTCCAGACTTACTGTGTACTTGTATGTCTTGTAGGGTCAGACATAAAAGGCCATCATGATCATGTTGTTGCTTCGGACTTTAATTTGCAGGCCAATTATTCTTTGGTCATGTTTATGACCACCTTAGTCATTTTATTTTTTGATGGTTCTTTTCTTATTTGAAGCTATGAAAGCATGTAACAAGACCCCACAGAAATAGTGGCAGGCAGTTGAATGGTTTTGCAAAAGAGATATAGCTATGACTTAATTAATTTTTTTAAAACAGGCATTTGAATGCGACAATGTCGTATAGAATAATATGTCTATTTCACCTTAAAGAACACTCTTAATATGCCCAAAATGACCATTTCAGATGCGTTCTGTATGCGTGTAATAATTCATCCATAAATAAGTAGGGATGCACCGGATCCACTATTTTGGATTCAGCCGAACCCCTGAATCCTTCACAAAAGATTTGGCCTAATACTGAACCGAATCCTAATTTGCATATGCAAATTAGGGGTGGGAAGGGGGAAACATTTTTTACTTCCTTGTTTTGTGACAAAAAGTCACGTGATTTCCCTCCCCGTCCCTAAATTGCATATGCAAATTACGATTCGGATTCCGAATCCTGCTGAAAAAGGGCGAATCCTGGCCAAATCCAGAACCAAATCCTGGATTCGGTGCATCCCTATAAATAAGCAAAACTTACAGTAGAAGGCTTTTGACTAGCAAGACACTTATAGATTGAATGCTCTTTTCTGTGAGTTCATAGTATTTAAAAAATTCTTTGTGATTGGCAAATTCTAACAACTATTTTTTTTTTACTATTTCAGGACTCTGTGAATGCCCTGTATACAAGATGCCTTCAGCATTTACTACAAGACTCACACTTGGTAAGAATCTGTGTTTAATGGCCATGCAATGCAATATTCTCTTTCTCAAATACGACTTTTTTTTTTTATAGCAAAGCAAGAAAGTCAGATGAGCTTAATGAAACAGGCAGTAGAGGTAAGGATTTGGGGTCTGATGATACTCGATAAAAGGTATGTTATGGCCTAAAAGGGTTACACCTAATTTACAATAGTGCTGTGTGTTTCTCCTGAAGGAAAGACTTAAAATGGGAACTGTAGGCCTGTTGACAATTTATATCTACTTATATACAGTACTTATCCACTAAACCATTTCTAGATAGGCTGTGAGTAAACTTTGTTCACCTATGGCACACTGCAGTCTGATTGGTTTGCTCCAAACATTTGTTTCACCTTGGGCTGTCGGTTCTGCTTCTGTTTTTTTGTCATTTCTGTTGTGAATTCATTTTATCTATCTCTGTAGATGTATGTACATCATGGTATTTATGACCTAATCTTCAACCAAGTTGGAACAGTTGAAGCGAGTGAAGTAAATCTACACTAACACCTATCATGCTTTTGGGTGTTGATTGCATATGCAGTTTTTACTGGTTTTTGTACATTTCCCCCTTCTCATAAGAGTTCTGCAAGCTAGGTAACCCTCTAAATGGTAAAGGTTGATCATTTATTTGATACATCTCTCAGCATCAACGGAAAAATACCAGTTGTAGGGATGGGCGAATTTGACCCATTTCTTTTCGCCAAAAATTCGCTGGCGGCGAAATGTCGAAGACAGCCATTAAAGTCTATGGGCATCAAAAAAAATTTGTCACTCGCCGACATTGGACGTGTCTTTTTTTTTTTTTTGTCGCCATACAAATCTATAGGCGTCATATTTTCGGCGAAAAAATTCACCCATCCCTAACCAGTTGCTCTGACAATTTTAGGTAAAAACTGGGAAGCATCCTCATTAGGGGCTGAGGGTACTGTTGCTGCTGAGCAATGTATTAAACTAATGTTAGTAATATTTCAAACTGTAACAACAGCATGTAGAATTTGTACTAGTCAATCATTTCGAAAGCTTTATCTCTAATACAGTTTCTAGGTAAAGGTTCCTCCCACCACCACCCGCAAAATCTGGCTTTGACTTCTGTAATTAGAAAGTTTCTTATTTTAATTACTAAAAAAGATTACATTTTCATTGTTGCGATAGTTCTGTTACATTCTGGAAAATAAGTTTACCTTTATACTACTGCCCTGTGGGAGCTGTAGTTAATTGACTGTCAAACAAAAAACAGAAATCTATCACATAACTGTAATAACAACCACACTATGAAGTTTGCTATGATTTTTGCTGAAGTCAACAGTCTTCAATGTCTCATCATAAGGTATAGACTGACCGTGTTATCTTGTGGATTATCCAATTTGCATTTGTATCATTGTCAGGATGCAGCATTTAACAAGATTACAAGAAGTCTTCAGGATTTCCAGCAAAAGGATATTGGTGTAAGGACAGAGTTCAGGTAAATGAGAAGTATTAAGAGCAATTTCAATACTTAATTCCAGATATCTTTTTTTTAAGATGACAGGAATATGCCAATGCATTAGAGAAATAGCCTGAAATACACTGGTACGTGGACTTTTTTTGGGTAATTAATTGCTTTTATGGGATACAGTTGAGAGACGAGACCAGGAAAAAGAAAAAGGGCATGTATTTAGTTTAGGAACAATTAACTATTAATTCATGGTATAATTTTCATCTTGTAGGGCCAACTTATTAATAAGGGTAGGTTTTATTTTTTTTAGATGCATTGATTGTTTTACTGCAGTGTTTCCCCAAACTCCACTGTGTTTTGCAGCATTAACATACCCAGTGCAAAGCTTGTATTATGTTGGTTGAATAGATGCACGTCCCCCCTTCAGAAACTATTATGCTTGCTGGAGGTGGTACAGACCATCATAATTTTTGCATTCTTCTAGTCAGAGAGGTATGTAACCAGCATTTGTTCATCATTCAATGAGGTTTTCATATAAACATTTTCACTTTTATGTCTTTTTACTCTTGTGTAATTTGTGATTTGAAAGCACTATTGTAACTAAAAATGTGAACCCCCCCTCCCGCCCTGCAACCACAGTTTACAGGTTACTGCTCCTGAACCACGATGCCATTTTTAATAGGTAGCGCTATACCTGCCAGAAGCATCCCCCATCCAATACTTCTGCCACTGTGGCAAAGATAGTAATGTAAGCCATCCCTAGCATGGTACTGTTATGTAAAGTACACACAGCATACGAAGACTATCAAAAAACTCTAATTTTGTAGGCAATTATGAGTAATATATGGTGTTGATTTTACATGGTGCTAACAATTATCATCTTTAAAAATAGCTCCTTTATTAGAGCTCCCTATAGATGATTTCTGGTCCCTGTTCCTGTTTCAAATGAGGGTTGGGTATGTCCTTACGGTCCCTCCCAGAAGCACAGTAGGAGGGGGACAGCCAAAGACAGGCTTCAGTTCCCTGTCGGGTCCTACTAGCTTCTGATTGGTTCCTATCCTACAGTGCAGTGAGCTGAGTGCCGCCTGCTCCCCTACACAGCCTTGGGAATTCAGAGAGCAGGGAGTGGAAGAAAAGGAACAATTATTAGGGTTTTTGCATAAATATTCAATAAATCAGCCTGAAACACTACTTTTTTTTAAAGCAAAATTCTTCTATATTTAAATGAGTATAACGCACTGGTACGTTCTTATTTTTGCTGCTCTGTCACTGTTGGTATCCTAACTACAGGCTGCACTATGTTTGGTTACTTTTGCACTTTCATTACTCCAAATTGACTTTCATTACTCCCAATTGTATGTATTTTCATGCAAAAAGACACCTTACCTTACCTTAGGTTTGTGGGTTCTGCTGCTGTAAGTTGGTGTTGTGGTGGACACTTTCCTTTAATATCTTTCTACATGGGGACACTTTATAATATAGTCATATTCTCTGGATATTTAACTGCATTAAAAAAACCTCTGTAGTTGCATAACGAAATCTTTCAGACTGACAATGTCTTGTTTTGTACTCAGTGCTCTGTTGTAAACTCATGATAGAAAGAAAATGTACTTATAATTATTTCTTACATTTTCTTTTTAAAATGTATTTATTTTTATGGCTGTTTTAGTGAACATGGAGACAATGTGTGCAGATGACCTTTTGTCTGCCTTGCTTTATTTGCTGGTAAAAACAGAGATACCCAACTGGTAAGTAATTTTTTTTTTCCAATTAAGATATTTCTGTGAAAAGTGATAATATCTTTGGCCCTGTCACCAAGGAGGGGCCTGTAGCAGTAACTAGGGTAAGTAGAAGTTAATCTAGGGTTAAAGGGGACATACAGCATACAGCGTACTAAACCATGTAAAATAATGTTTTTTTTATTGTAATACCTTTCTTATGAATAATGTCTGTATCGGCTTAAAAACTGTGCTAGAACCTCCCTTTTACAAGTCTCCAGTTTAGGAGTGTTCAGTATATGGCTTCAGTAATGGAGCTGCATTCACTGAGGAAGGACTAGGTGGGCAGCAGTGTTCCTGATGTCAGTGCTCAGTCCTTTCCTGCAAACCAATCATGTATTGTTCCACCTGCCACCTATTATAGAGCTTGTTGAGGGGGAGCCTCCAACTGATATCAGTTGATTATAGAATAGTAATAGTGGTTTACGTAGCTCAGGGTTATGAATTTGCAGTAGGTCAATATTGATCTGTTGTTTACCTAATTGTGTATCCAGAATTTTGGCCCATTGCTTACATTTGGGTAATACCATTGTGGTTTATAGCTAGAGCAGAATATAATGTTCATTTATTTTAACTTGCATGTAAGAATTATAATAATATAACTTAATCTGTACCTTTCTACACAGGATGGCAAATTTAAGTTACATAAAGAATTTTCATTTTTGCAACTCAACAATGGATGAACTGGGATACTGCCTGACCTCTGTGGAAGCAGCAATTGAGTTTATCCGTCAAGGAAATTTAACAGAAACAGCAGCAGCAGTAAGCATGATATCCTCAAACAATGAGACATCCGGCTACAAACCTTTTGAATTCTTATGTCCTAAATTTGTGATGGTGGGACAATTTTAGTTATAAAAGAAGCTATACTTGTAGAGAAGCTAGGGTATTTAGAATGTTCACTTAAATGGAAAATATAGGTACAAGTATGTGAATGTTAACCAGAATTGTCTGGACCTGAGGTTTTCTGGATAATGGATCTTTCTGTAATTTGTATCTTCAAACCTGAAGTATACTAGAAAATCATGTAAACATTAAATAAAGCCATAAAGCTGGGTTTGCTTCCAGCGATGATTAATTATATCTTAGTTTGGATCAAGTACAATGTACTGTTTTATTACTACAGAGAAAAGGGAAATCATTTTTAAAAATTTGTAAAAATTAAAAATGTATTTCATTATGATTGAGTCTATGGGAGATGGCCATTCTGTAATCCAGAGCTTTCTGTATAATGGGTTTCCGGATAACAGATCCCATACCTGTACTCACAACGAGAGTGATTAAGCTGTTATGCCAAACACTAAGCTCAGTGAAATTATTTTAAATTCTTGTTTGCTTTGCTGACCCATTTTTGATTATTTTAAAGGCATAAAATATTAAAATTTCTTACATGTTTTCTACTGCTAGTGTACTTTATGTAAATAAGGGGAGAGAAAAAGACTTGCTGTTGGTCAGGCCTAGGCATTAATGAAATGGTTAGAATCTTCCACACAATTCTGATCCTGATCTGCAATCCTCATCAAGTCTCACTGATATTAGAAGGAGTTTTAGTATTACACTAAGAGGCACATTTATCAAAGGTCGAATTTCGAATTCATGTGAGTTTTTAAAAACTCCCCTAACTCCCATAAATTCTAAATTAAAAAAAAAAAAAAAATCAAAATTTAGTGAAAAAAATCAAACCTCTTTAAACTCGGATGAATGGAATCAACCCGAAACTCAAATCAAATTTGAATCTAATTTAATTTGAATTTTAAAAATTTGATTCGAGTTTTTTCTCCGAAAAATACTTGAATGCCAGGAAGGCTACAAACAACTCCAAATTGATCCCTGGATCTCTCCCATTGACTTAAACAGCAATTCAGCAGGTTTTTGGTGGCAAATAGTTGCTTGCAGTCTGCCTGAAGCAAACATAGTAAGTACTTTATGTACTGTATAAAAAAGAACAATTGGTAGTGAAAGCCCTTCCGGAGTAAATGTGATTTGCACTCTTGCCGGTAGGTAGTTTAGCAAGAAGTAATTGTTTAGCAACAGCTGTACGGCCTCCTTATGATAATGTACTATTGGATAATTCAATTTTACTTTGTGAGAATTTTACCTACCCTCCCCAGTTGTCACAGAACAAAATACTATTACTTTCTTACAAAAATACATGTTCTTCCATGTGAGCAGTCTACCCCCAGCTGTTACAGAGCATGCACCGTTGGCTGGAGGAAGTTAATCAGGTACAGCTGGAGGGCCACTCTCTGGTACTACCTATATGCTATAAAAAAGCATGTGAGCAGGGGGCCCTCCAGATATTGCATATAAACTGCATGTGCTGGAACTAAGTGCTGTTCTGTAAAAGCTGATAGGCTATTTTGTTACAATAATGCATCATCATCCCTGTTAGCAGCTGGTTAAAGTTTTGCAAAATAGGTAACAGATTACTATTTAAAAAATATTGTTGTGCCATTATTGGAGCTATGAAACAAAATGACTGGCATATGAAGCATGTTTCAGTAATACATTACTTTGATTTATTTGATTTGTGTGTCTACCCTTACTCTGCAGGAAACTGAAGGAAACGATAAGCCATTTTTATGGCAAAGAATGAACTTAATGTACAGAGCCTCCTCTACTCCTATTGATTCTTATTCAAGGTACATTTTTTACAGATGTTGACATGATTTAGATGTCACTTCTAATAGTTACAATATTGTAATAAGTAAAAGTTTTAAAATAAATGGACTTAACAAATAAAGGTGGAAAGTTTGTCTCAGCCAAGTAAACCATAGTAACCATTTAGCAGTCAGCTTGTACCATTCTTATGCTGTTGGAACAGTGACTATGTTGATTATGTTTAAATTAATATTTACAGTATATTTGTGCTAAATAAGAAGTTTAGTTTTATCTTGCTCAGAAAATATTGTTCTGATATTATCCCCCTTCCTTCTGTCTTCCATATTTTATTTCTGTTTCTTAAAGCACATTGCTAGGGGAAATCAAAAAGAAGTGGAGAAGTTACTGAGCCAATGTGACAGTGATGAAGAAATTGTGCAAATATTTTGCCACCCACTCTGCCCATGTGAAAATCAGGATTCTGGGTAAATACAGTTCTATTACGGGGAGCTGTCGATGGACACTTTTGCTTTGTGATGCTTTGATCGTCATAGTGTCAAAATGTACATGATTTAGATTTTGGGTGGCCAAAGTGGTCAAAGATTGGCTTGTTTGGTCAGTATGATCAGCTTTGGTGGACTTTTTTGAATCGCAAAGGCAGCATCCACCCTACAGGGATGGTGTGTAACTAGAAAGATGCTTGTGTTTCATTGTACCTTGTTTGACATAGATTAGTAGTAATTTGTATATATGTAGGTATCACTTTATTTGTAAAGTGCTGTTAAGGAACCACAGTGCTCTACAATGCATAAAAGTACAATATAAAGAAATGTACACATAGAGAGAACCAGTCATACAATAAATACACACGGAGCTCATATAAGGACACAGCATTTAAGTGCTATGTGGTAAGAGATATAGTGGGAGGGAGGTCCCTGCCCCATAGAGCTTACAATCTAAGTGGGAGGGTGGCTAACATACAGGCACAAATTGCAGGGGAAAAAGTGCACAAGGGAAAGGCATTGTCCAATAGGTACCAGGACTAGGTGTTCTAGTACTCCAAAAGGTTGTCTTTTTTAAGTGATTTAGAGAGCACTCCTTATGGAGGAATTCAGGAATGGAATTCCAGAGGTAAGGAGCAGCAAGATTGAAATGTTTGAGACGAGAGATATCAGTAGTTGTGGATGGTGTGAAGAGAAGGTGGCTCTGAGAGGAGCAGAGAAGATAGCCAGGAATGTACAGTGAGAGAAGAGAAGCAATGTAGTGAGGAGCAGAGGAGTGAAGGGCTTTGAATGTTAGTAGAAGGGTTTTATATGCTATCCTTTGCTTAACAGGCAGCCATGCTAGGGATATTAGTTGGGTTAGAACAGGTACCAGGAGGATCCTGGTAGCAGATTTTAAGATTGATTGGAGGAGAGAGAAATGAGAATCAGGAAGACCAGTTAGTAGGAGATTGTAATAGTCTAAATGAAAAAAAGATAATGGCATGGATTAATGTTTTGGCTGTTGTATGTGAAAGAGACTGGTGTATCTTGGCTGTACTGCAGAAGAAGAAGTGACAAGTTTTGGCAGTATTATAAATATGATTAGAGAAGGAGAGGGACAGGTCAAAGTTGAGCCCAAGCAGCGTGCTGAGTTAACAGAGTTAATGGTTATGCCATCAATAGTAACGGTGAAAGGAAGAGATGGGCTAGGTTTGCATGGAAACACCATGAGCTCAGTTTTGACCAAGCTGAACTTGAGGTGGTGGTTCATCCAGGAAGCGATAGCTACTAAGCAGTCTGCAATTTGGGTCTGAACTTCAGCAGTTAGTGAAGGGGTCTCTAAATATATATGGATGTCTTTGGCATACAGTTGTATTTAAGGATAAATGAAGATATAAGGTATCCTTAAGAGAGAGTGTACAAGGAGAACAACAGAGGACCAAGTACAGAACCCTGAGACACCCCCACATTATTTGTTTTTAAAAGTGTTTCAAAACTAGTGAAAAAATAATGTCTCCTGTTTTGTTGTTTTTTAATAAAACTTAATGATACTTCAGTTGTTACCCCATTCTCTAGAGATGACCGAGGTTATACTCCCCTTCACATTGCAGCACTTTGTGGTAAGTAGGTAAACACCTATTCCAGTTTCTGTTCTTGTTGGGATGCTGTAGAAATATTTTTGGGAAAATGTTATTGGGCAGGTATCTGTAAATGTAATTGTTACTTTAATCAAATTAAATTATTGAGAATATTGGATGAGCACACCGATACTGCATCAATGTATCCCCCTAACCAGTCACAGAATAAAGCATCGCATTTTGTACACACTGTATTTCATAAATGAAGATTTAGTCACATACATCCGCACACTATATATATTTGTACTATACCATAAGACCTATATTGATCATATTGAAACAGAGCATCACCTGTTCTAGTTCCACATTAGAAGTTTGTATATACAACATATTCATATTGATAATATCTTGATAATAGTAGTATGTTTAGTATTTTATAATACTGTTATAATACTGTTATTGATTTATTAATTGTCTTTGCCGTTTTTAGGACTTCACTGACTTCACCCTTTTTTCCCCTAGGCCAGGCTCAGTGTATCGACTTACTCATCTCTAAAGGAGCTATAGTTAGTGCCACAGACTATCTTGGTTCAACACCACTTCATCTCGCTTGCCAGAAAGGCCAACAGAAGATTGTAGTAAGATGCTTAAAGGTGGCCATAGATGCAAAGATCCGCTCGTTTGCCAAACGAGCGGATCTTTCCCCGATATTCCATTAACAGGCATGGCTATATTGGGGGTAATCTGATTGTTCGGCCGTGCTTCCGAACGATCAGATTACGATGTGCCATGAGCTCCGGCGGGATCGGTCGGGTCAAAATCAAACCTGACCGATCGACCAAACGACCGATCTCCGCCGGACGAAAGAAGTTGGCACATGCCACACACGATCCGAAAATCGTAAGAATCCTCGATTCGTACGATCGGATCTGTGTGTCTATGGCCACCTTAAGGTTTAAAGTTTATCTAAAATCTTTTATAATGTGTAGTCTGAAGTTGTTTTATTATGGTTATTATGGCTTGTTATCTATTTTACTTGGGTGTGCCTTTTCTGGGAGAAGTGGAAAGGAATTGAAGACAAAATAATATAGGTATAATTTTTGTACAGCAGTTCAAGTATAAGAAGCTGCTAACCTAAAATAAATCCTTATGATGTGGCAACATACTGTGGACAGTTCATTTTAGAGATAAAAGTTTATCCAGGAACTGGTGCGATTGCTATCTTAGGAGTCAAAAAAGAAGCGATTTTCAATCGCCTTTCTCTGAATCAACTAGTAGGCAGGTTTCAGTTAGGCAAAAAGTTCTAACTTGATGAACATGAGTGTTTTCCAACCTCATCTACTAAGTTACAAATAATGTGTAGACATATGTATGATGTGTTGCTGGTAGAGGTTAACTTGCTTTTATGGATCTCACACTCATTGATGTTATTAATGTTATTTTCTTCTTTTTAAGCTTCTGTTATTGCATTATAAGGCATGCAGTGATATACAAGACAATAATGGCAACACACCACTACCTTTAGCTTGTACATATGGGCATGAAGATGTAAGTATTTTTTTTTATGCGTAAAAATAGAAATTATAATTCTAAGCCAACTTGTATACAATGCTCCGTTATATTAAAGTTATTTGTTAATATATTCATGTCTCTTTTGATTTCCTCCAGTGTTTGTCCTGACTAATTATTGAGATGTTCTATTGATTGTCAGCTCTCCTTCAGGCAAGACTCCCATTCTCACTATGTAGTGCATGTTTTATGACTAACAGCCCTGTGAAAGAGAATCACAGAAATGCACAATGCATTCTGGCAAGTAGAGACATAGCTAGAGCTGATCTGACCATTGCTATGTTTCTTTAGCCGTTTAGAATTACAATTTATTTCCTTATTTTGGTGGTTTAGTTTAAATTGACTGAAATGGGAAAAGAACACATTTTCATTTCATTTCAGTTTGTTTTTCTATAAATGTTCTTTAAATTGCAAGGGCATAGACTATTTTGCACAGTGAGGATTTCTGTTTAAAAAGTGACATGTACATAAAATTACATCCTTGTAAACAGTGCCTCCCAGTGTTAAAATATGATTAAAATGTCAGAATAAATGCTTGGCTTTACCAGTTTACTTGCTTATTTCTCAAACATGTGAGCACTTCTTTCTATTCATTTAGGAAAACTATTGTAAACTGTACAGTGGGGTAGGGAATTACAGATTTATATTTAAAACAGGTGCACACACACACACCTTAATTGTTATTTATTCTTCCAGTGTGTGAAAGCTTTAGTCTATTACGATTTTCTCTCTTAATGAGAAGCGAGATACAGCTCTCCACATAGCTGCTCGATGGGGCTATCAAGGAAATATTGAGGTCCTGCTAGAGAATGGAGCTAATGCTGACATACAGAACAAAAGGAAGGCAACGCCCATACAATGTGCTTTAAACTACAAGGTAAGCAATCTTCAGTGTTCCAAATTTAGTTGTTTTGGTCACCACTAATATCTTAATGCATGTTTTGTGAGAGGTTTTAAGGGTAAGCACTTCATCCATTTTCTTTGTCCCCTTAGCAATTTTTAGATGCACTAAAATATTATTGGAACAGTCATCATGCTCTAATTACAGGAGTATCCCAAACAAAAAACAAAACATTGTCTATAAATCTCCCCAGTTGTTGCTTAAACTGTCTTCAGACTGCTTAGGTGGGGTGGTAAGCTCACTGTTTTGGAACTTCTGTCCAAATTCATAACCCTTAGAGCATAAATATAATCAAGGGAAAACAGTATCTCAATTATTACATTTATAATGCGCATTACACACTTTTGATAGCATAGCAAATACAACCTAGACTAGATACAGGTATGGGGCCTGTTATCCAGGAAGCTTAGGACTTTTGTGAATGAGGGGTCTTTTTGTAATTTGGACCACAATACCTTAAATCTACTAAGAAAAAACTTTTCATTGAAATCAATCCGTAGAAAGCTGGAAATGCGGAAGATGGCGTATACTGTTGAGTGAAAATACCAGACTGATTTTGCCTTCAAATTTTATGATAATCCTAGTGATTCACTTAATTTTGCCACACATAGATATGTTATTGGATCATTTTCTACCAATAAATACATGACAAATATAATAATTGTTGGTTTGTTTGTTTAACTCAGTTTTCTTCATCTACATTAAGGACTTCAAATGTCATATTATATTCATCCACCTTCATACAAAATTATTTAAAGGGTTTCCAAACTTTCATGTGTGTTTGTGTGTGTGTGTGTATGTATGTATGTACTGTATGTACAGGTATGTATGTATGTGTATATGTGTGTGTGTGTATATATATATATATATATATATATATATATATATATATATATATATATATATATATATAATTTTTTTTTTTGTTACAGCTTGTTTTTTTTCCTTTTAGATTCTAACGCTCATGGAAACTGTCTATGTAACAAACGACCAGAGACAGATTATCTCTGAGGTTAGTTTACATAGGTAGGTTTAAAATGTGTCATCCATAATCAACAAGAACAATTATTAATGTTGTTAACACAAGGAAAAATGCTCTTTTTTCAATTATGTTGTAGTGTTGTGTTTGTGTTCAGGAGATCTGGGCACACTGGTTTCAAATAATTACGAAACTGTAACAAGCTTTATAATGGCTAGTCTCATTGGACATCCTCGCCTCATTGAAAGAATTAGTTGATCTAATGATCCATGACCTCTGTGTATTTTATAACTTCTAATGTCTACACATTCAAGTTGCCAACTGACATTAGGTCATATAACCAGGTTTGCCCATATTGTACAAATTTATGATATAGCCCTTGTTCAAGCAGTATAAAATTAGCTTTTTTTTGCATTTTGCTGTGTGAAAATGTGTCCTTTGTGCAAGAAATGTACAGTAATTCATGGTCTGACCAATTTATGGGATATGAAAGGCAGTTAGTACTCTGGTGCCTTTTTTTGGTTATCAAGGTAGATTTTAGAAGAAGCAAGACACTAAGCAATCTTCATTATTATGACTGGATAGTAAGCTTATAGCACACAGCATTACATGTTTAACATGCATAATGATCTATGCATTAACCATTTCCGGTTAGTAGGATAACCCTGAGATGCATCTTCGGTGGTATTTGGTGTTGGAGGAATGGAAATAGATCATAAATCTGCAAGCAACTGTGGATGCATCCCCTTATAGTGCAGTAAGAAACTGAGGGATCACTCAGTTGTGGCCTACTGACATTGTGGGATACAAAAAAAACTCTCTGCTTCACACATATCAATAGTCAATTTTTTAACTACGACTATATGAGGGGCATAAAAGTCTCCTGAATAGCCAACAGCTGAAATCAGACAGCAGGAAGTGGTAGAGCTGGGTGGTGCAGGCAAGGTATGTTTTGAAATGTTTTCCAACAGTTATAATATTAATATTAAATAAATATAATTTGTTCCATTTATGGAATTTCCCTGACATTTAGGAAAGTCACTTTTTGTCACTCTTTGCACTGCCTTATTTAGCAGTACTGAATATTGTGGCACCAACCAACCAACCTGGCAGCATCGTCACACAGTAGCATGCTACTGCATTAATATATTGGGGATGCATCCGAATTTAATCACGTATCCCTTCCATTCCTGCCTCCCTGCCCCCTGGTTACAATACAGTCATTGAGCAGATCCCTTCAGTCTGAAGATGCAATCAGTGAATCCTCACAATCCAGTTTTCTGTCTTCTGCATCACCGGACACCAGACAAGAAGACCTGAAAAGCAAATACAAAGAGGTATACTTTTAATTTTTTTGAGAGGTGCATGTCAACGTTTGTCCCAGACTTGATTCTGACTTTTGATAAAATGAAAGGCTACCAGTAAAAATATGTTTTTGCCTCAAAGCAACTAAAGCTCTAAGCAACTTATACATCCACTAGACATTAAGCCCGTTAAATTATCGGGCGCTAGAACACCCTCCTTTGTAGACTTAGTACAAAGGCACCTATAATTGGTGTCAAACTCCAAACCTTCACCAAGTGGAGCAGATTACCTTACATGTGTTTCAAGAAGCTGGCACTTCAGACTATCACGCACTGCAGCACCAGAAAACGAAGGTGCATGCACAGGGGGGCAGGATGTATCTGAAACGCAGAGAAGTGAACAATTCTGTTTTTATAAATGTTTGACTACATATGTTCTAGCGCCTGTTAATTTAAAGGGGCTTAATGTCTAGTCCTCCTATATAATAAAGTTGAAGTGTCTCTGCGTCCAACATGTACACCCTTTGACCAATAACTTATGGTGTACTAAATGACATGTTACAGGGGCTTAATCCAATAACAATAGAGGTCCATATGTAGTCAAACACCTCACACACACACCCTTACGCTGTGGCGTGTCTTACCATTTTACCAGAGCGTACATATGTTCTAGCGCCCGAATTGTTCTAGCGAAGTAGATAGACGTAATTAACGGGCGCTAGAACATATGTAGTCTGAAAAACGTAAATACGTTACAGTTCACTGGCCTGAATGCTTTTGCTTCCCATCTAATTACATTGTTGCTAATTACAATGACATCATTGGCACTCCCGTTGGTGTGACCCTCTGCTGGGCTACTGACCCCGGTGTAACGTCTCATCATTAGCCATCTGGTGGTCTCCCAGCCAGGACAAAGGGTTCTCCTAAAGTTTCATAAGAATAGGCTGAAGAAGTGAGGTGTGAGCTGTTGAGATGGGCGCAAGTACACACTGGTCTAAGAAATCAGGCTCCAGTCCCGTTGGCTGGCCATGGTGCCCCTAACCGATAGTACAAATCCTTGCTCTCTCATGTGCGCTCAGCATCCCGCAGGTTGGATGAGGGGGTGGGCGGAGCTGTTTGGGTCTTCATCCAATGGCTGCACTCGAAAATGTCCAGTTGCTAGAGGTATCCACGTAAAGCAAAGAGCATAGAGCCAATGGAAGGAGCAAAGAGGCGGGGACAAAGAGGCGTGCTCAAGCACGGGCTGCTGCAGCGAGACAGATACACACACAGGCAGAAGGTAGAGGGGCGCCCGGGGTGAGGGGAAGAAGCTGTCAAATGCTCCTTTAAGCAGACATATCAGTTGTGCTCGGAGAATCATGGCGACTACTGCATCCAACCGCTACAACCTGCTGGGCTCCGGCTCCTCCATCGTGCACGCCGATCCCGGTGGCATGCAGCAGGCGCAGAGCTACAGAGATGCACAAACGCTGGTGCAGAGCGACTACATGCTGCAGAGTAACGGGCACCCCCTCAGTCACGCTCACCAGTGGATCACAGCACTGTCCCACGGCGAGACGGTCCGTGGGGCACATGCGCAGTAGCGCAATCCCACGGACACAGGGACTGGACGCAGAGACACTTCAACTTTATTATATAGGATTACAAATGTTCTATGTTTTGTAAGTTATTTGTATATGTATTGTTATTAAAAGCAGACTTTGAAATAATGTAAGACAAAGCAGCTGATTAACAGACCTGTCTTTGCTGGGGAACTAATACTTTTGCAACATTGTTTAAAAAGAAACAACCAGGAGGTAAGCAAATGCTGCTTTCAATAGCAATTGGTTTTACAAATAACTTAAAAAACACTGGACATTTTTAATAACTGTATATTGGAAAGTTGCTTAGAATTATGTTTTGTGTTATTCAGACTGCCGTGCCCTTTAAGGTGCCCATTTGTCAACTTGCCAAACAAGCAGATCTTGGTCCGTTTTAGCCACCCAAATGCAAGGCAGAATAAGACTGATCCAGCTGGATCATAGACTACTGATGCACTTCTCAACCAAGGGTTTTTTTTATTTTTAAACCTGTCCAACTGATATAAGCCACTTAGGACAGATATTGGTTGGGCAGGACCATAGGTGGGCCCCAAACACAGGCCAGTAAGTTGCTGACTCCATCTGGAGGGACCAAGTCCACAGCTTTTATCGGCCTGTGTATGTTCATCTTCTTATTCGTACAGAGAAGGGAACATCTGAGACAAAATAGGTCTCTGAATTGTCCCTGCCTATTTCTCCTCAATAATGTATGTGCTGTAAAATTTCAAACAAGCAATTTTCATGGACTCTATAAAGAGATTTAGCCTATTGCTGTGAATTACTTTTTACTAGTTGAGAGGAATCTGGCTGCACTAGAAGGATTTGCACATGGCAGCTTTTTATAGAGAAAAGGGTGCAACATCACCCCTTTTGGAGTGCGAGTGGTGTGTCTGTTGATGTTGCTTTCTTAAAGGGATACTGTCATGGGAATTTTTTTTTTTTTAAATGAATCAGTTAATAGTGCTGCTCCAGCAGAATTCTGCACTGAAATCCATTTCTCTAAAGAGCAAACAAAATTTCAATTTTGAAATCTGACATGGGGCTAGACATTTTGTCAATTTCCCAGCTGCACCTGGTCATGTGACTTGTGCCTCCACTTTAGGAGAGAAATGCTTTCTGGCAGGCTGCTGTTTTTCCTTCTCAATGTCATATTGTCAATTTCCCAGCTGCCCCAGGTCATGTGACTTGTGCTCTGATAAACTTCAGTCACTCTTTACTGCTGCACTGCAAGTTGGCGTGATATCACCCCCTCCCTTCTCCCCCCATCAGCAGAACAATGGGAAGGTAACCAGATAACAGCTCCCTGGTAGATATGAGAACAACACTCAACCGTAAAAATCCATGTCCCACTGCGACTCCTCCAGTTACATTGAGCAGGAGAAACAATAGCCTGACTGAAAGCAGTTCCATAATGCAGCACTGGCTTGAAAGCACATGACCAGGCAAAATGACCTGAGATGTCTGCCTACACACCAATATTACGACTAAAAACATTGACCATCGTAGAGTGAATTGTTTGCAGTGTAAACAGTGTAATTTAGAAATAAAAACGACACCATAAAAATCATGACAGTATCCCTTTAAACTATCGTCATCAGTATCTACAGCTTGAACAAAAGAACTGGCTATAGGTGTATTGAGGGCGGGTAAGACATGTAGGTATAGCATTTCTAGACACAGAACTTTACATTATTTTCCTTGTGATTTCAGAGGCTGAGCAAGATTCCACAGAATGGTCTGAATATCAATGTAGCAAGCAGAGACGGCTTCACATCTCTGCACTTCTCTGCACTTCAAGGACATTTTGTGTTAGTGTGTCTCCTCTTAAAGCATGGTGCCAGTGTTGATGTAAAGAATGGGAACCGAGCATTACCTCTGCACTCTGCCTGCCATAAAGGTCACCTTGAGGTACGCCAAAAAATTACTAAAGTGTCCAACTTTGGTAAGCACAGTTTATCCATACATCTGCATACAGTTATTTAATTATCGTATGCCCTGTGTTTTTGCATAAACTCATACATTTATGCTGCTGGCTACAAGTACTTTTGGAAAGTTGGGGAATAAATAGTGGATAATGTACCCCCTACTGTAATTTATAAAGATATTATGTTACCGAGGAGTTATGTG
Source organism: Xenopus petersii (assembly GCA_038501925.1). Classification (NCBI taxonomy): domain Eukaryota; kingdom Metazoa; phylum Chordata; class Amphibia; order Anura; family Pipidae; genus Xenopus; species Xenopus petersii. The sequence goes on from CM076679.1 coordinate 52,540,218, forward strand.
ACCATATAAAAGCACGAGGCCGCAGGCCGAGTGCTTTTATACAGGTCACATAACTCAGAGGTGACTATTAATATCTTTATAAATTTTCAGTGGGGGGTACATTATTCATTATAATCTACAATTTCTGGGTTCAGTTTGTACTTTCTGACGAGTTCTTTGCCATTACTTTAGTATATTTAGCTGGGTACCTTTATTTCTTCTTGCTATGGTCATGTCACATGTGTGTTGCAGCTGGGATGTAGTTCTTTCCTTTTTTTCTTCACAGGATTCCTCTCCATTTTTGCGCCCCCCCCCTGCATTCCCAAAGTCTCCTCCCCTTCGTATACACTACCTGGAGTCTCTCTCACCCTCCCTTACATTATCTAAGTCTCGCTCCGCCTCCCATCCACTCTGAAGGCTAGCTCCCGCACTGTGTGACATTTTCTTTCACTGCATCACAGACGGGTGAAGGCAAGGGAAGGAGGCGGAGCGAGTCTTCAGAGAGAGGGGGAGCGAAAATGGAGAAGAGAAACGCTAGTGAGGCAGCTGCAGATAATGTTTTACTGGAGTGAGATCTGCTATGAAGGAAAGAGAAGCCGAAGGGAGGGGGTGGAGCGCGTTGTGGATGGTAAGCAAATGCAGAGCCGAAAGCTATAGTGGTGGGAAGGTTGGGTAGAGGCGATGGCAGCAGCTGCGAGTGCTGTCCCTTTAAGTTTATAAACGGCGCGTTCTGGCGTCAGAACGCGCCGTTTATAAGGATATAATTTACAGTCTGGTCCCATTGGGAAATGACCAGACTGTAGATTATTACTGTATAATACACAAAAGCCATGAATTTCTTGTAAATTAGATTCTTATAAACGTTGAGTTCTGATGTCATCAGTTATAAATGGTGAGTTCTGAAATTTGTGTATTATAATAAATAAAGAACCCCCGGAGTTCCATGACCTGTATAAAAACACTCGGCCTTCGGCCTCATGCTTTTATATGGTCATGAAACTCCTCGGTAACTTATAATATCCTTATATTTTACAAGAGGGGGTACTTTATTCACTATATATTGTTAAGTGTTGATGTCTTTACAAAGAATAGGAAAGACATTTGTAAGCCACAGCAACCAATTAGCCGTTAGTCCAGCTCCAATTAAACGCTAATAGTAGGGATGCAACGAACCCTCTAATCCTTTGTGAAAGATTCAGCCGAATACCGAACCAAATCCGAACCCTAATTTGCATATGCAAATCAGTGAGGGGGAGGGAGAAAGAGAGCCTACGGGTAAAAAATGTTTTACTTCCTTGTTTTGTGATGAAAGTCAGATTTTAAGGATTCGGTTCGGCCAGGCATAAGGATTTGGCCCGAATCTGAATCCTGCTGAAAATGGCCTAATACCGAACAAAATCCTGGATTCAGTGCTTCCCCTAGTTAAAGGCAAGTGTGATTGATGTCTTTACAAAGAGTAAGAAAGACATTTGTTAGCCACACCAACCAATTAGCCATTAGCTGAGCTACAATTAAACGTTAAAAGTAGGGATGCACCGAACCCTAATCGTTTGTGAAAGATTCAGCCGAATACCGAACCGAATCAGGGAGGGAGAAAGAGAGCCCACGGCTAAATTTTTTTACTTCCTTTTTTGTGATAAAAAGTCAAATGATTTCAAGAATTCGGTTCGGCCAGACATAAGGATTTGGTCGAATCTGAATCCTGCTGAAAACGGCCAAATACCAAACCGAATCCTGGATTCAGTGCATCCCTAGTTAAAAGCAAGTGTGATTGGTTTCTACAAAAAATTCTATCTAACTAAAAGTTATTGCCTGTTATTTGATTTTAATTCCAGCATTCTTTATATTCTCTCAAAGGTGGTGAAGACGCTATTGAAATATAGTACAGGGAAGAATAAAAAAGATATGAATGGAAATACACCCTTATTATACACATGCATGGGTGGCCACTTGGAAATTGCTTTATTGTTGTTAGAGGTAAAATACTTTATATTCAGCTTTTGAATATGCCCCTTGAATATGTTTAGAGATCGTATTCAGTTTTAAGAGGTTACTGCAGTTCTGCAGTAAATCTTGTAATGGTTATTTGCAAGCCATGCATTTTTACTCATACATATAATTCTGTATATATTGCATTGCCACATGATCATGCAAAGTTTTAGAATCGGAAGCTTGCAGCTAAGCTCTTGCGTTTTCTAAATCCTAGCATGGAGCATCAGTTAATATTCACAATGTAAAAGGGAACACTGCTCTTCATGAGGCCGTGAGGAGGAATCATGAGGGTTTAGTGCAGCAGCTGCTGTTATATGGTGCGCTAGTGGATGGAAGGAACAAAGTAGTAGTAGTGCACACCATTGGATTATGCTAAAGAGGTATGTTAAAATGGGGTGTTGTTTAAAGGAACAGTAACGCCAAAAAATGAAACTCTTTTAAAGTAATAAAATTTACCAAAATGATTTAATAAAATCTAGTTACCTTGCACTAGTAAACTGGTGTGTTTACTTAGGCAAAACTATTGTAGTTATATAGTAGTATGTAAATAAGCTGTTGTGTAGCAGTTAAGGGTTGTAGTATTTCTGGTCAGGTGATCTCTGAGGCAGCACACAGCCCATCACAAAATGGTGGTTCAAGGCAAGAGATGTAAAAAGGGCAATATTTACTTTAATATATATTCAAGTTTGATAAGATTCTTTAAAATGCCACTTAATTTGATATAAACTCTGTTGCTCAAGTATTAATTTTGGGGGTATAGTTTTCCTTTAAATGGGTTGTTCACCTTTGCATTAACTTTTAGTATGCTGTAGAGTGTTATTCTAAGTAAATTTGCAATTTAAAAAGTTTTCATTTTTTATTATTTGTGTTTTTTGAGTGACTGAGCTCCTTATTCAGCAGCTCTCCTGTTTGCAAGTTCAGCAATCTGGTTGCTAGGGTCCAAATTACCCTAGCAACCATGTACTGGTTTGAACTAGAGCCTGGAATTTGAATGGGTGATGGCCTGAACAAAACGACAAATAATAAAAAGTCGCAATAACAATATATTTGTAGCCTTACAGAGCATTTGTTCAGTGACCCTCTTTTGAAAGCTCTTTTGCAATGCGCACAGTGTCATTTAGTATAAAAAGAACCACACATTCTGTAATGACTGTTACATTAAGAATTCCAGGATTAAACAGCTTTTGCTGACAAATGACAGAATTGCTGGAAATGGATTTACTACAGATGAACACACCTGCAGTGTTTGGAAAAAATGTGTTATGTTTTATATAAAATACGATCTTAAAAGAGTTTTGAATTGTATTTATTTAATGTTGTTGACTCAATGTAATTATGTTGGCTTTGAAGAAGCCAACATCTTGATCTACTAGTTCAGCTCGTTCTTATTCTTATTATGTTGGCTTTGAAGAAGCCAACATACTGTTCTACTAGTTCAGCTCGTTCTTCTTCTTATTATTATTAGCGCCCCCCGGTTTTCTAAACGCTACTCCTCCTACAGTTTTAGGGGTACAAGCGCCAAACTTTCCACACCTATTCGCCTTATAGCAAAGTACGTTGCTTGTGCTTTAGTAAGCGATCCCACCCACTGCGCCCGTGCTGCGGACCACCGAAGACGCCTTTTTTCGTATTGACTTTGACAGGGAAAATTTTCAAATCGCTGCCGCTCGTACAGTTTTGAAGCTACACTCCCCAAACTCGGACCGCATATTGTTGGTGCCACCCCAAATAAAAATAGGTATTTTTGGGGGGCACCCCAAAGTGGGCGGAGCTACCAACAGCCAATGAAATTTTAGCAATTTTCTAAACGCTACTCCTCCCAGAGTTTTAGGAGTACAATTATGAAACTTTGCACACTTGTTGGGCTCATACCCGAATATTAGCCATTTGTTTCAATGGGAAAAGTTAAAACTGTAGCCGCTCTTAGATTGTTCATGGGAGGGTCCTCAAACTTGGCACAGTTGGTCACTGGAGGACCGGGATCAAAATCTGGAAAAGTGGGTGGAGCCAAAAACAACCAATCAGATTTCTTTGATGATTTCAATGGGAAAAATTAAAATTGCTGCCATTTGCACATTATTGCTGTCATGGACCTCGAATATCACAAATGTGGTCACTGGGTGTTTGCACTTCAAAGTTAGGAAAAGTGGGTGGAGCCACCAACAACCAATCAAATGTCATTCATTGATTTTCAAGAGAAAAACATAAAACTGCTGCCATTTTTACAGGTTTAATGTCATGATTCCGAAACCTTAAAATGTTAGTCACTTGGTGACTCTGGTTCAGAATTAGGAAGAAAAGGGGGTGGGGCAACAACAGCCAATCGGACTTCAGCCATTGACCTTAATGAAAAACGCCAAATTGCTGCTATTATTATGGCGTCCATGCCAAGTGTCCCAAACTCAGCACAATTACTCACTGGGTGACTGTGGTCAAAATTTAGGAAAAGTGGGCAGAGCCAATAACAGCCAATCAGATTTTACCTATTGACTACAATGTAAAAGTTTCAAATACTACCATTCTCACAGTTTTAAAGCCAGAGGCCCCAAACTTGGTACAGACCATGACTGGGTGACTGGGGTTAAAATTCAGAAAACTGGGTGGAGCTTAAAACAGCCAATCAAATGTTACCTATTGCTAATCAATGTCAATATATAAGTTGCTGCCATTCTTTCACAGTTAATGGCAGGGACATCAAACTTGGCACAGTCGGTCACAGGGGGACTGGGATTCAAATTTTAAAAGTGGGTGGAGCCAAAAACAGCCAATCAGGTTTTTTGGATTGATTTTAATGGTACAATTTGATCTGCTTCAATTTTCACAGTTTTAAACCAGATTCTACCAACTTTGTGTACTCTCTATGCACCAGGGGCGACTGGCCCCCAACACCTCTTGCGTTTCAAAGCCAACATCTTGTGGTTTCTTCAGAAACGACACCATCTAGTTATATTTAATATTTTTGGAAAATGATTGATGAAAATGATGATGGTTTTATAAAACAAAATTCTAATATTAATTTCTTATTACTGGAAAAGAGGGGTATGACCAGGTTACATAAACTCTTAATTGGTGCATGATGCTTGCATTTGTGAATAATGCCAATTTCTTCCGGGAGACATTGGTAACATTGAGAACCACTGGATACCACTTCTATGGTCCAATTAGTGCAGAAGCTATGATTGGGTGCCCCCTGAAATGAATACACACAATCCACCCTTGTTCCCCATGAACCTAGTATAGAGTAACATACTTTTCTACACTGCACTGCAATCCATTCTTAAATGATGCTAATGTACATAATTCCTGCGAAAATGTCATTATAATTTATTTTGATTGTCCAACTACAGATCCAGGGCCCTTTCCCAAGTAAACACTTGAGAAAGGGCCCTTGAACCCCGAAACATGTCATGTGGACACAAAATAAAAGCCTATTAGCAGTTATTCTGCCTGCTGTATGATTCCCAACCCTTATGATACATTTGCATGGTTGTTAGGGTAATTTGAACCCTAGTTACCAGATTGGTTAAGATGCAAATTGAAGAGTTGCTGAATAAAAAGCTAAATAACTCAAAAAATCTTAAAGGAAAACTATACCCCCAAAATGAATACTTAAGCAACAGATAGTTTATATCAAATTGAATGACATATTAAAGAATCTTACCAAACTGGAATATATATTTACATAAATATTGCCCTTTTACATCTCTTGCCTTGAACCACCATTTCGTGACTGTATCTGTGCTGCCTCAGAGATCACCTGACCAGAAATACTACAACACTAACTGTAACAGGAAGAAGTGAGGAAGCAAAAGGCAGAACTCTGTCTGTTAATTGGCTCATGTGACCTTACATGTGGTTTGTATGTGTGCACAGTGAATCTTACGATCTCAGGGGGCGGCCCTTATTTTTTAAAATGGCAATTTTCTATTTATGATTACCCAATGGTACATACTACTAAAAAAGTATATTATTATGATAATGGTTCATTTACATGAAGCAGGGTTTTACACATGAGCTGTTTTACTCAGTATCTTTCAATAGAGACCTACATTGTTTGGGGGGTATAGTTTTCCTTTAAATTAAAAAAATGAAAACCAATTGCAAATTGTCTCAGAATATCACTTTCTACATCATACTAAAAGTTATCTCAAAGGTGAACAACCTCTTTTAGTATTATGACTAGTGATGGATGAATTTCCTGCAAATTTTGGGAAATTCGCAAAACGGCGAAAAATTTGCGGAAAAATCATGAAATCGGAAAGTTTCACGGAAAAAATAATGAAATTCGGACATTTTAAGGAAAAAATCTTGAAAATCAGACATTTTCATGAAAAATTGGTGAAAATCTGACATTTTCACAGAAAAATGGTAAAAATCGGAAAAATCGGAAGCTGACGCTGGCGTTAAAGTCAATGGGCATGTTGATGTGCGCCGCATTTGACGTGAGCAACTTTTCGGACGCAAGTCAAAAAAAATGTTGACACCAGCGAGTTTTCGCGGGAGATTCGCACATTTATTTGCCGGCGCCGAAACGTGGAAATTCACAGCAAAATTTGCCAGGCGAATTTAATCGCCTATCACTAATTATGACGTAGATAAAGTTGTCTCTGTTTCATTTCTGAGTTGGGTCGTGGTTGATTGAAGTCTTGTTAGTATTGTCAGTTGAGCCATGAATCCCAAAATGTGTCATAAAATGTCTTCTTTTATTGCTGCCATTTTCTCCATTGTTGCTATGTAGTTTATTTGGTCAATTAATTGTTGCATATTAATTGTCGTATATTAATTGATACAAGTTTTTTTCCTGGAACACTTATAGACACTGGGCAAATCTATCTATTTTTGTTTCAATGTTCAACATTCAGCTGGCTGAAAAAAGCCGATAATTGATTAGTTGCTTTGGATTACTGCCCATGTGCAAATTTGCCCAGTATTTTTAAATGATCCCTGGAATGGAGTAGTAGTTTTTTAATATCTTGTGGGATTTAAATTTGGTAAATTAAGGTACTTGCATTAAACCTGCATTTCCTGTAGTTGTACTTGGCACCTCTCAGTCCTCCCTGCCTTTAGTTCCCAAACTAGGTGCTGCTGCACCTACTGAGTAAGGGGAAACTCTGCATCAATAAATGGAGCACTTGTTATGAAAGAATCAGGGGCAGACATCACTCATGGGGTGAGAAATGCAAATAACCATTTTTGTCTGCAATGATGCTGGTATTTTCAGAAAAAAACCATTGATTGCGCTCAAATTTGCACTTTGCTTACTGCATCTAGGTAAGTGCCCTAATGCAACTCTAAGCAACTTTCCAATATACTGTATATTAATTAAAAAGTAATTAAATGATTTCAGTTAAGTTTAGTTAAGGAAAGCAGTTTATGTCAGTCTATTTCCTCTTCTCACTTTGGAGACACCCTAACCTGGGAATTAGGTAAACACATGCTTTAATTATTAATATCATATCAATTAGAAAATTTCTAAACTTTATTTGGCAAAAGTGCTTTTTTTTGCATTTGCATGCCATTAATGTCTGAGATTTTATAGAAAACAAAAGTATTTACACAAAATATAAACTTAATTTGATTTCAGACTTCCGTTCCACTGTGTGGAATCCCTTTGGAAACCTCTGCTAGTTCGTCATAAATTTCAAGCAGCCACCAGAGGTTACTGTGATTTCATTAAAATACATTTCAGTTACATGGACATAAGAGAGGGCGTCAAAGGTTTCAGCAGTGAAATCTACTTTTTGCAGTTTAGTATTTTCATTTCCCATAGTTCAATATTTAGTCTTCTTCTGCAAGTTTCAATACAACTGCTGTAGAAAAGGTTTGCCTCCTACAACTGGGAGCAGCTGCTTCCCACTATAGGAAGAATGCTGTTTTCGAAGTTCCCCACCAAAACATGTTATAGGGTATGATTTTTTTATTGAATGGAATGGGAAATACCTGCTGGTACTTTGGAGCAATTTAACCATTTTTGTACCTTATTGGCCAGTGACAAAACTCTGTTGGTGGTGTTTGGTATATCTGAGCAATGACTGCAATTTATGGTTTCGGTGCCTGCTCGCCTGCTGCTGTTGCAACCTCAGAGCCTACCCATAGTTCTGGCCCTGGTTCATTGGGAAGCCTCCCTGCAACCAAAGCTAAAAACCCAAATCCAGTAAGGGAGAGATCACATATTATCTGAAACAACAAGTAGATCTAACAGTGGAGTAACTAGATATTTTCTGGGGCCCACAGCAAATTATTTTTCAGGCCCCAAAATTTCTTTTTTCTCTGTTCTGCCATCCCTATGCTCCCTGTGTGTGCCCTGCTCTGCCTGTGTGTGCCCTGCTCTGCCTGCGTGTGCCCTGCTCTGCCTGCGTGTGCCCTGCTCTGCCTGCGTGTGCCCTGCTCTGCCTGCGTGTGCCCTGCTCTGCCTGTGTGTGCCCTGCTCTGCCTGCGTGTGCCCTGCTCTGCCTGCGTGTGCCCTGCTCTGCCTGTGTGTGCCCTGCTCTGCCTGCATGTGCTCTGCCTGTGTGTGACATACTCTGCCTATGTGTGCCCAGCTCTGCCTGTGTGTGCCCTGCTCTGCCTGTGTGTGACATACTCTGCCTGTGCATGCCCTGCTCTGCCTGTGTGTGACATACTCTGCCTGTGTGTGCCCTGCTCTGCCTGTGTGTGCCACATGCTCTGCCTGTGTGTGCCCTGCTCTGCCTGTGTGTGCTACATGCTGTGCCTTTGTTTGCCACATGCTGTATCTGTATGTGCCCTGCTCTGCCTGTGTGTGCCCTGCTCTGCCTGTGTGTGCCACATGCTCTGCCTGCGTGTGACATACTCTGCCTGTCTGTGCCACATGCTCTGCCTGCATGTGACATACTCTGCCTGTGTGTGCCCTGCTGTACCTGTGTGTGCCAAATGCTCTGCCTATGTGTGCCACATGCTGTGCCTTTGTTTGCTACATGCTGTATCTGTATGTGCCCTGCTCTGCCTCTGTGTGCCACATGCTCTGCCTGTGTGACATACTCTGACTGTGTGTGCCACATGCTCTGCCTGTGTATGCCATGCTCTGCCTGTGTGTGCCATGCACTGCCTGTGTGTGACATGCTCTGCCTGTGTGTGTGACATGCTCTGCCTGTGTGTGTGACATACTCTGCCTGTGTGTGTGACATGCTTTGCCTGTATGTGTGCCCTGCTCTGCCTGTGGAACATAAGCCTGGTATTTGTTCAGGGGGTTTGTCAGCATTTGAAAATAAATTATTGTTAGGGGCCCCTAAGATGTTTAATCATGTACTGGGGGTGCTGTATTATCCAAGGGGATGAGGAGATATATGGATTTAAGGGTATGTCTTAAAATGAAAATATTTCCCATATGAGTGATAAGTGATATATCCCTGCAGTGAGCACCAACCATTCAATTTTTTTGGTGTGCTACCACAATTAATGTGGATGTGGTCTTGTGGTAACATGTATGTGGTTTAAAGTGGGTGTGGTTTATAAAGAGAGGGAGTGGTCAACACTGGCTTCCATTATCGGCCCTCCACTATGTTGGCCGGAAATATTTCGGCCCTCGGTACCACAGAAGTTGTACAGCACTGATATAGACAATTTCTATATCATTTTCAAAGTGAAATCTGTGTATTGACGTTACCCCTATGCTCTAAAATAGCTTTGCTAAACGTGTTTCCCCAGGCAAAGACAATGCAGGAAGATAACATACTGTAACACTTATCACAAATGTAGCTGTTAGGTATACAGTATACATCTACCTAATGTATTTACTTGAACAAATCTTGATTCTGTAACAATTAAAAAACAATTTTTGTTATATATTTTTATATTTTATTTAAAAAAGATTAAAGAGAAAAAAGTGAGGAATGCAGTGCCTAGTGGAAGGAACTGCAGAACAGCAGCAAAGTAGCTGTCAGGCTATATACTGTATATCCAGAATTATACAGGCTCAGGTAAGTGGCTCACTTTGTAGGTAATCAGTACAGTGATTGATAAGCTCATAACAGACTACAGCCTTTGTATCATTTTTTTCATCATCTCCTGTAGCACTGTACAACAACGTTGTTAGGAACTGTAGAATTTCTACACACTTGACAATCCTCCATCTTGAGATACTGTTATTGTCTCCTGATATACTCTGCAAGGATGATATTTCCATTTATGCTTGCAAAAGACGAATACATATTACTGTGCAGCCATTATGACAGTTTTGGGAATTCAGTCATCCATCTGTTCTCCAAACACTTAGTAAGATGCTCTCTCATTTTTGTATTGTCAAACTTGCTGTTGACATTGCCATTACTTAGTAGCTCATATGCAAAAGCTATGGCATATAATATACAGTCATAAGAACCCTTTGGTTGTCTATCTGCTTGAAGATATTCCATATCATTCAAAGGGCTTTTAACCACATTTTTATAAAGGACTTCAATCTGATCACGAACTGGTAAAGACATTTTAGCCGGATCACTATCTGCAATCTGTAGTCGACCATTTCTATAACAGGTTGTAAAGCAGTGTCTCGCTAATAGATCAGAATGAATTTGTACAGCTGGTCCAGACACGGGCTGCATATTGTATGCCTTTGCGTATGAAGGCTGAAGCCCTTCAGTTTGAAACTGTAGCTTTAGAAGTCTTTGGGCAGCATTCACAATCTTGCAAGGCAAAGGCTTATCGGTAGTCTGCAGAGTTACTTTATCCTTCATCAGTAGGTTCAGTTCAGGGATCCAGACACTTTTATTTTGCATACAAAGGAGAATATCTTTTGCAGACTCGCATGGGATGGTCTCGATGTCTATCTCATCATCAGAACTACTGTCAGCTTTGTGTTTTAACACATTCTCCCAGTTGCTTTTTCTTGGTTCTTTTGTGGCCTTGTCTTCTATACTGCACTGCTCTGCTTCATATTGCTCTTGGCCAGTTTCTTCTATCTTTTCATTATTTGGGAGCTGTTTTGATTTCTTGCTTGTTGGTGCAAGTGCACTTGGATTATCACATAATATTTTTCTTTTTATAGATGTTCTTGTGCTCATATCGTTTTTAAACTCTGATATAAGTTAGAACTAAAAATAAAATGAAAAAAAAAAAAAATCAAACGTCATGATTAGGTAAGTGCAAATAGGCTGAGGCCAGAAAGGCCAAACAGATAATTGTTTAAAATATGAAATTTAAAGTTATCAGTTATACAATAAGCATTTCAGTTGACAGTTAAAAAAAAAAACACACACACACACTTTAGATTTGCATAACTAATATAGGGGTGGCATTATATGAAGGCAATCAGGATAGTCAGCCAGGGCTGTTAATTCTATGTGAGCTGAGTGCAGTGAAATGGGGCATGGGTAGTTTGGGGGTGGCGAGAGGTTTCAGCCTATGGCCAAAGGAATTATTAATCTACATTTTTGTATTAATCTAATCAATTTTATAATTCTAATAAATGTTCTTATTTGCTATCTTGTTAATACAGAAGGAGAATAGATGAGAATTACAGTTGAAATGATTAGTTTATATTAAAATGCATCCCTTTTGAAGCATGTCTTTACTCACCTCTAGTCAGAAGATAAAATAATGGTGATTGCTGGAAAAGGTTTAACACCTTGCTGGGCTTTTGTCATGTGATGTCAGTAAGCTGCAGTAGGACCATTATGATGTCATCAGTTCCTGCAACAAACAAGTTTGCAGTCATTTGAAATCTGATTTAGGTCACAACAAATGTGCATTCCTTTGATGCCATTTATGTAATTTTATAAATAACACACTTTTGATATATAGTTTGAGTTTTTTTTCTATAGATTTTACAAATCAAATTTACAAGTTACATTTGCTGTAAACAATAAATAATTACCTTGCTATTGTCATGTGATATCAGGCAGTACGGCCTTTGTGATGTCATCAGTTCATGTCACAACCAAGTCCTGGTTTGCAGTCATTTCAAATCTGATTTTGGTCACATGAGAGATGATAAAATTGCATTTCTATGATGACATTTATGTAGTTTCATAAATACCAACATTTTGATATATATTTTTGAACTTTTATTCTGTAGATTGTCAAGTTTACAAATGAAATTTGCTGTAAACTAAGAATAAATAATTATGTTGGCTTTGAAAAAGCCAACATCTTGATCTACTAGTTCAGCTCGTTCTTATTCTTATTATTATTAGCGCCCCCCGGTTTTCTAAACGCTACTCCTCCTACAGTTTTAGGGGTACAAGCGCCAAACTTTCCACACCTATTCGCCTTATAGCAAAGTACGTTGCTTGTGCTTTAGTAAGCGATCCCACCCACAAGCTACACTCCCCAAACTCGGACCGCATATTGTTGGTGCCACCCCGAATAAAAATATGTATTTTTGGGGGGCACCCCAAAGCGGGCGGAGCTACCAACAGCCAATGAAATTCTAGCAATTTTCTAAACGCTACTCCTCCCAGAGTTTTAGGAGTACAATTATGAAACTTTGCACACTTGTTGGGCTCATACCCGAATAGGTTGCTTGTGCTCTGTTAAGCAATCCCACCCTCCGTGCCCCTGTGGCGGCCCCCCAAAGACCCCATTTTTTCCCATAGACTTTCATTGGAAAATGTGAAACTTTTGCCACTCGTACAGCATTAAAGTTACACTCACCAAACTTGGGTCACTTAGTCATGGGGTCAACCTGAAAAGTTCTGTCACATTTTGGGGACTCCAAAAAGTGGGCGGAGCAACAAACAGCCAATCAGATTTTCCCTATTGACTTCAATGAGAAAATGTCAAACACTGTCATTCCCACAGTGTTAAAGCCAGAGACCCCAAACTTGGCACCATGGGTCACTGGGGTTAGAATTTGGAAAAGTGGGCGGAGTCTACCACAGCCAATCAAATATTAGCCATTTGTTTCAATGGGAAAAGTTAAAACTGTCGCCGCTCGTAGATTGTTCATGGGAGGGTCCTCAAACTTGGCACAGTTGGTCACTGGAGGACCGGGATCAAAATCTGGAAAAGTGGGTGGAGCCAAAAACAACCAATCAGATTTCTTTGATGATTTCAATGGGAAAAATTAAAATTGCTGCCATTTGCACATTATTGCTGTCATGGACCTCGAATATCACAAATGTGGTCACTGGGTGTTTGCACTTCAAAGTTAGGAAAAGTGGGTGGAGCCACCAACAACCAATCAAATGTCATTCATTGATTTTCAAGAGAAAAACATAAAACTGCTGCCATTTTTACAGGTTTAATGTCATGATTCCGAAACCTTAAAGTGTTAGTCACTTGGTGACTCTGGTTCAGAATTAGGAAAAAAAGGGGGCGGGGCAACAACAGCCAATCGGACTTCAGCCATTGACCTTAATGAAAAACGCCAAATTGCTGCTATTATTATGGCGTCCATGCCAAGTGTCCCAAACTCAGCACAATTACTCACTGGGTGACTGTGGTCAAAATTTAGGAAAGTGGGCGGAGCCAATAACAGCCAATCAGATTTTACCTATTGACTTCAATGTAAAAGTTTCAAATACTACCATTCTCACAGTTTTAAAGCCAGAGGCCCCAAACTTGGTACAGACCATGACTGGGTGACTGGGGTTAAAATTCGGAAAACTGGGTGGAGCTTAAAACAGCCAATCAAATGTTACCTATTGCTAATCAATGTCAATATATAAGTTGCTGCCATTCTTTCACAGTTAATGGCAGGGACATCAAACTTGGCACAGTCGGTCACAGGGGGACTGGGATTCAAATTTTAAAAGTGGGTGGAGCCAAAAACAGCCAATCAGGTTTTTTGGATTGATTTTAATGGTACAATTTGATCTGCTTCAATTTTCACAGTTTTAAACCAGATTCTACCAACTTTGTGTACTCTCTATGCACCAGGGGCGACTGGCCCCAACACCTCTTGCGTTTCAAAGCCAACATCTTGTGGTTTCTTCAGAAACGACACCATATAGTTATTATTATTAGCGCCCCCCAATTTTCTAAACGCTACTCCTCCTACAGTTTTAGGGGTACAAGCGCCAAACTTTCCACACCTATTCGCCTTATAGCAAAGTACGTTGCTTGTGCTTTAGTAAGCGATCCCACCCACTGCGCCCGTGCGGCGGACCACCGAAGCCTTTTTTTCTTGTAACCTGTTTATGATTTCAGTATAGTATTACCAGTACATGGTTTATTTAGTTTCTGGCCCAGCTTTATCCATTGTTTATATACAACACAAGATAGAGAAATGCTCAAAGATCATGCTTGGCATCAGACACGCCAGCTAAGCAATAATTCCTGCCAGCTTCTGTTCATTCATACTTTATAAATAACTGCGACGCATGCTCATATATTTAAATTTCTTCAATTGATGAACAACTTCAACTGCTCTGTGACCAACTGATTACAGCATACACTACACATACCGTTTTATTATTATTATTATTATTATTATTATTTTTATTATTATAGAGAAAAGGTAAATAATCTTTACAAATTTGGATTATTTGGATAAATAAGAATTACTCTGTTCTTATGATAATCTCTGTCCTGATTTTTTTTTTACCTTTCATAAGCTTTTATGGTACTGGCCTCATTCCTGGACATGGATTCAGTAGTCCTGAACGGACCCCAAGTCTATTCATATTATTTGATGAGGATCGTTTCGGGTTTATATGGTTGGAGCTGAAATCTTTTAGCCTGTACAGTCAGATGAGGGACAGATTCCAGCAATCAGAAGCTCCATCGCTAGAAGCCTTTGAAGAAATGCTCCAAAATATGCAATCCTGGACAACCTAATGGTTGTGGGCAAGGAGTGCAGTGAGTGAGTCAGGAACTCAATGAATCTGCATAACTGGACTTAGGTCAAGTCACTGTTTGTGATCAAGAAAAGAATATTCCAACCTTGGTACCTCGAAAATCAATGCATGCACTTTCCACACAGTAATATTTAACCCTTTAATTGTCAGTAGGGCCAATGCTATGCATAGCCCAGTGGCAGCAAAACAAGGTTAAATGGAATTTCAGTTGTTGGTTTTAAACAAATTATCCCTATAATTGTATATATATATATATATCAAGGCTAACATACCATATGTAATAATATATAAAATGTATAAATATAAGGGTATGGCTTCCTAATGATCCTGTGTACTGTGGGCAAACTGATTTGTTCCTATTTTTCTAAGCCACTTTTACCGTCCCGCGTGATAAAACTAATCCTCCTAGTAGCCTGAAGAACAAATAAAAAGTGTGTTTGTAAGAGGAGCTATAATGGGTGTCAAAAGGGGGAAGAAGTTGAGTAGGTTTTGATCCTTTATATTGGAATGGCAAAAAGAACACTCAGTTTCCTTATGCGTTTTGGATTTGCAAACCTTAGAAGAAAGCTTAAATACCTGTGAACAGGCAGACGGGAAAGAAGAAGAACCTTCGAATGTCTGCAGACACTGAGGGGCCGATTCACAAAGGGTCGAATATCAAGGGTTACTTAACCCTCGATATTCGACTGGGTACTAAAATCCTTCGGCTTTGAATATCGAAGTCGAAGGATTTTAGCGCAAATAGTGTGATCGAACGATCAAAGGATTATTTCTTCGATTGAACGATTACATCCTTCGAATCGAACGATTCGAAGGATTTAAATCCAAAGATCGAAGGAATATCCTTCGATCAAAAAAACTTAGGAAAGCCTATGGGGACCTTCCCCATAGGCTAACATTGAGTTCGGTAGCTTTTAGATGGCGAACTAGGGGGTCGAAGTTTTTTCTTAAAGAGACAGTACTTCGACAATCGAATAGTCGAATAGTCGAACGATTTTTGGTTTGAATCCTTTGATTCGAAGTCGTAGTCGAAGGTCGTAGTAGCCCATTCGATGGTCGAAGTAGCCCAAAAAACACTTCGAAATTCGAAGTTTTTTTACTTCGAATCCTTCACTCGAAGTTAGTGAATCGGCCCCTGAATGTTGCTTTTGGCATGGCAAGTTTTAGATTTGTCCTCTTTGCCTTTCATCCCAGGGATAAAATAAAACAAAACTCACTTCAGGGAACTCTGTTTTGTACATTGAGTTTACATTGAGGCTCTTCTCTGTAACGCCTTTGGGAGACATTTGTAACTGGCATCCACTAGAAAAAGGCAGTGGTCACAACACCCCTGTCACCAATACTATGTTGTGCATTTTTTATTCTGTTTTGTTCTGCTCATTACACGGTACTTTAAGTAACATTAGCAGAAGTGACAAACGGCCATTTTTCCTGTGAACCCAGGGGAGGGCCGTCTCCCTAGAGGACTGAGCACCAGACTATTGCATACAAGAAGGCCTGGGAGTGCATACAATTTCTACTTTAAACGGCCATTTTGACCACTGCTGATCTCCACTAGAGGGCAGCAAACAGTGAAAACACCCTCGTGCCATAGGCCTAAAGGTGACCGTTTTAAAATCTGGTTTCATTCACAAGTGTTTATTGCAGTCCTATTTATGCCTTTCTTTGAACTTTTACAGACATTAGTCACATGGCTCTACAATTTGATGGGGTAGAATTGGCATCAATATACACTGACAAATAGTTCAACACACGTTCACACAGTTCAAAGTATTATGTCAATCTTTTAACATTGTAAAAAGATATAAAAATGCTCAAAAAAAGTTTTTAAATGAAAAATTCCTCCAGATAAACATAGTCAAATCAAGCTTAAACAGTACAGGGTCATTTAGACGGCAGAAGTGCAGCTATTTAGGGGACACAGTGCTTTTTACCCAAAAGTGTAATTGCAGCGTTACCCTGGAAATCTTTTCGGGATATCTTCATTTCCGGTGTTCATCATTAAAATAAAATCTGTGCACAGTTCGTTAGGAGAAAGAGCAATGTGCATATTGCACGCCATTGTGGAAACCTGGAGCTACTGTCACCTTCACGAGGAAACTTTGGGCGACTTCAGAAAACGAAGCGTTCGGAATGCTATCCCGCCGGCGATTTACATTCTAGCTGGCGGGAGACAGTTGGGGGTGATTAGTCACCCCAAAGAAGAGGAGATTTGTCGCCAGGCAACAAATCTCCCTGAATCTGAGTGTGGGCCCTCACTCTCAAGGTGGTAAATCCTTGGGTAAGAAGAAATGATAACCCTGTCTCAGGCACAATTATTCAGCCTCGGCAGTTTTGCCTAATTATTACTGAATCCCATGCCTATCACTTGCCCCTCTACATCTCTCACTGTCATCTTTAAATCTGTCAGTATTGATTTATGCAGAGCTTGTCCTCATTTTTATTTACTTCCCTACATCTTTGGCTGATTGATATCCTTGTGGCAAAGAAAAGTAAGAGGAGCAAGAGGAGAGAGCGAGAGAGAGAAACAATGCATAGAATGGAACAAGTACTTGTGAGATCCATGGAAATATATCAGCCTACTGCTGAATTGGACAAGATGATTAAAGAGCAGAATAGTTTAAGTTGAAACAAGGTGTATAGTTCCCTTATAAATAATAAAATAAAATAATTAACTGTTTGTATTAAAGCCACTAAGGCATTTTCATTTCCTTGGGTTACTGATTATAATGGTAACCTCCCAGCATATAACCTTGCTACTTCTTTATTCGTTAGTGACAAAGGCCTAAAATATTGTCCTCCAGTGTGTCTCAAAATTTCCTTTGTGGAACAATTCTTTCCATTTGAACCCTATCAGTATTGACAGTTGAAAAATGGGAGAGGTTTTTAGGAAAGGCAGTGATTTGTTGCAATGCAGGAAATAATAGCCCAGATCCAGTAACACCAAAAAAGTAATGAAAATATAATGTACAGATTGTGCTGCATTGGTGTGTTTGCTACAGAATCTCTACTATAGTTTATATAAAAAAGCTGCTATGTGGGGACAGACATTCAAAGCTGAAGAAGGAGAAAAGGCACAGAATAGCAGATAACAGAAAAGCTCTGTTATATACAATGGGATTCTGCAGAACGTATCTGTTATTTACTGTTTATCCTGTGCTTGAATGGCTGCCCCCATGGCTACAAAGAAGCTTGTGTATATAAACTATAGTAGAGTTTCTGTAGCAAACACAACAGTATTACCAGTGCAGGCCAACAATACATTATATTGCCATTCATTTAAAAGTGTTCCTTTCAGCCCATGTTTGACAGGGGAGGAGAAATACAGGAATGATATTGCTAATGCTCAGTGCTGCTATTTGATAAATGAACTAGGGATGCACGGAAACAACTATTTTGGATTCAGCCGAAACCCTGAATCCTTTGAGAAAGGGATGAGAAGGGGAAAACATCTTTTACTTCCTTGTTGTGTGATAAAAAGTCACGCAATTTCCCTCCCCGTCCCCTAATTTGCATATGCAAATTAAGATATAGATTCGGTTCAGCCAGGCAGAAGGATTCGGCCGAATTCGAATCCTGCTGAAAAAGGCCGAATCCTGAACCAAATCCTGGATTCGGTGCCTCCCTAAAATGAACCCCTATATTTTGTATTGAAATGTCAGTGTGAACAATTACAGGAAACTGGTTTATTTTCTGAAATCAACAGATATCAAAGTCATTTGTACAAGCACAACAGGCTGAGAAACCACCTATTGCCAACTGAGGGCAGGGATGAAAAACAGAATAATGGGGAAACAAAGGAAACAGCATATTCAACAATGGTGGGAGATTTATCAAAGGTTGAGGTGAATTTTCGAATGGAAAAAATTAAAATTTCAAGCTATTTTTTGTGTACTTCGAATAGGGAATAGTCCAAATTCAATTTGAATCATGTACTGTCTCTTTGAAAATTCGGCTTCGACCATTCGCCATCTAAAACCTGCCGAATTGCTGTTTTAGCCTATGGGGGACTTCCTAGAACTTAGAAAAATCAAAGGTTTTTTTTTGGGAAAAATGTTGCATCGAATGAGCTATTCCTTCGATTCTTATGATTTGAATTTGGCCGAATACGGACTTATTCGATCGAAAATGGACCTATTCGATCTTGTTTGGTCTTTTTGAATTAAATTTTTCGAAGTTTTTTCAGTTTCGACCCTTGATAAATATGCCCCTATGTGTGATCTGTGGAGACTGGCAGAATGTTTACATAAAAACTGGTTTTGTTGATGTTAAGGAGCAATTTGTTTCTAACTCTATTATATGACTTTTCTGAGACTTTTCTGCACCTTGCACTGACCTCTCAGTGTGCCAATTTGTCTGAACAGCCAACAAAACAATGATTAGTGCAGCTCTTCTCTGCTCATCTCCAGTAATCTATTGCTATTAATATTATTGTATTATTATTCAGACAGTCAAGAATTCCCCTCTCCATTTCCTGCCATGAAAATTGATTAAAAGCGCCAGTACAAGCACTAGTGGTGTCATTTTTACAAAATACAGGCTACTTTGGTTTTGGCCATTAGGTGCATGACAGTTGCTTGCATTGGTGCTTTCAAGCAGTTGTTATGAAGAATGATTTGGGGTATTTTTGCTTTTTAGGAAGAAAAGTGTCAGGAAAAGCCCCAAATTGCTGTGTAAAATGAGAGAAAAGACCTGGAATAGGACACCATTCATAATCTAAATCTGCAATGGGGGAAAGGAAAAAATCAGGAAATATCTTAAACTGACCAATACTTTAGCTCCATGTGCAATGTTACAGTGTAAGGCAATAAATCTATTCTTTTGTCAAAGTGCCCCTAAACCACAGTTGTGGTGAAGCAACTTTAGTCAGAACTGGCAGTTTAGTACAGGCAGCCTAAGTTTAGTCAGTAAAGGTACATTTCAGCTGTTTTCCAGTTTGGTATTTCAGCAGTTATATGATTGGTAGGGCCTTATTTACCATAGCAACCAGGCAGTGTTGTGAATGAGACTGGGATAGGAAGAAAGGGTCTGAATGGGAAGTAAACTAAAAAGTAAGTAAGAATAACAATAAAATTGTAGTTTTGCAGAGCAATCATTTTTGACTGCTGGGGTCAGTGACCCATTTGAAAGCTGGAGAAAGCCAGAAGACACTATATAAAATAATTAATGAAGACCAATTGCAAAATTGCTAGGGATAAGACGTTCCATAACATACTAAAATTTCACTTAAAGGTGAACCACCTACTTAAAGCTCAGCTCATCACAGGATTCAGCAAAGTAACATGAAATATTTATCCTATGGCCAAGAGTTTTGAGAGCAAAACAACTGCTGTTTTATTACTTGAAACAATTATTTTTCTTTTGTTGTTGTTCCCAGACATGGCTGTTAACATTCGGAGTCTACTGTACTTTCTTTACCATTTTGCTGCTAGATTGCTTTTCTTGGCTCTGACATTGAAAGTGCCAAAAATAAGCCACTAGTATCTTTTATTTATTAGAAGTGAAAATATCAATAAAATGAATTGCATTTTACATTGATGCCTCTTACAGAAAAAATGTCATATTTACATTATCAAATGCAAAATGAGTGTAATATATCTTTCTAAGTGAGTGCAGATTATACAGAAGCCATGGTTTCAAACCAGGGGAAAAGGGGATCACTTTATATTTCTGAAGATCAGATTTATGATACAAGAGACTGGTAATCAGAGCTGGAAGTAGGGGTAGAGGTAGAAGAGGCACATGTCTAGGGTGCAAATTTTTCACCTTATAAAGCAGCTCGGGGGGGGGTTGCCGACTCTTTAAAGAGGTTGTTCACCGTTGAGTTAACTGTTAGTATGATGTAGAGAGAGGGATATTCTAAGGCAATTTGCGATTCGTTTTTATTATTTGTGGTTTTTGAGTTATTTAGCTTTTTATTCAGCAGCTCTCCAGTTTACAGTTTAAACAATCTGGTCATACCTCCCAACATTTTGGAAGTAAAAAGGAGGGACAAAAATTTTTTTCCGCATGTAGTGCAGCCATTTTTTGACCACACCCCTTTCCGTGGCCACACCCCCTAATTACCATGTTTGTTTTACAAAATTTGGCAGGTTATGAAAGTTTGAAAATATTTCTCCTTATCTAAACTGTGTTTTTGTGTCTCAAAATTGTTACAAAGTATCTTATTTGCACCTGTTAGGTGTTCTGGGCTCTCTGCTAAAAGCCAATTAAGTGAGAAACTTTGTTTCTTTTTCTGGCTGTTCAGTGCGGAGAAAAGAGGGACAAATCCAGTACAAATGAGGGACTGCAGGTTGAGCTGTCAAAAGAGGGACTGTCCCTCCGAAAAAGGGACAGTTGGGAGGTACGTGGTTGCTAGGGTCCAAATTACTCTAGCAACCATGCATCGATTTGAATGAGAGACTGGAAAATGAATAGGAGAGGCCAGAATAGTAATAGTAAGAGTAATAAAAAGAGTAATAAAAAGTAGCAATAACAATACATTTGTAGCCTTACAGAGTATTTGGAAAGAGTCCGAACAAAAAGGCAAATAATGAAAAAACTATAAAAAATAAATAATGAAGACCAACTGAAAAGTTGCTTAGAATTATCCATTCTATAACATACTAAAAGCTAATTTAGGGATCTTACTCACGAGCGGTTGTAGCTGCGCTCCCCTGTGTTCCGTTTTTCTGCGTTCAGCCGCAGGGGAGCGCAGGAATAGACACATTACATTTTTTCCAATGGGGCTGTACTCACACAGGCGCGTGTAGGCACCGAACGAAGGAAAAATGCAGCATGTTGTGTCTCAACCTGTGTTCGGCACCTACACACACCTGTGTGAGTACAGCCCCATTGGAAAAAATGTAATGCGTCTATTCCTGCGCACCCCTGCGGCTGAACGCAGAAAAACGGAACACAGGGGAGAGCAGCTACAACCGCTCGTGAGTAAGAGCCCTTAAAGGTGAACTACCCTCTTTAACTGTTCTAAATTGATACATTTGCTATCTTTGTCCCTGCTAAGCAGAATCCTGGAGTTTCATTAAAGGGCACCAATCATAACTAAAATAATTTCCTAAGTAAATACACGATGTGGAAGTTCAAGAAATCCGATTTTTAAAACAGTGCAAAATAAGGGCTGTGATTGGCTATTTGGTAGCCCCTATGGGACTGGCAGCCTACAAGAGGTTCTGTTTGGCAGTACACCTTGTTTTAATGCAACCAAAACTTGCCTCTAAACCAGGAATTCAAAAATAAGCTCCTGCTTTGAGGCAACATCCAAGGTGCTTAGTCAGGCCTGGACTGGAATTCACAGTAGGCCCTGGCATTCCAAGTACACAGAGGCCCAAGCAGCCCCCGACCAGCCCAATAAATAGTGACTGTCTATGGCAACTTATAGCAGCCCCTCTGGCATTTGCCAGAATTCACAGATTGCCAGTCCTGGGGTTAGTGATCAACATGTTGTTCATGAGCCTCAGATTGGGGATCACTGCTATAGGGCCTCCCCCTTGGGTACAGTAATAACAACTGAGCATACTCTACGACAGGGGTCCCCAACCTTTTTTACTTGTGAGACACATTTAAATGTAAAAAAAGAGTTGGAGAGCAACAAAAACACGAAAAAGTTCATGGGGATGTCAAATAAGAGCTGTGATT
Source organism: Xenopus petersii (assembly GCA_038501925.1). Classification (NCBI taxonomy): domain Eukaryota; kingdom Metazoa; phylum Chordata; class Amphibia; order Anura; family Pipidae; genus Xenopus; species Xenopus petersii. The sequence continues at coordinate 52,562,579 of CM076679.1, forward strand.
GGCTGTTTGGTAGTCCTTATATGGTCTGGTACAGGAGTCTCTGTTTGGCAGTGCACCTGGTTTTTATGTAACCAAAACTTGCCTCTAAGCCAGGAATTCAAAAATAAGCTCCTGCTTTGAGACCACTGGGAGCAACATCCAAGGTGTTAGTGAGCAACATGTGTCTCGCGAGCTACTGGTTGGGGATCACTGCTCTACGAGAATTGGATGCACTGGACTCCAGTTATGAGTTATCTCTACTAGGAAGAATATTGGTTAAACTGCCCATAGAACCAAGGCTGGGGAAGATGATTATGGGGTTTCATTTGGAGGGGTTGAACTTGACGGACTTTGGTCTTTTTTTAACCCTATTTCACTATGTATGGGATGCATCTTCTATGTTGGGATGTAGTCTACACCATTTCTGCTGCCACCTGTTTTATTAGTGTTTTATTAGTGAGACCAAAGGTGGGATACATTTATAGGAACATTACCAGAAACCTTTCTATTGATCATGTAGCGTTATCTGTTTCCCAGCCCTGGGATGATGCAACGATGGGAGGAGAGGATCCAGAAACTTGATTCTGTGAGCACAAATGTCATGTTGGATGCAGTTTGGGAGGCAAAAGTGCAGCTCAGAGAGATTCTTGTAAATGTTGGTTTCCAGGAGAATGTCTGATGACCCCAAAGTTTTTAACAACACTGGCTCAGAAAATAACCTGGATGTGGTGATTTCTTGTCTTTAATGTTTATCCAAATGTTTGCTAACACAAAGAGAACGCTGAATTCTTCCTACAGTGGGTAAGAAGTCCTCAATTTTTTGGGGAAAAAAGCAACAACAAAAAAAAAGAAATCTGGCCTGGTGCTACCCTAGCACTGATCCTAAGCATCAGCAATGTAACTACAGGGGGAACGGGCCCTGGAGCAGGACGCGCAGCTGGGCCCCCTCCGTACGCCCGGAATCCGTGTTGCACGAGCTGCTGGGGGGCCCTGGCCCAACTGCACCCCCTGCTCCTCCGCTAGTTACACCACTGCTCAGCATGTCCACTCCCATCCCAAACAGCAGTGTCCCGCCAGACACACACACACTCAGCTCTTCTGCTTGAGGTAATTGGCAAGTATAAAACCAGGGAAATGATCTATTATTTTATATTAGGGATGCACCGAATCCACTATTTTTGATTCGGCCAAACCCCTGAGTCCTTTGCGAAAGATTCGGCCGAATACTGAACCGAATCCAAACCCTAATTAGCACATCCTGCTAAAAAAGGCCGAATCCCGAACTGAATGCTGGATTCGGTGCATCCCTATTTTATATACTGAATATTGTAATGTAACTGGAGCATTTTGTGTGAAATATAAATAAAATTTTGAGCACTTTCTATGTATTTTAAGTTTCTTTACATAGAAATATTATTTACTGTAATTACCAGAAGCCCTGATGTTTCCAAATCCAAAAGTAGCAAATATGTATTGAGAACCAACGGTTCTTGTGCATGAGACCCTCCCCCAGAATATAGAATATTACAGCACAGTGAAATGAATAAACAAGCCTGTGGGTTATTACAATATAACTAACATGTAACTATTATCCCCCCCCAAGAAACTGTCACTCATATACTTTTTCATATATTCCTTTTTTATTCATTTTTCAAAGTTTTTACAGCAAAAAAAAGAAGAGCAAAATAGAGCAGAGAAGCCATTTTCCATCTCTGCCTGTGGTATTAGGAGAGTCAGTTTGTGTGGGATTCACTGTGCAAGCAGCTTCTTAGTCTTGATCGATGGCTTCCTACTTCTTCTAACTGGAACATGAGACCCAGGTCTCCACGTGGAGTTGATTCAGTGCAGTCCGGGAGTAAAACAGAGAATATTAATCAGTACATTTCAATTCTTTTTTTCTAAAACAGACTCGGGAGCAAGATGAAAGGTTCTCTCAAATCAAACATTACCTTTTGGTATGTAGAGGCACCGTCTTTGCTTTACCATATGCTGAATTCTGGACACAATTCCTCAAAGAAGTCCATGGTTGGGCGTTGAAGGAAAGAAATAGGTTCACAGATTTCTTAGCAAAATCTCAAAGACAAGTAACAAAACACAGTGACTATTTATGTGCAACTATACAAAAGCTGCACCACGTTTATGAAGAAGATATTTACCTCCACATTTTCATAAGATCAAACACCAGCTAAAAAGCATAAGAAAGAATGTATGATAGAAATAATGCAGATAGCCCATAGTAAGTGAACTGAAAGGTGAGCCTTCGAGGTGCCAGGGACATTAAAGCTTGTGGCATCAGCAGTAGAGATGAATTCATCCCATGGAATCATCACGCGCCACAAGTTTCATCCTGCGCCCTGTTAGTCACCTGACACCACAGTCAGCTCTGCCCCCAGCTCAATACTAAGTGCCACCCACAATTAGAGATGGAAAAGCCAGGGGCCAAGAGATAGAGAGCCTTAGTTTAGGGTCGATGACAGGTGACCCAAGGTGGGAGGGCTAAAGATGGGGGCCAGAGGTGGGGGGGAAATGATGGGGGCCAGAGGTGGGAGGGGGGCAATGACGGGGGCCAGAGGTGGGAGGGAAATGACGGGGGCCAGAGGTGGGGGGGGGAATGGCGGGGGCCAGAGGTGGGGGGGGAAATGGCGGGGGCCAGAGGTGGGGGGGGAAAATGGCGGGGGCCAGAGGTGGGGGGGAAATGGCGGGGGCCAGAGGTGGGGGGAATGACGGTGGGGGGGGGAAATGGCGGGAGCCAGAGGTGGTGGGGGAAATGGCGGGGGCCAGAGGTGGGGGGAATGACGGTGGGGGGAAATGGCGGGGGCCAGAGGTGGTGGGGGGAATGACGGAGGCCAGAGGTGGGCGGGGGAAATGGCGGGGGCCAGAGGTGGGGGGAATGACGGGGGGCCAGAGGTGGGGGGGTATGGCAGGGGCCAGAGGTGGTGGGGGGAAAGGTGGGGGCCAGAAGTGGGGGGGCAATGATGGGGGCCAGAGGTGGGGGGGGAAATGGCGAGGGCCACAGGTAGGGGGGAAAGATGGGGGCCAGAGGTGGGGGGCAGAAGTAGGGAAGGCTGATGGCAGGGGTCTGAGTATAGGAGGGCCGATGGCGGGGGCCCTAGGTGGAGAGCGCAGAGGGTGGAGGCAAAAGGGACCTGCAGATCTTTCCCAACTGGGACTCAGGAATGACAGACCCTGAATCATTTTTATACCACCTGATGGGTTGATGCAGCCTGGCTCTTCTACGAATGACAGGGGCTCTTCACAGACTGCACTGACATCCACAGTTGGTATCTGCAAGAAGGAATATACACATTTGTTTGCTCTCTCTCATACTATTTACTATTTGTAGGGTTCGGACTAAAAACAAATATAGTGGCAGCCCCAGGTGCACTGACCTAGAAGTGTGCGGGTATATTTGCATCTACTGTACAGTGTCTTAAAAAAAGAGCCTTTCTTAACTCTTACCCTGCCTTGCCCAGAACAGAACCAGCCAAGCACCAACCACATTTGTCATAGTCTGGCTAAGGGGATGGGGGTTTGGCGTTTCAAGAATATACCTCCAGCCACAGCACTGAAGGAGAAAGGACCTGCTGAATTACAGAAAATAGCAATGATTGGTTACTTCAGGAGAAGGCAAATGGAAATGTCTCTATAATGGAAGGAAGCCACATCATGAGCACAATTCACTTACTGAACTTGTAATAAAGGGACCTGGGGAAATACAATAGGTGAAGTGGGCAAAAGGTGAAAGAATACGTTGAGACTCAGTTGGTAGTTTTTTTTTTTTTGAAAATTCTCCTTTAAAGTAATATGCCTACTATGCCCAGGTCAAATCCCACCAGAATAAGCCTGATACTTGGGGTGCATAAAATGATGTTTCCTCCAGATAGAGCTGCTGCAGTGATGGACTTACAGATTGTGGCTTGAAAGGAGGTGGAATCTTCCTGTTCTCCAACGCTGCCCAGTCAACCGATCTATAAAACGGGTGTTTCCTTATATCCCCCGATGTGCCCAGGCGCTTGTCTGGATTCTTCTCAAAGAGCTAAATGGAAAAAAACTCATTAACAGATGTTCAAATGGATAAGTGGCTACACAATTACCAGGAGGGTTTATTCTAGGTTTTTCCACAGCAAATAGTAGGAATTATGTCAGCAGTGAGTACATATGTATGATGAGGGTGTCTGCAATTTCTCTGCTGTTGTGTAACATAACTAGCGACATGCAGGCTGTTCCCATACTGAATACACAGCTCACATTATGCTCCTCACCCCCAGGGTCCTCATTAAGAAATGATCACTCCGTAATATTTCCTTCAAGTTAATATTTCTATCACTTATCTGGGACTTCTGCACGTAAGTATCCCATCCCACCTCAGTTTTGTATCATTTCCAAGATTTCCTGTATTAAAGTTGAAATGAAAGTCTGTAGGAATGCAAAGATAACCATCTCATTGGCCCATTAATTTTTACATCTTAGATTCTGTCCTTTTTTTAAGGGTCAGTTATTTCCAGGCACATGCTCCTACGCACCTCCTGCATCAAACTTTTCAGATCAGGGCTGATATCCTCTGGAATGGAAGGCTGCTTCAAGGTGACTGATTCAATGATGTTGAGCAGTGTCAAGCCTTCATGGAATGGAGATCTTCTGGCGGCCATTTGGCACAGAATAATGGCAAATGCCCACCAATCCACTCCTGCGCCATATCCACTCATCAGATGAATCTAGAGAATAAAAAAGATCTTTTGTTAGATAATTACATTTCTTAGGGAAGCATTCCTGGAATAAGTTTGTACATCATTCTTACAGAAGCCTTAGGAACAGAGATGCAACATTGGGCAGGAGATCCCTTCCTTGTGTCGGACAAGGATAAATAACATTTAAACAAAAGAGGCTGGCACAAGTCTGGACCCACAAAGTAGTAAAGCCAGAGTCAGATTATAAAAGGATAAAAGGCTTAAATTTTATTCTCCATAATTAAGAACCAATGCCTGACGTGTTTCGTGTCTACCGGGGACATAGAAATTTTGTATTACCGCACACCTCCTTCCACTTATTCTGCGTAGTGGTGCTGGTCTTCCGTTGACCTTGCCTGGTCACCTTACTGCTTTGAAATTTCGAAAAACGGTCCGCACACACCAATATTGCAGTCGGGGATTGTGCCCCTTTTATTAATGCCACCAACAATCAATACTCAACGTTTCGGGGGGACACAGCCTCCCTTCTTCAGGGGACATAGCCCATGACTAAGTGTCCCTGGTAGACACGCAACGCGTCAGGCATTGGTTCTTAATTTTGGAGAATAAAATGTAAGCCTTTTAACCTCTTAGAATCTGACTCCGGCTTTACTACTTTATGGGTCCAGGCTTGTGCCAGCCTCTTTTGATGTTTCCTGGTATCTGCTCCCTTCAGTGGCGGAACTACCGGGGGAGCAGGGGGTGCGAGCGGGCTAGGGCCCGCACGCCACTGTAATCACCCTGTCAGCGCGTCATACGGGGGGGGGGCCCGGCTGTGCGTCACGCACCAGGGCCCGCCCCCCTCTAGGAATGCTGCTGGCTCCCTTTGCTGAAGGTCTGGGGCGTGTGCATACAGCGGTAAGCTCAATCAATGTATTCTAATACAGCACATACTGGTTACATATTTGCATAGTTTGAACATTTAAACAAACCTAACATACATTAAAGGAACAGTAACACCAACAAATGGAAGTGTATTAAATTAATTAAGATATAATGTACTGTAGGCCTGCAAATGAAAGTGTATTTAAGTAATGAATAAATAATGTAGTGTTGCCCTGCACTTGTTAAACTGGTGGGTTTGCTTCAGAAACACTACTATAGTTTATATAAACAAGCTGCTGTGTAGCCATGGGGGCAGCCATTCAAAGCTGAAAAAAGGAGAAAAGGCACAGGATAAACAGATGATAACAGATAAGCTCTATAGCATACAATGCAATTCTAGATTGCTTATCTGTTATCTACTATTTGTCTTGTGCTTGAATGGTCGCCCCCGTGGTTACACAGCAGCTTGTTTATATAAACTATAGTAGAGTTTCTGCAGCAAACGCCCCAGTTTTATTAGTGCAGGGCAACACTACATTATTTATTCATTACTAAAAATACTTTTTTATACATTTTTTGATGTTACTGTTCCTTTAAACAAAATAATTGAACAAAGCTAATTTACAGATGTAAATGAATTCCTGATAGTAAATAAAAGAAGTTTCTCACCTCTGGAGCCATGTAGTGGTAGGACCCTACTAGATCGTACATCTTCTTGTTGCCGAAAATCCCTTCTACAGCTAGGCCGAAATCACTGATCTTGATATGCCCCTCGGCGCTCAGTAAGATGTTTGGTGGTTTAAGATCTCTGGAATAAAGAAACAAAAGTCATGACATTGGTCTGGCAACTGTATTGAGCTATGGGTAGTAGTAATTAATAATGATGAACGTAATAGTGGAAAAGTAGTGAGGAATTAGGGCCAAGACTGAAAACTTGTACTTACCGGTGCACAATACCACATGAATGCAGATACTGTAGACCGATGATCATCTCTGCAGAATAGAATCTATGCAAAAAAAAAAAAAAAGAAGAATAATGTAAGCATCTTTTTAATAATATAATCTTGGATTCTAATCCAATATATAAGCAAATAGTAGTTAACATATATATGAAATTCTATATATATATATATATATATTTATAAACAAAGCCATGTGGAGCCGGCACTCTCGATAAGATGCAATAAGTTGCCTGGGTGCACGATCAACAAACATCTCCATACAATCGCTAAAAGGGGATCAGCACTACTCAGGTCTTAAAAATTAAACAGAATTTATTTAGTACAATAGCAGCAGACTGACGTTTCGGCTGACTCCTCAGTCAAGGCTGAGAAGTCTGCCGAAACGTCAGTCTGCTGCTATTTTACTAAATAAATTCTATTGAATTTTTAGTTGCTGATCCCCTTTTTGTGATTTATATATATATATATATATATATATATATAGATAGATAGATAGATAGATAGATAGATAGATAGATAGATAGATATATATATATATATATATTTATATATAATCCTTGGTAACGCTGGAGCACCCACATATAAAGGTCATCTTTGGTCATGCTATAGATCATGCTAAATAAAGAGAAAAAACAGGTATGGTCTTTCTCCCCCCAAAGATAACACCTTGCATAAAGCACTGCGTATCTTGACAGCGCTATATAAATACATGATGATGATGATGATAGGACTGATGCATCAGCTTATGCATACTTTGTAGCTAAAAGTGTCTTTTTTTAAGAAAGTTACAGTTCAGTTGTGCAAGAATATTTTTTCAGGGGGTTATATATTGAGTGTGCTGGGGCTAACTCATTTAGTATATATATATATATATATATATATATATATATATATATATATATATATATATATATATATATATATATAGTTGCGCTCAAACTTTAATCCCCCCTCCTGTGAAGTTACTTTAAGCGGTGTAATTGTTGCCACCGCTCACCCTGTAACTGGGTGGGCCCAAGTGCAAATGTCCTGAACCTCTCGCTTATTCAATTTATGATCACAGGCATTCAATATTTGCAGGTCACTCACCGCTTGAAGTCACTGGCCCATTTGCAGTGCCCCTGAACCCGCAGATTTGGTAGACACGACAATAGAATCCAATATTGCACGCAATTTAACAGATCAGCAGACAGTGGTGGTTTTAAAATGGCTTTATTTCCCCAGCAGATTACCCAATGCGTTTTGTGTGTCATCACACGTAATCACAGGCACTATGAGTGTCTATGCCTATGAGTACGTGTAATGACACATGAAATGCGTTAGGTAATCTGTTGGGGAAATAAAGCCATTTTAAAACCATCACTGTCTGCTGATCCGTGAAAGTGCGCGCAATATTGGATTCTATTCAAAGAAAAAACAATTAAAAAATTGCTGAGGAGGAGATTAGGGTTATGAAATGCTAATTGTTTCTTGTGCAACAGCCTAGGCCATTGCTATAAACAATTTTTCTTTTTTTTCCTCTGATATTCCCTTGGTACAACACTATGGTTCCAACAACCTAAGAAAAAGTGAGTTACATGTAAAATGCACCAAGAGTTGGAGCATAACACCTGAACAGTGCCCAATACTGTGTCTAACTAATATCAGCACAGGGGTTAGTGGTCCCTAAATGCCCAAGTGTCCCAAATCTCTCTATTCAAATATGCCGATACGGATATATAAAGTTTGAGGGATGGGACATACCACCTCTTTCTCGCTCTGAAGGAGGAAAGAAACTGCACCCATTCAAATCTCCCTTTCACATGAAGCATAAAAAACCTGGGGTGGCAAAAATACTCTAACAGGTAGGGAAGATTGGGAATAACATGCAACTCCATATAGATCTTGGGATGTCACTTACTGTATGATGTCCCTGTTCAGGCAACCTCTCTTATTTATAAGCTGTTCCAGGGTCCCTCCACTCATGAACTCCATTATAAGAAACGCATGCATCTGGTTAAATGAGAAGAGAGCGAAACATGGGAGCTGTTAAAACAAGAATACTAGAGCACAACTGTATTCGATTTTAAAGCAGAACCAAATACAGAGATCACATTTACACATCATGGAGCAAAACAATTCTAAAAATGTAGTGGATTTTTTTTCTGTCTAGTCTTGAAGTTGTTTCACAAGTAAAAACGGGTCAGCGCCTCTGGCAATGGAGTGAACAAGAGTGCAACAATATTTAAAGGGCAAATAAAAGAATATATCCCTATTTCAATACGTAGGGGCAGATTTATTAAGAGTTGAAGTGAATTTGAGGGAATTTTCGAAGTAAAAAAAGTCGAAGTATAGCCATTCGATGGTCGAATTTCGAAGTATATTTCACTTCGAAACTCGACCTTTGATAAATCTGCCCCATGGGGTCTAATTGGATTATTTTGAAAATACTACACTATATTGTGCTTTTTGCTTTTGTTGTTTTGTTGTCAGAGGCGCTGATCCGTTTTTCTTTGTGAAGGAATTTTACAGTGTAGAGACTGAAGCAGGACCGGCAGGAGTTAACAGGACTAAAAAGGACTAACGTTTTTCCTCCCTTTTTCTTTTACTTAGTTTTGAAGATGTGCCTTCTGCTCCTACTCTCGGCACATGAGGAATGATTCGCCTAAGCAACTCCCAAAATGTATTGCCCAAAGAGCTCCTGCAGCAGTGGTATGGAACAAGGAGAGGTTAATCCTGCTACAGGCAGATATCGGTATGTTATGGGTTACATTTAAGTTAACTTTTAGTATGTTCTAGAATGGCCAATTCTAAGCAACTTTTCAATTTTTTATAGTTTTTTAATTATTTGCCTTTTTCTTCTGACTCTTTCCACCTTTCCAAAGGAGGTCACTGACCCCGTCTAAAAAACAAATGCTCTGCTCTGCTCTCTTATTCATATTCCAGGCTCTTATTCTAAATAGCTCTTATTCTAAATGGTTGCTAGGGTAACTTTATGCCTAGCAACCAGAGTGTTGAAATGGCAAACTGGAGAGCTGCTGAATAAAAAGCCAAATAACACAAATCATAAATAAATAAATAAATAAAAAATGAAAACCAATTGCAAATTGTCTCACAATATCACTCTACATCAGACTAACTCCCATATGTAATAAAAGGCACAAAGTTTGCCCAGGAGCAACCAATAAGATGCTTGCTTTTAAACATGTGACCAGGGAATTCTACCCGCTGATTGTTTTTTTATATATTACTGCCCCTGGGCAAATTTAATGCCTTTAATTACATAAACCCCTAAAAGTGATCGAGTACTCAACAGATACTACCCTGGGCTAAGTTTTTGGAGAACAGGAGCAGACATTACCCACTGGTGAGTTTTTGAAGCAGAGAAGCAGCAGCTCTGGTGTCTTAAGTAAAGTCAGTAGCAGCTTTTAAATAAGGCAAACAGTAACATAAACTGCATGGTACTATTGGCTCTATGCTGTACCTGCGTTTGGAAAGCTCCATATCCATGGCAGAGAAAGGGACAAGCTCCAGTGATTCTGAGAGTGCGCGCCTCCGTCAGGATGTCCTCTACACTCGTAGTCTTCCGAATCACTTTGATTGCCACTTGATCTCTGCAGTTGTTAAGCGACGCCAGCATAACCTGAGAATGACAAAATAAACAATAGCAGGGTTTAAGTATACACTTACAAAATGATTCTCATACAACTACACATTAATTACACATTTTAATTCATGTAACTTTATTAACAATTACTATAAAAGCAGTGTCTGTCTTTGCAAACTCTTGCCCTACCACTGAAAAATTGTGTTGTATGGTGGGCCTCTGATTCTCACCATACTTTCAATGTTTTGTGATTAGCAGACTTGAGATGGAGGATAATGTGTGTAATGCACTGGTATTTAAATTTTCTTTTATTATACAAAACAAAAGCCATTATTTGTATTAAAGTGTACCTCTCCTTTAGCTCCAAGGTTTTGAATTTGATGTTATAGAGTTAATTATGCTACAGGTTTAAACAGACATACCTCCCAACTGTCCCGTTTTTAGAGGGACAGCCCCTCTTTTGACAGCTCAACCCGCAGTCCCTCGATTGTACTGGAAAGTCCCGATTTTCTCTGCACTGAACAGGCAGAAAAAGAAACGTGTTTCTAACTTAATTGGCTTTTGGCAGAGAGCCCAGAACAGCCACAGCTGCAGATACTTTTGTAACAGTTTTGAGATTAGCAAATGAGTAATTATAACAATATAAGATAACAGGTCTCTTGGAAGAAGTTACACTCACAGCTTAAAGGGCAATTCACCTTCATTAGCAAAACTGTAATAACAGAAAAAAACACAGACATACGTTCAAACTTTCATAACCAGCCAAATTTTGTAAAATGAACATGGTAATTAGGGGGTAAGGCCACAAAATGGCCGTGGTTTTTTTGTCCCTCTTTTTATTTCCAAAATGCTGGGAGTATGAACAGACACAAATTATCTGTAGTTGTTCTGATGGCTTTGTATTTTATTTTTAAGGGAAAACATCACAAAATAGGCAGAATTGTTTTCTGTAACATACAATAGCTCCCTGTTGCTTTCTCTAAAAAAAAGCATGTTTATCAGTAGCTTCAGAGTTGCTTCACGAGCAAATTTTCATTTTCTAAACACACCAAAATGTACCGGTACCTGGGAAGCCAAACACTCACCTTTCCGAAGTTTCCTTTTCCCAGCTCCTTGTGAAACTTGTAGTTGGTGATGTTTTTCGGATTTTTAGGCATCTGAGCTTCAACACAAGGCCTACTCGCTCCACTTCTTCCTGCTGGGGGGAAAGAATATTAATCATTCAAAATGTTAACATACCCTGGAAGACACCTTTCTGTGGTGTTGAATTAATGCGAGAAGATATTTTTTTTTATTTATGAGCCTCTGAGCATCAGTGCATTGCTTTAAATGTATTGGAAAGTTGCAGAAACCCCAAATCTGATTCACAACATGGTTTATAAGATGAAAAGATGTGCAGGTCTGTTTGTATATATATATTCCATGTTTCTAACATTCACAAGGGTCACAAGTTGTCTTAGGGCTATGGTCCCTTCTGCATTCTTAGTGATGCCCCATGTCACCACCATTACTTGCCAGAGTTCATTGAGTTTCACTGAGATATAAGCTGATGCTTCAGGGCTGATTATTAAATTCTGATGCTAGTTACACTGGTTGTTGTGCTTCCATGTAGTAAATTATCTGTATTAAGTACTAATCAGCCTTATATTGTGACAGTTCTATTCTATGTGTACTGTATATTGTGAGTGGGTCTGTAAGCTCAGTAAGTGACAGCAGCACAGAGCATGTGCAGTGAATCAGCAGAAAAGAAGATGGGGAGCTACTGGGGCATCTTTGGAGACACAGATCTTTACTGCTAAAGGGCTGTGGTTGCCTTGGGCTGGTACATAAATCCAAATCATAATGTACATTTCTAGCTATTTCTTTATTTAAGCTTTATTACTCCTTTAACACATAACTATTTCTCATTTGGCCAAAAAGTGTACCTACAGCAGATGGGACCAGATTGGAATGCAATTTGCACCCCAGTATGCTGCAGTTTTTAGGGCTAAACTAGAACTGGATTTCCTATCTACTTGTACAGTACCACCAAACCACTAGCATACCTCTGCAACATTGATGACATTTTATCATTTGGGCAGACACTGAGAAAAAGCTCATCCAGTTCCATTAACAAGTAAATACTTTTCACCCAACCTTAAAGGGGTTGTTCACTCTTTATTTAATATGATGTAGAGAGTGATATTCTGAGACAATTTGCAATTGGTCCTCATTTTTTATTATTTATGGTTGTTGGGTTATTTCGGTTTTTATTCAGCAGCTCTCCATTTAGCAGTTTCAGCAAACTGGTTGCTAGGGTACAAATTACCCTAGCAACCATGCACTGATTTGAATAAGGGACTGGAGTATTTATAGGAGAGGTCTGAATAGAAAAATGAGCAATAAAAAGTACCATTAATAAAAAAATGTGTAGCTTTGTTTTTAGAAGGGGTCAGTGACCCCCATTGGAAAGAGTCAGAAGAAAAAGGTAAATAATTTAAAAAAAACTATAAAAAAATAAAATAATAAAGACCAATTGAAAAGTTGCTTAGAATTTGCCATTCTATAACATACTAAATGTTAACTTAAAGGTGAACCACCCTTTAAATGAGCCTACTCTGCCCTTTCTGGATTTATATCAAAGACAATACCAATACCCTACATACCACCATATTTCAGAAACTTACAGCAAACCATTCTACTTGATCTATGACAGCTTTCACCTGGATCACAACAAACACTCCATTATCTACAGCCAGGCCCTACACTACACCCAAATCTGTTCTGACACCTCAGAAAGGGATAAGCAGCTCAGAAAACATTTTATCAGCACCACTCAATGAATATAGGTCACAACATATACAGCAGCACCAAGGTCACCAGGAACCAACTGCTAGAATACAAGCAAAATGACAGCCAAATTGTCACACCCTAGAACCCATAGCTAAAGGCCCTCAGGAAAATAGCCTGCAAGGTGCACTACAAAAAGATGAAAGGCTAAGTAACATATTTCCAGATCCAATTCTTCTGGCATTTAGACAACCTCCAAACTTGAGGAGACTTTTTATAAAAAGACCCAGGAGCCATGGAACCCACCCATATGGAGAGATGCAAAACATGCCCACATCTTCTTCTTCTCAGATAATGTGCCAATTCCTGGCACACCAGAGTACGACCACTACACTTGCTCATCTACCAATGTGCTTTATACAATAAATGTGATTTATGCAATAAATGTGCTTTATACAATAAACCCTATTGGTGAAGGCATTTACATTGGAGAAGATGGAGAATGCCTCAGAAAAAGGACCATTCACCACACAATATAATACACCAGTGGGAGCCAACATAGCATCTTTGCAATCAGCTTTGAAAAAGGAATTGAAATATTCTGAAAGCTTGCTGTGTTTATCATTTTAGTTATTCAATAAAGATATTGCCTGTACAACACTTGTTTTATGCTTCATATCAACAGTTTTACCCTATAAACCCATATACATAATTAAATACACAAAGTAACCTATAGTATCCAATAAGATGTCTGCTTTTAAACAGGTGGCCAATAAATGCCATTTGCTGATTGGTTGTCTTAGATAACTAGACTTTCTTTTTTATTAGCACCTTTTTTTTTACATAACCTCTGTTGCTACTTATGGAAGTCCATTCTAAGGGACAATTAGAGTGAGTTTTGGGGCAAACACTTGTTTGCTGTGCTTTTTATTTACATGAGCAAATTATAAATACATACAATGAGAAAAATAAGGTTAGTAAATGATACAAGCTGGAGTGGATCAGTGAGAAAGGTTTAACTGCCATGGATATATTTTTGAGGCTGCACTTTCAGCATAGATAGCAATGTCACCAGTGTTGTTGTCCACAAAAATCAATCAGACCTTTGTTTCCTTTTTCTAACGTATAGGGGACTGTTTAAACATACTTGCCGATGGGATTTTGGTGATTTTTTAACATCAATGACAGATAACCAACCTCTAAGTAGTAGAGCAGTAAATGTCCTTCAATTTATAGCCTAATATCCCTTCAGATGGGTTTCCAGATGTAACTAGGAAAGCAAATGGGCATTCTCCATAGATCTCCCCCAACTGTAAGTTGAGCCCAACTGACAAACTAGCAGGGGGCAGGGAAACTTTCTTGGAAGGATGAGTTACAGATAACTATGAATGAAAATCTTCATAGTCATATTCTTCACACACTTCTTACCTTCTGCTGGCTCTCGCTCTCTCTTCAGCACCTCTTGCTCTACTTGACGCAAGCTTTTCTCCTCCATGTTGTTACCCATAAGCTTGGTCTTTTTAGGTGCCCCTTCTGTCTTCTCCTTGATGGTTCTCTTCCTCGTGAGCCCACGGGATTCTGGAGAATTATTGAATCTATCCATAGTTGGTTGATATATCCTGAAAATGAAGAAAATATAGAAAAATCGCTTCTCACTGGGGAGACGCTGTGAAAGTGAACCATTCACTGAGACAGCTCTATGGTCAACTGTCATTCAGCAACTGTGATTTGGCCGTGTGCACGCTACTGTTAATGACAGTTATACAGGGACACGTATTACATAGCTTCCCAGGTTTAATGTATATAGCCTCATTAATCATGAGCAGTTGGCCATTTATTTGGATTTGCTTTATAAAAAACAAGGGGACATTTTTTTACTCTTTTTATAAAAATTATTTCCTTCATGGAATTAGCCACAAAAAAAGACAGAAAACAATTATTATTATTATCATGTATTTATAAAGCGCCAACATATTGCGTAGCGCTGTAAAGTAAATGTGATTATACAACTAAATCACATGAATTATATACTTAGAACATATGGACTTACATTCATCACAATCAATATCGGTACAAAAGGTGAGGAAGGCCCTATGCAGAAAGAGCTTACACTCTAAAGGGAAGGGAGTAATACACAAGGTGTGGGAGAGGGCAAGGTCGAATTAAGTGGGAGAGAAATGTGGTACTGTATGTGGAAACTACAAGCTAGTTTAAAAGTTAAAACTGTCGCCGCTCTTAGATTGTTCATGGGAGGGTCCTCAAACTTGGCACAGTTGGTCACTGGAGGACCGGGATCAAAATCTGGACAAGTGGGTGGAGCCAAAAACAACCAATCAGATTTCTTTGATGATTTCAATGGGAAAAATTAAAATTGCTGCCATTTGCACGTTATTGATGTCATGGACCTCGAATATCACAAATGTGGTCACTGGGTGTTTGCACTTCAAAGTTAGGAAAAGTGGGTGGAGCCACCAACAACCAATCCAATGTCATTCATTGATTTTCAGTAGAAAAACATAAAATTGCTGCCAATTTTACATGTTAAATGTCATGATTCCGAAACCTTAAAGTGTTAGTCACTTGGTGACTCTGGTTCAGAATTAGGAAAAAAAGGAGGCGGGGCAACAACAGCCAATCGGATTTCAGCCAATGACCTTAATGAAAAACGCCAAATTGCTGCTATTATTACGGCGTCAATGCCAAGTGTCCCAAACTCAGCACAATTACTCACTGGGTGACTGTGGTCAAAATTTAGGAAAAGTGGGCAGAGCCAATAACAGCCAATCAGATTTTACCTATTGACTTCAATGTAAAAGTTTCAAATACTGGCCTTCTCACAGTTTTAAAGCCAGAGGCCCCAAACTTGGTACAGACCATGACTGGGTGACTGGGGTTAAAATTCAGAAAACTGGGTGGAGCTTAAAACAGCCAATCAAATGTTACCTATTGCTAATCAATGTCAATATATAAGTTGCTGCCATTCTTTCACAGTTAATGGCAGGGACATCAAACTTGGCAGTCGGTCACAGGGGGACTGGGATTCAAATGTTAAAAGTGGGTGGAGCCAAAAATAGCCAATCAGGTTTTTGGATTGATTTTAATGGTACAATTTGATCTGCTTCATTTTTCAATTTTCAGTTTTAAACCAGATTCTACCAACTTTGTGTACTCTCTATGCACCAGCAACACCTCTTGCGTTTCAAAGCCAACATCTTGTGGTTTCTTCAGAAACGACACCATCTAGTTAATTATATTCTCACTTTTTATAATCCAGCAACTCAATTCCTAGAGGAGAAGAGGGAGGACTTACAGCAAGGCAGCATGAAGTGGCTAAGTAAGTTCCAGTCACTAATATGAACTTTAAATAAACCAGTGAAATTGTTCAAAGCAGGTAGAGGAAATATACCCGACACTGCTTCCTTTCATTCCAGATTATGACTGGGCTTTGAAATGCTATTAACAGTACGACTAGTTAGAACATCCCTGCAGCAGTGAAGCGATGGATCAGTATCTCACATAGTAACATATTGCTGATAAAGATACTCCATATGCAATAAAATTGTGTGAAAGATGCATGAGTTTAATTCTGCATGTGCCTCTATGGAGCTACAGGTATTCAATAGAACAATAACTGGGTGGCAGTATATAATAATCAACCAATTTAAATTAAAAAAAAAAAAAAAATATATATATATATACACACACACACACATAAAGAGACAGAGAGTACCTGTTTCAGGCACTTACAGTTGTGCTTGAAAATTTGTGAACCCTTTCTAAATTTTTATATGAATGTGACCAAAAACATTTTCTGGTTTTCAAACAAGTCCTAAAAGTAGATGAAGAAAACCTAGTTAAACAAAAATGATTATATTTGGTCATGTATTTTTTGAGAAAAAAAATCCAATAACATATCTGTGTTCACTTACTTTCGCTCAGTATTTGGTATGACCCACTAGTGCAGCAATAACTAACTAAACATTTACAGTAACTGTTGATCAGTCCTGCGCATCAACTTGGAGACATTTTAGGTCATTCCTCCATACAGAACAGCTTCAGCTATTGGTTGTTGGTGGGTTTACTCACATGAACCGCTCGCTATAGGTCTTTCCACAAATTTCAATTGTATTAAGGTCAGGACTTTCCAGAACATTCACTTTATTCTTCTTTAATCATTTATCGGTAGAACGATTTGAGTGTTTAGGGTCGTTGTCTTGCTGTATGACCCACTGTCTTTCCTTTAGCATTCTCTGGTATAGTTTGGAATTCATTGTTCAATGATGGCAAGCCGTCCCCACCACCATGTTTCAGAGATGGGATAAGGTTCTTATATTGTAATGTGTTTTTCTTCCACTCCTCATTTAAGGCAAAATGTTCTATTTTGGCTATATCTGTCCACAAAACATTCTTCCAGTATCCTTCTGGTTTGTCCACATGATCTTTAGCAAACTGTAGTAGGTCAGCAATATTTTTGGGGGAGTGCAGTGGCTTTCTCTTTGCTACCCTGCCATAAATGAGCAGAAGCAGTGCTGAAGCCCAAGAAGCCCTGGAAAATCATGACCGCCTGTCTCCACTAAAAACAAATCTTTTTATGAGAAGACACAGCCTGAATGTTGCGTGTTTAACAGACACACAGGAGGACTCAAGTGAGGCATCAGATACCTTAAATGGGACGGGTGCAAGTTCCCTCTTGTCTGAAACTTGTGATCTGGATTCAGGACATGAAGTTTGTCTGAGCAACCAGGAGTTATCAGAAATGACCTGGACGAAGGAGCCCCTTCCTGAAAGGACTGGTGTTAAAGAACTTCCAAAAACTCATGATCTTGACTGTTCTGGAACAAACAACTGTTCTTGTGTGGCTTGTACTTTGGCATTAGAATCTTCTAGGGCTGTGGCCGGTTTTTCTAATCCGTCCTCTCTGTAGACTCCAAAGAGGATGATTTTGATACAGTCCCTCTCTAACATCATCTGCCTTTAGTACAAAGAATTGAAACCACAGGGCTAAGGTAATCTACTGACCTTGCTGTTGTGATTTGTTTCTTCCTTTTAGTTCAGGGAATGGAGTGCAGGAAAATAACTGTGCCTAACCCATGACCCTCCAACTGCTGTTGAACTACAACTCCCTGCAGCCCTGACGGCAGAGCTAGGATTTGTATCTTAACTATAGCTGGATAATGATTGGACATTTTTGATTAAGAGCTATTTTTTGCCAAGTTTGATCTTTACTAGTAAACACATATAGTTCCAAACAATGATTTGCTGATGTTGAGTTTGTGATTACTTCTATCTAATTTGTCACTATATATTGTAAGTGGATTTCTCAGAATGTTTTAAATCGGAGAACACTGTTTACTTAGTTATTTTTAACTCTGATTTTGCACAGTTACTACATAAAGAAACCACAAGCACAACTGTTTAGATGTAACAATGTTTTTGTGGACTGGCACTTTTGTTCATATCAAAGAGCACAGAAGAGTCCACTTTATAAAGAAGTACATCTTTTAAATATTTTGACTTACTTGATCAGTGTTCATTAATGAAGGAAGACAAGAGATTTGAGCTTGGTTCAGCTTCTGTATTAGCTCTTGAATTAAATTGCAAATCACATGTCCAGAAACATAGGAGTTTACAGCTTATATTTTTCTAAGTAATTTATAATTATTAGAGGATTTTCTAATGTGCCTTCACCTCTGCCAAATACTAAAACTTAATAAACGACATTATGAAATATTTGTTCATGTCTTGTACATGCCATAAATGGTACATATGGGGAATATTTTGAGTAAAAAAACACTTCCTAAAATATTAGAAATCATATCATCATATGAATGCAAGGATGTAGCATGCACACACCTGACATGTTTTTTTGCAAAAGAAAGATGTCCGGTGTCGACATGCTTTGAATCTGTCAGACTATATGCTTGCCCAAAAATATATGAACTGTATGGCATTAACGCACCGTTTAGGGATTTTTTTTAGCACACCAGTTTTTTATTGTCAGAATCACTTTAAGGGCAGATTTATTAAGGGGAGAATTGAGAATTCAAAATTTTTAAATGGTCAAATTTGTGTAGGAAATTTACCAAACTCGAATCGAGTTTTTTTTTAAAGAAAATTGAATTAGATTTTTGAGATTTATCATACTCTGGCACTTAAAATCATGTGACTTTTCGTCACAAAACAAGGAAGTAAAAAAAAATTTGTAGCCGCGACCTTTGGGCGCAGCTCTCTTTTACCCTCCCGCTCACTGATTTGCATATGCAAGTGCGGGTTCGGCTGAATCTTTCACAAAGGATTCAGGGGTTCGGCCGAATCCAAAATAGTGGATTTGGTGAATCCCTAATAGTTTCCTAAAAGGACTTGCGCTGTGCTTGCTGTTTCTGCAGGCACACTTTTTTTTATAGATTATTATTCTTAAAAAATGTCATTTTAAAATGGTATGTTTTTTTTGCAATGCATACAGTGTAATATATTATTAATACCACCATAAAAATCATGGTGGTGTTCCTTTAAATGGCAACGTCTTATCTATTTGTTTGCACAGCTTGGATACCCTTCTTATATGCGGTTGTGATTTATAGCCTGTAGTGTTACTGCATATTCTAAACAGACCATAAATACAACAGGCAGACATGACAAATATACAAAAAATACAGTATCTGGGCCGGTGCACCACAAAATGTAACCTTTATTGTCTGAGCATGTCTAAAATATGTGTCAAATGTTAGTCACACTTCTAGGAAAAAAAATTTAAAACAAGTTCTTGAAATTTCAGAACAAGTTTGGTGAGGGAAAATGATGTGTGCGGTTCAAATAATTTAACATATAAAATGGTTGATAACGTTCCAGGAGACGGATGTATAGCATAGAGTGTATACAATATTCCTCGCCTTATGTACAAGCCATCAAATTGTTTTTTCTGATGAAAACTGTCCACTTGTTTTCTGGTTGTTTGTTTACCAAAAAAAGTTTAATTTAGAAAATGTAATGTCTTTTTCAGTCATGTTCTTAACTTAAAGTAACGTCAAAAAATAAAATTGTTTTAAAGTAATGAAAATATAATGCAGTGTTGCCCTGCACTGGTAAAAATGCTGTGTTTGCTTAAGAAACACTACTATTGTTTATACAAATAAGCTGCTGTGTAGCTTATACTACATGATATTTTCATTACTTTAAAGCACTTTAATTTTTTGGTGTTACTGTTTCTTTAAAGAATCTCAGTGCCTGTTTTTGAAGAAGCATGCAGTGCTTGAAAGCTCAATCACATCAAAGGCCTCGTTGTTTAACATCTCGGCTATTAATCAATCAGTCGTCGTCGTCTTCATCTGAATCCATTACTTTTCTTCTGTTGAACTGGAAGGCGAGAAAACACACATGAATAAATTGATTTTATATAATGCTGCTATCAAGCAGGGCAATATTCTTGTAGACTGGAGCAAAATTGTAAGATTTCTTTACATATTGGAGATCAGGATATTAATAAAAAAAATTAGATTCATACTGTTTTTCGTACAGCATTTTACTGGAGCTCAAATTTGTTTCAACAGGACTTTTTTTTTTCCTAAGAAGAAGTTTTTCAACAAAATTCTTACATTCACTGCCTTGTGATATGGTTAGCATAAGAAACCTGAAATTAAATTCCCTTCCTCCTGTCTTATTTTAATATTAGCTTGGGTAACATTTATTATGTTGTACAAAATAACAACATACTTCTCTAGTCAATAAAAAGTAGAAGCCACTAGTCCCCTTGAGTGACAACCACAAGATCCTTTACATCAAATCGTGAGGACAGAAAAGGGAAAGTAAGAGTGGGGCTGGCCATGAACTCACCTTCACTGTAATCTTCTTCTCTGTCTGCTGACTCACTTTTTCCAAAATTTCTATTAATCCATCTTCCGATAACTGAGAGGAACAGAATTTCTGTTATAACCGTTACATCCCACTTAGCAGTACTGAAACGAACATTTTATTCAAAGCTTAATTTATAATACGCTTCACATAAATAGAACATTGATTCAGAAACGGGGCGTGCACATTTTAAGAATTCCATGACACGGTTTTCCATTCATTGTCACAGCGTTGCAAAACATCCCCACATTCTTAGGTGGAGTAAGTAAAAGAAAAATCTCTCACTGACTGGTAGTCTCTACATAAATCTCATATGGAAATACAGCTATGGCACCTGTTATCCAGAATGCTTGGGACCTGGAGTTTCTGATAACTGATCATTCTGAAATTAGAATAGTCATACCTTAAAGGCATACTGTCATGGAGAAAAAATGTTTTTAAAACACATCAGTTAATTGCTTCTCCAGCAGAATTCTGTACTGAAATCCGTTTCTCAAAATGGCAAACAGATTTTTTTATATTTAATTTTGAAATCTGACATGGGGCTAGACAGTCATTTTCCCAGCTGCCACCAGTCATGTGACTGTTCTGGAAATTAAACTGCGTTAAATACTAAATTTAGAATGGTCTCAGAACACAAAAAATATGTGATTGATGATCTGTGTTAACACATATCAACTTATGCTTAAAGTGAATCAAGTTCATGTGTGTAATAATACTGAAACACAAACCTGATACAAGGAAAGCTGGAGACTTAGCCCATATATCTGCATGTTGAGCCTAAACTAACAGAGCTTATATACCACGCCACACAATAAGGCATATTTATTAAAGAGCAAAATATGAGTTTGGTCTATTTTCACTCTATTTCCCTTAAAAAAACTATAATAGTAAAAGACCTTTGGTCCAGCAAACTGTAATGTCCACAATATTCACCATTTGATAAAAATGCCCCTTGGTGTGAGAGCACAGGAATGGCAATGGAATGGAATGGACATGGCAACTGATTTTATAATGATGGTTCATACCATTTTAATAGAAACCTTGGGTGGGTTTTTTTAAGAATTTTTCTGGAAGCCATCTTTTCTCTGTTCTTGCTAAGAAATCCAATCTATAACCATGCCAAATCTATTTTCTCTCTTAAGAGCCCTGGGATTTGTGGTTTTGCAGGAAAGCTAGCTCCTTATACAAGGTAGATAAGGTAACTTTGAGACAACAGTCCCAGAAGCCCTGACTTCTCCAACTGTGTGGGGTCCCGATGATAGCAGAAATCAAGACAGTTACCACGGGACTTCTCCACCCTCTATCATTTCCTTTTCTTACTCACCTATGAAATCTGAGCAATTAAAAGAATTCTACTGGAAGAATTGTTAGTTTTGGCACATATTAGATTTATATTAATTATATTAACTTTATAACTTATCAATTGGACACTTATTTTAACCAAGCATAATTCAACGTTATATACAGCTTTGGGAATTAATTACTAATGATTTATTAATCTACAATTCAATTCTTTCTGATTATCTAATAATTGAGCCACTTTTAATAGAGTGCTTAGTCACTTGAAGCTACTTGTGAGGAAGGTAAAGAATTTAATTAACTGATTGCATTAGCACTTTATAGTATTATATGGTTTTAAGTTACCAAGCACTGTGTATGAAGGCAACTTCTTGACTTAAAGATTATAACATTTTTTATATTAACACGTGGTGCAATCCTCCAGTTACTTCTAAAAGAAGTTGTTTTACAGATCCTTTCAGTTAACACAAAACACGTATTAATTGATAAAGAAGGGATCTCTCTTTTTTCTATTCAAGAGCACAGGAATGGTAACTACATCATGAAGAAATGTAAGCTCCACTAAAATGTGATCTGCAACTTTATTAATCTGACTCAAATCAGGAATACAGAAGCGAAAAAGAGAGTGGGTCAAATATAAATATATATTTATTTTTTAAATCCGTTTAAATATGCTTTAATAGTCCAATAAAAAGTGAGTAAAATATACTCAAGATATGCCAAACAAAACCAGATTATTTTGTGCCCAGGTACAAACACCCAGGAGAGGCATCAAACTGCTTGGCTCAATTGAACGAGTGGCAAAATACACTAAATTATTATAGCCGATTTACCTGACCTTTAAATGTAGTGACTTTTTATGTGTAGAATTTACTGAAAAGAACCAAAGGATTGGGCACCTTTCATCAAAACAATGGAGAAGTGCCACTGAAAAATCATAGCGTGTAAATGTAAATTAGCAATTTATCTTTGTGACATTTAATAGGAACTTACTTTACCACCAAGTTGTCCAAATCTTGCCATTTGTATAAGATAATTCTCAACAGCTTTGGCTTTCTCTGGTTTTACAAGTGCCAGATTATTCACTGTTTAAAGATAACAATATTGCCAATTAATTATCAATAAATTTCATATAATAATGGTCATTTATATAAACATAATACCATTCTAACTAGGGATGCACTGAATCCACGATTTTGGATTTTGCCGAACCCCTGAATACTTGTGAAAGATCTGGCTGGATATCGAACCAAATCCAAACCCTAATTTGCATATGCAAATCAGTGAGGGGGACGGAAAAACAGAGCTGCGCATGAAGTGCGTGGCTAAAAATTGTTTTACTTCCTTGTTTTGTGACAAAAAGTCAAATGATTTTAAGAATTCGGATTTGAATTCAGATTTGCTCGAATCCTGCTGAAATATGCCGAATACCGGATTCGGTGCATCCCTAATTCTAACAGAACAGTACTGTATAAACAATACAATCACACATTCACCAGAGCAGACTATATTCTTATACTTCATAGGCTCACCCAATTAAGGGATATGCTTTGTCATATTAGGGAGCCAGTGCTGCAGATAACATTGGGTCTCTAGAAAACAGACCAGATATTGTCAATAATCCTGTTTAACAGGGAACACATTAAGGTATTAGCTGTTCTGGGGTTTTTATTGCTACATTGAAAGGGGTATCTATGTCTCATGCCCATTTGCAGTCCAAGCAGTTCATTTGAGCAGATGGCGAGCATAGAGTTTGAAAAGAGAAGGAAATGTTCAATCCACTGGTCTGATACCCTGGGCCAGTGCTCAGTGACAGTGCACTGGTCCAGGATACCTGCAAGCGAGCATCCTCTTCCTTTGTTCTTTGCACAGGCTCACATGCACAGTTTAACACAAAAAAAAAGGCATTTTCACTATTGTGCATGTGCTGATGCTGAATTTTGAAGAGGGAAGAGGATCACTCGCATGTTAGTACCCCAGGTTGGTGCTATCAGGCAAGTCATTACAATCCTTGGGGATGTCCTAATTTTTGGCATCTCCTATGGATTGGATATCTTCTTTAATATCTATGCACTGGTACGGATATTAAAGCCTAGTCTTTCTTTAAAAATACCAGAGTTTTCAGGATTTTGGGTATTAATGTCCCTTTCTGGTCCACCATCGGTTCACAGCGCTTAGCAGTCAACAACAGAAGAGACAGGAATGTACTCACATCTGGCCCGTGCTGCCTGACTGAGAACTTGAGCCAAAATATTATTTCTCATGTCATCTTCTCTGTAAGAGCAAAGAAATTAATAAGCTTACTTTAACCTTCAAACAAAGTTGAACATCCATATTTAAAAAAAACAAAGACAAAAAAGTGTCTTCCATGTTGTAGCCCACCATGACTGAATGTAAGCCTCTGGACCAGAATACAAAAGGGGCTGAATGATCAAGTCATTTGTGAATGCAACTTCAGTCATGTTACCCTGGGAAAAAGCTACAAGGAAGTTTGACTGTTGGACAATGACCAGTGGGACTGATTGATGCTTGGTGGTCAAACAGTACAATCAGTTGAACTGGCTGAGCTCTAACACGACTAAAACATGCAGTGTTCTGCTCATTTGCTAAACTTCCATGTGATTATAGGGACGAGCAAATTTTTTTGGCGAATTTTGCTGCAGAGATGACGCCCATAAACTCCAATTGGAGAAAAAAAACGATGTGCATCAAAAAAAAAAAAAAAAAAATTGACGCCCATAGACTAATGCATTTTGGCTAATTATCGCCGGCGGCAAATTGTCGGCCAAGCGAAACAGGTCAAAATCACCCATCCCTAGATGGATCTTTCAGTGTATGTCCAGTTTTACAAGTAAGGGGTTTATTATAGAGGGGCTATTTGTTTAAATAAATGTCCTACTTGCATGACCAAGCAGGTGGGACCCAGAGTAAACTAAAAAGGGTAATTAATGCATTAAAAAAACAGTTCTGCACTGTTTACTACAACCCACAATGAAAAATATAGCTATAGAATACATTTCCAACTATTAACTTAAAGGGGTTGTTCACCTTCCAAACACTTTTTTTCAGTTCAATTGGAGTAGCTTCAAGGACGATTCTCCTAGGTACAGAAATACAATAACAACCTTTGATACTGATAAGAACCGACTCAGCAGATGTTAAACATAACCTTGATACAGTTTCTAGAAGGGCCTCATGGGCACTTTGAAACTGTTCACTCCACTAAGGGGGGTCAAGAATCTGTGGGCCAAGTGTGACCTGCATAACTTTTCCTCCACACCAGAAATAAAGACTTTTTTTCCGTTGCTTTCCATTTTTTCAAAATCTAAGATTAGTTTAATGTCAATGTTTCAGTCAGACAGCTCAGTAAATCAGGTGCAAACTCTAAACAGTTACAATTTTGCAACATTTGGTTGATGCACCAAATCCAGGATTCTGTCTTTTTCAGCAGATTTCAGCCGAATCCTTCTGTCTGGCCGAACCGGAATCGTGTGACTTTTTGTCACAAAACAAATAAAAAATATTTTCCCCTTCCCACCCCTAATTTGCATATGCAAATTAGGATTCCGTATTCAGAACAGTTTACAGGATCGGCGACCCCCCTTCCCAGAGCTGCTTTAGAAGGTGAGAAATTAAACCTTACACTTAGAAAAACGGTCACATATCGAAAATAGAAAGTATTTGGAAAAAGTCTTTATTTCTGGTGAACTATCTGAAACCAACTCAACTGAAAAAAGTGTTGGAAGGTGAATAACCCCTTTAAAGGGCACCCATCAGTAAAAAATGGTTTCCTCCACTGGAAGGAAGCTCCCAATGTGGCAGCTATGTTGGGACACATACATATGAGGGGGAAAGGAAGGCAAGGTGGCTAAATACATTTATCTCTGATTTCATGGGCCAAAAATTGGATCCCACAAGGGGCCTATGCAGCCTTATTGAGAGAGTACTGCATTCACAGCTTAAGTCATTGCCGAACCCCAAAGGAATACCATCCTTTTGCCCCATATATTAGTCAATAAGCTTTGGACTTTGGTCAGCAGTCAAGTTAGCAAGCAATACTGACCTGTGTATAAGGGTCAAATACCACTTCACTAAGCCCGTTTCCCCTCATATATAATAAATGTCAGAATGGTTGGCCAAGTACAACAGGTAACAAGTAAGTTCTACCTGCTGACTGGTTGCTATATGTGATAAGAAGAGTAGCAAACCTTGCTCCTCATATTACTTATCCCCTTTTGTTTTTAAAATGTATTTTCTATAAGGTTGAACATTCATTGGCAGACTGTATTACACTGCCAGCATATATCACAATTAAGGGCATTGTTTACTTTATGCACACACCTTTGTTTGGCTTCCTGTTGAGACTGATCGTTCCCAGCATCCTAAAAAATAAAAGAATAATTAATACCTGGACTATACTACATACATATACTTAATATAATCAGTTCCAAAAGGAATGATGAAAAAAAGGAGAAGCTGAAAGTTAAGAACACATTCGTTTTGCAAACAGGGAAACCTTTAAGCTAATTTTTCCTAGACTTTAAAACATTCAAGAATTCAATTTCCCTGAGAAATGTATATGCAGTTTTAAAAGTATCATAATACTGAGAAAAACTACAAATACACAATTACAAGCAATTCAAACAGCACTGCAGTAAAGAACCCACACACTGGGGCAAATTCACTAAGCGACGAACGCTAGCGTTAATTCGCTAGCGTTTGGCATTTTCGTTACTGCGCAAATTCACTAACGAACGCTGGCGTAGTTTCGCTAGTGTTACTTCGCACCCTTACGCCTGGCGAAGTTTCGCTAGCGACGTAACTACGCAAATTCACTAACGCGAGTCGTGTACTGAACGCTACCTTTTACACTAGACTTCCTTCGCCACCTCAGACCAGGTGAAGCGCAATAGAGTAGATAGGGATTGCTTCAAAAAAAGTCAACATTTTTTGTAAGTCCCAAAAAACGCAGCCGTGTTTTCTACATTACGGGTGATAGGCTGAAAAAGATCGAATTTTTTTTTGGGGCTCCCCTCCTTCCCCCCTACATTTCCTGATTCATGGCAACTTACCTAGACAGTGGGCACATGTGTAGGGCAAAATAAAATTTTTATTTGATGTTTTGAAGGTTTTCTAGCCATTTGTAATGCTGATACGTATTCCTCCATTGAAATTTGAATTTGGCGCCGTATGCAAATTAGCCTTCGCTAGCGTAACTTCGCTTCACTTAGCGAATCAACGCTAGCGCAACTTCGCAATCGTACGCTACCCCTGTGCGCAACTTCGGATTTTAGTGAATTTGCCCCTATGTATTTAATGTGTGTATGCTGATTATTTATGACAAGACGCCACAAATGAGTCCAAGTGTGAAAACAGCCAAAGATGTTTTTCAAGCGAGTGATCCCCCTCAGCCTGCCAAAAAATGTCTATATTATTATATATGGACTGGTAACCAATCAGTGGAAACTAAGAGAGCTGAAAAGCAGGAAGTAGTGTTCTGGCTATTATGTTAGACATTCAGTCACTCCAGCCTTTATACATTACATTTTTTGGCTAACTAACTATATTAGAAACATTTTTTATTTTGCACGGTCTATCTATTTACCTAGTTTTTATACTGAAAAATTCCTTTAATGTTTATTGTTACTTTGAAGGTGAAATACCCTTTTAATAAATCTAAGGAGCCAGATTTTAAAGGGGAATTATTGTGACAATTAATTTAATATAAGCTTCATCATACTTAAATAAGAAAATTTCTACATACAATTACTAAAGAATTATGTAGTTTGTGAAATAATCAAGTTTATATTCAATGTTCCTCTCTCAGCATCTGTTTCTCTTCATTCTGTCTTCATGCAGCAGTTGGGTGTCGGACATTCATTGACAGTTACATCCAATATATATTATAGGGGGTTCCTTTTGCCAAGAAGATGTATTAGAGAGCGCTCACTCTATTAATATCACCAGAAATCCTGTCTCTCTACATGCAGAATTTGTGCAAAAGGCAGTTATTTTGTTTCTACTGGAATGAGTGAGCTCTAATACATCTGCTAGGAAAGGAAGCGCCCCCCCCCCATAAGATATATTGGCTCTAATGGTCAATGAATATCTAACACCCAACTGCTGCATGAAGACAGAATGAAGAGAAACAGATGCTGAGAGAGGGATAGTGAATATAAACTTGATTGTTTCAGAAACGATGCAGGATATTTAATTGATTGCATTTAGAAAGTTTCTTATTTCAGTATGATGAAGCTTATATAAAATTTTCATTTTGAAGATAGTTCCACTTTAAGGAAGCCTTGTAACAGAATGCACATTGTGTTGTATATTCAGTGGACACCGATAGGAATTATCCAAATGGTTATGTACTATAAAGAACCTTGCTTTTCTTGCTTTGTGCCCAGACATTCATAAGTTTAATGTATTATTTTTTTTTAGCCTTTTAAGGTAATGTTCTGCAGTGGGTCGGGTACTTGCGCAAAAAAGTGGGTACCCTATGGAATGAGGGTAGGATTTTCAGGTGTGGGTATAAATGCTGGTCTGCGGGTTGCGGGTCTCATCTAAATTTTTTATCTTATGTTAAATTGTCTATAATACTTAAAAGCCATGAATGATATCCTTATAAACGGTGAGTTCTGATGTCATCAGTTATAAACGGTGAGTTCTGATGTCATTTCTGTCACATGACTCACTGAAACGTGTGTATTATAATAAATAAAGTACCCCCAGTTGCAAAATATGAGGATATTAGAAGTTACCTCGGTGTTCCATGACCTGTATAAAAACACTCTGCCTTCGGCCTCGTGATTTTATATGGTCATGAAACTCCTCAGTAACTTATAATATCCTTATATTTTACAAGAAGGGGTACTTTATTCACTATATATTTTACTCTGGGGGGGATATTTTACTCTGTCCCCCGCCAACTTTTGATGCAGCAACATTACTTCCTTGATGGCGATCGGTTGTGGATAAGGCAATTGCGTGTCAGGGTCGGGTAGCGGATCAAAGTGGGTAAATATGTGGGTCGTGTTGCGGGTTCGGGGTCTTAGAAATTGGTTCCACACAGGACTCTATTTTAGGGTCTTCCCCACAGTTCAGGACACAGGAAAACTTGAGGAAATGAAATCCCTAAGGATATGGCATCACTATGAGCCCGGACTAGTAAACATTAGGTTAGGGAATGATCTGTTTTTCTCTGTCTGCAGATGCAATCCTTTGTGTAGCTCAAATGACAGACACAGAGCCGTGACACAAGCAGAATCACTTCTCCTCCAGATTGGACTTGTCCTATTTCAGGAGTCAGAGGGAAAAGAGCAGAGCGTAGAAACAAACGCCTCATTCAACAACAATTACATTTACAAATGACATAAAACCCAACGAAAAAGGTTAATGGACATCTATGGAAACTTGCTGACAATTCTATTTGCTACCGCTGTGCATTGTGGGTGCAATGCTTATAGACCACTGTCAGTTATGTGGCGCCTGTGCTCTGCCCCATGCAGTAAATGTCACGTGCTCAGCACACACAGCTGTCGCAATCGCTAAATGTGACGCACACTGGCAATCACTGCTGTTTTTATAGACATGTATGTGGTGGGTGTGTTTCAATGTTTAGTCTGGGATGAAGCCAATTTGCCAATGAACAAAGAGTAAGAGTGAATGGGCGTGTCACAGGGATAATGAGACGCATCGCAGCAGCAGGCTCAATGCTCAGCACGTTGTCGTGTTACTGATAGATGAGAATCCGTGCAGGAGAATAAAGCGGACTCCTCACCCCATGTTTACTCTGCAGCTCTGACATGCGCTGCCTGCGAATCGCCTCCAGCTCCGGGTCCGCCATTCCGCTCCAGTCCTGGTTACACCCCAAGTCTCTCTCGGCCTCCCTGAAAAAGCCTAAATTGTGCGTCACGGCGTTCTTACAGCTGCACGCCTGCGCACTAGCGCCTTTCCCAAGACATGACTAGTTGCTAGCTTTCATAATCGAATGTAGTCTCTGTTTTGTGCCACTTTGGGCTGTTTGTCATCCCAGGCGGAAGCAAACAACTTGAACTTCTGTGGGGGGAAGCCTTCCTGATTTTGAAGACTTATTTTCTTCTTCTCTCAGCCCAGCCCCATTGTTATGTATGGCTCAAACACTGGGCAACCACTTACCCGGTTGGGCTCTTTTCCTGTTAGACTACTGGAGCCTATGATTAAGTGTTTGTGACACAAACTGCGTAAGTCTGTGGGCAGAATAAACTCTCTTCACTCTCAACTAATCGCCTGGTGGAAGTTTGTCTTTCCAAAAGGTTTTCTACTCGAGCATCTTAGCAAGTTAACGCTGGCATCTTAATAGGGTTGCCACCCGCCCGGAATTTTACTGGCCTAGTCGGAAAAACACCTGCCTGGGCCGGTATTACAAATTTACCAGCAATGTAGCAGCCGGTAATTTGTCATACCATTTACAAAATCCCTTGCCCACCAATGAAAACGTATATTTGGCCCCGCACCTTTTGTGACACTACACCATGGTTCCGCCCCTTTTGCCGCACAACCCGCCAGCTCCACCCCTTTTGTGTGTCACCCCGCCCCTTTAGTTCCCGCCCCACCACTGGCCGGTAATTTGTTTTTTTAAAAGGTGGCAATGTCCGTAATTTCTACTTATGTACCAGGTAGGGTTGCCACCCGGCCGATATTTTACCGGCCTAGCCTAGCCGGTAAAATACCTGCCAAGGCCGGGGCCGGTATTACAAATTTACTGGCAATACAGCTGCCGGTAAATTTGTAATACGATTAAAAGGAGCCCTCGGCCTGCCCCCAATCGTCCCCAATCCCCTGCAACTTACCTTTTCTTTTGCCTTTTCTAGCGTCCGTGGTGTGGCCCGCCCCTTTTGACATCACAACCCATCCCTTTTGACATCACACCCTGCCCCTTTGAGGCCCCGCCCCCAGCAGCCGGTAACATTTTTTATAAAAGGTGGCAACCCTAGTACCAGGGCAACCCTTTTGCAGTAAAAAATAAAGTGGTAAAAAGGTTAAGATAATCATAGCATGCTTTCAGAACATTTTAGTTCCTTTTTTAAGCTGATTTCAGCTGAAGCTGTGGTGTTCTCTGGTATATATACTGTAGGTACTAAATACCTGTATGTACTAAATACAAAGCTCTTGAGTAGGGTCAGACTGGGCTGGTGGGACACTGGGGAAAGCCTTGGTGGGCCCAATCACTCTTTACTGCTTCCCTGCAAGTTGGAATTATATCACCCCCCCATCCATTCCCACAAAGCAGCCTATCAACAGAACACTGGGCAGCTCCCTAACACCTCTGCTGAAGGGTTTGTTTGCATTTCAGTGCCCCACCTAGTAGTACACGTGAGAATACCACCCAAGCAGGAAAAACTATTCTGGCTCCTTCTCAAAGATCAGAATTAGGTACAAAGCACTGAGATGGCTGCCTCCACACCAATCTTACAGCCAGCTAAAAAAATACATTTGTTGGATCAAGAATAACATTTTATTTGATAGAGTGAAAAAAACTTTATGATCTGTTTCAGCCTATCACCCTTAAAAAAGGAAAAGACGCTAGTGTTTTTTGTGACTTAGAAAAAATTTCAACTATTTTTGAAGCAATCCCTATCTACTCTATTGCACTTCGCCTGGTCTGAGCTGGTGAAGGCAAGTCTGGCGCAAGAGGTAACGTTCAGTAAAATGCACAAGTTAGGGAATTAGCGTAGTTACATCCATTCGCCATATCGCAACTGCGCCTGGCGTAAGGGTGCGAAGTAGCGCTAGAGCAGGTCCACTTCGCTAGCGAATTTATACCAGCAACCGTTAGTAAATCGGCGAAGTAACGAAATGATGTCACGCTGGCGAATTTGCGCTAGCGTTAGGCGCTTTAGTGAATTTGCCCCCAAATGTGTAAGACCTAGAACAAAAGGTGATGTGTGTATGGCTATAGGAGGAGAAAAATAAGTGAATTCACTATTTACACATACAGGATGTATGCATGTGTGTATCACTTTATTTGTAAGCGCTGTTAAGGAGCTGCAGCACCGCACAATGCATAAAAGTACCCGAACAGCCATAATGTGGAAGTGCCAAAAAGCCGAACAGTCCCGAAGCAGTGAAAAAACCCAAAGTCATGAAAGGAGTTGAAGTCATGAAGCCATGAGTTCAATTCTACGGAACACCAATTTGTGTTTTTTTATCTATTTAATCCCCTGGCCACCAGTGTATTATTTCAATATTCTATAGGCCTCTGCCACCAATGTTTTTTTAAGAAATATTCTTTGGGGCCCCAATTTTTTTAACTTGTAAGGGGGGCCCTGGCGCCAATGTTTTTTTTTTAACTTATAGGGGGGCCCTGGTCACCAATTATTTTTTTTAACTTGTATGGGGGCCTGACCACCAATTTTTTAAAAAACTTTTAAGGGGGGCCCTGGCGCCACAGTTTTTCTTTAATTTATAAAGGGGCCGTGACCATCAAAAGTGTTTTATAACTTATGTGTGTGTGTGGTGGTTATCTTTTTTAGCACTGATGTCTGTGTGGTCTTTTAACTGTGGTGTGGAGTCGGCGGGACCTGGGGTGGGACTCGGGGGCTGGGGTGGGCCGGGCCCAGAGGGTCCTGAAAATGTTGTTGTACGGGGCCCTGTGATTTCTAATGGTGGCCCTGGTATGATAGACTAAGGTGTCAAAACAAGTGAGTTACCATACCATTACTATGAAATAAATCTGGTGGCCATTTTTCGTGTTACATAAAAGTCTCTCATAGACTCCATTTTATCAAAATAATCCACATTTTTAAAAATGATTTCCCTTTTCTCTGTACAGCCTTGTACAGGTATGGGACCAGTTATTCAGAATGCTCAGGACCAGGGGTTCTCTGGATAACGGATCTTTAAGTAATTTGGTTCTTCATGTAATCGTTAAATAAACCCAATTTTTCTTCCAATAAGGATTATATATCTTAGTATAAGGTACTGTTTTATTATTACAGAGAAAAAAAATTGATTACTTGATTATAATGGAGTCTATGCGAGATGGCGTTTCCATAATTTGGAGTTTCCAGACAACGCATCCCATACCTGTACTTGATCCCAATATAATTAATCCTTATTGGAAGCAGAACCAGCCTGTTGGGGTTATTTAATGTTTACAAGATTTTCTAGTAGATTTAAGGTTGAAGATCCAAATTACAGAAAGATCCATTATCCAGAAAGCCCCAGGTCCCAATCATTCTGGATAACAGGTCTCATACCTTTATTTAAAATTCCAGAGCAGTTTTATGCAAAGGGATACTTTCTTCTTTGTTACCCAGATTTTTAACCATATCCCATCTTTTGCAAAATAATTTACAGTGAAAAGTGAATTGATATATTTCTGTTCAAAAATATCAATAGTATTTTAAAGGGCAAGACAAATCTTGTTCAATCAGGGCTTCCCTCTTACCTATCTACTCTATTGCACTTCGCCTGGTCTGAGGTTACAGTTGTCCAATGATGTAAAGAATGAAAGACACTAATGTGAAATTATACAGATCTTAAATAAAACACATTATATAAAGTTGTCCTGTATAATTTTCTATTCCATCTTCCACTTGTCCCACACTGCCTCTTTTCCGCTGGCTGGAATCAAAAGCTCTTTAAATGAGCAGCATTTCTTCATCCTCAGCGCTCTTGTCACAGGCTATGTATTTACAGAACCATCACAGCATATAATAGTGCAATTATTTGTATTACCATGAGCGTCATTCTTTGTTTATTTCCACTCACTGGATTTTAGCTAAGGCTATCCTGAAAAAAATTGATTATGCCTCTAAAGCTGCAGTATAACTAAAATATTTATTATTGTTCAATTGAAAAATGTAATGCTTTCATATAAATAAAGCACATAAAATCTTGTAGTTTTTGAATTCTTATTTACTTTGTGCTACAAAATAAATAAATAAATGCAATACACACCCAGGATGCATTTGGTGTACCGGTACATAAATTAAAAATACACAATAAAGAGTCAGTGGCAAGTTAAAAGGGACACCATCATTCACAAAATGCAATATTTTGTATTTAAAGCCCAAGCAAACATGAATGATGTAGTAGAGTTGGAAAAAGGTACAGTAGTTAAAATAAATTGGGAAAAGCTTACAGTTTAGCCAATAGTTTAACTTGGGCTTGAACACAGCAGTGATTCCTAGCTTTCTCTCAAAAGGCTGCAGTCCTGCCTTGCTTTATAATTGAGATACTTTTTTTTTCATAGCCGAACATTCTGACATGAATGTCATGGATTAGTTCTGAATCTGAAAAAAAAAAGTTAATGGGATTTTAAAATAGGCAAAATATGGAACTCACAGTGTAGCGTTGTTATACTGTGAAGGTTCTTCTATGCTTTGTCCATGTTAAAAATAACTCAGTGTAGTGTAATTAAAGTGAGCCTCATGCTGATGTTAAAGGGGACCTGTCACCTAGACATAAAAAGCTGTATAATAAAACATGAAACCCTAATTTTTTTTTTACTTAAAACATTCATACCTGTTATAAACTTCTTTAAAAGTCTCAGCTGTCAATCACATTTTGCCACTATAGCTTATGCATAAGGCAGGGCAGGCAATTACTTTCACTTTCCATTCTGCACTTCCTAGATATCGCTGCTTTCCTATTCCTGTCTTCTTGCTGTGGTTGTATATTTCATTTTTTTCAATCATTTTTATATTGTAGGGGAAGTTTTTATTGCTTGACTAACAGCATAAAATAGGATTTAGAATTATTTCTTAGTGGCAGATTTACTAAGGTTCGAAGTGAATTCGAGGGAATTTTCGAATTAAAGAAATCCAAAATTCGAAATATTTTTTGGATACTTCGACCATCGGATAGGATACTATACTAAGTCTTTACACATCGAATAAAAATCCTTCGATCGATTGCTAAAATCGTTCGATTGAAACTGTTTAATCGTTTGATCGAACCATTTTTATTCGACCGCAGGATTGCAAAATTTGTTGAAAAAACGTTGAATTCGATATTCGAAATTCAAAGTTTTTTAATTCGATGGTCGAATTTCGAAGTTTTTTGTACTTCGAAATTCGACCCTTGATAAATCTGGTCCCCTTTAAATACAAGGCATATTGCACCTCTGTGATAGCAATCAATACACCATACTGTTGCTATATTATACAGATCTATTAGCAGTAGTGATTTGGGGAAACAATATGCAATCCGATTTAGGCAATATACTCTTTGGTACAAAACAGTAGTGGGTAGTAATTTTACTGCGTTTTACTTTTAGCCTACTAAAACTAATTACACAATACAGGTATGGGATCTGTTATCCAGAAACCCGTTATGCAGAATTTCCTTTTTCTCTGTAATAATAAAACAGTACCTTGCGCCTGATCGAAACAAAGAGATAATGAATCCTTATAGGAAGCAAAACCGACCTGTTAGGTTTCTTTAATATTTAGATTTTCTAGTAAAAGGTATGGTATGAAGATCTAAATTACGGAAAGGCCGCTAATCTGGAAAACCCCAGGTGTGAGCATTTTGTCCCATACCTGTAGAATTTCTTCAATCCATCTTACTATATACTTTACTTTAAATGGCACAATTATCTAGACATTTTACACCAAAACCAGAATTATTTATGAATGTGTGTCCACCCATCTTCTGCCTCTCCTCCTTCTTTATTGTAGAACAACAGTGGTGAGAATTGCTCCCATACTAGCACCGTAAATAGGTGTTGATGTGGGGCAGTCAGCCCTGTCTCATATTTGACATTGCAGTTAATTTCACTTGAGTTCACTTTGGCTCAGTTCTCAGCAAATGAATACTGTATAGACCATGTTTTTTAATAGAGGGCCTTATCTGCTGAATCAGAAAAGGGTCTTTCCCAAAACATTTGTCTCAAAGTGCACAAAATTGCTTTCTCTGGAACCAAAGGCTCTAGCCCAAACTTTAAAAACAGCTTCACACTCCTATTCCTTCTCCATACATCTTTACAGACTGCATTATATATTCTGCCCCATCAAACTTTACAGCTGGCATTATGCATTCTCCCGCCAGCCAGTGAACCTAGATTACCTTTTTAGATGACCAGGTCCTGAAGTATGATGCCTTATTCCATAGAATGCATTTCAAAGCTCCAGAGTGTAAAGGCAGTGGTATTTTATGTAAGTGCGCCACTGCTCACCAATGGAAACCATCATTTTAGGCTAGTCTTTGTTCTTGTTGCTTTTGGAGGCAGTGTATGTGGAATACAGTAGAAACTTGCATGTGCTCCAGTTAAGGACATTCCATTTTTACATACTACATGCAGCTGACCTGTACTTTTTCTTATATTTTTTTTCAGTGATGTTGTTTATAGTCAACTGTGGCTCTTCTAGCAGGACAGAAACTTGTCAAAATTGATTGTTGGAGAGGTGGCATGCAAGGATGGTGCCACATGAAATTCACTGAGCTCTTCAGTAAGATCCATTCTACTGCAGATGTTGCTGGATAATACATGACTGGGTGTATTATTATACATTTATTTGAGCAATAGGTTTGACCTAAAAAAACGAATTCCACTACTGAGAAGTTCTAATTATTCTATCATACAGATTATTACTAATGTATTCTGACTTGTACTGCACAGTCTCATGAATGCGCCTGCATGTCTCAAGAATTCACTTTAAATTCATGATCATGATTCTATACCAGTCATCATCACCATATACTTCTTATTATAATCACTCCATCCTGACTATTCTGTGAAACACACTATGATACCTGTATCCTATTCAATTTCACCTTTTTATCTAAATCATTCACACCCTATTAATCATGATATCAATATTCTCGACACATAGGGGCAGATTCACTAAGGGTCGAATTTCGAAGTTAAAAATACTTCGAAATTCGACCCTCGAATTGAAATCCTTCGACTTCGAATATCGAAGTCGAAGGATTTAGCGCTAAACATTCGATCGAACGATCGAAGGATTTTTCGTTCGATCGAACGATTAAATCCTTCGAATCGAACGATTCGAAGGATTTTAATCAAACGATCGAAGGAAAATCCTTCGATCAAAAAAAGCTGAGCAAGCCTATGGGGACCTTCCCCATAGGCTAACATTGACTTCGGTAGGTTTTATCTGCCGAAGTAGGGGGTCGAAGTTTTTTTTAAAGGGTAAGTACTTTGACTATAGAATGGTCGAATAGTCGAACGATTTTTACTTCGAATCGTTCGATTTCGTTTGACTTCGATCGAATTCGATCGAATTTAACCAATTCAATGGTCGAAGTACCCAAAAAAAACTTCGAAATTCGAAGTTTTTTTTTATTCTAACCCTTCACCCGAATTTAGTGAATCGGCCCCCTTGTGAATTAATTATCTCCCAGGTACTGTCACCCTTGAATTGCATGCAATAAAATGACTTCTGTTCTTCACCTTTCCTTAAAATGCTATTGAATATGCTATATGTTTTGTCTTTGACTGGTATTAATGGTATTACATTTACATTAAAATGTCCCTCTAGTAATAAAAGTCACTTTGTTGCAATGAGACCTTGGGGATGCTGGCATATTTTTTGCACATGACTTCCCAGTTATATTTGCATAGACTTAATAGTTTAACACCATTTTTATGTTCTCAGCTGCAATGAGTATAAGTATCGTGCACATTATGTATGATCTCTTATTTCAAAGACAATCTGTTGTGAACTGTATAACATTCATATAATTCATTCATATAATGGGAAAGAGGGATTTTTTCGTAAAGCTATACACTTTCTTTTTTTTTAGAACAGAGACACATAATAAAGAAAGAACAAAATAATAGTTTAATCCACAATATTTTTATACTGTATTTGTGCAGTATAAAAGAAAAAAAAATTATCATAATCGTATTCTCATTTCTCATGCTCTTTATTATTTTTTTTTATTTGCATCATAAAAACAGCTTGCAGAGTCAGTCCTTGCATAAATAGCTCCAGTTTTTAGGTTCTGTACATTGCAACAAAACATTATGCTAGAAATTGTGAAATAAAAAATAAATGCAAGATAAACACTACTTCCAAACAGGGTTTAGTTGACATTTTTCTACTGAAATAGAGGCAACAAATCTGACTTTAAATTGAAAATTATTATTATTATTATTTTTTGCACTTGATTCTCCAAATTCATACACTTTGTTGGCAATACACCAGTTCCTAACAAATTACATTTTATTCATAGAAAATTGCATATATTCTATGGAGACACATGCAGCTGCAGTGTCAGACACGGCAGCTTCAACACATGCATACAAATACAAATATACAGATACACAGGGTTTGAGATACTGTATTATCGATAAGCAAATGTTCTACTGAGTATATTAAGGAATATGAGGTCTATGCAAGAGTCCTCTGTGAGTCTTATTCAGAAGACCGACATGGGGCCGCTCACCCCCACATAATCATCTTTTCCATGGTGATGTGAATCGGTGAAATACAAATAATACACCGAGTTCTGCTTGATTCCAGAAGTGACACCACTATGATACCACATCTGGGAGAATTGCCAAACATACAGAAAAATTGTAATTTTTTTTACCCTGCCATTTCAAGCCTTACATCTTTTTACCTATTATCCTTTCCTACAGTAAAGAAATTCTGTTGATGTTCACAGTGAAACCTTCTCCCTTCTAGTCTCCAGAGCCCATTTATTAACAATCACATTTAGATTTTTTTCCATGAATCATGAACAAATTTGTGGTGTATTATATATATTTCTAAAAATCTCTAAAAATTTGAAATTTCTCAAGTTAAAAAAAACCACGAAAAGCCTTTCATGGCAAACTATCGCCAAGTAAAAGTTGCTGAGGTGCTATAGAAGTCAACAGAAGGTGTGCTAATCCTATTGGACCATCTTTAAACCAGTCAGAATGTTGGAGGTTTTTAACTTTTTAACTTTTTAACTTTTTTGCTACAAATTGTCCAAAAAACTCTGTGTTTAGTTGTGGATTCAAAAACCTCTATGGCCACTAAGATCTGACCTTTAATAAATAAGCCTCCAGGTCTATGTCCTTAATTGTCATAGGACAACATTAGGTAATTCATTTTAACTGAACTGTATATATTTGTACATAATGGCATAGGCACTCTAAGATAACTCTTGTTGAAGAGGACAGCTCCAATTTTTCATATATTATAGTATACAGTACATGAATATAGATTAGGGTTTTATGTTTTATTTGTCTGTGTATGGCCAAATTAAGGCTAATTTTTATAGGCAAT
The DNA here is from genome assembly GCA_038501925.1 of Xenopus petersii. Taxonomy (NCBI): domain Eukaryota; kingdom Metazoa; phylum Chordata; class Amphibia; order Anura; family Pipidae; genus Xenopus; species Xenopus petersii. The sequence continues at coordinate 52,601,808 of CM076679.1, forward strand.
GTCTCCAACCTATGATGACCTTGCAAATAAAATCTCCAAGTAGATGCAAGGGGTCCCCAACAATTATCTGGCTGGTTATGCCCTCCTTCTCTTTATTAAACATTGGGGAAAAGCATCCCAAATTTTGAATGCATTTCTGATTATTAGATCTTTATCATGCTGACTTTGGGAAAGGGTGTTTTTTGAATATGTGATCTTGGAGCAGCAGTTCCATACAGAATTCAATTGTGAGAGATGCAAGCAGGATTTTGTGGTGTTTATACAAATGGCCTGCAGGTGTCACTGTCTACATGAGTTACTGTGCATACTTCCTGTCAGCTTAAAATTGTTAAAAAGTTACTGTTTGTCAGGGAGCCGGGAGCTCCCTCCAGGGAGGTTGTCAGGATCAAGGAGGAAGCCCTCTTGAGGGAACAAGGTCGCGGTGTCCAAGGGGTTAATCCAAGAGAGTGGTCAGAATCCAGGCAAGAGTTCAAGGCAGGCGGATAACAACAAGTTCAAAGTCCAGGCAAAGGGGTCCAAGGGGTCAGGATACAAGGCAGGAACAGGATTAAGGTAATAAGGCACACAGGGAACCCAGGATAAGCTTAGGGGAAGTTTTCCTATACTTGGGCGCCATTCTGGCGTCTAAACTGGCTTTTTATTCAAATTTGGCGCCATAGTGACGTCATTGACGCCCTTGCGCCGACGTCGGCGCACTGACGTCATCGCGCCGGCGCCGCTTACCCACGTGGCGGCCATGGGCGCCGCCATTTTGGGAGCGACGCCGGCAGAAGAGGACGCGCCGCCCGGAGCTCCTGGACCTGCTCCGGGCGGCGATCGCGACAGTACCCCCCCCCTCACGGGGGGCCTCCGGACCACCAGGATTTGGTTTCTGGGGAAATTTGGAGTGGAACTCCCTCACCAGACGAGGAGCATGGACATCAGAGTGTCCCTCCCAGGAACATTCTTCAGGGCCAAAGCCCTTCCACTTGATGAGGTACTGAAGAGATCCCCTGGAGATTCTGGAGTCAAGGATCTTCTCCACTTCATATTCTTGTTGACCATCCACAGAGATAGTAGGAGGAGGAGGCTGGACAACAGAAAAGCGGTTGGAGGTAGCGGGTTTCACCAAGGAGACATGAAACACGTTGGGAATTCGCATCTCAGGGGGAAGCTGAAGTCTGACAGCCACAGGATTAATCACCTCCAAGATAGAAAAAGGACCTACAAACCTTGGACCCAACTTGGGAGATGGTATCTTCAGCCGAATGTTCCTGGAAGACAACCAGACTTTATCACCGACCTTGTAGGGAGGAGAGGGTCTACGTCTACGATCAGCAAACGTCTTATGAACCAGAGCACTCTTCTCCAAGTTGGACTTGGTTGCAGCCCAGATAGCAGACATGTGGGCTGCATGGTCATCAGCGGCCGGAACATCGGACAACACAAAGTCTTGTGGGAAGGCTTGAGGATGTTGGCCATACACCGACATAAATGGGGACCTTCCAGTGGAAGTGTGGCAGGCGTTGTTATGAGCAAATTCCGCCCACGGGAGGAGATCAGACCAGTCATCCTGGCAGAGGGATACGTGGTTCCTCAGGAACTGTTCCAGGGCTTGGTTGACACGTTCAGCTGCCCCATTCGTCTGCGGGTGGTATGCAGAAGAAAACTGAAGAACAATTCCCAGGTCTTTGCATAGGGAACGCCAGAACTTAGCGGTAAACTGGGTGCCTCTATCGGAGACGATCTCCACCGGGAAACCATGCAGGCGGAAGATGTACTGGATAAATAGTTGGGATAACTCCACCGCAGAGGGCAATTTCTTCAGAGGGATGAAATGGGCCATTTTGGAGAAACGATCAATAACAACCCAGATCACAGTGTTCCCACAGGAGGGAGGAAGTTCGACAATGAAGTCCATGGACAGGTGGGTCCAGGGACGAGAAGGAACCGGCAAGGGCTGTAGTAACCCACTGGGGCGGGAGTGGCTTGACTTGGATGTGGCACAAACATTACAAGCAGCAACAAAGTCCTTCACATCTTTGCGGATATCAGGCCACCAGACCAGGTGTCGTAAGAGTTCAAGCGTCTTAGCTGGGCCAGGATGTCCGGCTTGCCTGGAGCAATGGGTCTGTTGCAGGATAGGCAGACGCAGCTCAGGAGGAACAAATGCCATTCCAATGGGAGTATCTGAAGGAGCAGAAGACTGACCAGCCAGGATTTGGTCGGCAAACTGTGGATACAGGGAGGCAATAATCTTGACTGGAGGGATGATTGGCTCTTGTCTCTCAGGAGAGCGGTCCACCGGAGTGAAGCTACGAGACAAGGCATCGGCCTTCCGATTCTTGGAGCCTGGGCGATAAGTCAAGATAAAATTAAATCGAGAGAAGAAGAGAGCCCACCTTGCTTGTCTGGGGTTTAGCCTCTTGAGGGACTGGATGAACTCGAGATTCTTATGATCGGTGTAAATCTGAACAGGAATCAGAGAACCCTCCAGGAGGTGACGCCACTCTTCAAGGGCAAGTTTAACAGCCAAGAGTTCTCGGTTCCCGACATCGTAGTTCTGCTCTGCGGACGAGAACTTCTTGGAAAAATAAGCACAGGGGTGCAACTTCCCATCAGCGGGGTGTTTCTGAGACAGGATGGCTCCGGCTCCGACTTCAGAAGCATCAACTTCGATGCAGAAGGGTAGTTCAGGATTGGGGTGTCGGAGAACAGAAGCAGACGTGAAGGCCTCTTTCAAGGATTGAAAAGCTTCAATGGCAGATGGAGGCCACAAGCTGGGTTTACCCCCTTTCCGGATGAGGGCCAGGATAGGTGCAATGCGGGAAGAGAACCCCCGGATGAACTGCCGATAGTAGTTAGCAAATCCGATAAATCTCTGGATTGCCTTGGTACTCAGCGGGAGAGGCCACTCCTTGATGGCAGACACTTTCACGGGGTCCATCTCAAATCCCTCAGGAGAGATAATGTATCCTAGGAAGGGGATCTTAGACACCTCGAAGACGCACTTCTCCAACTTGGCGAAGAGAGAGTTCTTCCTCAGACGAGAGAGTACCTCCTTCACCTGGGAGCGATGGCTTTCTAGGTCTTTAGAAAAGATCAGGATGTCGTCCAGGTACACGACTACGAACCTTCCTAGGAGATCCCGGAACACATCGTTAACAAACTCCTGGAAGACGGCAGGGGCATTGCAAAGGCCGAAGGGCATAACGAGATATTCATAGTGCCCGTCACGAGTGTTGAAAGCCGTCTTCCATTCGTCACCCTCACGGATGCGAATGAGGTTGTACGCCCCCCGGAGATCTAACTTAGAGAAAATCTTCGCCCCCTTCAGCTGGTCGAAGAGCTCTGCAATCAAGGGTAGTGGGTACCTGTTTTTGACAGTGATTTTATTCAGGCCCCGATAGTCTATACATGGCCGAAGGCCTCCGTCCTTCTTCTCCACGAAGAAGAACCCAGCCCCTGCAGGAGAGGTAGAAGGGCGGATAAACCCCCGCTGGAGATTTTCTTGGATGTATTCCTTCATTGCGGTAGTCTCTGCAGGAGAGAGAGGGTAAGTGCGGCCTCTGGGGGGCATGGCTCCTGGCAGGAGTTCGACAGGACAGTCGTAGGAGCGATGTGGAGGAAGGAATTCCGCAGACTTCTTACAGAACACATCAGCGAATTCCTTGTAAAAGGGAGGTAGAGACTTCAGATCCGACAAAGAGATATTCACCCTCCGGAGGGGTTCAGCAGGAAGACAGTGTTGCTGGCAAAATGGACTCCAACGGGTAATCTGTCCTGCGGTCCAATCAATGGAGGGATTATGCAGGCGTAGCCAAGGGAGACCCAACACAACTGGAACGGATGGGCAGGAAATAATTAGGAACGAAAGTCTTTCTTTATGCAGCGTCCCAACCTGCACAGGCAATTCCCCAGTCGTCATGGAGACAACTTCAACCTCCAGGGGTCTGTCGTCAATGGCAATGACACGGAGAGGAGTAGACAATGGGAATAAGGGAACTTCCATGTGTTTGGCGAATTGAGCATCCATGAAGTTCCCAGCAGCTCCAGAGTCAATGAAAGCAGAGCCAACGATAGTCTTAGAGGCTAGGCGGATCTGTAAAGGAAGGAGAAACCTGTGAGAGTTCTCTTGAGACTTTGGAGTAGTGCCCCCTACATGCGTTACCCTTGATATACCTCGGGGGACAGAACTCGTGGGCTTCACCGGACAAGAGTTCGCAAAATGAGACTGTCCGCCACAATACAGACATAAGCCGGCCATTCGTCTACGAAGTCTTTCTTGTTCGGAAAGACGAGCCCTTCCAACTTGCATTGGTTCCTCCGGAGGAGAAGGAGAGGCTAGAGCAGCCGGAGTCTGCAGGAGAGGTCTCTGGAAGCGAGGAGCCAACAAGGGTTGAAATCTTTTACAGCGCTCCCTCTCTACTTGATGCTCTCTGAGCCGAGTGTCCACCTTGATAGAAAGTGCGATCAGATCCTCCAGCAGGTCAGGGTACTCCCTGGAGACAAGATCATCCTTAATGCGAATAGACAGACCTTGATAGAATACGGCCTTATAGGCATCATCATTCCAGGAAGTCTCAGCCATCAAAGTTCTAAAGTCAATAGCATAGTCACTGACACTGCGGTTTCCCTGCCGGAGTTGCAGAAGACGAGAAGGAGCATTAGTGACCCGACCCGGGGCGTCAAACACAGTACGAAATGCTTGAAGAAAGGCCTTGGCATCAAAAGTCAGTGGAGAATTCTTCTCCCAAAGAGATGTTGCCCACTCAAGCGGTTTGCCCACCAATCGAGACATCACATACCCCACCTTGGAACGTTCATTGGGGAAGTGCGAGGGTTGGAATTCGAACTGGATCTGGCACTGTGTAGCGAAACCTCTGCAGGCTTGTGGGTCCCCACTGAAGCGAGGAGGAGGTGGAATGCGAGGCTCACTTGACGAGGACCCTGCGGTGGAAGAAGCGGCCGCCAAGGAAGGATTTACCGCAGCTTGGGGTGCAGGGGGTGCTGGAGGCATCCGAGAGAGGAGGGTATCAAGTGCCTGCCCAATGCGGTACTGCTGGGCTTCATAATCCTCCATGCGGGATGCCAGTCCGCGGAGCGCTCGTCCGACATCAGGCGTAGCTTCCTCAGTTGGATCCATGGCCCAAGTATAATGTCAGGGAGCCGGGAGCTCCCTCCAGGGAGGTTGTCAGGATCAAGGAGGAAGCCCTCTTGAGGGAACAAGGTCGCGGTGTCCAAGGGGTTAATCCAAGAGAGTGGTCAGAATCCAGGCAAGAGTTCAAGGCAGGCGGATAACAACAAGTTCAAAGTCCAGGCAAAGGGGTCCAAGGGGTCAGGATACAAGGCAGGAACAGGATTAAGGTAATAAGGCACACAGGGAACCCAGGATAAGCTTAGGGGAAGTTTTCCTATACTTGGGCGCCATTCTGGCGTCTAAACTGGCTTTTTATTCAAATTTGGCGCCATAGTGACGTCATTGACGCCCTTGCGCCGACGTCGGCGCACTGACGTCATCGCGCCGGCGCCGCTTACCCACGTGGCGGCCATGGGCGCCGCCATTTTGGGAGCGACGCCGGCAGAAGAGGACGCGCCGCCCGGAGCTCCTGGACCTGCTCCGGGCGGCGATCGCGACACTGTTGTTGAATGCCTACATGAATCTGCTAATAAAGAACTGTTATACTACTGTACTCATCCTCGGCTACCAAAACATAACAGGTTTCCTCTTAGAATCTGAATTACAGAATCTAAGGGGGCAACATGCAGCATTCAGGGGGGGCTGCAAACAGGGTAAGATAAGTGGTTCACAGAACAACCACTGACAGGGGCCAGTGGAGGATGGAGAAGGGACAGTGGCAGGGGCATTTCTGCCATGAGGCAAGGTGAGAACCTTGCCTCAGATGGCAGCTCCCCAGCAGTTACCAGGGGCGGTAACTAGTGATATCAGCGTTCTGAAGCTAAGTGCTACGGGGGCAGCATTCTGAACACCGCCTCAGGCGGCATTAATACCTGAAACGCACCTGAACAGTGGAAGCATGTAAAGGCATGTTTGTCACAGTTAAGAGGGAAAAGAGGGGGCAGAGAGGCAGGGGAGCTAGTCCACAAATTGTCAAAACTAATGGATTAGAAGACACCAGGGAGGACATCTCTGAAGTAGCAAAGATGGAGTAGGCTGACTCTCAAGGGTCTCTAATACAGGTGGGGGAATGAGTGTTAAGAAGGAAAGGCAGGTTATAATTATAGGGGTTTGGTTATTAGGAAGATGGAGGGGGTAATCTGTCTCATGTCTGCATGCCAAACCATCTGTTGCTTGCCTAGAGCTAAGGTTCAGCATGTGTTGGGATGAGTAGACAGATTATTTGGAAGAGCTAAAGGAGATGTTAAACTAGGCATGGGGGGAGGGTGCAGTGAGTAAATCTGTGGAAGGCAGGTTAGAGGCATACAGTAGGTAAGGAATGGGGGTGGATATATGGTGGGAAGGGATAATGGAAGGGGGACCAAATGTTGCATTTACACAATTTATAAGCTGGTAAATGCTATCAGCCTGACTGGTAAAATAGGAGAGTTGGAGGTTCTGATATTTTCTATACATAGACGTATTTATTGAACACCTTGAAATGAACTTCTAATATGATGTAGTCAATTTTAAGACAGTCTGTATTTGGTCTGTACATTTTTCAGTTTTTTGAAGCTGCAATTTCGAGGAGAAGGAAAGAATCACTGAGGAGAGCTAAGTTGGCAGACACCTTCCAATAATTCTAGATGCTTGCATTTTACCCTGTGCTTGCTTTGCACAGACACTTTTCCTGTAAAGACTGCACTGCCATATTGTTCTGGAGTCCGCAAACCAGCGGAGTAACTATACCATCCCTCCCCATTTTCTCTCTCTCTCTTTTTCCAAAGTGCTATTGTTACGTCACAACCCAAACCACAAATGGAGGAAATAATAACTGGAAGCACCTTACAACTTGCCACCCCCAGTGATTTTATCTTCCCTTCTCCTTTACAGAATAAGTTTACATTCTAAAGTTGAAAAGATTAAGAAAGAAATATTAGAAAATATAAACAATAAACATCATCAAAAAGCTTCAGCTTTCAGGCTTTCTTTTATCATGGACAATTGACTACAGGAACCAGATCACTTAATCACTTTCCCATAAGTGATTTTTTTTTTTATTAGCCTCCCTTAATCTAAGGGCAGACAGTAATTTGGCCACTGCTTTTCTATTGAGGTGTTCTATTGAGGCAAATGTTCCAGTGTCTCCTGTCTGTGTCTCGTGTCTCCTGTAATAGTTTCTACAAATCCCTGCGCCAATCCCATTAAAATCCCTATATACTAGAGAGGCTACAATATCAATATTTTTCTCTATTCCTTTCTTTCTCTTTCCAGCATGATCAATTTATAATTCTACCTCCCATAACAGCCATGAATCTATTATCCCCCTACCATTAACCAACCTTCTCCTAATGCATCTTCTTCAAGTCCCATCAGTGTTTTCTCCTATGAACTCCTATCTCTCCAGGGGCAAATTTACTTACTACCGATGTTGCGCCAGCGTTGACTTTGTCGCACTTCGCCAGGCGTAGATTCGGCAGGGCTGCGGAAATTCACGAAGATCTGAAGTTGCGCACAAGTTACTGATCGTTTGCGAAGTTGCGCTAGCGATGTTACGATCAGTGATTCGAAGTTACGCTAGTGATTGCAAATTTGCATATGGCGTGCAGTTAAAGTACAATGGACGTATATGTAGCAGCAAATACATTACACTACACAAGCCTGGGAAAGCTTCATAAAATAAAATAGAGTTGTTATTTTGCCCTATACATGTGCCCACTGTATAGTTTATGTGCCATATGTTAGGACATGTAGTTTTCCCCTTCACATATATCCTTTTTTTCATACTGTTTGTGTATTAACAAGACATAGGAATCTTTAACAACAAAAATGTTTATGTGTTAAAGTATAAGCTGAGTATACTGTACCAATATAAAGCGATATGGGAAAAATAAATTGCCTTCATGGCAAATCATAAGCTGTTGCCTTTTATTTAATTAAATGATTATAATCTCTGCAGCTAAACTGAACCATAGCACTTTCTCATGCACTTGGTATTAATCTCCACCCACAGGAGGGGAAGCTAATGCCATGAAGTTCCCTAATTCTCCAGCTTTGCTGCCTTACGCTGCATGCAGTACCCAGAGAAATTGTTAAAGGAGGAGAACAGAGACATACATTGAATTTTCAAATCTACACTACACATGCTGTCAGCTATGGCATTTTTTACTGCTGGAGGAGATGGAACTAAGCTAAGAAGACCTGTTTTCTCTGTACCTGTACTGGATAACTGGCCTATAAGAACAAAAGTAGATGGTATAAATATCCACCTGAACTGAATCAATCAAGAACATTGGTGCTCCACGGTTCCAGGGCGCAAGTGGCACTTATAACTTCTAGGGGAAGATCTCATTTTGAAATTTATTTCCACCACAGGTATGCTCAGCTTTCTCTTAAAACCACTCAGATATTGGATAGGGAATTGAAATTCATATATATGTTCAGACTGGAACTATGCTGCAAACTTTGCCTCTCACAAGAAAACATAGCTGCAGAGTTGGCTTTCGTTACTGAGCACATTTTGGATGTAAATTACAACGCTCCCCAGTTTACCCCACTGAATGTTACTGATTACAGAATAAGATGAAATTACAGGACTAAAATCTGTAGTGTACAGAGTCAGTGCAGAGGATGCAGATCAAGGGAGCAATGCTGACATTGTGTACTTCACAGATCCAATGAACACCTACTTCTTTGTCATTAGTGATGGGCGAATCTGTGGCGTTTTGATTCGCTGAATACTTCGTGAATTTCCCGCGAAAGTCGCAAAATGGTGAAAAATTTGCGAAACGGCTCCAGCATCTTGTTTTTGATGCCAGCGTCCGTTTTGACACCGGCGTCTGTCCTAAAAACAGACCCCGGCATCCATTTTTGAGGTCAAATATTTGTGCTGGTTTTGCGAATTTATTCGCCAGAGGCTAATCGCGGGAATTCACCATGAATTCGCGCCTGGCAAATAAATTCGGCCATCACTATTTGTCATCCCTAAAACTGGACAGGTGATTTTGGTAGAATCTTTTTTAAATGTCAAGAAACCAATCAATCTTACAATCTTTGCCAAAGATCACGGGCAGCCACCTTTGGTTAGTGCACCTCTTGAGATAGAAATTTGCCCCAGGGTCAAGACATTTTCTTTACTTAAAAGAGGAGATTTTTACCTTGGTATCCCGAGACAAAAGAGGTCACCTGTGTTGTCAGATTCTTATTATGCTGTCTCTTTACCTGAGGATGCTGCTGTGGGCACAGTTGTATCAACACTGGTTCCTAAAAACTTTAATGCCCCATTGTTTGAATTGATATCACCTTCTGTGGATTCTCCCATTACAGACAACAGAGAAAGTGGGCAGATTACCTTGTTCAGGACCTTGGACAGAGAACCAGCTGGATGTCTCATTAAAGTGCTGGATAGGACGGGTAAGAAAAACTCTCATATTGGCCACAGCTTCAAGTTGGACTAAGGCACACTGCTTCTTCAAAATATGTGTATGTGCTTTTGTTTGCTGAATGCTGTGCCAATAGGCATGCACAGCAATCTTAGAATAAAATCTGTATGTGCATACACTCTCCCAAGCCAATGGGGTGCACCGAGGAGATTGATAAAGATGGTTATGGTCCGCAAACAATACCCCTGGCTGGCTGGTGTGTCAGCCTAGGGAAGCATTTAAAGGTTATTAACAACTCACCCCATAACAATTTATCTTTCCATCTCCTTTAGTAATAGAAATAAATTACTGTCAATTATAACGTTAAGGGTGATAAACGAGTTAAAATCTGAATAGACTGGGAAGGTACTGTGGTTGTTGTAGTTTTGTAGCCTTCAGCGGATTAGCCTTTGCAATATTTTATATTAGCATGGTGTATTTTAGTGGTGATGCTGAGAAGAATTATACTGTAAACTAAGACAGACCTGTCCGTGTTTCTAAGCAAATTGGCAGTGTATGTTTGACATATTTACATTTTCTTTAAAGAAGTACTTGTGTTTAACCCATCTTTTAACCCAGTACAGGCTGTCTTTATCTAATTTTATATATGTCCATTTTTTTTCAGTGAATGTTTGTGGAATAATCTTCTCTGATTTTTAGAAAATACTGTGCCTAATTGCACACTATTCACTATATACTATAGATGGCAGCATCCCACAGGTTACTAGGGCAAAAAGACATTCCTGGTAAATTTTAAAGCTGAAATTTCATTTTCCAAAGCAGAATTTGGCTATTCTGGTGCAGAGAGAACAATCACGGTCTCTGCACTGGTGCTGTGGTCCCTCCTTAACCCGTCCTGCTGCTAAGAAGGTATGTGCAGTTTGACACTATCGGGTGGGTCATCTCAGGGAGGCAGTGAGGGCAGAATCGGTCTTTGCAATAATTTCTCATTCCCTTCCTTCTGGTGTCAGAGGACTGCCGAATGCGGGTTGTATCATGTTGTATTTTATTGGACTTTCAGCTAGCCATTACATACAGCAAGAGAAAATGTATGAAAGGTGACAAACCATTATTACAGTCTTGTCCACAAAAATGTAGCTAGACTACAACTTCCAGCATACTCTTCTCCCAGTATGCTGGGCGATTTCTAACTACACTTCTTTTTGCAGAACTCCATACCCAGAACTAGTGCAATAATATCTCTTGCCTTCTATGGACACTCTATTCGTCATGTAATTGGGGAATACTTCTTCATCTGTAATAACTTTTGATGAGTCTAATTTGGACAAATATGGGACTCAACTGGGAATGTTTCAGAAAAGATTTATATCCCCTTGAAACCTACATGGTAAAATTCTCTCTCTAAGTAACATGATTTGGCCTTTCAAGTAAAAAGTGAAATATTTTGAGAATTCCTATTGCTTTGCACACTAAGGGGCAGATTTATCAAGGGTCGAAGTGAATTCGAGGGAATTTTCGAAGTTCAAAATTCAAAATTCGAAGTAATTTTTTGAATACTTCGACCATCGAATAGGATACTACAACTTCGAATTTACTTCATCGATTTGAAGTAAAAATTGTTCGACTATTCAACCATTTGATAATCAAATACAGTCTCTTTAAAAAAACTTCGACTTCAATACTTCGCCAACTTAAACCTGCCGAAGTGCTATGTTAGCCCTAGGGGACCTTCTAGATCAATTTTCTAAGTTTTTTATATTCAAAGGAAAATCGTACGATAAAAACATTCGAATCGTACGATTCGAAGTACGATCGGAGTACGATCGTACGATGAAATAAAATCCTCCGACTTCGAATTCGAATGTCAGAGGATTCTATTCGATGGTCGAATTTCTAAGTATTTTCCACTTCGAAATTCGACCCTTGATAAATCTGCCCCTAGGGGTTATGAATATTGTTTTCCTTAATATTAGTGTTTGGAATGTGCTACTCTCTTGTGTAATAGTGTAATAACTATGGGGGCCATGCCAACCACAAAATCTTTTCCCCAGGACCCGCGGCTATACCTGGGCTAAACTGGGAAGACATAGCTACCAATATAGGCCAAGTTGGTAGCTTGTTGTGTGGTTGGGGCTTAAATATCAGCCTGTCTGATCAATTGGGCAAATTTGGAAGTTCTCTCACATGACCACATGGTTGATCTCTCCCAGGAGTCTGTTACAATTAGATTTTTCTCCCAGGGTAAAATAATGAGCTTATGTAAACAAGTCATTGTGAAACCTCAAATGTTTGGAACCCAGCTAGAACATGTTCTAAGTAGTATCCATCGAATAGATACTTTTAAGTTTACTTTTATTAGGAAGGATTTTTCTGTTCCACAGTACCTTGAACCTAAACATGGTCATTCATAGTCAGATTTTAGCTGCGAATTCGGGTCCTAGACAGATTGACATTTTATCTGCCAGTGTATGGGGCCCTCAAATGGGCCAAAAATTGTCCACATGTTGATCGAGCAGCCTTGATTTTCTGGTTTGATCAAGGACCACATCGGATATCTGATGTGATCCTCACTCTGATGGCTGCTGTTATAATCTGATTGTTTGGTCCTAGGACCAACAATCAGATTAAGACCGATACCACCTAACGTAGGTAGGCATACCATGCGTGTTAGGCGACCATGTGAGTGACCAGATCTTATAGTTTATGGCCATTTTTATTGTACCACGCTATAGTTGCAATGATACATTGGCCCTTTTTGTGCACCTCCATCTTTGAACAACATTTTTTTCACTTTGCCAAACAGCATGTTTGGGAAGGACTATAGTAGTTTTTGTCAAAGGTTTCCCTTTGCAGTTATTCTAAGAGGAATCAACTGTAAATCCAACTGATTGAAGCTAGTTTATCATTTCTGTAATTTACATAAATGAGATTTGTTTGTCTCTGAACTGGCTGCTTTAAAGAATGACAGAAAAGTTGTATGAGTATATGTCCTGACAACATAGACATTCTCTTGTGATTATGCGATTTAAGTATTTTTCCATTAGGCGGTTCCTGTGGGGGGGGGCAAATAAAAGAGTTGCACAATATTCCTCCAGGTTATTGTCTTAATTGCACAGCTGTACATCTTCCCTTCTTGTGTTTGATTAAAGTGTAATATCAGGAAGCCAACATTTGCAAAATTATAGTAACATGTAACATGTAGTAACATGACTGTTGGCACACTGTTCTGAATTGGCAGATATTCTTGGACCTGGTAATGCAACCTATGCAGTAGTACAATGTTATGAGGGACAATTCACCTTTAAATTAGCTTTTACCCTCATGTAATATAAGGCACTAAGTTTGCCCAGGAACAGTAACCCATGGCAACAAATAAGATGCTTGCATTTAAACAGATGACTAGTAAATTCTGTTTTCTGATTGGTTGCTATAGGTTACTGCCCATGGCAAACTTAGTGCCTTTTTTTACATAACCCCACTAGTATGTTATAGAATGGTTGATTCTAAGCAACATTTCAATAGGCCTTGTTTTTTTATAGTTTTTGAATTATTTGCCTTCTTCTTCTGACTGTTTCCAGCTTTAAAATAGGGGTCACTGACCCCATCTAAAAACAAATTGCTCTGTAAGGCTACACGTTTATAGGTATTCCAACTTTTTATTACTTGTCATTCTATTCAGGCCCTCTGCTATCCATATTCCAGACTCTTACTCACATCAATGCAAATCATAAGCTGTTGCCTTTTATTTAATTAAATGATTATAATCTCTGCAGCTAAACTGAACCATAGCACTTTCTCATGCACTTGGTATTAATCTCCACCCACAGGAGGGGAAGCTAATGCCATGAAGTTCCCTAATTCTCCAGCTTTGCTGCCTTACGCTGCATGCAGTACCCAGAGAAATTGTTAAAGGAGGAGAACAGAGACATACATTGAATTTTCAAATCTACACTACACATGCTGTCAGCTATGGCATTTTTTACTGCTGGAGGAGATGGAACTAAGCTAAGAAGACCTGTTTTCTCTGTACCTGTACTGGATAACTGGCCTATAAGAACAAAAGTAGATGGTATAAATATCCACCTGAACTGAATCAATCAAGAACATTGGTGCTCCACGGTTCCAGGGCGCAAGTGGCACTTATAACTTCTAGGGGAAGATCTCATTTTGAAATTTATTTCCACCACAGGTATGCTCAGCTTTCTCTTAAAACCACTCAGATATTGGATAGGGAATTGAAATTCATATATATGTTCAGACTGGAACTATGCTGCAAACTTTGCCTCTCACAAGAAAACATAGCTGCAGAGTTGGCTTTCGTTACTGAGCACATTTTGGATGTAAATTACAACGCTCCCCAGTTTACCCCACTGAATGTTACTGATTACAGAATAAGATGAAATTACAGGACTAAAATCTGTAGTGTACAGAGTCAGTGCAGAGGATGCAGATCAAGGGAGCAATGCTGACATTGTGTACTTCACAGATCCAATGAACACCTACTTCTTTGTCATTAGTGATGGGCGAATCTGTGGCGTTTTGATTCGCTGAATACTTCGTGAATTTCCCGCGAAAGTCGCAAAATGGTGAAAAATTTGCGAAACGGCTCCAGCATCTTGTTTTTGATGCCAGCGTCCGTTTTGACACCGGCGTCTGTCCTAAAAACAGACCCCGGCATCCATTTTTGAGGTCAAATATTTGTGCTGGTTTTGCGAATTTATTTGCCAGAGGCTAATCGCGGGAATTCACCATGAATTCGCGCCTGGCAAATAAATTCGCCCATCACTATTTGTCATCCCTAAAACTGGACAGGTGATTTTGGTAGAATCTTTTTTAAATGTCAAGAAACCAATCAATCTTACAATCTTTGCCAAAGATCACAGGCAGCCACCTTTGGTTAGTGCACCTCTTGAGATAGAAATTTGCCCCAGGGTCAAGACATTTTCTTTACTTAAAAGAGGAGATTTTTACCTTGGTATCCCGAGACAAAAGAGGTCACCTGTGTTGTCAGATTCTTATTATGCTGTCTCTTTACCTGAGGATGCTGCTGTGGGCACAGTTGTATCAACACTGGTTCCTAAAAACTTTAATGCCCCATTGTTTGAATTGATATCACCTTCTGTGGATTCTCCCATTACAGACAACAGAGAAAGTGGGCAGATTACCTTGTTCAGGACCTTGGACAGAGAACCAGCTGGATGTCTCATTAAAGTGCTGGATAGGACGGGTAAGAAAAACTCTCATATTGGCCACAGCTTCAAGTTGGACTAAGGCACACTGCTTCTTCAAAATATGTGTATGTGCTTTTGTTTGCTGAATGCTGTGCCAATAGGCATGCACAGCAATCTTAGAATAAAATCTGTATGTGCATACACTCTCCCAAGCCAATGGGGTGCACCGAGGAGATTGATAAAGATGGTTATGGTCCGCAAACAATACCCCTGGCTGGCTGGTGTGTCAGCCTAGGGAAGCATTTAAAGGTTATTAACAACTCACCCCATAACAATTTATCTTTCCATCTACTTTAGTAATAGAAATAAATTACTGTCAATTATAACGTTAAGGGTGATAAACGAGTTAAAATCTGAATAGACTGGGAAGGTACTGTGGTTGTTGTAGTTTTGTAGCCTTCAGCGGATTAGCCTTTGCAATATTTTATATTAGCATGGTGTATTTTAGTGGTGATGCTGAGAAGAATTATACTGTAAACTAAGACAGACCTGTCCGTGTTTCTAAGCAAATTGGCAGTGTATGTTTGACATATTTACATTTTCTTTAAAGAAGTACTTGTGTTTAACCCATCTTTTAACCCAGTACAGGCTGTCTTTATCTAATTTTATATATGTCCATTTTTTTTCAGTGAATGTTTGTGGAATAATCTTCTCTGATTTTTAGAAAATACTGTGCCTAATTGCACACTATTCACTATATACTATAGATGGCAGCATCCCACAGGTTACTAGGGCAAAAAGACATTCCTGGTAAATTTTAAAGCTGAAATTTCATTTTCCAAAGCAGAATTTGGCTATTCTGGTGCAGAGAGAACAATCACGGTCTCTGCACTGGTGCTGTGGTCCCTCCTTAACCCGTCCTGCTGCTAAGAAGGTATGTGCAGTTTGACACTATCGGGTGGGTCATCTCAGGGAGGCAGTGAGGGCAGAATCGGTCTTTGCAATAATTTCTCATTCCCTTCCTTCTGGTGTCAGAGGACTGCCGAATGCGGGTTGTATCATGTTGTATTTTATTGGACTTTCAGCTAGCCATTACATACAGCAAGAGAAAATGTATGAAAGGTGACAAACCATTATTACAGTCTTGTCCACAAAAATGTAGCTAGACTACAACTTCCAGCATACTCTTCTCCCAGTATGCTGGGCGATTTCTAACTACACTTCTTTTTGCAGAACTCCATACCCAGAACTAGTGCAATAATATCTCTTGCCTTCTATGGACACTCTATTCGTCATGTAATTGGGGAATACTTCTTCATCTGTAATAACTTTTGATGAGTCTAATTTGGACAAATATGGGACTCAACTGGGAATGTTTCAGAAAAGATTTATATCCCCTTGAAACCTACATGGTAAAATTCTCTCTCTAAGTAACATGATTTGGCCTTTCAAGTAAAAAGTGAAATATTTTGAGAATTCCTATTGCTTTGCACACTAAGGGGCAGATTTATCAAGGGTCGAAGTGAATTCGAGGGAATTTTCGAAGTTCAAAATTCAAAATTCGAAGTAATTTTTTGAATACTTCGACCATCGAATAGGATACTACAACTTCGAATTTACTTCATCGATTTGAAGTAAAAATTGTTCGACTATTCAACCATTTGATAATCAAATACAGTCTCTTTAAAAAAACTTCGACTTCAATACTTCGCCAACTTAAACCTGCCGAAGTGCTATGTTAGCCCTAGGGGACCTTCTAGATCAATTTTCTAAGTTTTTTATATTCAAAGGAAAATCGTACGATAAAAACATTCGAATCGTACGATTCGAAGTACGATCGGAGTACGATCGTACGATGAAATAAAATCCTCCGACTTCGAATTCGAATGTCAGAGGATTCTATTCGATGGTCGAATTTCTAAGTATTTTCCACTTCGAAATTCGACCCTTGATAAATCTGCCCCTAGGGGTTATGAATATTGTTTTCCTTAATATTAGTGTTTGGAATGTGCTACTCTCTTGTGTAATAGTGTAATAACTATGGGGGCCATGCCAACCACAAAATCTTTTCCCCAGGACCCGCGGCTATACCTGGGCTAAACTGGGAAGACATAGCTACCAATATAGGCCAAGTTGGTAGCTTGTTGTGTGGTTGGGGCTTAAATATCAGCCTGTCTGATCAAGTTCTCTCACATGACCACATGGTTGATCTCTCCCAGGAGTCTGTTACAATTAGATTTTTCTCCCAGGGTAAAATAATGAGCTTATGTAAACAAGTCATTGTGAAACCTCAAATGTTTGGAACCCAGCTAGAACATGTTCTAAGTAGTATCCATCGAATAGATACTTTTAAGTTTACTTTTATTAGGAAGGATTTTTCTGTTCCACAGTACCTTGAACCTAAACATGGTCATTCATAGTCAGATTTTAGCTGCGAATTCGGGTCCTAGACAGATTGACATTTTATCTGCCAGTGTATGGGGCCCTCAAATGGGCCAAAAATTGTCCACATGTTGATCGAGCAGCCTTGATTTTCTGGTTTGATCAAGGACCACATCGGATATCTGATGTGATCCTCACTCTGATGGCTGCTGTTATAATCTGATTGTTTGGTCCTAGGACCAACAATCAGATTAAGACCGATACCACCTAACGTAGGTAGGCATACCATGCGTGTTAGGCGACCATGTGAGTGACCAGATCTTATAGTTTATGGCCATTTTTATTGTACCACGCTATAGTTGCAATGATACATTGGCCCTTTTTGTGCACCTCCATCTTTGAACAACATTTTTTTCACTTTGCCAAACAGCATGTTTGGGAAGGACTATAGTAGTTTTTGTCAAAGGTTTCCCTTTGCAGTTATTCTAAGAGGAATCAACTGTAAATCCAACTGATTGAAGCTAGTTTATCATTTCTGTAATTTACATAAATGAGATTTGTTTGTCTCTGAACTGGCTGCTTTAAAGAATGACAGAAAAGTTGTATGAGTATATGTCCTGACAACATAGACATTCTCTTGTGATTATGCGATTTAAGTATTTTTCCATTAGGCGGTTCCTGTGGGGGGGGGCAAATAAAAGAGTTGCACAATATTCCTCCAGGTTATTGTCTTAATTGCACAGCTGTACATCTTCCCTTCTTGTGTTTGATTAAAGTGTAATATCAGGAAGCCAACATTTGCAAAATTATAGTAACATGACTGTTGGCACACTGTTCTGAATTGGCAGATATTCTTGGACCTGGTAATGCAACCTATGCAGTAGTACAATGTTATGAGGGACAATTCACCTTTAAATTAGCTTTTACCCTCATGTAATATAAGGCACTAAGTTTGCCCAGGAACAGTAACCCATGGCAACAAATAAGATGCTTGCATTTAAACAGATGACTAGTAAATTCTGTTTTCTGATTGGTTGCTATAGGTTACTGCCCATGGCAAACTTAGTGCCTTTTTTTACATAACCCCACTAGTATGTTATAGAATGGTTGATTCTAAGCAACATTTCAATAGGCCTTGTTTTTTTATAGTTTTTGAATTATTTGCCTTCTTCTTCTGACTGTTTCCAGCTTTAAAATAGGGGTCACTGACCCCATCTAAAAACAAATTGCTCTGTAAGGCTACACGTTTATAGGTATTCCAACTTTTTATTACTTGTCATTCTATTCAGGCCCTCTGCTATCCATATTCCAGACTCTTACTCACATCAATGCAAATAAGTGCATTGATTTGAATATTTATTATTCAAACCAATTGCAGATTATATCACAATACTACTCTCTACATCATCCTAAAAGACGAACCACCCCTTTAATAATACAGGACTAGTATTGTTGGACTACAGCTCCCACCATGTTTATCATTTTTCTAATAAGTTGCTGTCTGTGGTGCTGAATTCCTTTCAGCCCTACATCAGCTATTGTATTATATAACATAGGGAGATTACCATGAAATTATTAATTGCAGACATTTCACTTTAACGGAGGTGTAAACCCTCAAATCTCTTCCTCTGTACTTCTGAGAGCTTCAAACTGTACGCCAAACTTTATTAGAAATGCAAGATGATCCATTTTGTAAGCTTCAGAAAGACTGTCATAGTGCAGTTTAGTTACTGTAGGTGTTCAGTGCTATAATTTTATTAACTAAGTACATAGTAATGAGTGTATGCGGGGAGGATGGGTTCACATTGGGGGTCCTCTTCCATTATTGGGTTCACTGGCCCAAATAAGTGGGAAAAAAGATGGCAACTCCCTCTATGCTCCCTCCCTGGGTGATAACATTGGCAATATATATCCTATATAAGAGTTTATATGGCCAACTTGTTTTGGATAGGTTTAATTAGAAAACACATTTATTCAGTGTCTAATAGATATTGCTGACAAATGATTTTAAAACCATTTTACATCACACGCAGTAGTGAATAATACACCTTGCTTGATGTGTTTCGTGGCATCTCACCATTTCCTCAATAGCAGTGTAGACAATATACCCTGAACTGAGTAGCTATTTGTCTGTGTGCTATGGGTCCAGCATTGCATTGCCATCTTTCCAGCGATAACTTCAGTGTTGATCAGTCCTGCGCATTGGGTTGGAGAAATTGTAGGCCATTTTTCTTTAAAGAAGAGCTTCAGCTCAGGCATGTTGGTGAGCTTCCTCACATAAACTACCTGCTTCTGCTGCTTTCATCACAAGGTAAGGACTCTAATTTCTAACTATTAACACTCTTCAGCTTTTACCATTATTTGGTAAATGACTTGAGTTCATGGATGGATGTCCTGACATTTTCCTGCAGAATTTGCTGGTACATGGCAAAGATGGCAAGTCACGGAGGCAACAAAGCAGGCCCAAGTCATGATACTGCCATCACCATTATCAAACATATGGAGCTCTGTGCAAAGAGCAGTGTCAGGTCAGAGTTTTAGATGAACCGATAAACAAGCAACAAGCGAATGTCACTCCATGAACATTTTATCAAATACAGGTTTCAGACTTCTTGTGTTGGGCTAGTATTACTGCATGCATAACTGCACTGCTTCAGTGTTGCACAATAACAAGATTTTGAGACACCACAGGGGAATGACCACCATTAAAGGAAAACTATACCCCCCGAACAATATAGGTCTCTATTAAAAGATACTGAGTAAAACAGCTCATGTGTAAAACCCTGCTTTGTGTAATTGAACCATTATCATAATAATATACTTTATAGTAGTATGTGCCATTGGGTAATCATAAATAGAAAATTGCCATTTTAAAAAATAAGGGCCGCCCCCTGAGATCGTAAGATTCACTGTGCACACATACAAACCACATGTAAGGTCACATGAGCCAATTAACAGACAGAGTTCTGCCTTTTGCTTCCTCACTTCTTCCTGTTACAGTTAGTGTTGTAGTATTTCTGGTCAGGTGATCTCTGAGGCAGCACAGATAGAGTCACGAAATGGTGGTTCAAGGCAAGAGATGTAAAAGGGCAATATTTATGTAAATATATATTCCAGTTTGGTAAGATTCTTTCATATGTCATTCAATTTGATATAAACTATCTGTTGCTTAAGTATTCATTTTGGGGATATAGTTTTCCTTTAAAGTAAGGGTACTACAACTCACTTTTTCAACCATAGTTGAAACATAAGGCATCTTTGCAGATGAGACTCAAGAAGCATATAGACAGGAGGTAAAACATGGATGAGCAGGCTGTGGTAACTTAACATTTGATCTTTGGCCCCCCCCATAGTAGGCTATGCTTTGTTGCAAATGAGAAACCATATCAGTAGGGGTTTTCAAGGGATCTGAGCTTGATTATGCAATGTATTTTTCTGCAAATCTGATTGATTCACTGAGTGAGGGTACTGCAGGGTACTGACCTTGTTGGTAAAATATAAATCATACCGTAATCCATTTTTATATTGCCCAGTAACTCATGATGAAGTAGATGTGTCTATACACATTAGTTGGCTTCTACAACAGCAAAAATACACAAAGGAGACACAGTGTCCAGAAGTGGAAAAAGGTCTATTCCTTAGGGAGAAGTATTCTTTGGGGAGAATGATATTTAAGATCATATAATCATAAACAATCTCTGTAAAGCACTATATAACATTATGCTACATTAGAACCTTGGTTTTACTTCCCTGGAGTTTATGTTTTCCCGGAGTTGATGCTGTTTTGTTGTGGTCCCATTTAGGCAAGATGCATTTTTTCTTTCCTGGATTTAACGGTTTTCTTGAAATTTATGCCATTTTGAAACCCCTCATCCAGAAAGCATAAACTTGGGGTTCTACTGTATATGTGTGTGACAATCTTAGGACACATTTTAACCAATAAAACAATAATATGGTTATATAATTACATGGGGAAATTTGCTATGGGTTACTGAACCAGGTACATTTTGCACATTACTCAATAGTTCTATCTGTTCTGTCACCCTATTTGCCTCACATTATTTCAACATGTTTCTTGCGTTAATTGCTTTTATTGCCATAAATGCTCAGGGTCCATATGAACTGCTATGTTTCAAGCAGTTTTTGGCTCAATCTTCCATGCTGATTGTATTGTGCAAATAGTTTTACTGCACTTACTCCTTTCACTGAACTATAAATGTTGGAAGTTTCAGCACTGCTCACTGCGGTGATAAAATACAAATTAAATTATTTAACTGAAACAGGCTTTGTCAAAATTATAATGTCATTTCAACCTCCCATAGAATTCACAAAGCTTCCCTACATGTAATTATTGGTCACTTTTAAGGTGTGCCACTAGTTCAACTGATGTAATAGGTATACATGGAACATAGGGCACTTAACCCATGCATTATACCATGTCATGATGATTGCATATATTTTTGGGGTTCTTTCCTGTCCCTCTGTAGGTAGTCTGGGCCCCAACTTTAACAGGACATGTGACAGAAGTTCTACCTACCCCCACCCCGATGTCCGGCATGTTTGTTAGTAACTTTATAGAACCAACACTTATATAGGGACTCACTTTTAAGCCAGCAGAACAAATCAAATAATACCAAAATGAAATCTACTAAAAAATGTTTATTTTATATATTCTGCCAGCACAAATTTTAAAAATAGCCATAACCCATAAAAAACATGTACAGATAATGCTAATATGGGAGGAAACCTCCTACTGATTCTCAGGCACATGTGGTTCTGTCAGTTTGATTTATATATGTAAAAAGCATTTCATCCTGCCATCATCAATTTAAGTAACACATCAGACCCATTATATATTAATAGTGAATACAGAATCATAAGAAGTATCAGAATTCTTCTTCCAGGGTTGTTCCAGATAAGTGGAGCACCAAGACTTAAGGCTACAAAAATCATTAAGACAAAACCTACTGTTTCATTATTACGATGGAGCAAATCGGTCAAATCAAAAATAAAAATTGTTTGTTTAAATAGGACAATATGGCAAATGGTGTTGCCAAAATGAAAACCTTATTAGGTGATGGACTTGCCTGTATTTGTTATGATTGAAGGGAATGTATGAGGGATTCTTTATATTTCATTACAGCCCTGTTGCTTACTAAGCTATTTTTCATGGTGCTCATGCAAAGCTGTTTATAACATTCTGTTTTCCGTTTCCACTGAGTAATTCGTGCAGGGGCTCTAAAATAGTCAGAAAAGGTGAGGATGAATCTGTTAATCGACTGAAAGCAATATAAAGGAGAACATATGTGCAGTGGTGTTCTTAATTCAAGCCAGACTCAGAGGAGAAAATATTTGTCTGCATTTTTACAGCAGTCCTGAGAAACTGGGAGATATTTAAGTCTTTAATACAAGTATAGTATAAAATTGTAATATATATATATATATATATATATATATATATATATATATATAACAAGGGAAAGTTGTGCTCACCACTGGTCCACTGGTGTCTAATAAAAGGGCAGCCAAGTATGGGGGTTTACTTTGAAAGCAGCAAGTAAGTTGCAGGTAAAACTTAGTCCCTTTGTAAAATGTATAATTAAGCAATAGAATTCTTAATGAATCAGATGAAAATTAAGCGTAGGACTGGCCAGATATGGGATGACTTTGACGTAGTTGGCCAGCTTAAATATATTGCAATATATGGACAAACAATCCCTGTTTTGTTTAAAGGGTAAGGCATTTTTTAGTAGCAGTATGCACAAAATGTCTCTGTCTTAAATATATTGATAATGGGTTGAGTGCAGAGGACCTCTTGTAGTTGACTATATGTATTTTGTGGTCACACCCTCATTGCACCCCCGCCTAATGGTTTTAAAAAATAGTGGTGAGCACAACTTTCCATTGTTTGTTATAGTTATACAGGAGCAGTGACCAGCTCCATGTTGTAGCTCCCACCCTTCCCAGCTATAGTCAGGTGATCCCACTGGTGTCTAATAAAAGGGCAGCCAAGTATGGAGGTTTACTTTGAAAGCAGCTAGTAAGTTGCAGGTAAAACTTAGTCCCTTTGTAAAATGTATAATTAAGCAATTGAATTCTTAATGAATCAGATGAAAATTGAGCGTAGGACTGGCCAGATATGGGATGACTTTGACGTAGTTGGCCAGCTTAAATATATTGCAATATATGGACAAACAATCCCTGTGTTGTTTAAAGGGTAAGGCATTTTTTAGTAGCAGTATGCACAAAATGTCGCTGTCTTAAATATATTGATAATGGGTTGAGTGCAGAGGACCTCTTGTAGTTGACTATATATATATATATATATATATATATATATATTTATATATATATATATATATCTCCAGCAAGAAAGAACCGCACTCTCAGGTCTTATATGAATTAAAGAAAATTTTTTATTGTTAAATGCGAGACTAACGTTTCAGCCTCCTTTCTCGAAGTGCCTAGGAGATTGTAAAAATGCCTTAAATACAGGCGGGAAACCAGACAAATTGAATCTGATGTAGTGACATAGTCACTTAAACGTGACTGCCATTTAAATATCGCTCATTACATACATATAAGTCTAAAAAATGCATAGCACTTATATAAATAGCAACGTTTAAAACAATAAATCTATTTTACAGTTAGAAGCACGATATTATGTAACTCTTTTTCAATCTATTAGTATTGTTGTAACTATTTACTTCCTCAACACAGCATTAAACAATGTTACAAAAAACATCCAAAGTTTGAGTTAAGATAACAGGCCTGTTAACAGACTCATTCCATGTTTAGTTTATCAAGTATCTAAACTATCGCTCACTTTGCGGCTTAATAGCCCTCACAGTTATTCACATCCATTAATCACCGGATAATGGCCCAGCGTCTGCAAAGTACATACATTTTTTCAGTTTTACTCACCACAGTGTGTCCTTTTTATGTTAATATCGCTATGTAAGTGTAGCCCTTCAGTTTAAGATCTGTGGCTTTTTCAATGTGGGGGAGTGTGAGGCTAATCCTTCACATGTGTATACACTGGGACAGTGAACCTTTAGGCTGTGTAAATCTCATACTATGGGGCAGATTTATCAAGGTTCGAATTTCGAGGGTTAAAAAAACCCTCGAATTCGACCCTCGAAGTAAAATCCTTCAAATTTGAATATTGAATTTGAAGGATTTTAGCGCAAATCGATCGAATAAAAATCGTTCGTTCGATCGAATAGAAATCATTCGATTCGAACGATTATAAGCGATTGAACGAATGAGTGCTGGGGAAGGTCCCCATAGGCTAACATTGCAGCTCGGTAGGTTTAAAGTGGCGAAGTATGAAGTCGACGTATTTTTTAAAGAGACAGTACTTTGATTATGGAATGGTCGAATGATTTTTACCTCGAATCGTTCAAATCATTTGTTTCGATCGAATTCGATCAAATTTAACCAATTCGATGGTCGAGGTACCCAAAAAATTACTTTAAAATTCGAATATTTTTGGATTCTAACTATGCACTCGAGCTTAGTAAATCTGCCCCTATGTGTCACAAACTACACGTAAACACCCTCATTATACCATTCTTCAGTGCAATAAATTCATGCCATAAAAACAGTGTCGTAACTTCTCAAATATATAAGTGTACCGAAGAAAATTCATTAATATCCCCATCAATCAAATAAACCCAATTAATGATAACTATCGACTAAATATATATATACACATTATCATGTTGTTAATGTACATCTACTGCTTAACAACACCTGTTCATATGTAAGTGTAAATGAATCCCACGGGGGTTGAAAGAAGAAATAATAAATACATAAAAAATACATAATACAGACTTAGACTAAAAAGACTTAGAAATAAAGTAAAAACTTCGAAAATGAAAACTGTTCAAAAAGGTCCCAGTATCAAACTGTATTTAGAGTCCCAGTATATAGTTCTTTTTAAACCGTCTCATGATATAGGATGGTTGAAACTCAGAGTTTCACCCTCTTAAATCGACAGTAAGTGTAAGTGGAGTATATGTCAGATATGTGTGCCCATGCACAATCACCAATGCTTTTACACCAGCCAATAGCACCATCTGTAGAGGAGTTGAAAATCATACTTATCAATCCCTGTATTACGTGTTACTGGCATTCACCAGAGAAATATCTGTTAACCCTATAGTGTATGTATGCTTGTTGCAGTCTTTTTCAACTTATGAAAGTTCATCATGCGATAACATGTTTTCAGTGCAGGGCATAGACGGACAAACAATAGGCCATTGG
Organism: Xenopus petersii; assembly: GCA_038501925.1. Lineage (NCBI taxonomy): Eukaryota > Metazoa > Chordata > Amphibia > Anura > Pipidae > Xenopus > Xenopus petersii. Next base: position 52,627,109 of record CM076679.1, read on the forward strand.
GGTAAGCTCCACATCAGGCTATCAACACCTGCATCAGGTTGAGGTGAGAGCCATTTATCTCCGGGAGTTGATAGCCCGATGTGGAGCTTACCCCAATAGGGCTCATCGATATGATTCCTTAATTAGCCCATGCCTCATGTAACATAGGGCCCTCCCATAGGTTCTCTTTAACAAATTGAATTTAAAAAACTGCATTGGGAATCAGATCACATTAGGATTCATTGCTTGATGCTTTGCCAATACATAATATGGAAGAGTGTACACTGTTAGCCTTTTACAACGTACTCTCCATTGTTCTGCAGCATACGTTTTATGTTTGCAAGGTAGCACTATACCTGTTTTATTGCAAAATGTGTATTCAGTCAGAAACATTCAAAGAGACTTTCAAGAAAATGTAAAACTCCTTATCCTGAAATCAAATTATTTGTTAAGGTGAAAAAAATGTCGTTATCACCAGTTTTGAGGGAGATCTGTAAGAGCAGACTATCCCCCTGTAAACAGGGGCTATGGGAATTCAATTTCTAGTGACAAGCTCACCATAAATAGAGCAATAGCTGGAAGGCATGTTCATAATCCAACACTATAATAAAATGTTAACTGTACTGCCACAAGCATTGCTCACTTTCCTGCTCTGATATACAGTAATATGTCTGTGCACAATAATAAATGCCTTAGGTTCTGTCACAAATCATTTGGCTTGCTCAGGAGCTGAATAGCCTATTATTAAAGACTCAGCCATGATTAAATATTCAGCTGGGGAATGTGCAACCTATTCCATTTCAACTCTTGTATTTCATTTTTGGAAATTAATATAATTTCATAATTTGTTAATCTTTTGCAGCAAATCCCCACACGAACAGAATTCAAAAGAAATATGTCAACATTGTACTACATATTTGTTCTTTGTTTTGCTAAATAACTGGAAGGTAGAAAGATAGATAATAGATAGATAGATAGATAGATAGATAGATAGATAGATAGATAGATAGATTGATAGATAATAGATAGATAGATAGATTGAAAGATAGATAGATAGATTGATGATAGATAAATAGATAGATAGATAGATTGATGATAGATAAATAGATAGATAGATTGATGATAGATAGATAGATTGATGATAGATAGATAGATTGAAAGATAGATAGATTGAAAGATAGATAGATTGAAAGATAGATAGATTGAAAGATAGATAGATTGAAAGATAGATAGATTGAAAGATAGATAGATTGAAAGATAGAAAGATAGAAAGATAGATAGATGATAGATAGATTGAAAGATAGATAGATTGAAAGATAGAAAGATAGATAGATGATAGATAGATAGATTGAAAGATAGATAGATAGATAGATAATAGATAGATAGATAGATAGATAGATAGATAGATTGATGATAGATAAATAGATAGATAGATAGATAGATGATAGATAAATAGATAGATAGATAGATAGATAGATAGATAGATAGATGATAGATAAATAGATAGATAGATAGATAGATAGATAGATAGATGATAGATAAATAGATAGATAGATAGATAGATAGATAGATAGATAGATAGATACATTGAAAGATAGATAGATTGATAGATAATAGATAGATAGATAGATTGAAAGATAGATAGATAGATAGATAGATAAGATACATTGAAAGATAGATAGATAGATTGATAGATTGATGATAGATAGATAGATAGATAGATAGATAGATTGAAAGATAGATAGATAGATTGATTGATAGATAATGGATAGATAGATTGAAAGATAGATAGATAGATACACAGACAGATGAATCGGCTCCACAATTGCTAAGGCTGTCCCTGGTCAACACCCCATTAGTACAGAAACCCTAAACGAAAACAAAAACATACGAAGCTCATGTAATAAAAGGTCTTCTGACGCCCACATATAGTAATCCATAGCAACCAATAAGATGTTTGTTGTCATCTGATTTCATATTTCAGCTGAAGTAAATATTCTCCTTATAGTCTCCTTATATAATTCATTAAGATGGTGTTTTCAACTTCTGCATATTTCAGCTTTAGTAAATCATTCTCCTTAAAAATGAAGGTTATTGTAATGGTAATATCTAGCAAAATAAATATATTGAAGATTTATAAAATAAAAAGCTAATTTTACCAAAACTGTGTGTCAGGTAAAACTGTGTGTAAGTCATTTAAGGCCACAATGTTATTTCTTCTTCTTTTATTTTAAAACATTGGGAAAAAAAACGTATTTTGATGAATAACCCCCTGTATGTCAGTATAACCACATAAAAGATCATATTTTGTTCATGATTTTGTCTAGTGACCACTGATTACAAATTTTAGGAATTGTTCAAGCACATTAACAGATACCATGCAGATTGTGTATATAAATGGGGCAATTTGATCAGTTGGGGTTCAGAATATGAATTTAGACAAGAACTACTCTAATCAGACACTTGTCCACATCTCATCCTCCAGTGCAAAATACATCTTTCACTTTGATACAGAGGGAATATACCAGAATGCCTGGTGCAGTCATATCAAATGTCAGCAAAAGTCATGTCAAAATGCTTTTGGAGAATCAAAAAATTATTTCAGATCTTCAGCATTAATGATTTGAATTGTCCAGGACAATTATAGCAACATTGTAGTCTTTTCTGTGACGTTAGGGGGCAGATTTATCAAGGGTCGAATTTCGAGGGTTAAATTCGACCCTCAAAGTAAAATCCTTCGAATATCAAAATTGAAGGATTTTAGCGCAGAAGCTTCGAATCAAACGTTTCGAACGATTTTAAGCGATCAAAGGATTTTTATTAAAAATAAACTTAGAAAAGTGCTGGGGAAGGTCCCCATAGGCTAACATTGGACTTCGGTAGGTTTAAAGTGGCGAAGTATGAAGTCGAAGTTTTTTTTAAAGAACAGTACTTCGATTATCGAATAGTCGAACGATTTTTACTTCGAATCGTTCAAATCATTCTATTCAATCAAATTCGACCAATCCTGGATTTGGTGCCTCCATATGCTTTATAGCTTTCTAAGAAAGGAGTTATCAATGGCAATAGAAGTAACAGAAATGCCATGATCACTATTTATTCAGTCAGCATCAGCAACTGATACATCACCTCTTCATATTGCTTCTCGGCCTTTTGGCTAAGATCAAGTGTTATCTGGGCTTTTTGGCTAGGATCTAGTATCCGTTCTTATGATCTTTTGTGAAGAATGGAGAAACACTTGGTCCTCTGGCTGGCGAGATCAAGTGTCATCTGGGCCTTTTGGCTAGGATCTATTATCCATTCTTACAATCTTATGTGAAGAACGAAGAAACACTTGGTCCCCTGTTCTAGGCCGGCAAGCTAAGCTTAATGAAAGTGGAGGCAATGTGCTCTAGGGAGGGGTGCTTGATTCACTTTTTTGGGTCTTGCACAATGCACATGCACTTCTTGCTTAATCTTGCTTCACTACCTTTGCTCCAGCCATTAGATAAACGGAAAGTATTCTAGCCCGCCAGCCGGAGCCTTACCAAGGCACTCAATGGCACTGCACTCTTTTTCGCAAATTTTTTCACTGGATGGGTGTCATAGTCCTCTAGGCTTGACCTCAGGCCAAGACTTGCACCCTGGAGGAAGCTTCGGGAGAACCCAGGGTAGATGGTACTCCCCCTAGCCGCAAGGCGAAGGGGAGTCCAATGACCCCAGACCCCTTTGGTGGGAGGGGCAGAGTTGATGGGGCTCATCCTAGCTTTGGCAAAGGTGGACCCATCTGCTCATTCTGTTCTTTGGCCTGGCCTTGGACACTTGAGCAACGAATCCCATACCTTTGGTTAGGACTCATGACGGATGATTCAGTATCATCACCTCTTCATAGGAGTGTTAGGTGTTATTTCATATTTATATAAGGTTTTATCACCTGTTCTTAACCACAAATCAGCCTTCTGTAATTGTCAGGATGAATATTGGTGTGAGGGCAGTTTCAGAGAGATACTATTCTCTTTAGAGCAATTGTACAATTGTACCTGGTCAAATACTTTAGCCCTATGAGTTATATCAGAGTTATATCAGAGTGTGTGTTTTTATTCCTTTAACTATATGACATTTCACTTCCTTTTGCTCTATAGGAGAGGGTTCCTATATTACACATCTACAACTCACAGTTATGGATGTGAATGATGAGTCTCAAGAATGGGCAATGGATCCCTTGCCCCCTCTGGCTGTTGTATTTCCTACTGGAAGTTAAACATGGTCAATGTTTTCCCTATATACTAATGTAACCAAACATTAGGTTTGTATGCCTTGTCCTATGCATATTTGGAATTCTGTACCCTAACTATAAATTACAGCTGCAATAGTAGACACTGGGGAGTTTCTACTCTTTATAAAGACAGGAGGCAACAGTGTTAATACTGTAATGTTCAGTAAAAGAAACATTATTCTTTATAACACATTAATAGCAGCTCTGGATACATTGTACCAAGTTTTATGTATCATTTTTAGCTGTAGCACAACTTTAATTGTACTGCTCCAGATCAGTAATTTTTATATCATATAGGCAGAATGAGTTTTATGAGGTCTCTGTAGCTGGATGGATTTGGCTTCTAGGTTTAAAGAGAAAATGATCCCATAAATAAATCTAATATTCATTCAGAAATGCATGGTTTTACCTGCAAAAGGAGCCTTCGTTGTTATATTTCTGTTTATTTATACAAATGCATATAAAAGTTACTCCGATAGAACACAATGAAGCAGTGACACCCAAAAAATATGGAATAGTATCTGCTGGGGCAAATTTACAAAGATATTAATAAAAATGAAATCAATTTAGTTCATGGGAAGTTATTGCTTGGTGAAAGACATCAAGGCTCATGTACAAAGATAGGTGCTAAATTGTGTAAATGAGTATTCTAAACCCATGCTAAATCTATAATAGGTCAGTTAATTACCCTAAATTAGGAATTGTGTGTTTTGAAAGCATGCACGTACTGTTTCACTATATTAATGAACAAATGCACAACGAACAACGCCTGATCTTATTTCATACTGTATTTGGTGAAAGAGATACTACTGTTACATTACTGACCCACCTGTTACTATCTCATTTCATTTACACAAGCTTTAATGTTGCTTTGTTGTTTTTGTAAAAAGTTCACTTCTCAATGTATATCTAGATTCACTTTCATTTTTGGCAAGAAAATCCTTTGAAATAGTTACCTGAGCAGTAGGAAATGCACCTCCCACACAAACACAAAAAGTGCAAACTATAGTGTAAAATATGCTGTAATCCCTTGGTGCATCTACGCCTAGATAAAAAGTGGATTTGGGTCCATTAATCTCTATTAGAGAATGTAACTATTACATCATTTTAAACCATGCAACTACAATACTGTCAAGTAGATGGAATCTCATGTTTTTCTGTATGGCTTTTATATGATCTTCATAGATCAGAAACTAGTATGACATTATAAAGACAAATAAATATGAAGGTACGGGTATGGGATCCTTTATCCAGAAACCCGTTATCCAGAAGGGTCTGAATTACGGATAGGCAGTCTCCCATAAGGGCAAATTTACTTAGCTTTGAAGTTGCGCCAGTGACGGCTTTGCTCACTTCGCCAGGCGTAGATTCTACAGGGCAGTGCAAATTCACAAAGATCTGAAGTTGCGCACAGGTTAACGAACAGCTGCGAAGTTGCTCTAGCGATAATACGATAAGCAGTCCGAAGTTATGCTCGCAATGCCTAATTAGCATACGGCGTGCAGTTAAAGTACAATGGACTAGTATGCTGTAGCAACTACATTACATTACACAAGGCCAGGGAAACTTAATAAAAACAAATGGAGGTCTTATATTGCCCTACACATGTGCCCACTGTATAGTTTAGGTGCCAAAAGGGGGAAGGAAGGTACCCCAAAAAAAAATTCGATCTTTTTCAGCCTATCACCCAATAAAAAGTAAAAGACGCCAGCGTTTTTTGGGACTTTTTTGGGAATTTTCAACTTTTTTTTTGACAAACTCCTATCTACTCTATTGCCCCATAGACTTCACTTTTCACAAATAATCCAAATTTAAAAAAAGGATTTCCTTTTTCTCTGTAATAATAAAACAATACCGTGTACTTGATCCAAATGAAGATACAATTAATCCTTATTGGAAGCAAAACCAACCTTTTGGGTTTATTTAATGTCTACATGATTTTCTTGTAGACTTAAGATATAAAGATCCAAATTACAGAAAGATCCATTATCCAGAAAACCCCAGGTCCCGAGCATTCTGGATAATAGGTCCAATACCTCTACAATTATAGCTTCTAAACACAGTGCATGTATTTGTTCAACCATAGGCATAAAAAAAATAAAAATCAAACATATTTTTGATCATCTTACCATCAGTTTCTATAAATCATCACACTTGCTGTATATTTATGAGTGAAAAGTCTAATACATATATTGCCCTAAACTGGCAAAATGATCCCTTGCAGCATGACAGTAGGCACGACAGTTAGGATCGACTCTTTTAGAGCAGTAAGAAAGTTCCCCTATATGGACTGGCAGCCTTCAGGAGGCTCTGCTTGGCACTATACTTGGTTTATATGCAATTAAAACTTGCTTCCAAGCCTGGAATTCAAAAATAAGTACCTGGTTTGAGGCCACTGAGAGCACCATCCCAGGGGTGGGGGAGCAACATATTGCTCAGGAGCTACTGGTTGGGGATCACTGGTCTGTAGGAAGGAAATATGGTAAGGAAATGTTACACATATATTACAAAATATTTATATAAACAGGGCACAGTTATCTTTGCAAATAACCCAAAGATTACGAAATTGCTGGTAGTGTAACTATATGTAATACTGCTCAATTTTGCTCCCCAAAGCAATTCAATTTGTATTCAAAAACTGCACTAAAAAAGCTCAATAAAATGCTCTGACCACAATACAGAAGACTAATGCTGCCACAGATGTGTCACTGGATATTGGCTCTGAATCTATAAAGATACAAGTAAACAATGTATTTTACAGGAAACACTGGCCAACTAGTCCATAAGAGGAACCAGCTACTTCAGTGCAGTTTTCCGTGCTAATCTGTAAACATGAAAAATGTTATTCTTCTCTGGTAAAATATTTGGCGGAAGAAGTCAGATCTTTCTTTATTTCATCACAGAAAGGGGGAGAAGTTGAAGGCAATTATCTGGGAAAGAAGTAACACATCAATAAATATATACATAAACACACACACTGATGGATATTAGTCTTAAAACTTTCTGCTTGGTATTATAATATTGCCTACTGAGAGATCTGAATGCAACGTCCTAACCAATGTCACTGATTTTATATACATGTCCATTATCAAGATCCAGTAGATCCCGCAGTCTGCAGCCTCTACCATGTCATCTTTCATAACATATGCGGTCTTCTAATATTGCTGTCTTCTAATATTGTATTGAAAAACATATACTCTCAGTTTAGTTCATATAACTTACTAGGGCAAATGTGTAAATAAGGATTGAGGGCAGATTTAGCAAAGGTTGGAAAAAAAGTTTCTTTCTTTTCACATTTTGAATTGTATTCATTATTGATCCCTAGCACTTCTTCCTAATAAGTGAAAATGGGTAAAAAAAAAAAAGCAGGAATTAGTTATATACCTTTTATACTTCAAATAAAACTTTGAAATCTTTTTACATTCTGGAACTAAATATATGAAAAGTTTTTTGGAATTTCAAGAACCAATTTGCAAAAAAATCAACAAAAATACCCAGACCAACATGAAAAATAATAATTGGGTTAAAGATTTGATAAATCTACCCAAATGATATAAGTGCTATAGTATATGCTATATGTTCTATTTTTTCGTGTATTCATATCCATATACAAATCCATTCTGTGACCCGCTTTATTTCAGTTTCTAAGAAGTATGATACACCAATTAAAGTGATCGTATGAAATGATTCCATAATTACTTGATCCAGTTCATTAACTGCACGGTATCAGGATCATAACATTCCCGTAATTCAGAGAGCTCTTTCATTATTCTTGGCCAGAACTGAAACAAAGTAATCATCATTCTCAGATTGAACAACATATGGTACTGTATAATCAAACCAATTTCAAGATTTGAATAAAAGAGTGAATATTTGTACTCAGTAATGTGATACTGCTAATTAGATAAGGTTTACATTAGGATTTGCATGAATGTAGCCTGTTTTTATTCACAAAATGACAACTTTATGCACCACAGTGCTTTGCACAGTGCAGTGCTTTACAAGAATAACCAAAAAGAGGGGGTATAGACATTGAAAGGGGTTATTTATTAAAGTCAGATTTTTTTCTGGTCGTACTTTTTAAACAGAGATTTTTTCTAGAAAAAATAATTTTCATAGAAATTTCTTTTTTGAGATTTATTAAACCCAGATGGTGTTAAAAGTCTGAATAAAACAATACTCCATCACAAACCTGCTGAGGTCATGTAGAAGTCAATGACAGATGTCCCATTGACATTTTGAAGATATCCTGATCTGTGCTCAATAATCTGAAAAAGTCGCAGGTTTTGGGCATCAAATCTGAAAAAGTCACCGTTTTCATAGACAAATCAAAAAAAATCATACAATATGGATTTTTTCATGATTTAATAGAGTCTTTTCCTGCACAAGAAATTTTCATGAAAATGTATTTATAAAAAGTTCCTGCGGATTTGGTCGGAGTGGTTTACAGAAAATAGTAAGAAAATTTCAGATTTTGATAAATATCCCACTAATCAGAGGGTGAGAAAAAATACTTAAAGGATAGGCATTTCAATACACAGATGACAAGAGTTACATGTCCCAAAGAACTTACAATTCATTAGAATCTAATAAATTGAGACCAGAAAGAAGGAAACGATTTACGTTGAGGAGCAGATAAATGATCACAGTGATGGACACAGAACATCTCACAGTGTTGCCCTGCAAAACAAAGATTTTTGTATATTAATACAATAATATACCACATAATTTGCAATAATATACCACTTCAGCATATGAAATAATTATATTATTAATCATTTAAGTGCATTAAATGTGTTAATGGCAAACATGGCAAATAGATTGTTACGGACATCACTGCACTTACTGTACTGTTATTTCCTATATTTGAGTATCAGCATGGGTTTAAACGTAAATAATAATTTCAGTTTACAATAAGAAACAAAAATGTTTGGGGAAAAACATGCACTTTTCCTTGCAAATTAAAGCTCTTCGGTACTGCCATCTAGTGACCAGATTAAAAGATACAGAGTAGGAATTAAATGCTATTTGAGACCTTGAACACTTCATACAACCTTCATTTGCAATAAAGCAGATAACTGATGCATACATGTAGATGCTAATTTATCAAACTGCAGAATCCTGACATAAAACTGGTTTATCATTAAGAACTCATTTCAATATTGTTTACAAACTTTTCCTGAAAGTCATGAAAGTTTGTTATTTCTAACTTTTTGTTTAAGTATTTCCAACATAACACAAACAATTGATAGAGGAAGTACAAAAGGGAATTTTAAAGGAAATGGGGAAAAAGGAAGAAGGGGAGGAGGGGGCACTCTCACCAAGTCTGTATATCATGAGTCTGTATATCATGAATACATTGATGTGACATACATTGCTTAAATATTTTGTTTGGTTCAGTCATGAAAGTTTTAACCCTTTAAGTGCCACAGAACGTAGAATCTACGTTCTGTGGAAAAGTAACTTGAAATGCCACAGAACGTAGATTCTACGTTCTGCAGCACTTCCGGGTTCAGGAGCGGAGGAGCGGCTGTTAGAGCCGCTCGCTCCGTTCCGCATCGATCCCCTGCCCCTAGGCAACGAGCAGAGCAGGGGATCGAGTGGCCCCTGGGGCGCGATCGCCCAGGGGCCCAAAAACAGCAGCAGGCACGTGCTACTTACGTGTCCTGCTGCTGCAGACTGCACGGCGCTGGAGATCTCCGCCCCCACAGCACAGGAACACAGAGGACGTCGCAGATTTCTTCCAGGGAGTCTTCCTGATCGTGTGCAACAGTCTACAGCGACTTTTTCAGGTTAGTGCAACAATTACACACACTAACACACCAACACACACTTATTACAGTAATACACACTTAGATTCACACTTACACACACTTACACATACATTTTTGGGGATTGGGGGGGTCACTTACACTCACTGCACTTACACACATGTGCACACGCACACACGCGCACATAACATGTAATTTACCATTTGTACACACGCACACGCACATACATGGCATTGTGGCTTTTTTTTTTTTTTTCTTATCGCATCGTCTCTTTTTTTGGCTGAAAAAAATGTTTTATTGCCATTACGAATAGCGTATTCGCTAACCGTACTGTGCAATATCTTTTTTATGTTATTTCGGTGATTATATTGCAATTTTGGGTATTTTGGTGCATTTTTAGCCATTTTATTGAATTTTTAGCCATTTTATTGCATTTTCAGCTCTGCGTATGTTGTGTTCACTTGTTTCTAGCCGTATAACCTGTTTGGCCCAGCTAAAATATTCAAACTGTGATTCTGACGGCCGATAACGCTAGTCTGGAAAAAAAACATTGATTTTTGTGGTTTTATTGGATTTTTTTGCATTTCACTCTTTACTGCCTTATTTTCTTTTGCCTTGTAAATTTTATCTACTATATATCCATTTGGGGGTCTCTGTGCGCCACATAGTTTGGTATATCTATGCATATTGGGCATCAAAGTGTTCAGTAGACCCCTGGCGTTCATATTTAGGATGTTTTATGCTGATACGTTACGAAATGTGGGGCATATAATGGGGTAAAATTCAAGCTTTGTGACGATTTTCAGAAATTTGATAAAAACCGTTATGTTCAGCATTGCTTTGCAGTTTGGCAGTTTGCAGTAGAAACACTTATTTACCCATATTGGATTCGTCAGAATGTGTACTTTCTGAAAATATATGGTTTTCTGGGGTCTCTGTACTGTTAGGGGGGTCTAATGTCGCATAATACACACACCAGGTGCTCATATTGCAGCAGCCAGTGCGTCAGCCGTGAAAATGTATATACACTATTGTCATTTGGGGGTCTTTGTGCGCCACATAGTTTGGTATATCTATGCATATTGGGCATCAAAGTGTTCAGTAGACCCCTGGCGTTCATATTTAGGATGTTTTATGCTGATACGTTACGAAATGTGGGTCATATAATGGGGTAAAATTCAAGCTTTGTGACGATTTTCAGAAATTTGATAAAAAACGTTATGTTCAGCATTGCTTTGCAGTTTGGCAGTTTGCAGTAGAAACACTTATTTACCCATATTGGATTCGTCAGAATGTGTACTTTCTGAAAATATATGGTTTTCTGGGGTCTCTGTACTGTTAGGGGGGTCTAATGTCGCATAATACACACACCAGGTGCTCATATTGCAGCAGCCAGTGCGTCAGCCGTGAAAATGTATATACACTATTGTCATTTGGGGGTCTCTGTGCGCCACATAGTTTGGTATATCTATGCATATTGGGCATCAAAGTGTTCAGTAGACCCCTGGTGTTCATATTTAGGATGTTTTATGCTGATACGTTACGAAATGTGGGTCATATAATGGGGTAAAATTCAAGCTTTGTGACGATTTTCAGAAATTTGATAAAAAACGTTATGTTCAGCATTGCTTTGCAGTTTGGCAGTTTGCAGTAGAAACACTTATTTACCCATATTGGATTCGTCAGAATGTGTACTTTCTGAAAATATATGGTTTTCTGGGGTCTCTGTACTGTTAGGGGGGTCTAATGTCGCATAATACACACACCAGGTGCTCATATTGCAGCAGCCAGCGCGTCAGCCGTGAAAATGTATATACACTATTGTCATTTGGGGGTCTCTGTGCGCCACATAGTTTGGTATATATATGCATATTGGGCATCAAAGTGTTCAGTAGACCCCTGGCGTGCATATTTAGGATGTTTTATGCTGATACGTTACGAAATGTGGGGCATATAACGGGGTAAAATTCAAGCTTTGTGACGATTTTCAGAAATTTGATAAAAACCGTTATGTTCAGCATTGCTTTGCAGTTTGGCAGTTTGCAGTAGAAACACTTATTTACCCATATTGGATTCGTCAGAATGTGTACTTTCTGAAAATATATGGTTTTCTGGGGTCTCTGTACTGTTAGGGGGGTCTAATATCGCATAATACACACACCAGGTGCTCATATTGCAGCAGCCAGTGCGTCAGCCGTGAAAATGTATATACACTATTGTCATTTGGGGGTCTCTGTGCGCCACATAGTTTGGTATATCTATGCATATTGGGCATCAAAGTGTTCAGTAGACCCCTGGAGTTCATATTTAGGATGTTTTATGCTGATACGTTACGAAATGTGGGTCATATAATGGGGTAAAATTCAAGCTTTGTGACAATTTTCAGAAATTTGATAAAAAACGTTATGTTCAGCATTGCTTTGCAGTTTGGCAGTTTGCAGTAGAAACACTTATTTACCCATATTGGATTCGTCAGAATGTGTACTTTCTGAAAATATATGGTTTTCTGGGGTCTCTGTACTGTTAGGGGGGTCTAATGTCGCATAATACACACACCAGGTGCTCATACTGCATCAGCCAGCGCGTCAGCCGTGAAAATGTATATACACTATTGTCATTTGGGGGTCTCTGTGCGCCACATAGTTTGGTATATTTATGCATATTGGGCATCAAAGTGTTCAGTATACCCCTGGTGTTCATATTTAGGATGTTTTATGCTGATACGTTACGAAATGTGGGGCATATAATGGGGTAAAATTCAAGCTTTGTGACGATTTTCCGAAATTTGATAAAAACCGTTATGTTCAGCATTGCTTTGCAGTTTGGCAGTTTGCAGTAGAAACACTTATTTACCCATATTGGATTCGTCAGAATGTGTACTTTCTGAAAATATATGGTTTTCTGGGGTCTCTGTACTGTAAGGGGGGTCTAATGTCGCATAATACACACACCAGGTGCTCATACTGCAGCAGCCAGCGCGTCAGCCGTGAAAATGTATACACACTATTGTGATTTGGGGGTCTCTGTGCGCCACATAGTTTGGTATATCTATGCATATTGGGCATCAAAGTGTTCAGTAGACCCCTGGCGTTCATATTTAGGATGTTTTATGCTGATACGTTACGAAATGTGTGGCATATAATGGGGTTGAAGTTTTGTGACGATTTTCCGAAATTTGATAAAAACCGTTATGTTCAGCATTGCTTTGCAGTTTGGCAGTTTGCAGTAGAAACACTTATTTACCCATATTGGATTCGTCAGAATGTTTACTTTCTGAAAATATATGGTTTTCTGGGGTCTCTGTACTGTTAGGTGCTCATACTGCAGCAGCCAGCGCGTCAGCCGTGAAAATGTATACACACTATTGTGATTTGGGGGTCTCTGTGCGCCACATAGTTTGGTATATCTATGCATATTGGGCATCAAAGTGTTCAGTAGACCCCTGGCGTTCATATTTAGGATGTTTTATGCTGATACGTTACGAAATGTGTGGCATATAATGGGGTTGAAGTTTTGTGACGATTTTCCGAAATTTGATAAAAACCGTTATGTTCAGCATTGCTTTGCAGTTTGGCAGTTTGCAGTAGAAACACTTATTTACCCATATTGGATTCGTCAGAATGTTTACTTTCTGAAAATATATGGTTTTCTGGGGTCTCTGTACTGTTAGGTGGTCTAATGTCGCATAATACACACACCGGGTGGTTATATTGCAGCAGCCAGCGCGTCAGCCGTGAAAATGTCTATACATATTGTCATTTGGGGGTCTCTGTGCGCCACATAGTTTGGTATATCTATGCACATTGGGCATCAAACTGTTTAGTAGACCCATATGTTTATATTTAGGATGCTTTATGCTGGTAATGATACATGGACAATACGATGCTGGAAAGTTGAAGCTTTGAGGCAATTTTCAGATATTTCACCAAAACCGACAACTTTGGGAAAGCCTTGCGACTCAGTAGTTTGGAGCAATAAGGCATGGGTACCCATTTTAGATTCGGTAGAATGTGTACTTTCCAAAAATGTATGGGTTTGGGGGGTAAACATATATTTCTGTGTTTTTACCCCACAAAAATGCAGTCAATGTGTTGATTTTTCATTAGCTGAAGTTACCCACGGGACTGTTTGTATGCGCTAACTTCATTTTGGGGCCTCTAAATGCCAGATACTTTGGTAAACCTATGAACAATGGCCACCAAACTGTTCGGAGGAACCCTGGCAATCATATTTAGGGTGCTTTTTCTTAGTACGTAATGACACATGGGTGATATGGTGCTGGGAAGTTGAAGCTTTGAGGCAATTTTCAGATATTTCACCAAAACCGACAACTTTGGGAAAGCCTTGCGACTCAGTAGTTTGGAGCAATAAGGCATGGGTACCCATTTTAGATTCGGTAGAATGTGTACTTTCCAAAAATGTATGGGTTTGGGGGGTAAACATATATTTCTGTGTTTTTACCCCACAAAAATGCAGTCAATGTGTTGATTTTTCATTAGCTGAAGTTACCCACGGGACTGTTTGTATGCGCTAACTTCATTTTGGGGCCTCTAAATGCCAGATACTTTGGTAAACCTATGAACAATGGCCACCAAACTGTTCGGAGGAACCCTGGCAATCATATTTAGGGTGCTTTTTCTTAGTACGTAATGACACATGGGTGATATGGTGCTGGGAAGTTGAAGCTTTGAGGCAATTTTCAGATATTTCACCAAAACCGACAACTTTGGGAAAGCCTTGCGACTCAGTAGTTTGGAGCAATAAGGCATGGGTACCCATTTTAGATTCGGTAGAATGTGTACTTTCCAAAAATGTATGGGTTTGGGGGGTAAACATATATTTCTGTGTTTTTACCCCACAAAAATGCAGTCAATGTGTTGATTTTTCATTAGCTGAAGTTACCCACGGGACTGTTTGTATGCGCTAACTTCATTTTGGGGCCTCTAAATGCCAGATACTTTGGTAAACCTATGAACAATGGCCACCAAACTGTTCGGAGGAACCCTGGCAATCATATTTAGGGTGCTTTTTCTTAGTACGTAATGACACATGGGTGATATGGTGCTGGGAAGTTGAAGCTTTGAGGCAATTTTCAGATATTTCACCAAAACCGACAACTTTGGGAAAGCCTTGCGACTCAGTAGTTTGGAGCAATAAGGCATGGGTACCCATTTTAGATTCGGTAGAATGTGTACTTTCCAAAAATGTATGGGTTTGGGGGGTAAACATATATTTCTGTGTTTTTACCCCACAAAAATGCAGTCAATGTGTTGATTTTTCATTAGCTGAAGTTACCCACGGGACTGTTTGTATGCGCTAACTTCATTTTGGGGCCTCTAAATGCCAGATACTTTGGTAAACCTATGAACAATGGCCACCAAACTGTTTGGAGGAACCCTGGCAATCATATTTAGGGTGCTTTTTCTTAGTACGTAATGACACATGGGTGATATGGTGCTGGGAAGTTGAAGCTTTGAGGCAATTTTCAGATATTTCACCAAAACCGACAACTTTGGGAAAGCCTTGCGACTCAGTAGTTTGGAGCAATAAGGCATGGGTACCCATTTTAGATTCGGTAGAATGTGTACTTTCCAAAAATGTATGGGTTTGGGGGGGTAAACATATATTTCTGTGTTTTTACCCCACAAAAATGCAGTCAATGTGTTGATTTTTCATTAGCTGAAGTTACCCACGGGACTGTTTGTATGCGCTAACTTCATTTTGGGGCCTCTAAATGCCAGATACTTTGGTAAACCTATGAACAATGGCCACCAAACTGTTCGGAGGAACCCTGGCAATCATATTTAGGGTGCTTTTTCTTAGTACGTAATGACACATGGGTGATATGGTGCTGGGAAGTTGAAGCTTTGAGGCAATTTTCAGATATTTCACCAAAACCGACAACTTTGGGAAAGCCTTGCGACTCAGTAGTTTGGAGCAATAAGGCATGGGTACCCATTTTAGATTCGGTAGAATGTGTACTTTCCAAAAATGTATGGGTTTGGGGGGTAAACATATATTTCTGTGTTTTTACCCCACAAAAATGCAGTCAATGTGTTGATTTTTCATTAGCTGAAGTTACCCACGGGACTGTTTGTATGCGCTAACTTCATTTTGGGGCCTCTAAATGCCAGATACTTTGGTAAACCTATGAACAATGGCCACCAAACTGTTCGGAGGAACCCTGGCAATCATATTTAGGGTGCTTTTTCTTAGTACGTAATGACACATGGGTGATATGGTGCTGGGAAGTTGAAGCTTTGAGGCAATTTTCAGATATTTCACCAAAACCGACAACTTTGGGAAAGCCTTGCGACTCAGTAGTTTGGAGCAATAAGGCATGGGTACCCATTTTAGATTCGGTAGAATGTGTACTTTCCAAAAATGTATGGGTTTGGGGGGTAAACATATATTTCTGTGTTTTTACCCCACAAAAATGCAGTCAATGTGTTGATTTTTCATTAGCTGAAGTTACCCACGGGACTGTTTGTATGCGCTAACTTCATTTTGGGGCCTCTAAATGCCAGATACTTTGGTAAACCTATGAACAATGGCCACCAAACTGTTCGGAGGAACCCTGGCAATCATATTTAGGGTGCTTTTTCTTAGTACGTAATGACACATGGGTGATATGGTGCTGGGAAGTTGAAGCTTTGAGGCAATTTTCAGATATTTCACCAAAACCGACAACTTTGGGAAAGCCTTGCGACTCAGTAGTTTGGAGCAATAAGGCATGGGTACCCATTTTAGATTCGGTAGAATGTGTACTTTCCAAAAATGTATGGGTTTGGGGGGTAAACATATATTTCTGTGTTTTTACCCCACAAAAATGCAGTCAATGTGTTGATTTTTCATTAGCTGAAGTTACCCACGGGACTGTTTGTATGCGCTAACTTCATTTTGGGGACTCTAAATGCCAGATACTTTGGTAAACTTATGAACAATGGCCACCAAAATGTTCAGAGGAACCCTGGCAATCATATTTAGGGTGCTTTTTCTTAGTACGTAATGACACATGGGTGATATGGTGCTGGGAAGTTGAAGCTTTGAGGCAATTTTCAGATATTTCACCAAAACCGACAACTTTGGGAAAGCCTTGCGACTCAGTAGTTTGGAGCAGAAAGGCATGGGTACCCATTTTAGATTCAGTAGAATGTGTACTTTCCAAAAATATATGGGTTTGGGGGGTAAACATATATTTCTGTGTTTTTACCCCACAAAAAATGCAGTCAATGTGTTGATTTCTCAGTAGCTGAAGTAAAGTCCTGAACAATTTGGATGTGCTAACTACATATTGGTGTCTCTAAATGCCAGATACTTTGGTAAACCTATGCATAATGGGTATCAAATTGTTCAGTGGACCCCTTGCAATCATATTTCAGGTGCTTTTTCTTGGTACCTAATATAGTTTGGGATATGCGGAGCAGCAAAATAAAACCTTTGAAATGATTTTTCAGAATTTTGAATTTTTTGTTGAAAAACCGCTATGTTCAGACAAGCTTTTATGTTTGGTAGTTGGGAGTAGAGAGACATAGTTACCCATTTTGTAATCGGCAGAATGTGTACTTTTCAAAAATGTATGGTTTTCTGGGGTAAACCTACGGTTTCAGGATTTTTTGCCTTGGAACCTAAAGCATGCCGTTTTCTGCCTTAGTGCTTTCAAAATTTGGTAATATACTGCCGGGAGTTTTTGCTGTACAGAAATCCTAAATCTCCCTAAAACTATACATATCTGGTATTGGCACGTTCGAGAGACATAAGGCTTTCCAAATCAGTTGGATTTTCATCCGTAAAATGAAATATTTTTCTGGTATAAATTGATATACGATGAAAAATGGTAATTTTTCATTTTTTTTTGGTATTTGGCACTATAAATTTTTTTGCACTGGTGTAAATACATGAAAACTCAGGCAGATTTAGAAAGCCCAGTTTCTACCGAAAAAAACAATGTATAGTTTTCCTAGGTAAACTATAGGTTTCCCCTCAGAAAATGCCCCTAAAGTGAGAGAGCACAAAATGTTTCAAAAACGGCTGGCATTTCGCGTAACCAAAATGTGAAATTCTGCTGGCACTTAAAGGGTTAATGGATCAAACCTATTACTGTGTAAATTGATCAGAATGTGTTTAAATGCTTTGAGAAGTTAAATGCCAATCTGCTTTGGGCTGAGGTGAGCACTGTCCTCTGAATCATCTGTTCCCCATGCAAACTGCATCCGGGAAGAGAAGGTTTGGACAATGATTTTTTTGTGCTGGAACAGATTGCTCTGAAATCCCTAGTAGTGTTTTACTGAGCAGTAGTCATTGTTAACAATTAACAGCCTTAGTTACTAAGGGGCCGATTCACTAAATTCGGGTGAAGGGTTAGAATAAAAAAAACTTCGAATTTCGAAGTTTTTTTTGGGTACTTCGACCATCGAATTGGTTAAATTCGATCGAATTCGATCGAAGTCGAATGAAATCGAACGATTCGAAGTAAAAATCGTTCGACTATTCGACCATTCGATAGTCGAAGTACTTACCCTTTAAAAAAAACTTCGACCCCCTACTTCGGCAGATAAAACCTACCGAAATCAATGTTAGCCTATGGGGAAGGTCCCCATAGGCTTGCTCAGCTTTTTTTGATCGAAGGATTTTCCTTCGATCGTTGGATTAAAATCCTTCGAATCGTTCGGTTCGAAGGATTTAATCGTTCGATCGAACGAAAAATCCTTCGATCGTTCGATCGAATGTTTAGCGCTAAATCCTTCGACTTCGATATTCGAAGTCGAAGGATTTCAATTCGAGGGTCGAATTTCGAAGTATTTTTAACTTCGAAATTCGACCCTTAGTGAATCTGCCCCATAGTGTTCTTGAAAAACACCATGTTTAATGTGCCATAGATACTATTTAACACGTTAGATACTAAAACATGGAAAAATTCAACCAAATTTGACTGCATTTAGCTGTATTTGAGCAGACAGTGTCTCTGAACACCTCAGAATTCATTCGACTGCGTCTGTCCTGTGTCACATCATTGATAAACACTAGTGTCCCAGTGCCACTGGCAGCCATGCACGTCCAAGCCATCACACTGCCTCCCAAATGTTTTATAGACAATGTGGTATGCTTTGGATCATGTTCCACCCCTTCTTGCCATCATTCTGGTAGAGGTTGATCTTGGTTTCATCTGTCCAATGAATGTGTTTCCAGAACTGTGCTGGCTTTTTTAGATGTTTTTTTTTTTTTTAACAAAGTCCAATCTAGCCTTTCTATTTTTGATGCTTATGAGTGGCTTGCACCTTGCAGTACACTCTCTGTATTTACTTTCATGCAGTCTTCTCTTTATGGTAGACTTGGATATCAATACTCCTACCTCCTGGAGAGTGTTGTTCACTTGTTTGGCTGTTGTGAACGGGTTTCTCTTCACCATGGAAATGATCTATGATCATCCACCACTGTTGTCTTCCGTGGACATCCAGGTTTTTTTGCGTTGCTGAGTACACCAGTGCCTTCTTTCTTTCTCAGGATGTACCAAACTGTAGATTTTGACACTTTTAATATTGTAGCAATTTCTCTGATGTTTTTTTTCTGTTTTTGCAGCTTATGGATGGCTTGTTTCACCTGCATGGAGAGCTCCTTTGACCGCATGTTGTCTTTTCACAGCAAAATCTTCCACCTACAAGCACCCCCCTCAAATCAACTCCAGGATTTTTATTTAATTGATAATGACATAACAAAGGAATTCCTCACACCTGTCCATGAAATAGCCTTTGAGTCAATGGTCCAATTACTTTTGAGCCCCTGAAATTAAGTGATTGTGTTAAAAAAAGGCTTTAGTTTGTCACATTTTTATCTTTTTGTTCAACCCACTGAATTAAAGATGAAAGTCTGCAGTTCAACTGCATCTGAGTTGTTTCATTTAAAATTCATTTTGGTAATGTACAGAACCAAAATTATAAAAAGTTGTCTCTGTCCAAAGATCCGGTTTCACATATATTGGCTTCTTTTTCTGTTTCTCTGTATTATATGAATTTGATGAACTAGTTAAGAACAAAAATGTTGTTAAAGTACAGACAAGAAGGAATGAATTGCATGAACAAGTTATTAGAAAAAAGAAAAGCTAAAGTGGTTCAGGTAATTCAGAGGGATTCGAATGGTACACGTGACTGGCACACATAATTCCCATAAAAGCAAACAAGTGTAAATATTTCTGTACCATTCAGTCGTACATATTTGCAAATTTCAAAAAAAGAAAGCTACAAATATTTACCAAATTATGTTTGTGGGATCTATGAGCCCATTTATTGCAATTTCCAAAGGGAAGTCACTTGTCTGGCACAGCCTTCAAGCTTTATGGACATTATTTTAATGCAAGGGCTTTGAATACAAAATTGTTGCCTCACTTATTTTTAGTTAAAATTAAAACAACAGCACATTACCTGAGACTGTTAAAAGTAATAGCGAAGCCAGCTATGGTTAAGATAAAGAGGACACAAAAATAAGGGTAACGTAAAAGTGTGAAACGTATCAACTGGAAGTTGCCGGAAAGCTTCTTCACACAAGCAGAGGCTGGCATCAAAGTCCCTATAAGAGCAGAGAAAAACATCATCAGTCCTTGACTTTTATTTAGCAGGCACATTTGGTTGAATAAGACAGTATACAGGCCCATTATGAAATGTGAAAGCCTAGTTCTTGTGCATGACTTTGCTGATTAAAGCACCTGTTCCCCATGTCCAAGAGTGATTTCTTTCAGATGCCTTTGGAGGCACAGTTTTTACAAAATATCTTGCTCCCCATGAGAGCAATGGTGAAACAGATCTTGTTTATAATAATAAACACAGGCATGCAACTAAATAAGGCTCTTTTTGCATAAAACATGTGGCCGTGTAATTTGTTTCACATTTAAGGATAAATCGAATGCTACAAATTTGTAATTTTACACTTTTAGCAATGGCAAAAGTTCTGAGTTAGATTCGTTTGTCAAGTTAAATAAGGCGAGCTGAGTCAACGCTCCTACTAGAAATCTACATGGATTCATGAGGCTTAGTACAAAGAAAAGAGCTTGAGCTATGGCAACATAATGAATTGTAATAAACATTGGGCAGGCAAGACTGATGGGCAAAATGCAACAGTGCTCTGGAGTACTGAAGTGTTTTTATATAATTTAATGTTACACTGATTTTACCTTTAAATACATCATTTTGTGCAGTTTTTTTCTATTCTATCTCTGGGTGACATAGGGCTATGGAATATTAACGTTGGGCTTAGGTGCCTGAGGTCCACTGGGACTACAACCTCAACGTCCCTCTTGCGATATCAAGGGCATTCCTCCCTTCCCTGTTGCTACTCCATACCGTGTATGTTTTACCTCCTTTCTGTGAACGCTAAAGGGGGCAGGGGAGCATCCACAATGCCACAGTCAGCAGGGCCCATGAAGGCTGGGGCCCATTACAGTTTTTTTTCCCCGTGTCCTTCCAGTCCAGTCTGATTCAGCATGGATATCTACTTCCTCCACTTCAGAACATCTCCCTGACATGTCATTCAGATCTATATCTCTTAAGGCAGTCTATACAATCTTTTAGATTGTAAGCTCTTTTGGCCAGGCCCATTTTCATCTTTTGTATTGGTTACTGGTCATTATGCTGGTAATTCTGTATATTCTTTGTATAAACACATTTATTTTACAGTGCTGAGCAATATGTTGAAGCTCTAAAAATACAAGTTAATAGTAATATGTGGACACTTTACAAAGATCAAATTTTAATGGTGCTGTGGACACTTTACAAAGATCAAACGTTTTTTGACAACCTGGTCTTCCTCATGGTTTGAGATTATATTGCAGAAACAACTCTATAAAGGAGTTACTAAAACAGTAGTTTAGACGTACAAACTTTGCCCAGTATAAGGTTGTCTCTGCAACATATTAACTGGGAAAGACTTTTCACAGGGTTAAACACAGAAGAAAAATGAGATGTCTTTATGCTGTTTCAATAAATATGCATGTCAGTATATTCCCCTTGTAAGCAAGGAACATCGTGTTGCAAAGTAAAACCTTTGTGGTTTGACAGAGGTGGGTGGTTGACATGGGTAAGAACTTATCTGCTTTTAAGGCTTTCAAGTCAGCTGGGACAGCTAAAACATTTATAAGGTACAAGAAGGCCAATATATTAGGGATATATATATATACTGTAGATATTTATATATTAGATGTGTGTAGGTATGTGCGCTGGGTTTCATTTGGAGGGGTTGAATTTGATGGACTTTGGTCTTATTTTCAACCCAACTTAACTATGTCATTATTAAATATCTATCAGTGGTTAACCTATTTAATCATAGCTTATCACTTTCCATTATCGTTCTATGTACCACAAGAGAATAAAAACACAAAGTTTCATCTTTTTTTCCTGCAGCCAAACATATACATAGTAGGTATATAATGCTTCTGGCAAAGGCACTAGTTATTGCATGTTACAATATAGCCACAAGATGGCTCTTTAAGTGCATTTTTAAGGTGTGTATACAGAGTTCAATGTGCCAAACACTATTTTTATTTCCGGCCTGCCTGTCACATTAACCATAATCTACACACATAAGTGGTTGTTTCACTCATTTACAACTTAATTAATTACAATGTTATATTTTACAAGCATAAATTATACTGTATTCTTTCTACACGACGATTAGATTTAGGATCTCTTATTTTGAACAGGAGAGGTCAAACAGAGAGGTGTTTAAAAAAGGTGATCCATTATTATATATATATATATCCATTATTATATATATATATAATATATAGAGAGAGAGAGAGAGAGAGAGAAGAGAGATGAGAGAGAGAGAGAGAGAGAGAGAGAGAGAGAGAAGAGAGAGGAGAGGAGAGAGAAGAGAGAGAGAGAGAAGAGAGAGATGAGAGAGAGAGAGAGAGAGAGAGAGAGAGAGAGAGAGAGAGAGAGAGAGAGAGAGAGAGAGAGAGGTACATACATCTTAGCTATGCAGAAACATAGTTCTATAGATACACAGTTAAATAGGGTTGAAAAAAGACAAAGTCCATCAAGTTCAACCCTTCCAAATGAAAACCCAGCATCCATACACACACACTCCTCCATACCCTCACATAAATTCTATATACCCATATCTATACTAACTATAGAGTTTAGTATCACAATAGCCTTTGATTTATGTCTGCCCAAGAAATCATCCAAGCCATTCTTAAAGGCAATTAACAGATCACAGACTTTTTCCAGCAGGTTGTAGTCCTGACATTTGCTCAATGAGGCTTTTAATTGTGGAGTTACATAAAAATATGTGATAATACATGGAATTTTAGTTTCCAGCCCTCTACAAATCTACCAAATTAAAGCAAGAATTTCAATATCCCCAGTTTATCTTGGAAAAGTGCATAAAGCACAAAGACAGAAGGAAAGATACTAAAAATGAAAGTTGAATAGAAGAATAAAATTGTTATTAACTAAAGGTGGCCATAACATGGAGAGATCCGCTGGTTTGGCGATGTCGCCAAACGAGCAGATCTCCCTCCGATATGCCCACCTTGAGGTGGGCAATATCGGGCTGATCCGATCGTGGGCCCCTAGGGCCCAACGATCGGATCCCTAACGATGCCTAACGGGGCGGTCGGATCGCGGGACCCACATCGATGAACAGATGCGGCCGCGATCCGACGGGATTTTAAGTTCCTATCCGATCAAGATCTGGCCGACTTTCAGCCAGATCTCGATCGGGGAAGCCCGTCGGGGGGGGGGCCCATACACGGGCCAATAAGCTGCCGACTCGGTCTGTCGGCAGCTTTTGTATGGCCACCTTTACTGATTCTATCTTTGCTTTATACATATGCCCATGACACAAATTACTTGTAATAAACTGTTCAAAGCTAATTTCTGATTGGTTGCTATTTGCAACTTTACCTATGCAAGTTCAATCAAGTAAACAGCATAAGAAGAAGTTTTTCTTATACTTTACAAAACACATCTTTGTTCACAATTTACCTTTTTAGTAGGAATCATGTCTGTACAATCAAGAGCAAACAGGACAACTGCTTGGAGTAGCAATACAAACTGGTTGAACTGCCAAGTGATACTAAAGATGAACGTTGAAATTAACACCACAATAAAGGCCATTTTCTGCAGAAACAAGAAACATAAGTAAAAGTCAGGTATAAGATTGGATGTATAAAATGTTCACAGAGATGTACTTGCTGTTTATATTGAAGTCAGCTCTGTTAAGATTGAAATTGTGAATAGTTGAATGTTCTGGCGAGGAATCTATAAAATAATTCAAAAAGCTCTCCCTGTACAAGCCCACTTGCCAAGTATTACTTTTAAGGTGAATCTTTGCTCTCTTACTGTGCTGATTTTGAAACTTTATACAGTGTAAATTTTGATAGTGTCTGCTCAGTTTGCACTCTGGAAACCATGAGATACAAGTGGACTTCTCCCCAACGGGCCAAGGGAATTTCATGACAAATTATGTCCGGTCTTTATCTGACTAATATGTCTGGAATGCAGATGTAATTTTTTTGTAGTGTTGCTTTGATTCCTGCTATTTGAACAGCAAAAAATGGCAGTGCCCAATTCTCCCTTAAAGGAATTGTAAACACAACTCTTGTAGTATCAACCCTGTAAGATACAATACAAAAGTAGGTTAAAAGTGTTTTGGTGATCAAACACTCTTAATTAATGTATTAATGTATTTAATATATTTGTATGTACTGCAAGTGGCTCTTTATGTACTTAAACTAACCCTTCTGTATTTTATATATCGTCTGAAGTGTAACACTCTACCTGCAGTTTGCACTACTCATTAATGATTTGGGTAGGTGTTAGTATTCAGTGTTGCTTCCAATCTGTGATAAGTGCTAACATTCATTTTTAAATTAATGTGTTTGATTACGTACAAGAGCCAAACACTTTCACAGAAGATTGTAATCAAGAAACACAGTAATAGGAAAATATAAAAATCAACCAACAAAACAAGCAAAAAAAAACATGCCTTGGATAATTTCTAGTGTAATTGTTTCATCTTCCTTTAACACATTTATATATACTATTGCATGCACCTTTCTTCTGCCTATTCTTGTTCGTTATGTGGTTGGCTGCATTTAGGTGTAGTGCAGAGTCTCTTAGCTCAAGCTAATTCATCCTAATTTACGTTCTTATGATACGTTTCTCCACCATAGGTGTGGGCTAATAGAGCCTGCACTTTTTTTTTTGCCCCCTGCGAGTTACCTGCACCGGGAGGAAGTTTCTGGTGAGTATGGCCATGTTCAGTTACATGCATGTGTATACTAAGTGATTTTTTCCAGCTTGCGCATTATGTGCATGTGTGTGACGTCAAGCATAGGTTGAGAACTGAGACACTTTGCTTAGTGTCACAACATGGCGGACCTTTAACAACTGTTAATACTTACCTGTTAACAATGTACCATAATGCTGTTAGTTACCCAGAAAGCCTCGTTCTATTGAGCAACCAGCTGCTAATGTAGAGAGTTGTTACATACAAGGTTTAGAGCCCAAACAAAGTGCAAATGTAGAAGTAAACTGACTCCAAATAACTCTGTAAGAATAAGATTTTGTTATATACAAAAGCAACCTAGATAGAAAACCAAAAAATATTTCTTAAAGATGGATAGAAACATTCAATAAAACTTGTGAAACAGCAATATCTTAGGTTAGTTTGAGATGTCCTTTAGCTAATCACTTACTAATACTTTGAAATATAACTGTGAGAGTTACCTTGAAATAAAGACTGCACTTACTGGAAAGTTTACTTATTATAATAAATAAAGAGGTCTTTCATTAAAGGGCATGTAAAGGCAAAAAATAAAATGTAATTTTTACTTTCTTTAACGAAAAAGAAACCTATCTCCAATATACTTATGTACCATTTTTATAAGAAACCTAACTGTATGCAGTGAAATTCTTCCTTCATTTATTGCTGTGGATAGGAATTGTCAGATGGTCCCTAACTGATGAGCAGGGAAACAATCATACTTATGAACAGCAGGGGAAGTCCCCGCTTACTTCCCAGCCATGAAGAACTCAAGCAGCTTTGCTTATGACGATCCCTAAGCAGCCCAGACACTGAGCATGTGCACAGTCTTAGTCTTGCAAAGATGTTTAACAAAGTTACAACATGGTGACCCCCTGTAGCCAACTTTGAAAGCATTGTGGCTTGTGGTGCAGTAATGTCCACAAAAATAGAAACAAATGGCACACTCACTTCAATGCTTCTGCATAAATTCAAACTGTTTTCATTTTTATTTTGGTCTCACCGAAATAAAAATGAAAACAGTTTGAATTTATGCAGAAGCATTGAAAAGGAGTACTACTCACTGGGAATACAACCACCCTTTTCAGCATGCCTTGAAGTCTGGGCCTGGCTTGGTTATGATGAAAATGTCCAGCTGTTTGCCCTCTATCCTTAACTCTGTCTCTCCCACTCCACAATAAGCAAATCTCTCTTTTGCAGATCTTGGTTCTGCCTACTTTTCCCATCACTGTTTGGCCACCCCCATCATTATACACAGTTCTCTTGTCTCAGCTCACCAGCTGCAGAATCCATACCCTTAGATTCTTCCTGCCCTCCAACAAATAAACATCTGTGCTACTGAGCATGCCATTATTTAAATGAAATTCTTAAAAATGGTGCTACACGATCCACTGAAATGTGTGTGAGGGGGGGAGCATACATACACACACATTTTTAATGTATTAGAACAATTATTTAAAACTGTAAAATGCACTCTGCATTGAAAAACGTTTGCACTGCTAGTTCTCGAATACTATGGAATGCTAAATATCATTGATCAGATGCAGAGATATAGCATTAGGAGCTTATCATTACATATATTTTTATATATATATATATATATATATATATATATATATATATATATATATATATATATATATATATATATATATAAAAACAAGGGAAAGTTGTGCTCACCACTATTTTTTAAAACCATTAGGCGGGGGTGCAATGAGGCTGTGACCACAAAATACATATAGTCAAATACAAGAGTCCTCTGCACTCAACCCAATATATTTAAAACAGCAACATTTTGTGCATACTGCTACTAAATAATGCCTTACCCTTTAAACAAAACAGGGATTGTTTGTCCATATATTGCAATATATTTAAGCTGGCCAACTACGTCAAAGTCATCCCATATCTGGCCAGTCCTATGCTCAATTTTATCTGATTCATTAAGAATTCTATTGCTTCATTATACATTTTACAAAGGGACTAGGTTTTACCTGCAACTTACTAGCTGCTTTCAAAGTAAACCTCCATACTTGGCTGCCCTTTTATTAGACACCAGTGGGATCACCTGACTATAGCTGGGAAGGGTGGGAGCTACAACATTGAGCTGGTCACTGCTCCTGTATAACTATAACAAACAAGGGAAAGTTGTGCTCCCCACTATTTTTTAAAACCATTAGGCGGGGGTGCAACGAGGCTGTGACCACAAAATACATATAGTCAAATACAAGAGTCCTCTGCACTCAACCCATTATCAATATATTTAAGACAGAGACATTTACTAAAAAATGCTATATATATATATATATATATATATATATATATATATATATATATATATATATATATATATTTATTTATTTATTTATATATATTTATTTATTTCTTGTACTCATTGTGGAAGTGCACTCATGGGTGACCTGCATTTTGGGCATAAAAAGTCCAGCACTGAAAAGTCAACAATGCAGTTTACACCCTTCCCCCCTTTATATCCTACACTTTGTCTTGAATGGAAGCTAGGGCTACACCATACTGAACTTGACCCGGCCAATATACCAATCCCCCGCTGCACCTCTTGACACATTACCTTTGCTCAGGTGTAGGCAGATGCGTCTGATTTCAGAACAAATCCATCAGATCTGCCTGCACCAGAGCAGAGGTAGGAAGAGGAACAACAGCGGAGCAGATTCTCATATAGTGTGATCTTAGCCTTAGGGTCTTCCGTTGGCCGACTAGATTTGGTTTCTGCGATGAACATGTAGATGTGGACATTAGGGGACAGATTTATCAACGGTAGAAGTGAAAATTCTAATTTTTAAATTCGAATTCCGATGTAAGTTTAGTGTAATTTGACTAGGGAATAGTGCAAATTTGAAAAAAAATTGAATATTGAAATCTATCTTGTACTGTCTCTTTAAAGAAGACTAGTTGACTATTTACCATCTAACACCTGCCGAATTGCTGTTTTAGCCTGGGGGGGGGGGACCTCCTAGAACGTATTTGGAGTCATTTTTGAAAGTTTTACATTTTTTTTGGAAAATACTTCGATCTGAATTCGAATCAAACGATTGAATACAGCCTATACCCCGAAGTTTAAAAATTTAATTTTTTAAATCAATTTCAATTGGTCTTTTTTATTCGAATTTCGAGTTTAAAAAAAACTCCCATCACCTCAAAATTAGACCCTTGATAAATCTGCCCATAGATGTCCAGTTCCCCATGTCTCTGGAGAACCGAGAACCACCCTGGCAGCTATCGGAAAATCTGCAATCCTTTTTGTACTGTAAAAAACTTGCACAGAATACAAAAAACATAGCATTGTAGGACACTACACAATAAATTCCCCTCAGAAGAGCCATCACTCTGTACTTACTTATTTGTGTTCTTGTATTCATGTTTTAAAGTAGGCTGCTACTTTCAGATATCTACTAGTAGATTCCTCTATGATTGGACAAACATGCAATGCAATCAAACAGGGCAGGGATAATTTTAGTGTAAGTCCTCTAGCCGAGAACCAGGATTCTGTTTTTATTAATAAATACAGTATATGCCCCATATCTGGCCACTTATGCTGTTTTAGCTTGATCCTAGAACTTGAAGTTGTGGAGGCCTTCAAGTACAGAACAGCATCAGCGGTGGCTCATCGGTGTGTTTTAACTGGGAATACTTGTATATACAGGACAGTACAAGCATTTATACAACCCATTTGCTTTTAAAAGTTTATGGGCAGTTAGATGGGTGTCTGGTATTGTGTGAATGGGCTCTTTCTTTGCCACCACTTCTTATATATTTATTTTATCATAAAAAGTGTGTTTTGTGTGTTATGTCTTCACCATGGCAACATACAGAGGTACACAAAGGTAGTTACTGACATGTAATGTAATGTAAAAGCGGGGGGGGGGGGTTCATCTGGTCTCTGCAAACAGCCGAGATCACTGTTGCTACAACATTTAGGGTTGCCATCTTTTTCCAATGCTAGGTCAGGACAGGGGGCAGGCTGACGTCACAAAGGCAGGGCAATTGCGCCAAGTGATTGGTTCCCATTGGCGGGCTATGACAGGACGATAGGAGACACATTAGGCTCAGAAAATCCTGCCCAGTTTTCCTAATTTGGAGACAGGAAGTTTTGGCCTGGGCAGCCCTTCTGAATACCAGGCTGTCCGGGTCAAAATCAGACTTACATAAATCAACATGTATTTGTGTAAAGGATCTCATCTGAAAAAGTTTTTTTTTTTTTTTAAATATTTTTTTCATTATTACATTACGCCTTTCCATTTTTCAAGTCTAAATTACAGAACCCATGTAACAACTAGCAATAAACAGTTACAAACATCTTTTCATTAAAAAAGTGTTTATTACCAAAATACAATATGAAAGTCAATATGTGACAATTTTTGTAAAGCAAAATAAATTATTCTAACAGTATTTTAAGGTAGTTTTGAAATACTACAGTTGCCTTACAGGTTATCGTTCAGTAGAGAACGTATTCCTAGAATATAAGGCATGCGAAGTTCAGACATTCCGGGCAATATCACCAAAATATAAAAACCACAAGAAGCAATTACAATTTGGAAATGTCCGTTTTTCTTGTAAAGCAAAGGACTTTGGCTACAAAAGGTGGTACGTCCTTTTGTAGTGTCACACAAACTAGAAACATACTGTGAAATGCGTCAATAATGAACAACAATCGAATTTTAACCAAACAAAGCACCAGAGGAAAAATTTAATATATATATATATATATATATATATATATATATATATATATATATATATATATATATATATATATATATATATATATATATATATATATATATATATATATATATATATATTCCAACAAGGTCGCACTCACTTTAGATAAAAATGTCGCATTTATTCCAAACGCAGTAGAAGCATGTAAAAAGTTCATGTGCAGCACATAGTAAACTTATCGGAACATATTATACACACATACATACATACATTTTTTTAAGCAAAGTTTATTAGAAGTCTCACAATAGTTACCATATAGCCTGTATAGTTTCCAAAGAAGAAATGCATACTGTATATTCAGAGCTCTTTTTGTACAGTTGGCCCAAGTTAAAAGTTACTACACATTCCATGTTTTGAGGTTTGTCTGACAGCAGAATAGCTAGACAGACGGGCCTGGTGTGGTTTCCCATTAAAACTATGTTTCACTGACAAACATTTTCAGGCTTTTTGGTACCAAGCATAGGAATTTCTTTTTGATGAACCTTATCATTTAGAACAATATTGCTTAACCCGTGGGTCAGGACACAAAATTGGATCACTACACTTTTCACCAATGACCCACTTAGATATACACAGGATACCATCAAATTGAGGATTAAAAGAACAAGTTACACTAAAATGTGACTTTACATATTCTTTTTTTTCTGTCCTGAAAATATAAATCTTTTCTTTGTGTTATTTCTTGCAGCATGGTAGCCATTGGCTCGGTTCCATTCAGCCATTTAGGGTAAGTGACTATTATTAGTAAGAGAGTTTAGGCCACTTTTAATTCCCATATTACTAATTGTTTAAGACCGACTAAAAAAACTATTCTTAAAGATATAAATACAATCACCTGTTGCAAACTTTCTTTGTAATATGCATTATTGAATCCTGTATGAAATATAAATACATCAATTGTTCCTAAATGCGTGTCTCAAAGCAATGACCTGGTAATGGTGACAGTAAATACCCTCAATAAACAAACATGGTTTCAGGCTGAAAATCAGCACTGCATACTGTTTTTATATGAAAAAAAAAAAAAAAAAGTGTAAAAGATCTATATGGTAATTCTGTGCAATGAGCAGGGGGATTTAAAGCCTTCAACTTTGCCCAAGCTGCAATTACAACACCAATGGTGCATTTCTTAAAAAAACCCAAAACATTATACATATCTATCTCCTGCCAGAGAAAAAGCACTTAAAGCTACACTGGTAGAAAACAGTAGAACAATATAAATGTGTTTAGTGGTCTTTTTGAATCAGATGGATACTGCCACTTGTGATAATCATGTGTCATCTGAATTATTACAACTTGCCAACAGACTTCTTTAATTGGGTATCCTCCTGATGACGCATTTAAGCACCGAATGCAGATTGAACGCAACATGCCGAGTTCCACTTGCGTTCAGCGCTTACATGCATCATCATGAGTTCACCCCTTTGAAGAAGAATCAGATGCGTCCAGGCCTAAGCTCCCCTGCAGTTTAGCTCTGTTAACCAGAATGCAGGGGAGCACAGCCCAAAATGCAAATTTGTACAAACTTCTAACTTTTATAAAACCGACCATTTAATATTTTATTCTATATAATCAGCATTTTACTTACTATTACTAGATTGCGGGAAATCAAGAATCTGTCCTGTACTGACTTCATGCACTGATGCCACATAAAAGGTCAAAGATTACAAAGCACTCAAGTATTTTTTTTTTACCTCGTCTTATCTTATGTAAGAGTTTTTCTACAGCCTAACCAAATAGCTAATGGATTATGCTTAAAGGAACAGTTCAGTGTGAAAATAAAAACTGGATAAACAGATAACAGTTTCTCCCCTCTGTCTCTATCGGTTTCTCCCCTCTGTCTCTATCGGTTTCTCCCCTCTGTCTCTATCGGTTTCTCCCCTCTGTCTCTATCGGTTTCTCCCCTCTGTCTCTATCGGTTTCTCCCCTCTGTCTCTATCGGTTTCTCCCCTCTGTCTCTATCGGTTTCTCCCCTCTGTCTCTATCAGTTTCTCCCCTCTGTCTCTATCAGTTTCTCCCCTCTGTCTCTATCGGTTTCTCCCCTCTGTCTCTATCAGTTTCTCACCTCAGACTCACAGTTTCTCAGCTCTGACTCTATCAGCTTCTAACAAGACAATCATTTAACAATTCACAAACTATCAAGTTGTGACAAACAATATCTTGCTTATATGTGCTAAATGTAAAAGCAAAGCCTCTAATAAATAAAGGTTTAATGTAGAAAATATAGCAAAGACACTGCTTTTATCTGTGATAACATTTGAATTTAGTTTTTTTCCAAAGCTTCTGCAAACATAGGGTGTTGAGATGTTATTTGTATGAATTAGACACATACTGTTGAGTGGGCATGTTTAAATGCAAGTAGGATTTAAGTATGAAATTTCTGCATAGTTGTCCAGGGTCTGATTCTTTATAACTTGTCAGTTGCTGTTTACAACATCCATTATATCAGTAAAGTTGTACATGCATAGGACAAGCTGTGGGATATTGGACTGATTGTCCTACTGATTAATTGGCTGGATAGAAGTGCAATATGACCAGATATATAAATGCCAAATGGCAGTGATAGGACATATGACACTAAGCACAAAATGGTTCCTACTGCCACCCACACATATACACCCAATCAGAGGACTGTTTTTCTATTTTGGCAAACCAATCTTTAAATAGCCATACACGCTCAGATTATCATACCGTTTGTTGGAAATAGACTAACCTGTATGAAAAATCTGTGTGTAAGTCCAGTTTAAGGCATAATATTGCCTCTAAGCTGTGCACTCATGTGCGTGCACACAAGTTTTGACACCAATACGCAAAAACAAATTGTGGTGCACACAAAGAATTTTGTGTCAAGGATAAAGGGCCTAAAGTGGTCCGAAACGTGTATATACTCATACACACGCACACAGTCTAAGCAGCCGCACTCTAATTTGGATTTCAATGCTCTGCAAGTGCTGGATCAAATTTCTTCATACAAATTATCACATAGATCCGCACTCCAAATGTTCAGTGAATCAAACAATGTGTGCCATATATTTTAATTTTTTTCAGTGCCAAAAAGTGTGAACTATATAGTAGCTTTAAATATAGTCCTGTTTCACGTTATGTTTAGCATTTGCCATACAACAACTAAATTTACTGATGGAAATGGCTATGGGTAAGTATACACTTATTAACAGAATTTTAAGCCTTGGAACTGTCAAGGTTAGCAGGCGCCAACCTTATTAACTTGTGAGCAACATTTAAATGTTAAAAGCATTGGAGAGATGCACAAGCATGAAAATGTTTGAAATCCAAGTTAAAAAATAAACTAGTTTGAGGTCACTATGAGAAACATTAAAAGGGGGTGGCGAGCAACGTCACTCAAAAGCCACTGGTTGGGGATTACTGGTCTATGGCAATGTGTTTGAGCAGGTTTATCATAGTATGCCAATAAAGATTAACATAAATAATGTAACAAACATTATGCATCACCACTGTGAGTATATACAGCAACTTATTTTACGACACCACAGCAACTAAACGTCTCCAGCATAAATTAAGGAATTCATTTGAGTTTCTATCAACAGTTACTATAATATGTAACTCTTGCATTACTGGTAAGCTCTGTAAACTATGGTGTGCACAGAATATACAAAAAGATAGCACCAAGGAAAACCGTTTTCTTTCTTCATTAATGGGTTTGTTCACCTTTGAGATAACTTTTAATATGATGTAGAGAGTGATATTCTGAGTAGCAGCCCTTCAATTTGCATTTTAAGTAATCTGGTAACTAGGACCCAAATTACCATTACCAGTAACCATGCATTGATTTGAATAAGAGACTGGAAAATGAATAGGAGAGAGTCTGAATAGAAGGATCAGTAATACAAAGTAGCAATAACAATACATTTGTAGCCTTACAGAGCATTTGTTTTTTTTAGGCGGGGACAGTGACGTCCATTTGAAAGCTGCAAAGAATCAGAAGAAAAAGACAAATAACTATAAAAAAAAAAAATAATGAAAACCAATTGAAAAGTTGCTTAGAGCTGGTTGTTCTATAACATAATACAAGTTACTTTAAAGGTGAACCACCCCTTTAAGAACTATATTATTATAATATATATTATTAAATATTATGAAATGACAAATAATATATATATATATATATAAATAAAGCAACCTACATACTACTGCAACACACACACAGATTATATATATATATATATATATATATATATATATATATATATATATATATATATATATATATATATATATTAAAGCAATATATAAAACATACATGCTTGTAAAGACTATAATTGTGAATAGGGCATTCGATCAGGTTTTTGCAAATTTATTTTGCAACATTTACCGATAATTTTCTCTCTCCTTTCACAGCTTCATCTTACTATAACTATAGAAACATTATTGTAGCATTCACTTTAATAAGCTTTTATTTAAGAAGAAAATGCTGGAAATGTAGTTGCGATCAGGAGTTGAATTTTTTTTTTTAGAACAATAAGAGGCTAAACCTATGCTATAGTTTTAAGAGGTAAGTGGATAAACAGCCAAATATTCATACTGCACCATATACAAAAATGCACCTTTACAAATGATAGAAAAATTTAGTAACGTAGATATGTTCCAAGGCAATTTTTAAATGGTCTTCCATTTTTATAATTTCAGTAATCTGACTGCCAAGGTTCAATTATCCCTAGCACCCAGACAGTGGTTTGAATACCAGAATTGAAGGAGACATATTTCTTTTTTTGTTGCTGGGGTCAGTGATCCCCAAAACCATTTAATAGTTTTAACTATAAAAACAGAGTTGCAACTAGAACATTCTATAACATACTAAAAGCTAATTTAACAATCCCTATAAGTTTGGTTCTTAACCATGAATTAAAGGACCAGGACCCTCAAAACAAAAATGCAGATTTGTGTGCATTTATGTAAAAATCACTGTTAATCTTCCATGGTTGAAGCTGCCTAGAAAGACTACCACAATAATAAGCTGCTGTGTTTGCCACAGGAACAGGCGTTACATGAAACTGCTTTTGAACAGGCAATTTTTGTTATTACTACAAGTGGTAATTGTAGTCAAAATGTAAATAGGAAGGGGGCACACCATGACTGCTCAAGGGAATCAAGTTTTAAAATGGTTATCAGTAACCTATTATAGCTACCCCTTTGCTTGGGGCTCAGACAGAGTGCGTGGATTGGCCTGGATCACATGGGTTAGGCAATTCATTCCTTTAGTGGGTCATGAACTGTGTTAGGCCCAACTATGATATAGAACTCAACCCACCAGCAACAATGATGTCAGAGATTGGTGCAAGTATAAAAATGTTCATGGTGCAGCATGGCCATGTCTGGCTTTGGGCTGAGAGAGGGTGGGTATAGGTCATCGAAGTTTTAAAGGAGAACTAAACCTAAAAATGAATAGGGCTAAAAATGCCATGTTTTATACACTGAACATATTGCACCAGCCTAAAGTTTCAGCTTCACAATAGCAGCAATGATCCAGAACTTGTCACAGGGGGTCACCATCTTGCAAAGTGTCTGCAACACTCACATGCTCAGTGGGCTCTGAGCAGCTGTTGAGAAGCTGAGCTTAGAGGTTGGCCTGTAATATAAGCCGATGCTACATCGCAGATTATTAAATTCCGATGCTAGTTGCACTGGTTTCTGTGCTGCCATGTAGTAATTATCCATATTAATTACTAATCAGTCTTATAGAGTAACATTAAGATTCTATGTGTACTATATATTTTGAGTCGGTCCTTAAGCTCAGTAAGTGACATCAGCACAATCAGCAGAAAAGAAGATGGGGAGCTACTGTGGCATCTTTGTAGACTCTTCCCTGCTAAAGGGCTTTGGTTGCCCGGGGCTGGTAAAGAAGCCCAAAACATAATGTACAACATTTCTAGCTACTTCTTTAGTTTAACTTTCCTTGTCCGTTAACCTCCACGGACTAGCTAGGTGCTAGGAAAGCATGTGCAAGTGCTATTCTTGCCCCATAACATTAGTGAAGGCATAAAGGCTAGAAAGATACTAGAAGGGGGAGGAATGGAAATTAAAGCAAGATTAGTGCTATGGACATCAGGGGCTCAGGCTTTGTGCTATAAAGTGTGTGTGTGTGTGTATATATATATATATATATATATATATATATATATATATATATATATATATATTTTTTTTTTTTTTTTTTGCTGGTCTGAAATGTATGTATTCAGAAAACTTCTATTCTTTAAAGGGTAAATAAACCTTAAAATTATATATTTTCATTTTGTGGTTACAGAGACAAACAGGTGCTTAAAAGCAGCATGCAAATTCTACAGATTTTTAATATGCATTGCATGTGCATGCAATTAGAAATTATACAACAGAAAAGAACCATGAATAACCTGTAAAGTATAGTATGGTGCATTGTGATATTAGCAGTTATAATCTGTGCTTAGGGGTGTCAAAAAACCCTCACTGAAATATGTTTTTTTTTTTTAAAAAAAAAAAAAAAAAACAACAAAACCCTTCCTTTTATAAAATAGAATATTAAAGTCACCTGTGCCAATTTGCCTTAGTGTAGTCCTGGAATTCCGAGACCTTTAATTGCCTTGGACTGTAAAATAGGGTGTACATTATTCCACAAATATTTTGCCTTACTCTGAAGTGGCTTCTGCTATCCTACTTCATTGTAGGAACATTATTTCTTAAAATACACAATGGGAAAGCTCTGTTTTACAGCTTCTTATATTATGTATTGGTTTATTTTTAATAGACAGCATTTAAGTATAGGGTTTGTAAGTACAGATAAGAATCAGCCAATCAGAATGGGGCATGTTTGTGTTTTTTTGTTTAGTAAACTTGGCAGGAATAAGCAATTATATTTATTGCTTATTCCTGCTAAGTATATATACCTGTTGACTCCAGCATTTTATTTGTAAAGGGCTACGCAACTGCAGCTTATAGGTACAGATTACTGAATGCTACTTTCAAGAAGTTGATTCTGATTTATTTAGAATGATATTTATGATTTCTCCCTCATGTGCTTTCATGTGTTCCATTAGAAGTTCTTTGCTACTAGACTCAAAGCCACAAATACAACAGCAGAAAAGTAGTATACACAGTTCTGCCTCAGGCCGCATCTGGCTTTGTAATTTTTCTGTATTGCACAAGGTAATTTGAGTGTGATTGACCTTTGGACTTTCTATGTCATTTTTTATTTCATATGCGGATTGCCGAGTAGAACTCCCACTATTAACATGTACTTTATCAGAATCTTCTGAACTCTTCTTTATAGTTTCCACTTGAATCCTGAAAAATAGAATATTAGATGCAAATTAGTGAAATATAAAGAAAATATTCTCCCTCCACTCAAATATATTAGTCATACCTACACAATGTGATACAATAGGAGGCAGAATATTGCATTGTCTATGCATCGATGTTACACTGATGGCAATGGGAAACTCAGAGTAGCCAATATTGCTTTCAAAGAGGCCTATTTATCAAAATTTGTGAAGTTCGAGATTTTTTTTCAACCACAACTAAACGCACATTTTCAAAAAAACATGAATATCTAGTTATATATTAAAAGATCCAAATAGAAAAAGTTAATACCGCAGAACAAATCTCAATAAGAATAACTCACAATCCACATTTACGCCAAATTTTTCAATCATTTACAAGCGAAAATCTGTATTTTATTTTATAATTCGAAACCCTATAATTAACCAAATATTTTAAAATTTGATAAACACATTTTCCATCGACTTTTACATGACCTCGGCAGTTTTTAGATGACATACTAGTACAATAGATTTTGGAATAGATTCATGGTTTTTATTCTCAATAACTAGCAAGACCATTCATGCAAGATTTTTAGCACTAAAGTTTGAATTGTAAAAAATAAAATAAAACAGCAGTTAATAATCTGCCCCACAATGTCCAATTTAGTGCATCTTTCTGTGCCAATTTAAAAAGGTTTATAAGCAACGGTTGGCAATGTATTTATTTTTTTTTTTTTCAAATTAGAGCATCAATTTAACCAACGTCCTGATTTTACACCTTCCAAAAATGTATACCGTTTGTATCAATCCCCTAGGATTGTACATCATTCGCTAGTATATTGAAACAGTTTTAATGTAAATCCTATATTTATCATAGAAGAAAGTTAAATGTTGTTGAACTTACCGACTGCTTTGAGACATCGCTTCATTAATTGCTTTGTTCACTTGTTCATAATTATAATTTTGATCGCTTGCATGCTTCCACATGTGAGACTTTAAAGATGGCGGATGGCTGCATACATATCCACAAAGTGAGCACCTGTCAATGCACAAAACAGCATAGTAAACTGTACAAGAACCATCTGTAATTACACAGCTGTTTACATTAGATTTGGTAAAAAGACTGAGCAGCACAGATCATTTACATAACCAGAATAGCAAAATATTGGTACTGAAAGGTTGTAATGAAATACAGTAAACAAACGGCATGGCCTGTATACACTGCAACCCCCAAAAAAACAGGATCTACATCAGACACAATAGTTTTTTTTCTGTCAGTGAGTTAATAACTAGCTATGGGAATGTATGGACATCCCTCACGCCAAGCCCACAAACAGCAACTCGAATATGCAGATCCCCATCTTGGGGGGGGGGGGGGGCTTTAAAATCAATACGAAGTTTTCAATTAGCCGAGTGGGAACATTCATTAATGCAGATACCCTCATAGGCTGTCAAGGTAGTGAAGTAGCTAGCCAGGTAAAAGAAATCAATAGGTATTAGTCTATAATCACATCTATAATTAAAGTACAAAGAGAAAAGGCATACTTTTTTTTTTTTCTTTAAACAAAATATGGAATAAGTGTTAACGTTGTTACTTATAAAAATGAAAGTAGCGATTGTCAGAACAATAGTTTTTAGAAGCAACTATTGCTTCACAAGTGCACACTCTTTGAAGTAATTTACACGCAAGACAAAGGATGGTGGTTTCTGGCGCTTCAGCACCATATTTGTAGACTATACAAAAATCTGGGGCTCAAGCCACAATATTGCTCGAAAACTAACTTAAAGAACAAAAAAATAGTACTTAAACCACATCTAAGTACTGTAGAAACTTCTGCTAGTACACAAGAACTGTGCATGTAGTGCAGTTGGCAGGATGAATTAAAGAAGAAGGAAAGGCTAAAATTAAGTAAGCTTTATCAGAAAGGTATGAATAAAAAACACCAGTAAACCCTCAAAGTAATGTCCTCTGTCAAAAGAAAAACTGCATTTCTTTCCTTCTATTATGTACACATGGGCTTCTGTATCAGACTTCCTTCTTTTAACTTAAACCTCCAGGGCTAGGGCTTGAGCATGCTCAGATTGCTCCTCTCTAACCCTCCCTTTTCCCTCCTCCCCTCCCTGCTGTGATCTGAGCCCAGAGCTATGAGTGAGCAGGTAGAGAATCAGACAGGGAGTCATGTCACACCAGTCTAATATGGCAGCTGCTATCCTAAAGAAACAGAGAGAGAGCTTCTAGAGCAGTTTACTCCAGTATGGTAAAGCATTCTGCAGAATAAATTATAGTGTTATAGCTTGCACTATTGTGGCTAATCCATTGGCAATAAACTGTTTCGGTAGCTTTCCTTCTGCTTTAAGAAAGATGTCTCAAGAAAGTTTTTATGTAAAATTATGTAAAATTCAAAGTGGCAGTAATGACACCAAAACAAATAAAACACTCCCTGTGCAAAGCTTTTAACTCTGCTGAAACAATATGGAAGAATTTGGAAAAGAACAGATATGCAACATTGTTTTAGTAGTAAGAACTGGTAGAGAGAAAGGGATAAAAATACTACTTTCACTTGTGATTACATTGAAAAAACGAATATTTTTTTATAACATGTAAAAATCAGTTCTAAGGTGATCATTCCCTTTCATGCAACAGGAAACAGAATCTTCAGGTCTCCAGGACAGTGCCATAGATCTGTGCTTCACTTTGATCTAAAATGCACCAAGTATAGTCTGGCAACACAAAGGGGCACATTTACAGAGGGTTGAGTTTCGAAGTGAAAAAAACGTTGAAATTCAACCACTGAATTGCAATAGTTCGACATTCAAAGTCGAAGTTTTTTTTGATCGAATATGACTATATTCGAAGTAAAATTGTTCGATCAAATCCTTCAATTTGAACGATTTAAGCGATCGAGCGTTTTTTAAAAAACAGAGACAGCACTCGATTTTCGAATGGTCCAATATTCAAAGCTTTTACAATTCGAATCAAAGTCGAATTTGGCCTATTCGATGGTCGAAGGACCAAAAAATTACTTCTACATTCGAAGTTTTTGAACTTGAAAATTCACTTCGACCCTTAGTAAATGTGCCCCAAAGTGTAGAAAGAGGAAAGAAGCCAAACACACAAAGGGTTACTACAATATGCTGGGAACTTCTGGTTCTCTTACTAATGAAACAGGGTGGATGCTGCTGAACAGTCGGACTGCAACACCAGGGACTCACCAAAAAACCTTAGACCAGGGGCTCACTCAGTACGATTTTCTTCCTCTCTTCGCTCAACTTCTATTCTCCTAGTCTCTTTTCTATTATTCCATCTATTTAGCCTCTTTATTAAGGAAATAAGGAATTGCCATGCAAATGCCAAGTGTTTAGCAGCATGAGGGCCCACTGAAACCTGGGCCCACCGGGAGTTTTCCTG
Organism: Xenopus petersii; assembly: GCA_038501925.1. Taxonomy (NCBI): domain Eukaryota; kingdom Metazoa; phylum Chordata; class Amphibia; order Anura; family Pipidae; genus Xenopus; species Xenopus petersii. Next base: position 52,667,807 of record CM076679.1, read on the forward strand.
GTATCCCGGTAGGCCAGTCCGACACTGCTACTTAATCTAAGCAGACCTTTTATTTTTATTAAATTGATTTTCCACCTAAACTTGCCCAAAAAAAAAAAAAGAAAAAAAAAAAAAAGCTAAATAATGATGTAGAAACAGGAATGACTGAGGAATGATTCAGGAATGATCATCTTGCAACTCTGAAACCTGTTCATATGTACTTAGAAATTATTCAAGTAAGGTTTCATCATAAAAATTGGTAGGGAAGAGAGAAGTTTGATTTTTTTCTGATGGATTTTCAGAATCTGTTTTGCAGATAAAGAATTTAATTTCAAATATAGCAGATGGGCATATTATAAATTAAATGAATCGGTCTCCTGATGTTCAGCCATGAGCATGTACACACATGGAAAGAGAAAAGAATTATCATGGACATCAGATATACTTTGGATTTATTTTACACGTACTTGTACTGCTCTACCAGCTGTACTGCTTGATGTTCCTCAGGATGGCATCTCATGTGACACTTGAAACTGCTCATATTTGCAGTGGCAAAATTGCACACTTGACATCTTAGGAAACAAAAATAAGGCAACAGCTGAAGTCGCTCCAAGAAAACCAAAAATAAAGACTTGGATTCATTGAGAATCTCATGATCAGAAATATACATACAGTAGAAACCCCATTTTACATCCCCTGATTTTAAGTCTTCCCTCATTTTACATTGTTGTTTTGTGGTCCTACCTATATATTATGCATAATACATTTCCCTGATTTTACACCATTTTTTCTGGTCCCCTGAAAAATGTAAAATGGGAGTTCTGCTGTAGATATATCAATAGAATTGCTCCATTTTCAATATTTTCTTTTATAAAAACATTTCTATTTGTACATCAACTACTGCACTAATGATGCACTTAATTAAAAAACAAAAAACAAAACAAAAAAAAAAAAAGTGCCCCCCCCAATACAGAAAGAATCCATTTCATTAACAAATGATCTGTAGCACACACATAGCTAGATCACAACTGTAGTTTCTTGGTTCAGTCACATATTGATTCCTTAAAAAAAATATTCCACCCAATACTAATCCAAATAAGAAATGTTTTCCTAACTCAAATTTAAAGAAGCATCAATTCTTAATGGGGTGGTTCATCCTAAAACTTTTAGTAGGTTATAGAATGGCTAATTCTAAGCAGCTTTTCAGTTAGCCTTCATTTTTTCTTTTTAATAGTTTTTTTTTTTTTAATTATTTGCCTTCTGCTTCAGACTTCAGATTTTTATTTAGATTTTATCGAGTCTTTTTCCACACCAGATTTTTTTTGAGTAACTGTATTGATAAATACAATAAAAATGTGCACTGTAGTTTGGTTGAAGTGGATTTAAGAAAATAATGAGAAGTTTTTGGATTTTAGTAAATAACCCCCTTAACGTCAAGCGACTATAAGGGTGAGGATTTAGTTCAACTGATAAATATTAGGCCACATCCAACTCATGTAAAACAAATTCTAGGATTTTGGGTGAATACTCAACTGAAACATGGATTTGGTGCATCAATTATACCTATATGTATTTTTTTAGTCAGCAGGGTAGTACATACAAAGTATTTATAGTAGAACATAAAGACACATGGTAACACAGCTCAGATTTTAATTTACGTTCAGGCCACAAATACATATAGTAAAGTGAGAATATCATCGTTGACAAATCCTGACAGAACAAGAAAGCTTTATTCTCAAGAACTTAAAGGGACACTGTCATGGGAAAAAAAATGTTTTTTCAAAATGAACCAGTTAATAGTGCTGTTCCAGTGGAATTCTGCACTGAAATCCATTTCTCAAAAGAGCAAACAGATGTTTTTATATTCAATTTTGAAATCTGACATGGGGTTAGACATATTGTCAATTTCCCAGCTTCCCCAAGTCATGTGACGTGCTCTGATAACTGCAATCACTCTTTACTGCAAGTTGGAGTGATATCACCCCCTCCCTTCCCCCCCAGCAGCCAAACAAAAGAACAATGGGAAGGTAACCAGATAACAGCTGCCTGGTAGATCTAAGAACAACACTCAATAGTAAAAACCCATGTCCCACTGAGACACATTCAGTTACATTGAGAAGGAAAAACAGCAGCCTGCCAGAAAGCATTTCTCTTCTAAAGTGCAGGCATAAGTCACATGACCTGGGGCAGCTGGGAAATCAACAAAATGTCTAGCCCCATGTCAGATTTCAAAATTGAATATAAAAAAAATCTGTTTGCTCTTTTGAGAAATGGATTTCAGTGCAGAATTCTCCTGGAGTAGCACTATTAACTGATGCGTTTTGACATGTTTTCCGATGACAGGATCCCTTTAACATAAAAACATAGAAATCTAGCTCAAGTAATTAACAAACAAGAACTTTGGGTAACAACAAAAATTCCAAATATACCCCAAATAATTGTTCCCTGCAATTTGATCTAACCAACTAACTAGTGCAATAATAAAAGGAACTCTGACATAAGCTTTAACCCTTTAATGCCACCTGCCATAGAATCTAAAGCAAAAATGTACTTTTCTGTAGATTTAGTCATTTCAGAACCTGTTACCGTATATACCAGAGTATAAGCCGAGTTTTTCAGCATCCAAAATGTGCTGAAAAAGTCTACCTCGGCTTATACTCGGGTCAGCGGTACCAGACCCGAGTAGCTGAGATTACAGTCACTTTTAAACATTCCTATACCAACAGTACACTTGGGGAGAGACTGCAATATCCCACAATGCCCTCTGTTGGTTATATGAAAGAATAACAGTGCGCCCTCTGTTGGTTATATGAAAGAATAACAGTGACTGCAATATCACACAGCGCCATCTGTTGGTTATATGAAAGAATAACAGTGACTGCAATATCACACAGCTCCATCTGTTGGTTGTATGAAAGAATAACAGTGCGCCCTTTGTTGGTTATATAAAAGAATAACAGTGACTGCAATATCACACAGCACCCTCTGTTGGTTATATGAAAGAATAACAGTGTGCCCTCTGTTGGTTATATGAAAGAATAACAGTGACTGCAATATCACACAGCGCCATCTGTTGGTTATATGGAAGAATAACAGTGACTGCAATATCACACAGTGCCCTCTGTTGGTTATATGAAAGAATAACAGTGACTGCAATATCACACAGCGCCCTCTGTTGGTTATACGAAAGATTAACAGTGATGGCAATATCAAACAGCACCCTCTGCACATGGTAGTGGGAGAGTGGGACAATGCACACAGTAATCCGTAAGTGCGGTTGATCGCTGGGGGGGTCGCTATGGCAGAATGTGCGCTGCTGGGAGACAGGGCTGTAGTCGTGTCTAGGCTTATACTAGAGTCAATACGTTTTCCCAGTTTTCGTAGGTAAAATTAGGTACCTCGGCTTATACTCGGGTCGGCTTATACTCGAGTATATACGGTATATCAAAATGTATGCATACTGCCAACATGCTGCATGTAAAAAAAAACAAAAAAGTCATAGCTCCAAAGGGTTAAAGTTAAGGGATTCATATTAATATAAAAGAGGGCTAAGGAACCTTAAACATACTATTGATATTTTTCTTCATATTTTCAAATAACATTTTTCAAGTTGGCAGAAGCCCCACCAGCACAATCCAGGTATGCTGTAACGGACATTGGAGGTGTCAGCAGGGTCATGACATACATAAGAGCAATCATGTGCTGTGCCTGAAGCAAGGAAGAAAGATTCCTAGCAGTAGCATCATGACACTATCAGCAAACAATAGAAGCTTCTGGAACTCAATTATAAGTTAAAAATAGAAACAAAAATATGACCAAGTTTCTTTAGCCTTTATTTTATGCATGTACTTTAGAGTCACAATCATTGTAGTTCAGGCTCATAATTCTAAGTTAACGATTACTCAGCTCCCAATGAAACCTGGCAATGGCCATGTTAAGAAAACCAGAATATACCTGTAGTTACATAGTTAGATCGGGTTGAAAAAATACCCAAGTCCATCAAGTTGAACCCATCCAAATGAAGCCCAGCGTCCATACATACACACACTGACCCCCTCCTTACCTTCACATAAACTATATATACCTACAGTATAAACTATATACAGGTATGGGACCTATAATCTAGAATGCTCGGGACCTGGGGTTTTCCAGATAACAGATCTTTCTGTAATTTGGGTCTTCATGCCTTAAGTCTACTAGAAATTCATTTAAACATTAAAGAAACCCAATAGGCTGGTTTTGCTTCCAATAAGGATTAATTATATCTTAGTTGGGATTAAGTACAAGCTACTGTTTTATTATTACAGAGAAAAAGGTAATCACTTTTAAAAATTTGGATTATTTGGATAAAAAGAGAGTCTATGGGAGACAGCCATTCCATAATTTGGAGCTTTCTGGATGTCGGGTCTCCGGATAACTATATATGGAATGTTTCATCAATTTGACAACACAAACATTTTTGTTTTTTTAACAGCAAGTTTTTTTTTTAACACTTAGTGGCATGTTATGCATTGGCAGACAACTGCCAAATTCTCCTCTCCTGATTTACCTGGTTCCTAATATTCCAGTCTGGGGGACAAATCATTCTCTTTCTAACTAACACAGACAGGGACTTAGTTCAGAGCTTGATAAAAGGCCATAAGGGGCCTGAAACGTTGCGGACCAAGTTGTTTTGCCATGTAGTTCTTAATAAAGGCATTTTTAACCTATATTTGGTGCTGTACAAGGAATTTTTCTGGATCAAGTACTGGTGGAGGATGGATCACAGATGGTATGTGCACCTATACTAACATAAATCGGGGGATTCGAGCTGACTGAGAGAAACGTTTACAATTAGTTCAGATACAAGTTCAAATGGTATGGCCCATGACCCAAGAGGACTGTGGATACTGGCACTCTGTGTAGACTGATCATTGGAATGGAGGCCAAAAGTTTGGATGAGCCAGTTATCCCATTAATGTAATCTGCTTTTTTGGGAGCCTGGAAAGACATTTTCAGGCAGTCCTGTATTATCAGTGACATTTTCTTTTTAAACAAAATTACAGTTTGAGTTGTTTTTTCTCAGAACATGCAGTTGCATACTTTGGGAAGCAATGCCCACTGTTCCTTTAAAGAAAAAAAAAAATCTGCCCCTGGAAGCTGATAGTAAGTAAAAAAGCATTGGTATTTCAATAGTTATTGCAGCTTAATACATAATATCATACCTGTATGGTTTATCGCATGTATGAATTCTTCTATGGTTTCGAACACCAACATATGTAGAGCTTGTGTAACTGCATACATCACATCGGTACAATTTTTGGTTACATGATTTGCTGCCTTTAACAAATATATTGAAGCATTGAGTAATACAGAAAAAAATAAATATCAAATAAGTTAATACACTATTGAAACATGAGTGCAATACAGATAGTTCAGTAAAGACATGAAGCTTTAGAATAAATATCTGATTTCATAATTAATATGCAAGAAGCAGCAGATAGCGTCAGGCTAGAGACTGTTTTGAAGGCTATATTAGACCAGGGCTTCTTATACTACCACATATTTAAAACAAATTAATTCTGGTATAAAATTGGTATACCCTGCGGGAAGCCCAGACCAGATAAAGTGTCCACTACAACCTTCTGTAGTACCTGTACTATCAGATCTTGTGTGGCGGTGGTGTGGGGGGGTGACTGAGGGTGCAGGACATCACCATCTGGCACCCCTATATATTTTTTCTCGGAGACACTTGTGCCATTGCTTACAATGGAACTGTGCAGGAGATACTCTGTATAATTTTAACAAACTAATGTATATCCAAGAACCGGATAACATAGCATCATGGTCATTGAGGAGGAATGATAAACATATGGCAATATAAAAATGTCCTTTTTTTCTGTATACATGCTTAAAGGAACAGTTCAGTGTAAAAATAAAAACTATGTAAATATATAGGCTGTGCAAAATAAAAAAAAAAATCAATATAGTTAGTTAGCCAAAAGTGTAATGTATAAAGGCTGGAGTGACTGGATGTCTAACAGAACACTACTTCCTGCTTTTCAGCCCTCTAACTCTGAGTTAGTCAGTGACTTTAAGGGGGACCACATGGGACATACCTGTTCAGTGAGGTTACAATTGATTTAAATGTAATGTATAGAGGCTGGAGTGACTGGATGTGTAACATAACAGCATACTACTTCCCGCTTTGCAGCTCTATTGGTTTCCACTGATTAGTTACTGCCTGGTAACCAATCAGTGACCTTGAGGGGGGGGGCACATGGGACATAACTGTTGAGTGAGCAACAGTTATGATCCATGTGCCCCCCCCCCCTCAAGACACTAATTTGTTACTGCCTGGTAACCCATCAGTGGAACCCAAGAGAGATGTAAAGCAGGAAGTAGTGTTCTGTTATGTTACACATCCAGTCACTCCAGCCTCTATACATTACATTTTTGACTAACTGACTTTATTAGAAACATTTTTTTAATTTTGCACAGCCTATTAAACCAGTTTTTATTGTTATACTGTACAATTTCTTTAAGGCAAACTATTTAATAAAACCTGCAAATGTAAAAAATGTAAAAGTACCCTCTGATGGCTGCTTGTCTTCATTATCCCCGCTAGAACCTTGCTGTTCATCACTTGATGTAGACAGCGTACGGTTATCTGGACTATTACGGTGTTCTCTCTCGTGATTCCTCAGTTGAGACTGTAGGAGTAAGAAGAAAAAAAAAAAAACGCTTACAACCAATGGATCTTGCAATGGTCCCTATCACATTCACACACACACCATTGTTAATTGTTTGAGAATCCAGTTAACATACTATATGCTATTTGTTATGTTGGTGGAAACCAGAACAGCCACAGAAATCTCATGCAAGCATTTAACTGAATGCAAACAGTGCCTTGGCTGAAATCAAACAACCCCAGCTTTACAAGTCAGCAATATTAACAATATTGTCACTGTTCTGCACTTACAAAAACAGCAATATTTCTGACTAAAATTTGTTTTTAGTAGTCCTAAATTCAAATGCAAACCCAATTGAATTAATGAGTAAACAACATTAAAACTTTTATAAAAAGTTTTGAGAAAAACAATCCAAAGTTACTTATTTCAGTTCCAAAAGTATATGAACCTCTAGGATTCTCAGTTCACTTGAAGGGGAACTTAACGGGGTGATTTACCTTTAAGTTAACCTTTACTCTGTTACAGAATGGCTTATTCTTAGCAACTTTTCAATTCATCTTCAGGTTTTTTTTTTTTGTAAAGTTTTTGAATTATTTGCTTCATTCTTTGCAGCTTTCAAATGTCGATCACTGACCATCTAAAAAAAATGCTATGTACAGCTACAAATCTATTGTTACTGCTACTTTGTATTACTCGTCGTTTCTTATTCAAATCAATCTGGAGAGCAGCTGAATAAAAAGCTAAATAACTCCAAACCCAGAAATAATAAAAAAATGAAAACAACTGCAAATTGTCTCACACTTTCTACATCATACTAAAAGTTAATTTAAAGGTGAACAACCTCTTTAAGAGGTGTGGGAGGTCCTGCCTTTTAAAAAAAAACAGAAATCTGAGTCTTCCAAGTAACCAAGTATGATCTTAACATAGACTTGTGTTCATGCTTTGAACAAAGGAGCTTATTGAGAAAGATCAGACCAAGTGCAAAGAATCCTAGGGCCTCTCTTGCACTTGACAACTGTCATTGTTCACAAATCCAATTTCCAAGAACACTGAACAAAAACGATGTGTATTTCAAGGTTGCAAGAAGAAAGCCACTACTATCCAAAAATATTGCCGTCTGTCTACAGTTTGCTACAAGACCACATGTACACGACAGCTAGCAAAGTATTGGAGGAATGTTCTGTGGACTGATGAGACAAAAATAAAGTCAAAAGTTCCATGTTTGGCAAACACTGCATGCATAAGAACCTTTGACCATTTGTGAAATACTGAAGTGACAGTATTATGGTTTGGAACTGCTTTGCAGCTTCTGGACCTGAAAGGCTGGCCCTCATTGACGGAACTATGAATTAGGAATTGTACCAGCAAATTATGCAGGAATAAGAAGATTATCCATCTGTGAACTTAGATCAAGGGACAAAAATGCCTGCTTTTGCATTTTTGAGGGCCCTCAGCCTAAAGCTCAAGTGAGCCATGTAGCAAGACTATCACAGATAACACACAAGTTATAAAATAATGGTTAAAACTGAAAAAGTTAATATTTTGGTATGGCTAAGTTAAAGTCCAGACTACGCATATAAAAATGTTCATAAAGGACCTGAAGTGGGCAGTTCATATGAAAAAGCTCGCTCAGGTAAACTACACTGGAGATTTTGATCAGATATTTTTGGATAAGCCTTTATCCAGCCCACAAAATCTTGACATGCAACAACTACAAAATCTGACAGCGGCATGCAGTGTTCCCACATGCGTGGCATCTCAGATGGCAAGTATATTTGATCCATTTAGTTCTCATTATCTAGTTTAGAGCTGAAAAACAGATCCGTTTTTCCATCATATTTATGCAGAAATATTACATTTAAAGGGCAGAGTAGCACTGTATGCTAGCGCTCAACCAATAAATATATATATTTATTGCAGTCTGAAATTATTACAGCATCTGTCTTTATTATGGGGACCACACATATGTCCAGGACATACGTGTGGGTTGCCATATTATTGGTTCTGCTAAGGCATTCACTAAAAATTCAATCCCTATACATCTCTACTGCCAAATCGAAGAATCTTACAGAGCAGAGTCAAGAAGGGCTGCTTCCATTAATGTTTATTCTGGCAGTATTGCAGTGTGTAGTGACATGTCAGGACTAGAAGAAAAGTGAAATTCTCATTGTGGATTTAATCTTATAAAATGTAGCAAGCCATAATATTGAAAGTTTAGGACAGACTAAGGACCATAAACATCCTCCTCCAGAAGTAAGCATCCATACCCTAGCACTCAATAACAGCAGATCTGCTATAATTTAGGAAAATAGGCATTTCTTTAAATATTATAGTTCTGCTTCCTAAATTAGGTGCTTCTTTTCCTGAGATACCGCTACAGCATGTATTTTGAAAGAATACATCATATGTAGCAAAGAACTGCAATGGGTTATTAAAGCAGACTTTATGTGTGTACACAAGCAGACTCCCTGGAATTTATAGCCTTGGTCAGAGTTCTGAAATTTCTATGGAAGACAACATTTTCTTTGAGTTTCCCATTTCTGCTTGTCAGCACAAGCTCATTCTTTCTGTTTGCCTCCCTTGCTTCTCTCCTCTGTGCTAATTCTCAAATACTTATTTTTCAGCCTACAGCATTACAGCACTGACAATATAAAGCTAACCTGCCATTTGTGGGTTTAAATGCCTTAGTTGAACTTAATACTACAAAATCAAAACTTTGTTTAAAGTTGTTTACTTGTTGCGGATTTGAAACATGCTGTTCAGTACGTTCTGGGATTGATAAAGCACAAAGGATTTTCCTAATGTTTAGCAGCCATAGCTAGTGGTGTTTAAATGTATATTTATTTTCCAGACACTTTATATTTAAACCTGTAGATGAGCTTTTGAATGTATTTTTGTAAGTACAGGTATGGGACCTATTATCCAGGATACTCGGGACCTAGGGCTTTACAGATAATGGATCTTTCTATAATTTGGATCATCATACCTTAAGTCTGCTAAAAATCATTAAAGGAGTTGTTTTTAGACTTCCTATTTCACTTTCTATTTGTGACCATTTTTCTAATATTGAAGTGTTAAGTTTAAATTTTTCACCTTATAAAGCAACTCGGGGGGGGGGTGCCTACTCTGTAACTAATTTAAATTGATACGTTTGTTTAAAGGGGAACTCCGGCTTGCAAACTAAAATTTGATAAAGAGGCCCACATAACACAGAAACCCTTAATATACCCATCACAGTTACCGATTTCTTCAAAGAGTATGAATAAATGGCATTTTCTATGCTGAAATCCAGCTGTGAAACAGTTCTTCTCTTTCTGCATCATTTGAAATCCTGGCAGGGAAGGATGGACTAAATACTGATGTTTCAAATTGTAAGAACTTCTCCACAGCTTGCAGACAGCATGCAGGAACTACATAACCCACAATGCATTGCACTGTGATGTTCCTTTACTTATTGAAATCATGTGTGCAGGGAATTGTGGGGTTTGGAGGATGCAGGCTGAGGACAGCTGATACAAAGTAACAATAGTCAGCCAGCTCAGTAAAGTAGTCAGAAAGCTCAGCAGGAGAGCCAGGGGCTAGGCTTAGGGAACTGTCACAAACCATTAAAAATCATGAAAAGTATGCATATTTTTTAAATTATGTATATTGCAAAGTTGCTTGAAATTATTTTAAATAATAATAATTCAAAAAGCTTAAAGCCGTCCCCCGCAAACCTGTGTGCTGCCGACTCACTCACACAGCTAACTGATCTTCCGGGTTGCTTTAGTGATGCCGAGCTGGGGGTGGAGCGATCCTTCCATAGGCTGAATTCTTGTTTTAATTCATAACAGCCTATGGAAGGAACGGCCTCCCACAGCCCAGTGTCACTGAAACGGTTCAGAAGGACTTTTAGCTGTGACGGAGGGTCTGATGAACACAGGTTTGCAGGTGCTGGGGGGCGGCTTTACAGGGGCATTGTGGGAAACGATTCCTTGGTCAGCATTTACTTTATACGGACACGTTCCTATGATTTTTATAGGAACGTGTCAGTATTGTTTTAAGTTATTTTTTTGTGGCGTTCCCCTTTAATTAAAAGCAGCTGTTAAAATAGATACAATAGTTGCTAATATACCACAGATGCTGCTGAGAAATGTATCAATTATATGTATCAACTGAAGTAGCAAATTGTAACAGTTTAGATTCTGTGACTGGATCACTGAGCTGCCAGACTGAAATGACAGTCCGTAAAATTAAACTTTAATCCATTATCCGGAAATTTCCAAATTACAGAAAGGCTGTCTCTCAGACTGCATTACAATAAATGAATCCAAATTTCAAAAAATAATTTCCTTTTTTTCTTTTTAAAAACAAAACAGTACCTTGTACTTGATCCAAACTAAGGTATATTGAATCCTTACAGGAAGCAAAACCAGCCTATCAGGTTCATTTAATGTTTACATGATTTTCTAGTAGATTTAAGGAATGGAGCTACAAATTACAGAAAGATTCGTTATCCGGAAAACCCCAGGTCCTGAGCATTCTGGATAACATGTCCCATACCGGTATGAGAAAAAGTGAGGTGTTTGAGCTTGGTCTCGGTTAGAAAATTACAAAATCCCTGTGGGACACAGATTTTCAATTATTCCCAGCAGAAAAAATAAATGAAAACCTGTACAGCGGTGTATCAGAGGAAGAAGAAACTTCAAGTGCATGATCCAAAAAACATTACAAACCATTTCAGATTAATGAAGTTCAGAATAGTTTTATACACTTACCTTATAATAAAAGGATTCGGCACAATGTTTACATTCATACATCCTTGTTTTGCAGTGGTTTATCATGTGGTTTTCCAAATCACTGCTATTATCAGCTATATGTTCACAAATAGGACACTGATAGGGCTGCCTCTGTCTATGAACACGCAAGTGTTGTTTTATGTAACCTTTGTTGTCACTAGAGTAATGGCACAGGCGACATCGGTATGGACGTTCAGCATGAGGTAAGTATTCCACAACATTGCTGCTCGAGGCAAAGTCAACTGTAGATTCTGTTTGGGCATTGTCCCTTAACTCTTTCAAAATGTCATCATCTGTTGCGTTTTGATCTGTCCGTTCCCTCAGTCTTTCAATGACTTTTAGCAAAGACATGCTAATACCCATCCTTATAGGTGCTTCTTTTAGTTCACTTCCTTCTTTACTTTCTTTAAGGTTAATAACATTCTGTCCACAGCTATCTACTTTTTCAGGTATCTTAGATGAAACTAGTTTGGAGTATGTTGCATAGTTTCGATCACCTTCTTGCTGGCCAGTGTCTGGATCTAGTGAATCTGGTTTACTAAGAATTCGGAGGCTGGACTTGGGACATTCAACAACACTGATTGGCATGGTTACCAGTGCCTCAGCAGCCAAAGAGTGCAATCGTAAGCATTCAGAATTTGTTCTCCTTCTCACTGGAGGAAAATTTTCATTACTTTCGTGAAAATCACCAGTTTTGATGGTATTACTCCAACCTATAATAATCTCTTCGTTTTCAACCACATTTTTGTCTGCATGGTAGACTTCAACGGAGCCTTCACATACAATCGGGGAATCACGGGGGACAATTTTCTTTTTGACCGCCAAATCATTGCTAATCAAGAGTGCTTTTGGTGAAACAGTTTCTTCGGCACTTGGCAGACGTTCCACAATTACGTTTACGTGGCCTTTTTTGTTCTGAGTACAGCTAATGATTTTTTGTGCGGAGGAGAGCAGACTATCTGTAATCGTGTTATCCTGTTCTGCATCTGATAAGGAATCATCTACCACTAGAACTTCAATTGTCTCTGGATTAGCGGCTGAATTTATAGTCCCTGTATTTTTCACTGTATTTTCCAGCAACAAAGAATCGCATACCGGACCCTTGTCACTGGCAGGTGTTTGAGAGTTATGTCTACTTTCAGCATCTTCAGATAAAACGGATTCACTCCCATGTGGACTATGCGCAACAGTGGAATCTGGCAGACCAGCAGACTCATTCTCCTCTTCAAAGATGGGATATGAACAGTCAACCTCACCTGCATGCTTCCAAGCATGAGTCTTTAACATACGTTGTTGGCCACAAGTATATTTACAAATCAGACATCGATACAATCCATAGTCCTCATATGCATACCATTTTTTTCTAACTTTGTCAGGGAAATTCAGAGATGCAGACAGCTGCTTACACTGCTGTGGATGTGACGTGTCCTCAGTCTCACAATGTTTTTTAATGTGACCTTCAAGATCTTCATGTTTCTTGAAGGTCATGTGGCAGTCAGAGCACATAAGAACGATTTCATTTTGTTGATCATGATTCTTAACGTGAATTTTTAGGATTTCAAAAGAGTGAGATAGGAAATTACAAAGACTGCACTGATAAAACATCACCTTTCTTTCTCTTGGTAAAAGGAGGTCTGCATTCGAATTGTCAATAACTGCTTCTGCTTTAATTCTTTTAGGAAGAATATCTAGATCGTCTGATTTAGATGGAGAGGCACAGCTTCCTTGAATATCTGACTGCATTTCTTCATCTGGATAAGAACGTTTTCTTCCTTCAAAACTCCTGCTGGACTTCTCACTCTCTACCATTGCCGACAGTTTTTGTATAACATGAATTAATGGGTCATGTTTGAGTTTCATTTGACGAGCTTCTGGTTCTTCCATGTTTTGTATTGCCATTGTTACACATTCTGTATTTTCCATGATATCTAAAAAATAGAAATAATAATTACATATATTAGTTTATGACATTTTACAAGTGGTAAAGGAGGCACTGCAATGGAACATAAACACACATACCTTTCATATATGTACATTGGAGAGTTTGATGTGGAAATTTTGCCATTATGAGTCCAGTAATGGCAAATCTTGTAAGTTCTAACCACCTGATATATGCAGAATAAAGATATGCAGCTTTCTGCATGGGAATACAATGAAACAATTTACAATGCTGAAAACTTTAAAAAAGCATGTATTTCAAATTTTAAGTTTCTATAGTCTATACAATTTTTTTTGTTTTTGCACCCAAACTCAACAAAAACGCTTAAGCTTTAGTAAGTTCCTTGGGCATGTTAAAAAAAAAAAAAAAAAAAAAAAAGAAGAATTACTTAATAAAACGTTATATTATCCCTAAATTTTAAATAACAACTGTAAGATTAGAAGTAAAATTATCATGATTTTCTGCTGAAGAAATCATTGTAAAAAATCAGTAAAAATCAGTAAAAAGTGGTTGATGACGGTTACATATTTCCATAGTTCTCAACTGTTTTGTTCTCATGGAAAAAAAATGATATGCACCTCATCACATAATCCCTTAAATGCCAGCCAGTTTGAGCATTTTTTTTTTTTTTTTTTTTTTTTTTTGAGTCGGTTATCAAAATCCAAATTTTTCTGATATTTTTTTAAATAAAGTCTGACCAAACTAGAATCCACGATTTGACCTTATTTATTATTAAGAAGGCACGATTTAATTGGATAAAGGGAAAAACTCTATGAAATTGACGGAAAACCCAAATCATACTTTTTGCATTTGGGCTTTAATAAATAACCCCCTAAGGGTGCATTCACTGACACTTTGGCCCCTGGAGACACAACACATTTTATGTGTTGTAAATCCCCTAAACAGTAACTTTGCACTCTCAAAATGAACAAAAGGTTGCATATGGTACAACCATAGAATAAATAATGGATTTTTATTTGTTTTACCAATGTTCTAAGATTTGAATTTGAAACTTAATTTTCTACCCCCTTGTGTTCAAGTTGATCTCAACATGGGCACTGCAGATTCTCTAAACTGTTAAAATATAATACATATCTAACAGCAGCAGCTTTACTAAAGCTTTACACCCGATGCCTTCATTTCTGACACTGCTCAAGTTTAGACAGTTATCAAGCCGTCTTACCCAGCTGCAACTGGAAAATACCAGAAGGTGAAAAATAAAACATGGGATAGACATACCGGAGGTAAAGAAGGGAGGAACAAAATATATTACACACATTTTTCTGCAACTAAACTTAGTGAATGAGAGTTTTCCTACCAAAGCTAGCTCCTTGGGAATGCAGCTAATTTAGTTAATAGGGCAAACTCATAAGTAGCTCTTATTTCCTAAAATGACACATATTATATAAAGAAACCACAAACAATACTGTGGTATGTGAGGTTGATTAGAGGTCAGGCTTACACTGTTTAACAAGCAGTCTGTGGAATGCTAATTCCTTAAAAGGCGACACTTCCCCATTTAATTCAGCCACCATGTGAGTCATAAAACTTCTGTCTTATTAATATCTGTAGCACAAATTTGTCCCTAATGTGACAGATATAGATTTAAAAAATTTATAAGCCAGAGTTTTTCTTAAAAAGGACAGTAGTTTACATTTAAGAGTTGCAATATTCAACAGAATAAGTTTGAAGGTGTACTAGAATGAATTATGGGGCGATGCTTATTAGGCATCATGGATATGGGTCTCTACATTGCAATGTGTTTAGTCACCCGTTTATAATAGACAGATGGACAAAAGGGCTGGAACTCAAAATAACCGATGGTCTGTGTGCTAGTTTTTTGCTAATTAAGATATTTTATAAATTAGTAGAACCTCTTAAGCACAAAACAGGTTTATGCTTATTTGTGTTTAGTAAAAGGGAATGCATGTCAGAAACATGCATCGGTTTATATAATATACGAATGATGAGTTAAAGCTGCTAGGGAAACCTCCCCAAAACATAAATACAAGTATGGGACCTGGGGTTTTCTAGATAACAGATCTTTCCATAATTTGGATCTTCATACCTTGTCTACTAGAAAAACAAGTACAACATTAAACAACATTAAACAACCCCAAAAGGCTGGTTTTGTTTATAATAAGGATTAATTATATCTTCGTTAGGATCAAGTAAAAGTTTTTTTTATTACAGAGAAAAGGGGAATCATTATTTGGATAAAATGGAGTCTATGGAAAACATCCTTTCTGTATAATGGGTTTCTGGATAATGGCTCCCATATCTGTATTAGGCATAGTAAAGAAAATGAATCATTATAAAGGGTTCCTATTTATTAGGTGATATTATAATTCTTGGCACCCACGTATGCAATTTCAATTTTATTGAAGCCCAGTGAAGCAATGTAAAGTAAGAAGCACTCACAGTTCTTTATATTCAGTGAGACTGCAGGGCTCAATAACTAACACAGATGCTAAATTCATTGAATGCAGTTGCCAATTAGATTTTTGTTTTAATTCTCTAACTTTGGGACTGCTCAAAAAGAATTGCTCATTAATTGCTGCTGGCAACCAAACTTGTTACATAGTTACATAGTTAAATTGGGTTGAAAAAAAGACTAAGTCCATCAAGTTCAACCCCTCCATATAAAAACCCAGCACCAGTGTTATTAAATTATTAAATCATTTCAGCAGCTGAGAAAGGAATTTTCGTTTGCATCCGCTTGAAAGGAAATATGAACTGCGAGCACATCTTGGCAGGTAAAAAAATAAAACAAACCGGTCATAATTTTAGCAAAACCCAGCAAATACTTTATCATCATGTAGGTCTTAAGATGTTAAAGGTATATGTACCCACCCATACAATATACTGCAAACTTGCTCTGTGTGCTCTTCTGAAAACGTTTGCAATTTAGATTATTTTTGTTTTCATTATATTCGCAGTTAAACACCAAGGGGCAGATTTATCAAAGTGTGTTATCAGAACTCACCTCAGAAAAACTCAACTTCTTGTTCATTCCTAGGGGATTTTTAAAAGCATATGATCCATCGATAAACAAATCCTATAGGAATGAATAGAAGATGGGTGAGTTTTTCTGTGGAGAGTTCTATTCTCACATTTTTATAAATCTGTCCCTAAATGTTTAACACAATTAGTGTTTAACTGTAAACATAATGAAACAGAAAATAAATCATGTGAATTGCCCATGAGTTCTCCAGATCCTCAATAAAGTGACAGAATTCCCAGTTTGCCAATTTAAGAGAGTAAACTGTATCCCCATATGTAAACATGCTCATGCGGAGGAGCTAACAATAAGCAATACGATTTGCTTTTAAAAAGGTTATGAGGAAATGCTACCTGCTACAAGTAGTTGCCTATAGAAACCAAACGTAGCACCTTTTATTACATAACCACATACAATTCCCAAGCTCATTGTGTAGCCAATCTAAATGAAAAAGAAAATCAGGGTAGGCAGCAGCCCAAGACTGCATAACGCAGGGTATGTGCTACAGTAGAGCGAATTTACTTACACTGATAATCTGAGAGTCATTAGTTTGTTTAGCCAGCAGCAAGTACATATACAATACAATACATGCAAAAATGTGATTGGTTGCCATAGGTTTCTGACCAGGACAAATGTGTCCCTTCTATAATTGGTTAGAATGCTTTTAGTTAACATGGTCAATGCTAGTATTAACCAGTATCTGAGAAACAATCATGTACACTGAATGCATTAGTACAGTTATTGGGTCTATCATCCAGAAACTGAATAAAGCACCATCATTTCTCATTGTCCTAAAGTTTGCACTGCAGCTTGCAGATGATCTTTAAAACACACGGACATTCTAAAAAGTTAATTGATCAACAAAATCACAAACTTGGAAAAAAAAAAAAAAATCCTCGTACAGTATATGCCAATCTTTAAAAAAAAAAAAACTGCACACAGATTTAAAAAGAAGTAAACTGTTGTCCATCACGTATGGTATTTTTAAACAAACATTTGTAGACATGTCGTTTACAATCTGACAGTTTATTACAGATTAAAACTTGTTTAAATCTGTTGCACGAGTACTGTTCAATCCCCCCCCAACTTAAATGCTATTATGGAAGTTTGTTTAGAATAAGATATGTATATTCTAGGTTTACATTACCTAGCTATAACAGTATTTACTTCTTGCATTTATATTTTAGGCAACGACTGAATGCATGATGGCTATAATTTTCAGTTCTCCACTGTAAAATTAAACATGTTCATTTATAGTGTTTCAAAATTCTCTGCGGATTCTCTTCTTCATGTCCTTCTTTTCTGGCAAAGCTTATTTTTTTAAAATACATCTAGTTTATTTTTCTTCCAATGAAAAGAAAGGTGCAGAGAATTTCTCAAATACATGCACACTTTAAATACATTTACAGGTCTGTTTTTTTTTAACCCCCTGCATGACTGAAAGTGCTCAATCTTGAGGTTACAGCAGCTGTTGAAAATATGTACAAGTATGTTTCGGCAGAGATATTAAGAACCAGAAAAAAAAAAAAGAGGGTAGGAGCAAGGTAACTATTTTAGGCTTTTTCTACAGCTATAATACAAACGTTAAAGGAAAACTAAACCCCTAATGCCTGGAAGCTTGGGGGGGAAGCTTATGATTAGGGGGGCGGTTAGTTCTCCTTTAACAAACATGGACCAGCACAAGCATTGCTATCATAGTAGCAAAAGCTATTTAGTGGTCTATATGGAGGAAGAGCAAATGTAATGTTGTTACTAGAGTTCCCACTATCGACCGATACTGCTTTATTAATAACACAATTTAGCTGCCTTTGTTAGTTTACAGAAATAAATATATATGCTATTCCCCTGGCTGTTATATAAAATAAACAAATTACTCACTGTTAAGGAGTAAAACTGAAAATAGAATAGATTGCTAGCAGTCCAAATCAAGAATGAGTTTTTTTTTTTTTTTTTTAAATAAATGCAATTTCTGCACTCTTTATTTTTATTCTTTTTATTACTAAATTACATTTTTTTCCCATCAATTAAGTAGATTATTTTTGTCCAACTTTGTATTCACTCTCTGGTTTCTGTACAGCTATTAATAGCCCTGTAATTATTTCCCAGGGACAAGTAAACTAATACATTTCCAGGGGAATGGGTGTGCAGTCCGATAGCTGTCCTGGAAATACTTCATAGTAAAAATATGCTCGAAACAGACAATGCACAGCTGCAAGGACTTTAAAAAAAAATAAAAACACTAGGTCAGCATAAAAATGTGTAAAGTATTCTTTATTTTTATTCTATCAACATTCTACAACCATTAGTACTTAATTACAACCTTAATAACTGTATATTATTTAGAATGCAGTGCTCTCCTAACCTACAAATATTATTGGTGCTATTCTAAGACAGATAAACTCAAGGGATTGCTACGGCTACACTCCATATTAAACCCGGTGGGAATTTTATGTGTCAAATACTGAAGTGTCACCACTGCAGGTCTTCATGGTTGTTGTTTGTTATTTTTTACTCCATAGGTCACTAAGGGGCATGTTTACTAACATTGGAGATAAATATCTGGAGAGATTTTTGGAGATGTTGCCCATGGCAACCAATCAGCAATTAGATTTAAACAGCCACAGCCAAGTTAGAAAACAAAAGCAAAGATCTGATTGGTTGCTATGGGCAACATCTCCAGAAATCTCTCCAGATATTTATCTCCAATGTTAGTAAACATGCCCCTTAGTCTTAAAAATACGCCAAGCCAAATTCAGGCATCAAATGAATGCAGGAATGTCCATCCATTGGCTCATTACTGGCTGTCAACTCGGCATCTGAGGATGTTGGGAACTGTAGTTAAATGCAGCTTATAGCAGGATGGGCAGCCTGCATTAATGTATAGTCAATAAGTGATTTTTTTTTTTTAAAGTGCTGTTTGACATGACCCAGTGACCATAAATCTAACAAAAGAAAGCATACTAACTACACCAGTGTGCTGCTACATACCGTATATACCCGAGTATAAGCAGAGTTTTTCAGCATCCAAAATGTGCTGAAAAAGTCTACCTCAACTTATACTCGGGTCAGCGGTACCCGACCCGAGTAGCTGAGATTGCAGTCACTTTTAATCATTCCTATACCAACAGTACACTTGGGGAGAGACTGCAATATCCCACAATGCCCTCTGTTGGTTATATGAAAGAATAACAGTGCGCCCTCTGTTGGTTATATGAAAGAATAACAGTGACTGCAATATCACACAGCGCCCTCTTTTGTTATACGAAAGATTAACAGTGATGCCAATATCAAACAGCACCCTCTGCACATGGTAGTGGGACAGTGGGACAATGCACATAGTAATCCGTTTGGCAATTCTCTGTCACCATCAACTTTGCAAAGAAGTCCGGTTGATCGCTGGGGGGGGTCGCTTTGGCAGAATGTGCGCTGCTGGGAGACAGGGCTGTAGTTGTGTCTAGGCTTATATTTAAATACATTTGGATTTTTACCTACACACTCGTATATACAAGTCCTGCAACATGGTGAGCCACTAGGTGCGCTTTTGATGATTGACTGTGTTCTAACACTTGACCAGAGTGGATTGGCCCTCACCAGTAGCAGTTGATTTCTCGTTCCCCTGTCTCCGGGGAAATGGATTCCCTTGCAGCGTGTTTTCTCCTCTTGCCTATTGCTACACAGCAGCTTGTTTATATGAAGCAAACATCTGTGTTACCAGTGCAGGGCAACAGTACATTATATTTTCATTACTTTAAAATATAAATTTTTTGGTGATACTGTTCCTTTAAGCAGCACAACAGCTCAGTAGGTAAGCACATATGCCTTGCAGTCCTGGGGTTCAGAGTTGAACTCTGGCTTGGACAAAGTTTATGTGTTCTCCCCATGTTTGGGCGGGTTTTGTTTCTAGCCTGCCAACATACAGGCAGGATAATTGGCTCCAGTTAAGAATCAACCCTAGTATGTGTGAATGTGATAGGATTAGTATGTGTGAATGTGATAGTATTAGTTAGACTGTAAGTTCCCTGGGGCAGGGACAAATATGAATGATGTGTAAGGGGTCTGTTTACTAAAGCGCGGTAAAAAATATGCGCACAAAATATAGACAAATTTGCCGCCGAATATGTTTTTGCCAGTTTACTAACCTGCGGTAAATATAAAAATTGAGAATTTTCTTGCGCAAGAATATGTTTTCGCCAGTTATCGCATTTTCTGAAAATAACGCTACGTACACATGGTTTACTAAACAGCGAACTGTATGAAAGACAAAATTAACCCCAGAATATGCACAAAATTTTACCGCCATCTATATAGTGGCGGTAATTTATTTTTTTGCCAGAAAATTCTCAAGGGGACAGGAAATATCCCATAAAACCTTGTTCATTCTGTTCCTGTTGCCATTGCAAACATAATAAACGGCATAAAACAAGACTATTTTATAGCATAAATATTCGCAAACTTAATTGATCAACAGAAAATCCGAAACTGGCTAAAATTACCGCTAACGTAAGCTGGTTCGTCAACGTAGTTACCGCAAGTGATCACAATGACTGAGCGCATCGCTGTTTAGTAAACTTAGGGGGCCGTTTACTAAAGTGCGGTAAATTTGATGAAATGTTTCCGCATGTTATTGATGCTAATATTTTTACGCCACAATATTCGCAGCGACTACGTTTACTAAACAGCGATACGCTCAGAAGTCATTGCGATCACTTGCGGTAACTACGTTGGCGTTACAGAAGTTACTCAGAAGTCATTGCGATCACTAGCGGTAACTAGGTTAACGAACCAGCTTACGTTAGCGGTAATTTTAGTGAGTCCCGAATTTTCTGGCGACAAATTAAGTTTGCGAATATTTAAGCTATAAAATAGTCTTGTTTTATGCCGTTTATTAGGTCAGGAATGTCAACTGGAACAGAATGATGGCGAATAAAGAAATTACTGCCACTATATAGATAGCGGTAAAATTTTGCTAATATTCTGGCGTTAATTTTGTCTTTCATACATTTCGCTGTTTGGTAAACCAGGCATAAATGTGTACGCAGCGTTATTTTCAGCAAATGCGATAACTGCTGAAAACATTCTTGCGCAAGAAAATTCGCAAATTTATATTTACCGCAGGTTAGTAAACTGGCGAAAACGTACTCGGCGACAAATTTGTCTATATTTTGTGCGCATATTTTTACCGCCCTTTAGTAAACAGACCCCTTAGTCGCTGCGAATATTGTGGCGGAAACATATTCGCAGCGGAAACATTTAGTCAAATTTAACGCACTTTAGTAAATGGGCACCTAAGAACTGCATAAACGTGTTGTCACTATACAAACAGCAGGGGAGTATAGTATTAACTATTAGTGATCAGTCTTCTATAATAGGTGCATTTAATAGTCAGGCATCTTTAACATCTCCGCCATGTGTTACTAGCAGCTAGTCCTGTCTGTAGAGCAATGCTAAACGAGTCACGACGCTGCCTGGCGCTACACTGTGTTTGTTTTCAGATTGCTCCCAAAGGTGGGCAGGTCGCACACGCCTCCACAAAGCATGGACCGATCTCCAACCTGTAGATCCCTATATGCGACTGAACTACAACTCCCAGAACGTTGTCGTTCAGGTAAAGATATACCATCAAACACCACATTTTGAACGCTACAGAGAACGAACAGAATACACGATTATGCCCATACACGGCCTGTTTCCTTCACACATGGACCATAGAAGAGATTTAAATACCAAACCAGCCGCAGAAACTTACCTCTCCCTTTGGATTCTCGGTTTGATCTCTTTTTCACGCCCAACCCCACGAAGGGTTATATCTCCAGCCACGGCAATGCGCCCACTGCACCTAAAAATAGAGCACGCACGCCGACAACTCTGGCCACAACGCTTCAAAATGGCGGCTTTCGGGAGGTGGATCACGTGATCGAAGTTGACAGATCAGGTGGGACGCGGCTCGGTTACGTCACGGGGGCTCGGCAGGAATTGTGGGAGGCGTGGATCAGCACGAGGGTCTGTGGGCGGAAGTGCTGTCGGTACTTAAGTGAATTGAGAGAAAGGTGTTACAAGTGTTACAAGTGAGCTGTGCACCTGCTGGGAAAACCTATCCTTAAAAAAAAGAAAAAAGAAAAAGGCAGCGGATACAAATTGTACGTACTGGACCACGTTACTTTTAACACAAAACGCCGACGTTTCCGCTGACGCATAATCGTTCAGAGCTTTTACCCATTTGATTCAATGTTTGGGACTATGAGCCCCCACAAACAGAACTGACTCACAGCAGTTTCTTTAAGCAATAAACTTTGGATCAAAGTTTAAGAAGTTACTTGCCATGAAAGCAAACTATGGTGATTACAAGTTGTGCTTGCTAATTCTACCCTTCTTTATTTGCCAGTTATTTTTTTAATTTTAATATATAGACATTAAAAAAAAATGCATGGTTTTTACCAACCATCTATCCCATCCAACAAAAAAAAAAAAAAAACAACCCAATTTTTTACATTAATAATAAAATATATTTATATTTATTGAAAGTTCAGGGGTTTGATCCTGTTCCTTACTTGAGGTATGTGCCAAAAATGGAGTAGTGGATTTTCTTAGCAGCATGTGTTTTTCCCCCTTGAGAATACTCCATTTATTAGTCACATTTCAGGCAAGGCAGTGTCACACAATCAAGATGCCATGCCCGACAATCTGCAACCTGCATTCTGAATAGCATGAAACTTAATGTTTTCTTCCCCCACAGCTAGACTTTCAAATACAATAAACCACAAAATATATCCAATTTGAGGTGTTCCACCATTCCCCGATTAAATTTTGATGGAGGTTGAAGACCCGGTAACCTGACTGACATTCGGGAATAATTATTGCTGTTTAATTACAGCCTTTATGAGTGACACTTCAGTCAAGCGAAAGGGGGTAATTATTCGGTAGTGAGTGACAATTTTTTAAAAATGTATGCTTTTCAGTGACAATGATGGACACTTTCTAGGCGTAGAAATCTAAACCTGCCATGGTTTGTTGGCCAATATGACTGACATTAAGGGTGTTCACACAAAAGCTGAAACTATAATGAATCGGTTATAATATTTATGAGTGCCAATCTAACAATGCATACGGGCCCTCTGTGTGGACATGAGTGATACTATTTAGATGTAAGTGAGATTCACATGCAATGAGAGATACTAAAGTAGGTCTGCATACCCTGCACTTTATTACCACCTGTCATACACAGCTAACATTCTTCATTAAATGTCACGCAATGGCAGGTATGACAGTGAAAAAGTAAATGTGGCCTAAAGGTGCGCTTGAAGACAATATGCATAAAATATTTCACCATACACTCGTATTTTAAAAAGAAGTAATTGCACCGCATAGTCATTTTCATGTCTTGCCAATGATTTTCAAGATAGTTGGCAGAGAATGAAATTTGTAAGGACCTAGCTTTATAAACCGCGTTGGGAAAAGGCAGTTTCTGACTAAAATCCTTAACTATTAAAAACCGAGACTATCTTAAAAATGTACAAGCACAGCTCTGTCTACCTTTGACACTTATCATTTGAAAACATAGTCGATGGCTGTGCCTTTAGGATTGCAAAGTGAAACCTTAGTATAAAGGTCCAAGAATATCTGATATATTGGAATGCACTGGAAATAGTTTTGTCTCATTCATCTGCTATGGACAAGAGATCACTTTTCTGTGTTATACGGATATTTCCCACAATATGCACTGAATCTATTTTTTTCTCTTCTTGTATAGAACTGCTAATTATAGCTAGTGTTGTATGCAGATGTTTCAGGCACAGCCCTTTAGAGTTTAAGTTACTCACCCAAGGCAACAAGCACACTGTAGTTAATTAGTCACTTAACTACTGCTCAACACTACTTTTGTCATTCAAAGTTATTCTAGGCAGAACTACACATCAACTGCAACTGCAAAAACATTTTTAGGGTAACAACAAACCAAAAGTTTTGGGCAGTAGCCCTCAGTGTGACATTTAAACCAACATACATACTCTTGAATTTAATACTTAATTGGTTCCATAGTGCATAACAGAATGCAGATGTTTGTGGTTGAATTTAATTTTGTCCACTTGCTACCCCCAAATCCACACATATGTTTAAAAATTTACATTCTGAAGTTGTTGCACATTTTACTGAAAACATCTGTATAAACTAATTGTATGTATGGACATTAAACTGTTTTATCAGAATTAAATAGATTTACCTGTACTTTTTTAAATTTTATTTTTTTTTTGGCCTTCATTTACCATAAAAATGAGCAGTAGAACTGAATTAACTGTATCAGCATGTTAATGTTTTGTGTTTTGAGGTGCATTGGTATCTTAAAACAATAAAATGGGAAAACATTAATGCACATTAATGTCGGTATTGAAACATTTTACTATCTAACAAATAATTGTTTATCTAACCCATTTTTAGAGTATATTGACATTAGATTTTATAGAGTTTTATAGAATTGTTTCCTTAAAAGTGTAGCATGTCCTTTTTAGATTTATGTGCTGTTATTATAGCCTACGATTCTGTTCCCTGTTTTGCAGTAGCTTTTGTCATTTGAATAACATTAATATCTGTGTATTATTTTCAAACCTGCTTTGTTTCACCTTGAGTTGTTTTTTCTAAGCAGAGCTTAAACCAAGAAAACCCTTGTAGTGGAAGTCAGTCGCCCAGATTTCTTGGGAATCTGTCACTCTAGAATTTCAACAACTAATTAGACCTGTTAAAATGATATCAGTATTACTTTTTCACCTTTAGGTTATTCCTGGTCATACTTTATGCATGTATATAAGTATTAATTTATCTTGAACAAAAGCATGCTTAAAACACATCCACTAACAAGTTTAATATAGGAGTTTGTTTTGTAAGATCAAAGCTTTTCTTCTTTTTGTTGCATAGTTAGGTGTTTTATGTAATTTAGGATACATTTGTTTTCTCTGAATGCAGGCTACCAAAGTGGGGAAGACTAGTGTCAGTTTTTTTATTATTCTATGCAACAGAGTTACAATGACAGGCATCTCAACAATAAAAGGGATGCTATAATTAAAATAAAAGTCTTGGTTTGTGCCTGAATAAACTGTATCGAGTTTATGTTTCCCCACATTTTACACTTTTTTTGTTGTTTTCAACAATTTATAATGCATTTCAATGGGTGCTTTTCTCTGATTTTACATCATGTTTTCCTGGATTTTACACCAAAACCTTGTCCTGATTTTTCCAAAAATGGGAAACAGTTGGTTAAGGTGATCGGTCCTCTCTGAATGTTAGTATTGGTGAACGTAAGGGGTTTAAAATACTAACCAGGCATTGTTTTGTCTGTATATAGTCAAGTCAAATTAGTCTGCACCTCATACAGCCAGGCACAATCACTTATTGCTTTAGGCTGTGCATGTGATTGTCACAGAGGTCTTGCACATGCCCCCATAGTGTAACAATAATGCTGCAATGCTTAACCCTTGTCAATAGCAGAATAAGGGGCTGATTCATTAAAGGTCGATAAAGTAAGTGTTATTTATAGCATGGGGTAAAAATGTTATCACTTCTTATATTTTTAGAATTAACGATCGATTAACTAAAAGTTTACTTGAAAAGCAAACAAAGAAGAGCACTCACCCACACCTCGCTGCATACCAACCTTGCCGTCTGTGCTGACACATGCACGCGCCTCCAGAAGACACGCTGGGAGCTGTATCCAAAAGGTATCTGAATCATGGAGCACCAGGCAGCATTAGGGTCCTTTTAAAAATCCAATTTTATTGATAATGCATCATAAAACCAATATTGAACAAGAGTGTATCCAGCCCCCTACAGCTCCTCACTACATCTTCCTCTATTAATCCATCTGATGTTGTTTAGTAACGCTTACTCCTAGGAGGTGTTAAATCTCACAGTAATTATCGCACTATTTTAAACTTTTATCGCTTAAAAGATGTTAGTGAATAATGTGTTAGGGTTAATTCTATTCTATAAGTATTACAATGTAAATAGAATACAGCTCTGCAGAAATGTAGAATCAATGCTTGCGATATGTCTATTAGTGCAAAATACTTTGATGGACCGTTCCTTAAATAATGCGTCTTAAATAACGCACAAAACAGTGTGCTAAGGAATAACGACCTTTAGTGAATCACCCCCTAAATATTTCATTTCCTGTGCTTATATTTATATTACAACAAGTGCAAACAAAACAAAAATGTTTGTGTGGATCACCCATCACTAAGCACAAATGTATGGTACTGTTTCCCATTAAGCTGCTATAACTAACATTTTTCTACCCTTTGGGTATTTGAAACAAACTAAAGTATATCAGTATTTTAGCCAGCCCATGGATCTATACTAGATTGGCCATTATTTATTATGATACCCATGAGCAGAAAATAAATACTTTTCAGTCATGCCTGCTGGCCACTGCGAATGCTTTATCTTGGGTTTGCTTTCCCAAAAATTCTTAATGTTATTAATTGGGACTTTATTGTTCTTTGCATGGTAGACACAAACCTTATATTAATGCTTTTTTATTTAATACGGATGTATACCTGTATGCAGTAAATATATTGATCTATTATGTGTAATACTTGGGACCTTGAATTTAACACATAAGGGTTCTTTCCTCAGATAATACATTCCATATGTACTTTTATAGTCATATGATTTCTAACTGGAGTGTTTTTTTGTAAAATAACAAATGAGGTATAAGTCCCTACTAATTGTAAAAAGCAACTGTTTAGATATAACTAAACATATAAAATGCATACATAAATATTGACACAAACACATGCCCATACATGCACAAAAACAAATACACACAGAAATACTAATCTTAAAACACACAAAGATGCACGTAGACACTCACACTTTTGTTCTCCATGACATTTATTTCAAAGAACTTAAACTCAAAATTGTTTTGCTTTTAACTGGATATTGTTTCATACATAATAAAAAATCATGAGAAAAAAATGCTATGTGCGCTATGTTGTGAAAGCTATACGTTTACACAGGTGAGAAACAGTTCCTCCAAAGAAAACACAACTAGCTTAATTTTCTACAGGATAGTGAAGAGAAACAGTGTGAAAGGTTGAATGGTCTGCACTTGTCATGTTACAGACCTAATCTGTAGAACTATATGATCACTCACTGTACAAAAAAAAAGTACGTAAAAGGATTTAGTTGCTAATTTACAAACAATCAACTACTTTTACCAAGCAGTAATGATAGCTTTGTTAAACATTATCATTACCAGTGATTCCAGAGCGGAAAGTTATTGTCCAAATCTTTATTCCCGCCATGCCTTTTTAGAGAGCAAGTATTTGGACAGGTGTAGTTATACTTTGTAATACATCAGAGTAATTTAAGATTGGAAGTGAAATGTTCATTGTGCAGGTTGGGACACAAATTGCCATTTTTTTACCCATAATTCAGCATTTTCATAATGTCGCTGCAGAGTTGTATCCAATGTGTTTGTTACGTTAAAATGGATGCAGTCAAAATAGCTATAGGCATTGCCTGCTATTTTTATAGTGGGGTTGTGCCATTTCCCAAGCATATTTTCAAAGCAGTGGGAACCCAGGATGCTATCATTTTCCTGAACCCGGATACTGTTACACTGGCAACCATGTGAGAGTGTAGGAATGTCTTTGAACACAAGTACTTCAATGGCATATAAACTGAAAAACCTTATTGATGTTTCACTTGAGCACTTTTGCAATATATATTGATTTTCTATTTTTAGCAATTTTTGAAATATTAGCAAAGTTAGACAGATTTATTCTGCTGGCCAGGATTCAGCTCAGCAGCTCAGCAACCCTAACTATCTATGCATTTATGTAAACTTTAGGTTTTCTGACTCTAAGTTGAACCATCAACCTGGTAGTAGAAGTCTAGAAATGCAAATATTTCAGAAACAAAAAATAAAAACATAGGGATGTAATACTTTTGCAACAGCATATTTCAGTTTTTTATTTTGAATTTTTTTTAACAACTTTATAATAATTTTTGCAGGGCTCTGTATAAGGATAGATGCAGACAGTGTCCTTCTTGATATTGAACCTAGGGCCCCACTGTGGCTAGGCAGCAGGGCTAGCCATCTGATTATGCATGTACAGTGCATATGCAGGCATACATTTATATAGTCAAAAATGACTACAATGATACACATGTAACACCATTACATGATCCTAGGTGCAGTGTACACAAACTCCTGACACAAAGGAGCCTGTTTACTAACATTCGAATTAGTTTTTTTCAGAAATCTTTACAAATTTGCATACCTCTAATAATTCTAGATTTGTTAAGTATAAAACCCATGAATGGCTCTTGTACAAAAATTCACCTGGTAAAAGTTGTTTAGGTCATATAGAAGTCAATCGGGCTTTTAGAGGTTTTCTGATTTTCTCCGAAAAAGTAGAGGTATTCGTATTTTTTTACAGATTGTTTAGAGCCTTTTTTCATTCGTGTTTTTTTAAATTTGGATCTTTTAATTCCATGACATCAGTGGTTTTAGAAAAAAACACTAAAATTAGACTTTTTATAAAAAGGCCTCAAAGTGTTTTTGGGTTTTTCTTTACCATTGTGACAACAGGTGTGAGCAGAGACTGGAAACCTGGGAAGACTGGAAACAAAGTACCCACTGTGCAGTAGTTAGCACATAATTCTTTAAATATTCCACAAAAATGGTTAACCAAATAAATGAAAGCAAAAACTATGCATTAAGGAATTGAAATGCACAGATTTTCAATAAACCATGAACTATCTGTTGTCTGATATTTACCGAGGTAAGCTACTTTAAATTTAAGTGATAGATTTACTATAGTCTGAAATGGTGTCATTATTTTTCAGTTCAGCTGTTTTTGGAACCTCAGATAGATTTACTATACAGTGAATTGGTAGCATTGTTTGTTACTTCAGCTGAATCACACTATTACTAGTAATATTTAAACCTTAAATACCTCTTCTGAAAATGCTAGGTTTTGTGTTAGGTGTGCAACTACTGTTGCAGCAAATTGTGCATTGCTAAGGTGGGTCTGTACAAGTACTAATAAAATAGTAAAAGTATGGACCCCCAGATAGACGCCTGTCTGTACTGCAGAAGTTATTTAGATTAATGTTCAGAATAAACAAAATGTAATAATATGTTTAGGATTATGTCTGTATAACAGACATAATGGAAGTATTGTGCAATTAAAGAAAGAAAATATGTTAACATTATACCATGTAATAGGACTGATACAGAACTACTTGTAGTGGAAATCTAATAGCCATCTATTCACTGCACTTTATTCACTGTTGACATAAATGCGAACAATCATAACATAGATTTTCTTTAATTCTTTAAACTTTTTATGCATTCCTTGTTATTTGTCATGTAACTGGGAGAACTGGAACTGACATTATTCAGGTCTGTTTGTGGGAAAGGCTCAAAATTTAACAAACAAAAGTGGTGTAAATTAATCTGGCCATGTTAGCAGTGCAGGTGTAGCTTCCTACACCTAAATTTCTGAAAGGAAAAAGAGAGGCCAATCAATGAAAACATATTCACAGGAGGCATTGCAATATTTCAAAGGCGAATTAAAAAAAAGGCAAAATCTAAATCTGGTTACGTATTACTTCACACCAGTGTTATTAATACTTCCTGCAAAGAAATAGAGGATTTAAATACACCTGAGAATGTTTTATAGAAATTGCCACTTGCAGGTTTGCATAAATAGCCTACAGAAATTCAATAAGACTTTAACCTAATAAAAACTGAGTTTAACTTTAGAAGCCGAATGACCATGGTCTTGAGCCTGGAAAACAAGTCTTATAACATTGCAATTTGCCTAGGCTGGAAATAGAAGCCCGAATGAAGTAAACTCACCATGACCTTGAGATGGCAGCAGAATTACACTTTATTCTTCTTCAATGTCCAAAAAGAATAGCAAAGTAATATGCACTGCAGATGAAAAAAGATGGATATGATTTTATTATCAGGTCATTCAGTCAATAAAATGTATTTGGAATGACATGCACTGTATGCATATTTTATTATTTAATAAGTAAAGTGGAAATTCTCACTTAGCCCTAGTCTAGTGGACCTAGTTCAGTGCAAAACAGTTACCCATCATCTTAAACATATATAGTATCTATTTTAAAGTGATACTGACACAAAAAAACTACTTTTTAAAATATGAATGTGCATTAAAAGTTACTTATAGGTCATGTTGATTGTTTTTTCACTGATAGTTCTGCATTTGTATGTAATTGTCACTTGAAGTTCCTAAACCTGACTGTTTTGCCAACCTGACTGTCCCATCTCAGCCTGTTAGTTAAAGTTTACAATACTAACGGACTCCTGCTGCACAAATATGGCAGCCCCCCTCATACAGGAACATGGGGCATCAGACAGGTAATGTAAAAGCATCCTGCAAATACTTTATGGCAAAGTTATAAGTAGCTTTCAAAGGCAATATTATGATAGATGTACAAAAGAGTTTCATTTCTGGTGACGGTATCTCTTTAAGCTATGAAATGTATATTTTCTTTGTCTTAATGCTTATTAATGTTAAAACTCTTCCCTGCATAGGCTAGATTTACAGTAGGTGACTGCAAATATGGGAACTTATGTATAAAGTGATAGTGTTTTGTATGCAATAGAGTGCCATAACTGCAACATAACATAAACATAATCATAAATGTGTGTCATTCAAGCATATTAAATTAACAAGTGATCACATACACTGTACTTTTTAATGGACAGTTAATATGAATAAAATCTAATAAGGTATGTTTATTTTAGTGTGCCCACTCCAATGAAATATATTGTACTGGGAACCATACTCTAATATGTATTACAATTTATAATAATACAATATTTTGCTGGCATTACTTTTTTTTTTAGATGTGTTACAGCTTAACCATACACAGTAAATTTGTTGTAATAAAATAAAAATAAAGAGACTTAAAGACAAAACCTCATTTACAGATTACTGATCGAAATGTGCATTTCTATTTGTCAGTATAAGTATTCAGGCAATTATTTTATTATTGCTAGTATCTATGCATTATTCACCTTAGTTGGTAACATTTCTTTATCCATCTGTTGTCAGTTATTTTAATAATTAGTAAATATGCTTTCTTTATTTTTATTATTTTTAAACACAATTTGATCAAACGAATTTGATTGCATTTTATGATGTGGTAAGTAAGATTCTGGATAGTGGGGGGCAGTAGATGTGATCTATTTGGATTTCGCCAAAGCGTTTGATACTGTGCCCCACAAACGACTGCTTTCTAAACTAAGGTCTGTTGGGCTTAATGAAGTCGTTTGCACATGGATAGGAAACTGGCTACAGGATCGGGTACAGAGGGTAGTTGTTAATGGGACATTCTCTACTTGGAGTAAGGTTCTTAGTGGGGTCCCCCAGGGCTCAGTATTGGGTCCACTTTTATTTAACTTGTTCATTAATGACTTAGGGGAGGGTGTTGTAAGTAATGTATCAGTGTTTGCAGATGACACAAAATTATCCAGCCCAATTAATTCCATCCAGGATGTGGCATCCTTGCAACAGGATCTTGACAAACTGGCAATCTGGGCAGCTAAGTGGCAAATGAGATTCAATGTTGATAAATGTAAAGTCATGCACCTGGGATGTAAAAATATCCAAGCCACTTATACCCTTAATGGGACTGCACTAGGCAAATCCATTATGGAAAAGGACCTTGGAGTCCTTGTTGATGATAAACTTGGCTGTAGCAAGCAATGCCAGTCAGCAGCATCAAGGGCAAATAAGGTCTTGAGCTGTATTAAAAGGGGCATAGAGTCAAGGGAGGAGGGGGTCATTCTTCCACTGTATAGAGCACTTGTAAGGCCCCATCTAGAATATGCCGTACAGTTTTGGTCTCCATCACTCAAACAGGACATTATTGTATTAGAGAGGGTACAGAGAAGGGCAACTAAGCTGGTAAAAGGTATTGAAAATCTTAGCTATGAGGAAAGACTGGCCAAATTGGGGATGTTCACGCTGGAGAAGAGGCGCTTAAGGGGTGATATGATGACTATGTATAAATATATAAGGGGATCATATAATAATCTCTCTAATGCTTTATTTACCAGTAGGTCTTTCCAGCTGACACGAGGTCACCCATTCCGATTAGAAGAAAAGAGGTTCCGCCTAAATATTCGGAAGGGGTTTTTTACAGTGAGAGCTGTGAAGATGTGGAATTCTCTCCCTGAATCAGTTGTACAGGCTGATACATTAGATAGCTTTAAGAAGGGGTTGGATGGCTTTTTAGCAAGTGAGGGAATACAGGGTTATGGGAAATAGCTCATAGTCCAAGTTGATCCAGGGACTAGTCCGATTGCCATTTTGGAGTCAGGAAGGAATTTTTCCCCCTCTGAGGCAAATTGGAGAGGCTTCAGATGGGTTTTTTGCCTTCCTCTGGATCAACTGGCAGATAGGTAGTTAATAAAAAAAAAAAAAAAGGTTGAACTCGATGGACATGTGTCTTTTTTCAACCTTACTTACTATGTTACTATGTTACTATGTTACATTTCTTGATTTCAAAATATTAATTTAAAATCTCAGACATTTAGGCAAGGTTACCAGCTATTTGCACTCATAATATATATTTTTCCACATATAATTATTAAAACACTGTACAAGATTAAAAATCCTAAAATTTTATCTTAAAAATAAGACTTCCAGCCGTTTGCTTAAAACAGAGACATATATTGAATATGACTAATTCAGTTCTGCAAAGCTTTTTGTACAACCTTTCATTTTTAAGGAGCGTGGGTTTAATTAAAGGGTTATCTGCAAGTCTTAGGATTCTGAACATTTCATTTTGTGTGTTTGTAAATGTCACAGATTATTTAATACTATATAACAAAATAATAGGCTAAATATGAATGCAATGCCTTAGAAAAATAAAATTGATAATTTTTTTCCTATGGACATCAGATAAATACCAAGATACTGTCTTATTGCTGTCTACCCAAATATGTTGAAAACGCAAAGAAAAATGATTGCAAAGAAAAATAAAATCACATTTCACTTATTTTATTCCTTCTTACTACTCTTTTGCCCCTCAACAATTATTTTATGTCTAGGACTAATAAATGTTACTCTAAAAATGTTTAGCTGGTCAGAGGGACACAGCAATATGCTCTTTATACACATAGTTTGTGTGTGTGTGTGTGTGTGTGTGTGTGTGTGTGTGTGTGTGTATATATATATATGTGTGTGCTCCCTATCTAGAAATCTGAGATAGCTGTCATATATACAGTCATATGAAAAAGTTTGGGAACCCCTCTTAATTCTTTGGAGTTTTGTTTGTCATTGGCTGAGCTTTCAAAGTAGCAACTTCATTTTAATATATAAAATGCCTTATGGAAACAGTAGTATTTCAGCAGTGACATAAAGTTTATTGGATTAAAAAAAATATGCAATATGCATCATAACAAAATTAGACAGGTGAATAAATTTGGGCAGTCAGTATTATAGTAGAAAGCAGGACAAATCCAAGGCAGTAGCTATGACTGCAAAGTGCTTTTATTGGGGAAAAGTGCTCTTTTCCCCAATAAAAGCACTTTGCAGTCATAGCTACTGCCTTGGATTTGTCCTGCTTTCTACTATAATACTGACTGTATCAATTTGGGTGTGGACACAGGACACCTTGCAGGAGAATCCACCTACATATACTAAAGGTGAGCTTTAGCCTATTTATAATTAATAAATTTGGGCACCCCAACAGAGATATTACATCAATACCTTTTGCAAATGTTACAGTCTCTAGACGCCTCCTATAGCCTTCAATGAGTGTCTGGATTCTGGATGGTGGTATTTTGACCATTCGCCCATACAAAATCTCAACAGTTCAGTTAAATTTGATGGCTGCTAAGCACGGACAGCTTGCTTTAAATCATCCCATCGATGATATTCAAGTCTGGGGACTGTGACAGCCATTCCAGAATATTGTACTTCTCCCTCTGCATAAATGACTTTGTAGATTTTAAAGTGTGTTTAGAGTTATTGTCTTGTTGGAATATCCAACCCCTGCATAACTTTAACTTTGTGACTGATGCTTGAACGTTATGCTGAAGAATGTTTTGATATTGGAGTAAATTCATTTGACCCTCGACTTTAACAAGGGCCCCAGTCCCTGAACTAGCCACAAAGCATGATGGAACCTCCACCAAATTTGACAGTAGGTAGCAGGTGTTTTTCTTGGAATGTGGTGTTCTTCCACCATACAAAGCACTTTTTGTTGACTAAATAACTCAATTTTCGTCTCATCAGTCCAAAGCACTTTGTTCCAAAATGGCTGTCGCTTGTCTAAATGAGCTTTTGCATACAAAAAGTGACTTTGTTTGTGGCATAAGTGCAGAAAGAGCTTCTTTTTCATCACCCTGCCATACAGATGTTCTTTGTACAAATTGCACTGAATTGTAGAGTGATGTACAGATACACTATATGCAGCAAGATGTTCTTGCAGGTCTTCGAAAGGTGATCTTTGGGTTGTCTGTAACCATTCTCACAATTCTCCGCATATGCTGCTCCTGTATTTTTCTTGGTCTGCCAGACCTGGGTTTTACAGCAACTGTGCGTTTGGCCTTCCATTTCCTGATTACATTTCTTACAGTTGAAACTGACAGTTTAAACCTCTGAGATAGCTTTTTGTAGCCTTCCCCTAAATCATGATACTGAACAATCTTTGTTTTCAGATCTCGTGAGAGTTGCTTTGAGGATCCCATGCTGTCACTCTTCAGAGGAGAGACAAACAGAAGCACAACTTGCAATTGGCCACCTTAAATACCTTTTCTCAGGATTGGAGACACCTGCCTATAAAGTTCAAGGCTTAAGGAGCTAATCCAACCAATTTGGTATTGCCAGTAATCAGTATTGAGCATTTACATGCATTCAAATTAGCAAAATTACAAGGGTATCGTAATTTTTGCACAGCCAGTTTTTTTTTGTTAATTTAATTTCATACAATTGAATACTGCTTCACTAAAAATCTTTGTTCAGAAAACACCCCAGTACTCAGATGTTCCTGGGAAATGAAAGACATACTTCTGTTCTTTTTTCCAGTTGAAAGTGGAGTCAATTATAATGCAGGCCGCCGAGAGGGGTTCCCAAACTTTTTCCCAAACGAAGATATGTTTTAGCAGTTTGCTTTAGCTGCCCAAAAGTACATAGGCCAAGTCACAGTGAGAAATTCATGTTTGTTTGTCTTAGCTTTTAACTACTTGTTAATATATAGCAATATATGGAAAAACAATCCCTGTTTTGTTTAAAGGGGAGGGCTCAATGTACAAAATGTCTTAATGTCATTAATATATTGGGAATGGGTTGTGTGCAGAGGACCTCTTGTATTTGTATGAATTTTGTGGTCACAGCCTCATTGCACCCCAGCCTAATAGTTTAAAATGTAGTGGTGAGCACAACTTTACCTTTTTTGCTATAGCCTACTAAATTAGCTTTGTATCTGAAACATGTTAGACATGCAAGCCTAGCATAAAGATGTGAGATTTAATATGGAAGGATCTGGATAATGTATGATAAAGTTGCAAGGATGTTGAGAAGGATTGACACAACTGCTGGAAATATTTCACTTCAGAGATGTGGTACAGTATTTCCCATGGTAATATGAGCCATCTCGCTGTAGGCTTAATTTTTGATAATTAATGTAATTGCACATATATGTAATTCAAATGTTGCAGAACTTTACCTCCATAACACTCCTTAATTAGCTGAGTGGGTGGAGAAATGGTGAGCTCTACAGTTCAATTCATCTGTTCAACACACAGAGCAAGAGGTAAACAAACTAGATCACTTCATATAAGTTCTCTAGTTTGTCACTGCTCTGTGTAGTTAAAACAAATAAAAAGAACAATCTCATTTCCTGAATTTGTAGCACAAAAACAGTGTAATAATAATGTCACTAGGGAGAGGTCAAAATTGTATGATGTTCTTGTTTTACAGAAACATCGCTATTATGATTTATTCCATGGAATAATTCTTTCACACAAAGTATGCTAGAACTTAGCTTTTTATCTATTTACATTTTATGTCTCTGTGAAGGGATTCATCTAATTTTTGAGATACTTGACCTAAGTTTTTTATCTGCAAGTCATATTACTTATAGAGTGAAGAAGTAAATTACTGTCATAAAATGCCTACATACGTGCTAAAGTTTCACAAAATTATGCCCTTTTATACATTAAGAGAGCCCATAAATTCCCATTTTAAATTGCCCTGTTTTTGAGATCATGCAGAAACATAGATCATTTTAGCAGAATGAGAAAGCTTCAGAAGAGGGTGGGGGAATACAGACTGTTATCATTACCAGAGTGCTTGAAACAATGATAAGAAAATATACACAGTGGCTCCATCTGCTGGAATGCATAGTGATGAAACCTTACATCTAACAAGGAATGTTATATTCAGACTACAGAATTCACAGCAGCCGATGGGCTGTAGGCTTTACAAATCTGATTGCAGGCTTTACAAATATAGCATTCAAATGAAACGTTTTATAAAATTGATTTTAGAAATACTACTAAAATTACTGAAAATTGTTTGGATAGGATGGATGCTGTATCTACACTGAGATTGTAATTTATTTACAATTTTTATAATTGCTTTTAACCCTTTTTTCATTTGCACGTTTTTTTTAACATTTTGTGCTCTCTCATTTTAGGGGCATTTGCTGGGGGGGATTTTTAGTGTTTTTTTTTGGAAAACTATACATTGTTTCTTTCTGTAGAAAGAACATGAGCTTTCTAAATTTGGTATTCTCTCTTTGGTATTCTTTCTAAATTTGGTTGTTTGGTATTTCCACTTGTGGAACAATATTTAGAGCTCTTAATACCAAAAACATTTAAAATTTCCATTTTTCACAATAGAGACATTTATACCAGAAAAATATTTTATTTTACGCACAAAAATGCAATTATTTTGGAAAGCCTCAAGTGTCTCAATTGTGCTAATACCAGATATGTACAGTTTTATGAAGATTTTTGACTAAATTGCCAAATTTCAAAGCACTACAGTAGAATATGGCATGCTTTGGATTCCAAAGCCAATCAATTTTGGAACAGAATATTTACCCCAGAAAACGATTCATTTTTGAAAAATACAGATTCTGTCGAAGCCAGAATGGGTAACCATGTATTTCTACTCCTAACACCAAACATTAAAGCTTTTCTGAACTTAGTGGTTTTCAATAAAATTTATGATAATTTGGTAAAATCACTTCAAAACTTAGCAAGTTCTTATCTCCCACATAGCATTTTTAGCAGGGAAAACACAAAATATACATTGACCCCCCAAAACCATATACACATAAGTACACATTCAGATGAATCCAAAATGGGTAACAATTGCCTCAAAGCTTCCACTTTCTAGCATCTTATCTTCCTCATAGCATAAGGAACCAAGAGAAAACATCCTAAATATTAATGCAGGGGTCTACTCAACAATTTGATGCCCAAATGAAAATAGTGCATATGAATTTTCACGGCTGACACTCTGGCTGCTGCAATATGAGCAACTCAGTATGTGTGACTCCCTAATGGTATGGAGACCCTAAAAAAAATATATTTTCAGAAAGTACACATTCTGGCAAATCTAAAATGGGTAAATACGTCTTTTTAACAATCTACGAAGCTATGCTGAACGATTTTTAAAAAATTTCTGAAAATCGCATAAAGCTTGCATTTTACCTCATTACATAATGTATCAGCATAAAACATCTTAAATATGAATGCCATGGGTCTTCTGAACAGTTTGATGCCCAGTATGTATAGATATACCAAAATATGTGGGGCATAGAAACCCCCAAATGGATATATAGCAGCCAAAATTTCCAAAACGAAGTAACAAAGAACAGTGCGAAAAACAGTCCTTAAATACTTAAATCCAATAAAACCACAAAAATCAATGCTTTTTTTCACCTAGTGTAATCAGCAATCAGAATCACAGTCTGAATATTTTAGCTTGGCCAAATAGGTTTTACAGACAAGAAACAATCAGGCAACACCTATGCAGAGCTGAAAACACAATAAACTGGCTAAAAATGCACAATATTGCAACAAAATCACTGAAATAACATACAAAGTACGGTTAGCGAATACACTTCACAATGGCAGAAAATTGTGTGCAAGTGTGTGTGTGAATGTAAGTGTATGTTTGTGTAAGTGTAGGGGACACTGTTTGGGACACTAACCTGGGGTAGCAGGCTGAGGATTCGTCCAGGAGGGCTGGAGAGGGTGTAGGAACTGGGAGCAGCAATCTTCTGCATTGGATTCGATGGCGGAGTGGAGCTGGAGGTCCAGAAAGTGCCTGCTGCTGCATTGGGGTCCATTGACAATTAATTCAGATTCTCATTGCATAGCAGTTCAGTAACCAATTTGAGAATGTAACAGACAGCCCTGCAGCATTATCTTCTATGAAAGGTGGCATTGTTTTGCTTGATGATTTGTGATGACCTTAAGTTTAGGTTTTCAACAGCTGCCCATAGCACACTGAACAGTGCATGTCACTGACACTCACTGGCATAACAAAATCCTAGATGGCAAGTTACTGTGCACAACTTTGTCACTGACACTCACTGGCATAAAAGAATCCTAGATGACAAGTTCCTGTGCACAACTTTGGTCCATTAAATATGGTATATAAAATTCAATTTTTATTTTTAGGTTTCAAAAGAAAGCAATAAAAATGGAAAAGGATGCAGAGAAAACATAAAAGAGTAAGAAAGAGGCACCAGATAGGGTTCAAAAGAATAAGTGAGAAGAAAAGGGAAACAGAAAAAGGAAAAGAAAATTATTTAGAGCACAAAATCAAAGAGGAGAGAGGATAAGGGTGAAGAAAGAGTGAAGAAAGACAGGTTATAAACAAGCAAGGGTTAAGAAACAAACAGGAAAAGAGAAAAACAATTCGCACCAATAAGACTAAAAATCCACATAATTTTGTTCCTTAAACTGTTATTGCATTGCGAATTTTAATTGCGCATTGCAAATTTTAATTGCGCACTTCTAAGAAGTGCTTGAAGGTGTCGTAATCTTTTGGAGTAAACATAACTTTTTCAGTAAAGTTTTATTACTTTTACTGCACATTGGCGCAAACTATAAAATTTGCAAATGGTCTTCCACTGTCGGAAGTGGTCGCTTAACACTTTCCGGGTTCCAAAAGCTATATTTTATTCACACAAAGCAGAATTTGTTCGCGCAAAGGCATAACTTTTCGCACTGCGAATAGTTTTTCCGTTACCGACTTTTATTACATTCCCCCAAAAAGGTTTAAGAAAGAAAAAGAAGCTTACAAAGATGCTGTCATGATTTTTATAGTGTGTTTTTTATTTCTAAATTACACTGCATAAATATTAAATAATTCACTCTAATGTATTACATGTTATTCTTGAACCAACATGTATATATTTTTTTGGTTGTAATATTGGTGTGTAGGCATCCATATCAGGTTATTTTACCTGATGTTGTGCTTTCGAAAAGAGCCAGCCTTTCTGGATAGAAATGCTTTTAGGGAGGCTATTGTTTCTCCTACTCAGTGTAACTGAAGGAGTCACAGTGGAACTTGGATTTCTACTATTGAGTGGTATTCTCATATGTATCAAGATGCTGTTATCTTGTGTCAGGTAATTGCTATGTGGTTACCTTCTCAGTGTTCTATTGTTAGGCTCAGGGGCGATCCTAGCCCCTCCGCCGCCTGAGGCAGCAGCAGTTGCTGCTGCCCCCCCTCCCCTGCAAATTCACTCTTTAAGTACCAGAAGCAGCATTTTTGCTGCCCCTGGTACCTAGTGGGGCGCTGCTGCCTGAGACGACAGCCTCAATTTGCCTCAATGGCGAAGCACCCATGGTTAGGCTGCTGGGGGGAAAGGGAGGGGTGATATCATTCCAGTACAGCAGTAAAGAGTGACTGAAGTTTATCAGAGCACAGGTCACATGACTAGGGCACCTGGGAAACAGATAATATGTCTAGCCCAATATGGGATTTCTACATGACATATAAAAAAATCTGTTTGCCCTTTTGGAAAACTGATGTTAGTGCAGATTTCTGCTGGAGCAACACTATTAAATTATGTGTTTTGGAAAAAAAAATATGTTTTCCTGTGACAGAATCCCTGTCAGTGGAAAGCAGGAGAGTAAACTATAAAATGAGCAGTGGCTCAGTAGTGGAACTGAACTTTATTTTATAATCGGATACATTGTAATGTCTGACATGAAGAAGAGCCACACAATGAAAGCAGATTTCACCAGCTTATTGCAGTCATTGCAAAAGTCTCCCAACTGCCGTTAGACAGCAGCAGTGCTTTAGCTGCAGATACCTTGCATTTTGGGGTGGGGAAGTGAGTGATGCTTGTGGTGCCAGAAGCTCCAGAATCCATTGCTGTCATTGTATTTAATGTTCTTGGGATGCCTCACTGAATAATGTGTTGCCAGTATCTCCTGCTCTCAGTTTATAATGTTCTTGATTGACCAATACCCACTTGCTTTTCACTGTACTATATAACTACAATACCAGCACCTCTAACTATTTCACTGGAGCAAATCTAAACCAGTTGATGAACTTGTTTACTCTGAGCATTATTTGGGGAGTAATTTGCCTGTCCTAAAGACAGTGTGACTGTTGCTTTCAGCAATAAATGAACAAATGCAATAAGCACGTCTGTGTTTTTATTAAAAATGTGCATTTTTCCATTTAGAGAGGTAGCATGCTTCACCTGTTCTGCCACTTTTATTATTTTATGCTCTTTAAACATTATCATTTTGTGATTGTGCCATTTCTTGCTTTTCTCCCAGACAATAAAGTAGAATGACACAATACATGTTTCTGCCAATTTTATTATAGCCTGTTGAAATTATTCACCTTTCAGAATTCAGATATATGGAGATAAACATGAGATGGTGGTAACCATTAAATTATTTTTTTAGTGTTTTTATAGATGGTCCTATTCTAAACAACTTTTAAATGGAATTATTTCCATTCTGCAGTTAAAAATGCTATGTTGTAAAGGTGACTCACACCAGCAACAAAAACACAGATGGAGGGTGGTCAGTGTCGATCTTACATTCTGACTTTGAACCTGCTTGCTATTGTAATTAAGCTCAAGTCACCAGATAGCATTTGCAATTCCAAACCTGACAGTTACCCAACAAAAAATGTAAATATGCCCAAAACTTAAAAATAAAAAATGAAGACTAATTGCAAATTGTATTAAAATAGTACTGTCATATAAAGTTAATTTTAGGCAGACTACCTATTATAATATCTACTGTAAGCATTTTTAATATAGACCTGAATGTGGCTACACACCCTGGTTATATGCAAAAATGTGCTCCCTGTTGAGCAAGTTTTTATAGGTATGGTATACTCCAGAGGAACCAAAATATTCTGAATCTATTAATGTACCTTCTATAACTGTATTCACAAAGCACACATTGATTGATCAGATCATTTCAGATGTATCTCACTATATTTTGATAAGTTAATTAAATCATTAGCCCAGACATGTGCCAGTGAGGATTATCCACTAACAGGTTTTTCATTTTGGGTAACCAATATTGTGATTAACATTATCACATCCTGCTTCTGTCCCAGAAATCAGTTCACACCAGTTATGATTTTATTGCAGCTTTCCCTCTGACACATCATCAGCAATATTGACAT
Source organism: Xenopus petersii (assembly GCA_038501925.1). Lineage (NCBI taxonomy): Eukaryota > Metazoa > Chordata > Amphibia > Anura > Pipidae > Xenopus > Xenopus petersii. The sequence goes on from CM076679.1 coordinate 52,709,845, forward strand.
CTGCAAACCGACATGTATGCTGTAAAATGAATGCAACACAGAATGCAGTTTTAAACAGGCACAACATACTTCGATAAAATGTTCTGCTAGGGTTGAGCACTGTAAAGGTTAAGCTGAGCTCAGGAGAGGTGGTTAGAGATGGCGCGAACTGTTCGCCGGCGAACTTGTTCGCGCGAACATCGGGTGTTCGCGCTCGCCGGAAGTTCGCGAACGTCGCGCGACGTTCGCCATTTTGGGTTCGCCATTGTTGGCGCTTTTTTTTGCCCTCTCACCCCAGACCAGCAGGTACATGGCAGCCAATCAGGAAGCTCTCCCCTGGACCACTCCCCTTCCCTATAAAAACCGAAGCCCTGCAGCGTTTTTTCACTCTGCCTGTGTGTGCTGAAGAGATAGTGTAGGGAGAGAGCTGCTGCCTGTTAGTGATTTCAGGGACAGTTGAAAGTTTGCTGGCTAGTAATCGTTTTGATACTGCTCTGTTATTGGAGGGACAGAAGTCTGCAGGGGTTTGAGGGACATTTAAGCTTAGGTAGCTTTGCTGGCTAGTAATCTACCTTCTACTGCAGTGCTCTGTATGTAGCTGCAGTGGGCAGCTGTCCTGCTTCTGATCTCATCTGCTGACTGCTGCAATAACAGTAGTCCTTGTAAGGACTGCTTTTATTTATTTTTTTGTTCCAATACAGAGCAGTATCAAGCAGATTACTAGCCAGCAAACTTACTATCATCTGTCCCTGAAATCACTAACAGCTCTCCCCCTACACTATCTCTTCCAAGCACACACAGGCAGATTTTTCAGATACATTTTTGCCCTTGATCCCCCTCTGGCATGCCACTGTCCAGGTCGTTGCACCCTTTAAACAACTTTAAAATCATTTTTCTGGCCAGAAATGTCTTTTTTAGATGTTAAAGTTCGCCTTCCCATTGAAGTCTATGGGGTTCGCGAACCGTTCGCGAACCGCTCGCATTTTTGCGCAAGTTCGCGAATATGTTCGCGAACTTTTTTTCCGACGTTCGCTACATCCCTAGAGGTGGTTTGGGGAAAAAATTGGATCAGACAGCTAGAACAGAGTGTAAGAGACATACCTGGTGGTCTAGTGGGGGAACGGCAGGGACGCCCGCCACGTCGTGCGGGTTCAGTTAGGCCGCAGGCGCCGATCGCGTGGGCGCACATTAGGCCGCAGGCGCCGAATCTCTAGGGCGCGCGCGGCGCACCTCTGTAGTATTTAAAGGCGCAGGCGCAAAGGCGCGAAATTCAAATAATATAAAAGGCCCATTCAGACTGCTGACTGATGCCCATGATAGAACTTGTTTCTAGTAGTTCCTGAGCCTTGTGTGTTTGATCTGTTCTGAATCTAGTCTGTTTGATTACCCGTGTTTGACCCAGCTTGTTCCTGACTATTCTGCATTCTGTATCCTGACCCTTGCCTGCCTACGACAACTCTTCCTGCTTAACCCCTTGATTGACAACCCGGTTTGACCCTCGCCTGCCTGACGATTCTTGATATCTGCCTGCCTCGACCTTGCCTGTCTGACGATTCTCTTGCCTGCTCCATTTGTACCGTGACCTTCGGCCCAAAAGACTCTGCTAACAGCCGTGCCCCTTCGCCAGCCAGAACATCTCGCCTTGCACCCCTCGTTAAGTCCAGGTGGCACCCAAGTAAGCTGAGTGCTCCTCCCGAAGCCCAACGGTGGTCACACTACTGGTGAAGCCGAGCCGAGACCAGGGTGCTTGGCATTTGTTCTGGTATCGGGTGCCGGCCGTGACACAGAGTTTCTATGGAACCAGAAATGCTATCTCTTCTTTGGCTTTAGACTGGAGGGTGTGTTTAGTAATCTGAGCTGAGAAGAATTTAGCATGCTCATAAATCAACAGCCAAATCAAATTCCTGAGGAAGGGGCAGAGTGGGTTAGAGGAAGAGAAGGATGTCTAAGTGATTAAGGGGATGCTGTAGCCTTACTGTTAACCTTTTAACAACCAGAATGGCAGCTATCTAAAGATTTCAAAGAGGTTGTTCACTGATTTTTGTGGAGGGGGTTTACATGTCCTTTAAAGGATAGAAGAAAGTAATCCCCATACCCCACCGATTCCAACTATTCATATAATCATAGTTTTCTCCTCTTTGGGAATAAATGGTTCATGCACACTGCCCCTATTTAAAATAAGACCTCCTGTCCCTTTGAAGAATCCAGCATATACCTTGTAGATTGGTATGGGACACATGCTTTTCATCTTCCCTCAACGTGCCAGATGTAGGATTGGGTAGAGCACTGAGGGTTTTGGTGCAAATATCATCCTATATCATAGTCCCAGGGCTAGGTGAATATCATGACCACGGCAATTAAGCCTTCACCATATTTTGGCGTACAGTATCCCCTAAATATTTAAAATCTCTGCACAGCAAACCTACAATTCTGGCAGTTGCATACTAGTCCTATAAAGCTATGACTGTTGGAATCTCCTAATTTACTGTCTTTATGAAGTCAAATGCCAAAGCTCATAGGATATCAAGCACTAAGTTAATGCTCTCTTAATAATTAGGCCTTTCTTGCATAGATTGTATCATGCCCAGGACCTATTTTCGGGCTTTAGCACATAAAGGGATGAAAACATTTATTCCAATAGTGCAATGCATTTCAAAGCTAATTTCTACTCTTTTCTGTAATTCATGTGCACAGCTGTCGCCTTGCTATGAGTCATAACTACTAAAGCACATTATTGGAATAAAAGATTTAAAAATACTGATTGTATTGCTGGAGGAAAGTCATATGTTGCGCATCCTCAGAGGTGCTGTATACACTTACACTAGGCCATTAACACTGAGTTACAGCTACTTCAGTTGCTCCTATCCATTTCAGCAAAAATGCTTGGAAGGAAATAAATCTTTTTAGCTGTGTGATGAAACATTGAAAAACAAACATTTTATAGTCATTCTTCTTTGTTCTAATAACTTTCAAGTCTCATTGAATGTTAGTGAAAAAACAGTAATAATAAGCATTTTATTTCACAGCCTTATTCAGTCTTTTGCAAACATGATTTACATTTTTTTCAACTTTATTTGAATTTGACTTCTCATTGATTTAGTTCCACAGCTTTAAGCTCCTTTCCACATATGTAATCTGTAACAACCAATCACGCATACAATCAAAAAGCTTTTACCAAGCTTTGTTGTGACTTGAAATTTAAATGTGCCCCCATTTGTCCCAAGCAATATGATTTAGTGGGTGAAATTCACTTTTTACTTCAATAAGACTGCCCGTACACAGCATGGACAAAACTGTTCTTTATCTACAGACCTGCAGCTTCATGATCTTATTCATCTGGTAAAGAAATGTCACGACCGGCACCCAATACCAGAACAGGTGCCAAGTACCCTGGTCTCGGCTCGGCTTCACCAGTAGTGTGACCACCGTTGGGCTTCGGGAGGAGCCCTCAGCTTACTTGGGTGCCACCTGGACTTAACGAGGGGTACAAGGCGAGATGTTCTGGCTAGCAGAAGGGCACGGCAAGTAGAAAGTCTTTTGGGCCGAAGGTCACGGTACAAATGGAGCAGGCAAAAGAATCGTCAGACAGGCAGGGTCGAGGCAGGCAGATATCAAGAATCGTCAGGCAGGCAAGGGTCAAACCGGGTAATCAAACAGATGGGGTCAGGCAGAAAGAGTAGTCGAGATGCAGGCAAAGGTCAGGATTCGGATATCAGAATAGTCAGGAACAGGCAGCACAAGGCTTCAGGAACCACCAGAATCAAGATTCTATCACGGGCACTGGCTGGGAGTATGAATGGTCCTTAAATACTTTCAATTTCAAGCCAAAACGTGCGCCAATGCGCGCTGGCGTAATCATGCCAGTGCGCCTGTACCTTTAAGAGGCGCGCCGCGCGTGCCCTAAGAAACCAAGATGGCGCCGGCACTGGAGGCAGGAGAAGGAGCGCGGCGGCGTGGCGGCCGTCCACGCCGCCGCACCACTAGACCACCAGGTATTTTTATTACAAGAAATGGACACAGTTTATTTCTCAAAACAAGCTCAAGGGGGTTGCAGGAAGGAAATAAAAATTAAGAAAAGGTGGTTATGTAATAAAAGGCACCACGTTTGCCCAGGGGCAGTAACGTTCAACGTTTCGGCCCCTTACTTCAAGCCGTGGACTTCCTGATGACGGATTGAGTAAGGAGCAGAAAAGTTGAAGGAATAAACAAAAAATGTTTTCACTGATAAGTCGTGTGTTGTGCGTTTTTTTTTTTATACTATTGATATGTATCATTTCTATAACCAGCACACACACACACACACACACATATATATGTGTGTGTGTGTATATATGTGTGTATCTGTGTGTATTTATGTACTTTAACTCTAGGACCCTAGACCCAGTGAGGCAATACATACTTCACCTCGAGTAGGTGGCCTGGTTGTTTGTGTATTTTACCGCATATAGCCCTCAGTGAAAAAAGTTTGGACACCCCTGTTCTAATCGGAATGGGTGACCTTACATCAGCTGGAAAGATCTACTGGTAAATAAATCATTACTGAGATTATTATATGATCCCCTTATATATTTATTCATAGTGATTCATATCACTTCTTCTTCTCCAGTGTAAACAACCCCAACTTGGCCAGTCTTTCCTCATAGCTGAGATTTTCTATGCCTTTTACCAGCTTAGTTGCTCTATTCTGTATCATCTCTAAATCAATAATGTCCTGTTTGAGCACTGGAGATCAAAACTGTATGGCATATTCTAGATGGGGCCTTACCAGTGCTCTATACTGTGGAAGAATGCCAATGCCCCTTTTAATATAGCTTATTTGCCCTTGATGCTGCTGACTGACATTGCTTGCTGCAGTCAAGTTTATTATCTACAAGGACTCTGGGGTCTTTTTCTTGGATTTGGATTTTCTGTATTTTCTCTTTTTTCTCTTTTATTTTTATTTTTTTTTATGGATTTGCCTAGTGCAGTCCCATTATGTGTATAAGTGGCTTGGATATTTTTACATCCCAGGATCATGACTTTACATTGGATGGAATTAATTGGGCTGGATACTTTTGTGTCATCTGCAAACACTGATACATTGCTTACAATAGGGATTCAAATAGGAAAGGTGCGCTAAAACAACAGTATAGCTGTCCCAGAATCTGAAAAGAAAAAGTAATCCCTGATAGTGCAGCAAGCCTGTAAAAAAAGACATACGTTTTGCAAAATTGAACTAATCACAAAAATCTTGTAATATTCGTGCCAGTATGTGTTCGCAACAGGATTGGAAATTAGTCGTCTTTTTAGGTGGTGCCTATAGGGAAAAAAACTTTCGATAGTGCAGTATAGTATTTGTAGTTTTAAGACTGCAGTACACAGCCCTGAGGGACCCCACTAAGAACCTTACCAAGGAGAGAATGTACAATTAACAACCAACCTCTGTACCCGATCCTGTAGCCAGTTTCCTATGCATGTGCAAATGACTTTATTAAGCCCACGAGACCTTAGTTTAGAAAGCAGTTGTTTGTGGGGCACGGTATCAACCACTTTGGCAAAATCCAAATAGATCACATCTACTGCTCCCCCGCTGTCCAGAAAAGCTCCATTGTGAATAAAACATATGGGTTTCTGGTAAAATTACCTGGATGTAATTGGCCTTCTACTCTGAGACGTTATTGCTAAGATTAAAGTTTGAGTGAATTCAGCAAATTTTGTAAATTCTGAACAATACGCACAAAATCGTTAATCCTTTAATTGCAAACTTTGTTCAAGCCACTTAGCTCATGAAATGGGTGCAGATATAGCATAATATCTATGTATCATTTAGCCATAGTTCAGCACAGCATGTACATATTCACCCCAAATCTGCTCTAAACGATTTTTAAACAGGGTTTTCATATGTATGTAAAAGAACAAATGGCAGTTCTCCCCGATCAGCATTGCAATAGTGATCACATAGAATGTAAAGAGAAGTTCTTGTGTGTTTGTTTTTAATAAAGCCCCTATTGTGGAGATAGGGTTACATTGGCACAGCTTTGTTGTTCAACCCTTATACTTCAGTGTAAATATTTTTTGCAACTTTTGCACGTGTGCTTGCTAATTTGAATATCATTTTAAAAGATGTGTCACTTTATTTCCAGATGATAGCTGACTACTTGGCATTAAAGCAGTTCTCTCTCATTGATAACAATCTAATCTCAGGCGAAAAAATAATATACATGTCACAATGGAATCAGTTGCCATGAGTTTGATTCATGTGTGCAATATGTGTGATGTCACAACACCTAGCCAAAATGAATCTTGTATTGAATGAAAGTGGCTTTTTCACAAATGTAAAGCATCACTTTTCTTATACATCAAAGTACGTCACTGGCCATTTCAAATACTCAAACCCTGTACAGTGTTTCACAGTCTGATTTTTACATCCATTGCACTATTATTATTATTATTATTATTACATGTTCTGTAGTTATGAAGTGCCAACATATTCCACAGTACTGTACAATAAATGGGTGTATACACTGAACAAACATTGCATAGAAAAATACAACTAATAACTGATGCAAGTTCTGAGATTCTGTGTATAGAGGTATTTTTCAGGTTAGGCCTTCACAGAACCCTCAAAGAGTTGCAGGCGTTTGCCTTGAACTATGTAATGCAAGAACCCTGAAAATCTCTGAAACATATTCCCAAACACTGAGGATTCTGCAGTTTCAAAAGTGGTTAATAAGAAAATTGTAGGGGATACAGGTATGGGACCTGTTATCCAGAATGCTCGGGACCTGGGGTATTCCAGATAATGAATCTTTCCGTAATTTGGGTCTTCATGCCTTAAGTCTACTAGAAATTCTTTTAAACATTAAATAAACCCAATAGACTAGTTTTACTTCCAATAAGGATTAATTATATCTTAGTTGGGACCAAGTACAAGCTACTGTTTTTTTATTATTACGGAGAAAAAGGAAATCATTTTTAAAAATTTGGATTATTTGGATAAAATGAAGTCTATGGGAGACAGCCATTCCTTAATTCGGGGCTTTCTGGATATCGGGTTTCCGGATAAGGGATCCTATACCTGTATCAATATACCCTCTAATCACGGCCATCGTGGAGAGACAAGACTGCCACAGAAGAATTTAGCAAAAGAGCTTTATCATGTAGCAAGGAATTAGATAGAAAAAGAACTAGTAGGCATTTTGGCTGGCACTTCTCTAGTTACAATCAAAATATTGTTGATCATCATGGGTTGCGCACTGCTTTGCTGGGTGCCAATTCCATGGCAAGGGCTAATTGTAATGCCTCCTATTGCCATCTACATTGAATGTTGATGTATTTATAAGCAGCAATGTCAACTTTTTCACAGTTCATTTTTAGCAGGGTTTTTTTACATTTTGCTCTCTCTGTGTATTTGAATTTGGTGATTTCAATATTTCTATAACTGCAACTGCAACCAAAACATATTTTACAGACTTTATATGAAAAAATTATGAATTGCTCTTCACTTGGAAAAATAGGAAAAACACATTTAGAATATTAATATAGCATCTTGTCACATGGCAGGCTTCCTACTTTTTGTGTTTAAAATCTTTGTTCAACAAAAGCCCAAGCTGATCAGATTGCTGCATGTAAAGTAGATGTGGTCTGTACTTTATCACTTAGAATTCAAGCCTTCCGAAACCTTTTTATCCTTCCCAGTTCATATTTATCTTCTTTGCTATGCCTTCATTGGGTACCACATTTCTATTGATAAATCATAGGAACTGGAAGATGTATTGATGAGAAGGAGACAGTTCAAAATGTGGAGTGTTGTGGCTTTGCATATCATTACACAGTCTTAGCTCTTTGCCTCTTAAAAGCTGTCGATTTGTGCATTATTGATTTTCAGCCTGATAAATGACAGTAATTGTCCCTAAGTTGAAGCAATACTTTATTATGCTGACTTGCATAAGAATTTTAGCTGTGGGATAAAACGAACACTTTGCTAGTTCTAATAAAATAGCCATCAAAAGCTGTGTAATATGAAACACACTTGTGTGCGACATAAGGGCACTTCTGTAACTCTGTACCTGAGCTGGTAGTTTGTGCTGAAGAGAAAATTGTTAAAATAATATAATTAGTCAATGGGCGTTAACCTTGCTTTAGATTTGCACTGTAGTTTGTAGCAGGAAAGCAGTATTAAGAGATGGTTAAAATGTATTTAACCAAAATAGCTTTGGAGCTTGGAGAATAGTATAGCATTAACAATTCTCCTGTAAAATGTACATCCAATGAACTTTAATTAATGCAAAATGACATTCAGATTTATCATGGGTTGGATTTCGAATTTGAAAAACTTCTAAATACAAATTCAAAAAGACCAACCGAAATTAAATGAAAGGTTTTTTTTGGTAGAATAAGGTTAGTTTTTGATCGATTTTGAATCTACGAATCGAAGAAAAAAAAAAAAAACTTTTTTTTTTTTTTTTGATTTTTCAAAGTCCACCATTTGACTCCAAATGGAGGTCCCCCATAGGCTAAAACAGCAATTCGGCAGGTTTTAGATGGCGAATGGTCGAAGTCAAATTTTTAAAGAGACAGTACATGATAAATTTCGAAATTCAAATTTTCAAATTTTTTTCAAATTCGAATCAAAGTTAGACTATTCCCTAGTACACAAAAATTAGATTGAAATTCGATTTTTTTTTAATTCGAAATTTCACTTCGACCTTTGATTAATCTGCCCCTATTTGTTATATCACATTCCAGTAGTTTGCTACTGGTCACTAAATCCTTTTTATTCTTACAGTTTAGATCATTCATTACAGTTTCTTCCATTATAAAACAGATTATGGATAAAGGGGTAACAACAGAGGCAGCAGATATAGACCTGCGGGGGAGGATCAACTGATTGGTGTGTGTTACCAGTTTTCTATATAATATGATTGTCTTTTTATGGTGTTTGATGTGCTCATTTTATCTAAATAATATTTGACCGCCACTATACCTAATTTGTGATCAATGCATGTATATACAGTAATAATGAAACATAAAGTGTCAAAAATATACAGTTTGAATCCCACTGTATTTCTGAAATGGCTAAAAGTGTATCCATAGTGTCATGTACAGTAAATATGACAGTTACTGTGTTACTTATGGTGCCAAAACAAATCTATATACACAGACAGACCCAAGGTCAGTGAACCCACTCCGCAAATGGTGGGACGTCCCGGGGGGTTTATTGGATCCTTATGGACCTTCTGGAGGTGGTAGAAAATTGGAAGAGGACGAGACATATTATTCATCTCCTCTTTGTTAATAATTTGTATCTCCCTAGCTCTGTTTAGTAAATCAAAAAGTTCTTTCTTATAACTCTCAGTTGGATCTCCCGATAAGGTTTCAAAAGATGAACTATCATTCAATAATCTTAGAGCTTCCTCAATATAAACATCCCTGTCTTGTACTATAATCCCACCTCCCTTGTCACAGGGTCGAATACTATTTCCGTATTTTTACTTATTCGATTTAGGGCAACCCATAGTTAAATTGTCATTATACATGTTGTTACTAGCATTCAAATTCCTAAGATCCCTTTCAACCAGTCTGTTGAATAATTCAATGTAAGAACCTCCACATTCCGTAGGATAAAAGATAGAAGAGGTTTGAGATCACTCTGATGTCCCTTGCTATCTAAGTCACTTTCTACCAATAATTGATACAAATCATGAACCGCACCTACTTCCTCCACCAAGGATTCATCCCTAATCTCCCCCACTGGACTAATTGTATCTACATTGGTCGTGTCACACTATTTATTTATTGTTCTCTCTACTTTCTTTTGACTGAAGAATTTAACTTTCTCACAAACTTTTGAAGGTCCGTAATTACTTCACATACATTAACCTCATTTTTAGGGGAAATTGTAATCCTTTCTTATGGAAGTGAGACCTCATCCTCTGTCACTATGGCCCGGTTCCTTATCAGCCATTCTTTATAACTAATCCACTCTGATTCAGGGAAAGAAATGGGAACATTTGTATCAATGGACAACAGAGAACCCCATTCACAAATATACATATAAATCATAATCCCTATTTAATCCATGTGGATTAATGTGTTTAATTTATTTATCCACAAACTTCTCGTTTACATAATAAGCATTCCCCGTCACCCCTTCTCCTGGGTACAGGGACCATTTCCAGTACCATAAATTTTATTTGATTCTCATTGTGTCCATGTTCAATACAATGTTTTGAAACAGGCAATGCCTTTTCTAATCGTGGAACGATGTTGGGAGATACGTGTCCTGATCTGCAGTGTGGTCTCCCCCACATAGAGCAGACCACATGGGCAGACCAGGACATATACCACAAATTTTGTGGAGCAAGTGTGGTAACCTCTTATGTGATATTTAGCCCCAGTTCCCGGGTGTGTGAATGATTGACCATTCATCACAAAATTACATTGGGAACATGAGAGGCAAGGAAACATACCCTGGCTTCGTGGCCACAAAAAGGTTTGTCCAGTTCTTTCCTGTACCCTCATATCGGATGTAACCAACCATGAACCCAAGGTATGGCCCTTCCTGTACGAAATTAGAGGAAGTGACCTATCCCTGCCACTATAGGACGGCCTGGTGGCTGGACAAAGTTTTAGGCAGCGTATAAATAATTGATGTAACTGGTTTATCAACAGTTAAAAATTATTTTAACTCACTAGAGATAACCCCACTATCCATCGTGTATGTCAAACAGAAGGAATTACGTTTCTTGAAACGCCAAACCGGGTCCCCACTCAGTTGTAAATACACATGTATATCTGAAAACTGACCAGTAATTTATGACTCATAATACTCCGTGTCCAACACCACAAAAGCCCCACCCTTATGCGATGGTTTGATAGTGATGTCAGTCATATCTTTAAATTTTTGTAAAGCATGCAATTTATCATTAGTAATGTTATGTGCAACCCTCAAACCACTTGGTCCTAAGTCACCACTCTTAATATCCTTGGTAACCTGTTTAACATATGTCTCCACAGCCGAATATGATGTAGGAGGAACAAACATACTGAGGCAATAAAGACCAAAAGTTGCAGGATATAGTGCTACTTTGTCCCTTTGTTGTTTTACAACGGATTAGCATGAAAGTATGCTTTAAGTCTTAATCTGTAAAAAAAATGCAAAAAAATGCAAATAAATCCACATCAAGTTTAAATGGATTATCTTGAAAAGATTATACACTACTTGTTCCCCTTGCGTGCTCTCTGGCTCTACCTTCACTCTTTGATAAATATACCCCCTTGTCTAGAAATCTGAACTGTTAGGATAATGTTTAAATGATCAAATGCAGCTAAACATGTTTTGTGCAAAATAAACTATTCTGGTATGTTTAATTGAAAATCCATAGAAAATAAAAAGGTCATAAACCTTACTTGTACATAGAGTATGTTGTCTCTTTAATGTGAGACTCAAGCTAAAAAACAGCTTAAGAGAAACAATACAATAAAATTGACTTGGTCATTGGGAAAATATACACTAGATATAAATTGTTCCTTTGTTACATTCAATAATGTATATGAGCAAATATTTAATGCATTGCAGTCCCAGCATGTTTTATAGATTATAAGTATAAGATCCTTCTAGAAAGCCCTGGAATACAGCAGTCATTCCCAACAATTGTTTAAACAAACAATTGTTTTTTTTTTTACTGATTTGCTTGTATCTCCGTTATAATAAGGCAGACTAGGATTGCATGAATTCATACTGATGATAGAACAATCCTATTAGGTTTTTCTAATGTTTATTAGTTTTTAGTAAGCAAAAGTCATTATGGTGCTCAACATTTCTGAAAGACCCTTTATTTGGAAAATTGCAGTTTCCATGCAAAATTAAAGATTCCGTTGTGTATTTGATTGTATGCCTGTTGTATGTCAGTTCTCAGTAGCATCATGTATACTGCAGAATACGACAGTAAAGGGTGATAGATGTAAAGATAACAAAGAAGTGATGGATATTGTGTGCATCTTCTAATAGTTCCCTCTGATTCATAAGATAATCAAAATCCAACGCTTTATGTGGAATATACAGTATATATATATTATTATTTTTAAGACATGCCTTAAGCTTAATATAAAAAATAAATATATGGATACTGTACTGTATGTGTCCTTGCTTTATAATTTTTCATTCTTGGTAATTTATTTGAGAAACTGCATTTATTTGAAATCCACCCACCTGCTTGAATTTAAAGGGGGTTACATTTTATAAAACAATCCATCTTTGAACCTTGATTGTACAAGTAGTAGATTCAGAAAATTATGAATCTGTAGGAGAACTTCTTGCTTTGCTTCCAACGTAATTTTTTTGCCTATTTTGTAACTGTCACTGCACTGATGACATTGAAGAAAAAGGAATTAAAGGTAGTGGAGTGTTTTGTAAAAAGAAAAAACCCATTACAGAAGCTATCATAAAGAATGGTAAAAAAGTATGTATATTAAAAAGGCTAATGTTATTGTTTCTGGGTAGCCAATTGATATGTGACTGCTTTGATTATGTGTGCTGATTATTGATCTTTGAGGTTACAGTTTTGTTATTGTAACTTTTCTTTCTGTTAAGGTCTTTTCCTATTCATCAGTCAACAGTCTCATTCAAACCACTGCCTGGTCACCAGGATAAACTATACCCTAGCAAACAGTTACTGGAGAGCTGCTGAACAAAAAGTAATTGAATAATGCAAAAACCATAAAAAAGTTAAACCAATTTAAATTTCCCTCTTAATGATTTGAAGCATTGGATATGGGGTCATAGTCAAGTGTTATAAAAGTTGTTATATTATATATTTCTGCTTTTCTGTAATAGAGATAGATCTAATCAGGAGCTTGCTGGGAAGAACAGCTAGGGAAAGGTGATCAGATACAAAATTGTCTCATAATTTCCAATAGCTTACCCTATTTTGTTATGATGTCTGCTAAGTATTGCATGTTTCGCATTAGACAAAAGGAGAGGGCATTACAAGCCCTTTTTCGTGTTATGTGTGTTGCAATGAACTTGCAATGAACTTGCAATCCAGAATGCTGGGGTTTTCCAGATAAAGGATCTTTCTTTGTAAGTCTACTAGATAATCATGTAAACATTAAATATACCCAATAGGCTGGTTTTGCCACCAATAAGGATTGATTATAACTAGGGATGCACCGAATCCACTATTTTGGATTCGGCTGAACCCCCGAATCCTTCTCGAAAGATTGTCGAAAATTTCCTTCTCTGACCCTAATTTGCATATGCAAATTAGGATTCGGATTCGGTTTGGCTTATAACTTATCCTTGATAAGTACAATATTCTGTTTTATTATTGTTACAGAGAAAAGGTAATTAACTTTTAAAAAAGTTGGATTAAAATGGAGTCTATGGGATACAACCTTCCCGTAATTTGAAGCTTTATGGATAATGGGTTTCCGGATAACAGAACCCATACCTGTATTTGATTTTGAGTATTTTTGGCCACCAAAATAAGAATTTATCCCCATCAGACTACATTATTCACTACATACTGTTTAAAACCGTAACAAGTATATGCCTATAGATTGCCACATATTTGATTAACATGGCTACGATATTATCAGGGATTTCTACAATGTTGGTTAAAATAGCTATGACCTATTTGATCTAAAGAGCATTCCATCCACCCTGTGACACTGAATTTGTTTGGTACAAACCCAAAGTTCTAAGGTACCCTATGTACCCGAGTATAAGCGTAGCTGAGATTGCAGTCACTTTTAATCATTCCTATACCAACAGTACACTTGGGGAGAGACTGCAATATCCCACAATGCCCTCTGTTGGTTATATGAAAGAATAACAGTGCGCCCTCTGTTGGTTATATGAAAGAATAACAGTGACTGCAATATCACACAGCGCCATCTGTTGGTTATATGAAAGAATAACAGTGACTGCAATATCACACAGCGCCATCTGTTGGTTGTATGAAAGAATAACAGTGCGCCCTCTGTTGGTTATATGAAAGATTAACAGTGACTGCAATATCACACAGCGCCATCTGTTGGTTGTATGAAAGAATAACAGTGCGCCCTCTGTTGGTTATATTAAAGAATAACAGTGACTGCAATATCACACAGCACCCTCTGTTGGTTATATGAAAGAATAACAGTGCGCCCTCTGTTGGTTATATGAAAGAATAACAGTGACTGCAATATCACACAGCACCCTCTGTTGGTTATATGAAAGAATAACAGTGACTGCAATATCACACAGTGCCCTCTGTTGGTTATACGAAAGATTAACAGTGATGGCAATATCAAACAGCACCCTCTGCACATGGTAGTGGGACAGTGGGACAATGCACACAGTAATCCGTTTGGCAATTCTCTGTCACCATCAACTTTGCAAAGAAGTCCGGTTGATCGCTGGGGGGGTCGCTTTGGTAGAATGTGCGCTGCTGGGAGACAGGGCTGTAGTTGTGTCTAGGCTTATACTAGAGTCAATAAGTTTTCCCAGTTTTCCTAGGTAAAATTAGGTACCTCGGCTTATACTCGGGTCGCCTTATACTCGAGTATATACGGTATGTTTATTAAAGTACATTTATATGTCAAATCTGACAATAGTGGTAAGGAAATATATCATGTTACTAAGGAGGAATTGCCAGCAAGCTAGGCATGGTTGCAAACTTGCAATTTAGTAGAGGGTTAGAGGTGTCAGTGTAATTGATAGTCATTTCTAAGGTCACTAACATCTAATGTCACAGTGTCAAGCTTTTAGAGTACTATTTTATTTAATATTTTAACTCTTGTCACTGCTGGGGTTAACTGTAAGTTTAAAAAGCACCTCATATATGTGGTTGAAACATGATTTGTAATACTAAGGGAAATGTATCATCAGAGTGAAAATGTTTTATTTTTGCCTTAAAACAATCTGTAATGCATAGAATTTACAGTGTAAAAAAAAATCGACTTGCATTTTGAAAATGTTAAGGTAATGAAACATATGACAGTTTGTCAGGATCTTGTTTGTGGGGTTTTTCAACAACAAAACAGGAGCTTGTAGCAAATCACTTTCCATTTTAATGGAAGGCATTCTCTCATATTTTATTAATGATATGGGATAGTATTCAAACAATAATTGTGTAGTAGCTGCATGCTTTTGCTTCTTTAGGGGCAATTCTGCTGTGTCTATTGATGCAGTCTAAGGGACAAATTCATTATAGGGGCGAATTTTCACCGTGAAGGCTTCGCCACACTTCGCTCCACTTTGGCATGCGCAAAATTGCTACCACTACGCTTATTCACAAAAATGCGAAGTTTCGTCTCTGCAGCTGAATGCTGGAAGGAAGCAAAATAAAAGCAAAAGGGATCCTCTATTGTCTAGACACAAGCCCACCCAAAAATAAATATGGCATGCCCCTCAAATAGTTAAAAAAATGTTAAAACCAAAATTTTTCAAAGTTACAACTTTTAAATATAACCCCACTTATAATTTGAAAAGGATACAATGTCCCTGACATAAGATTGAGGAGGATGTAGCTTCATCTTAACAATTCACCAGGTCTAAGCTGGTGAAAGGGGTAATGTTATGGAAAATTCACATGAGAATTTGCAGAGTAACTGTCGGTCACCTGAGCAAAAATTCTATTGGCGAAATAGTTAGTAAAATAGCCTGTTAGTAAATTGGCGATGTCCCTGCGGATTGGATTTCTGGTGAATTTTCACTAGCAACGACCACTTCGCCCTTTAGTGAATTTGCCTCCACAGTGGGCACCCTGGGATTGCTTTCAATATTCCCCTGTGCCAATAGGTGTCCTTGCACTCGATTCATCAGAAGAGACTGGGTGCGTGCAATGGTGTTTGGGCCAAAAGGGCACTATAAACAAGTACCTAAGGAATGGTTAAATTATTTAGTACACTTTTGTGCAACAATTGTGACTTTGTTCATAAAGGTGCATAATATCAACTTTTAGGGGGTTATTTATGAAAATCCTCAAAGTTCTCACTATTTTCTGAAAACTACTCTGACCAAATCCACACAAACTTTTCCACATTATTTATCAATAAATCTTTCTTAAAATGACTTGTGTGGGAAAAAACTCAAAAAAATTTGAAAAAATCTGAATCCTGTGAATTTTTCTGATTTGTTGCAAAAAAACTCTTTTTCAACTTTTTTGGATTTGAAGCCCAAAACCACTAAATCTTCAGGACATCTGCCATTGAATTCTACATGAACTCGGGTTTGAGACAGAGTACTTTTTTTGGACTTTTAACACCATGGAGTATAATAAATTGTGAAAAAATCAAGTTTTTTTTCCTCCAAAAAAAAAAATCAAGTTTTTCCCTTTAAAAGCCCAACCAATCATTTTTATTGCAGATACAGAGTGCACATATATTGCAGATACCGAGTTCACCTTTAAGCTATATATCTACATTTCAATTGGCCTTCATGTTTTCTTTTTTATAGTTTTTGAATTATTTGCCTCTTTTCTTCTAGATCTTTCCACCTATGAAATGGTGGACACTGAACCAAATGCTCAAAACAAATGCTCTGTAAAGCTACATTGCTATATTTTTATTCAGATCCTCTCCTTTTCATATTCCAATCTCTTATTTATATCAATGCATAGTTGATAGGGTAAATTGGACCCTAGACACAGAATTGCTGAAATTGCAAAGTGGAGAGCTGCTGAATATAAAGCCAAATCATGCAAACACCAGATAATTAAACAAATTGTACATGGTCTCAGAATGTCACACTCTACATCATACTAAGGGGCACATTTACTAAGCTCGAGTGAAGGATTCGACTGAAAAAAACTTCGAATTTCAAAGTATTTTTTTGGGTACTTCGACCATCGAATAGGCTACTACGACCTTCACTTCAATTTGAACGATTCAAACTAAAAATCGTTTGACTATTCGACCATTCGATAATCGAAGTACTGTCTCTTTAAAAAAAACTTCAACTTCATACTTTAAACCTACCGAGGGGCAATGTTAGCTTATGGGGACCTTCCCCAGCACCTTTCTAAGTTTTTTATGATCGAATAAAAATCCTTCGATCGATCAATTAAAATCGTTCGAATCGTTAGATTCTAAAGGGCAAATTCACTAAGCGCTGAAGCGCCGAACGCTAGCGTTACTTCGCTAGCGTTTGGCATTTTCGTTACTGCGCAAATTCACTAACGAACGCTGGCGTAGATTCGCTAGTGTTACTTCGCACCCTTACGCCTGGCAAATTATCGCTACGGATGTAACTACGCAAATTCACGCGCGCAGTGTACTGAACGCTACCTTTTACGCTAGACTTCCTTAGCCGCCTCAGACCAGGCAAAGCGCAATAGAGGGATTGCTTCAAAAAAGGTCAAAATTTTTTCTAAGTCCCAAAAAACGCTGGCGTGTTTTCTACATTATGGGTGATAGGCTGAAAAAGATTGCAAATTTTTTTGGGGCTCCCCTCCTTCCCCCCTACATTTCCTGACTCATGGCAACTTACCTATAAAATAAAATTTTTATTTGATGTTTTGAAGGTTTTCTAGGCATTTGTAGTGCTGATACGTATTCCTCCATTGAAATTTGAATTTGGCGCCGTATGCAAATGAACCATCGCTAGCGTAACTTCGCTTCGCTTAGCGAATCAACGCTAGCGCAACTTCGCAACCGTATGCTACCCCTGAGCGCAACTTCGGATTTTAGTGAATTTGCGAAGCGCTGGCGAAACTACGCCTGGCGAAGTTACGCCTGGCGCAACTACGAATCTTAGTGAATTTGCCCCTAAGGATTTTAATGTTCGATTGAACGATTTTTATTCGATCGATTGAAGTATTTGAGCTAAAATCCTTCGAATTCGATATTCAAATTTGAAGGATTTTACTTCGAGGGTCGAATTTGAGGGTTTATTACCCCTCGAAATTCGACCCTTGATAAATGTGCCTCCAAAAGTTAATTTAAAGATGAACAGCTATCTTTAAGTGTTATAATGGACCAGATATTACATCAGTTTGAGCAGTTTATTCCCTGTTTAATCATAAATAATGGTTAGACTCTTGTACTATGATCAACATAAGTTACACTGGGCATGTTGTTAAGACTTATAATTCATAATGCTTGTTATTCATAATATATTTGGGTGCTAACAGATGGGGCTTTTAGTTACATGTTAATGTGACTAATGATACTAAATCATCATTCTAAAACCAAGCACAGGCTTGGGCAAACTAGCTGGGTTACAATTTCTTGAGAAGTTAATCCTCTGGTAATATATTGGTCCCAAAGGCTGAATTCCCTCATACTAAGACAACATGAAAAAATGTCTTCATATACTAAACAGAAAAACAAACCATTGCCTTCTACAACTGCCTATATAGGAAAAAGCATAGATGCCTTTTTGGAAGAGTGATACCAGGGGCTTTATATCTATTCTCTCATATATTTAGTAAGTAGCTTGTTGTAAATTGTCCAAGCGCTTCCTTTTCCATGCACATGAAGTGCTTCAGTCTTATACTGTCCACGTATAGAAGTAAAGACTTTCTAAACTAGAAGGACAGAAATGTACTAGGATGCAATAAATCTGTTTGTTGGAAAGATTTTTGGTATTAAAGGACACTTTAATATTCTATCTATATGTCTGCCCAGATCTATTGTTAACTGCCATTTTAAGAATAATTATATCATTTATACCCTGCATCATGCTTTTGTCATAGGTTTTGCTGGTTATTGGGTTAGTCTGGCCACCCTGTGCTACTGCAGTCATTTGTTGAATGACTAAAGATCTTCATACAGAAACCAAGTTTTGCTATTGATAAAAGATAAAAAAAATGAACTACTGGTCATCCTTAAATTATAAACATGACCAGTTTTTCAAATCATATTCTAAGCAGGTTTGGGGAAAAGCAACTATGATATGGCCTTATCTGGCTACCTGTTAAATTATGTATAATGCAGTCATACTGTATATTAATAAGACTGTAGATCCTTTCCGTCCTTAAACTTGGATGCCTTTGTACCAAAGTATAACTCACTTTCTATTGTTTCTGCAGGCTAGAATAACAAGCAAACAGTTCTTTCTTTCTTAAGGTCAGTAATTAATATCGACATTACAGATCCGATAGATTTATTGGCGGAAGCCAAAACTGAAATCTTTTTTTTTTTTTTTTTGAGGCAGAGAAAGAGAGCTGAGTAGTTTTATTTTTCTACGGATATATTTATTGCAAATGGCCATGATTAGTTCATTATTTTAGATGGATAGCTAATTGCTGTCCCTTTTTTTATTAACCCTATTTCAGTGGCAGACACATTGCCTTTGAATTAGCTTTGTGCTATTTTCCAAAGTATCAAACATTTTTAGACGACAAACACTTGGGGGCCGATTCACGAAGGGTCGAATTTCGAAGTTAAAAATACTTCGAAATTCGACCCTCGAATTGAAATCCTTCGACTTCGAATATCGAAGTCGAAGGATTTAGCGCTAATCCTGCGATCGAACGATCGAAGGATTTTTCGTTCGATCGAACGATTAAATCCTTCGAATCGAACGATTCGAAGGATTTTAATCAAACGATCGAAGGAAAATCCTTCGATCAAAAAAAGGTTAGCAAGCCTATGGGGACCTTCCCCATAGGCTAACATTGACTTCGGTAGGTTTTATCTGCCGAAGTAGGGGGTCGAAGTTTTTTTTAAAGGGCAAGTACTTCGACTATCGAATAGTCGAATAGTCGAACGATTTTTACTTCGAATCGTTCGATTTCGTTCGACTTCGATCGAATTCGATCGAATTTAACCAATTCGATGGTCGAAGTACCCAAAAAAACTTCGAAATTCGAAGTTTTTTTCATTCGAACCCTTCACTCGAGCTGAGTGAATCGGCCCCTTGATGTAAGGGCTGCAGTTTTACTCAATAACCAGACTGTAAAATATGAACTGAATTAATCATAAAATGCAACATTTTCCCTTATTTTATCTTTAGTGCCTCCCGGATCATGTTTTAAAACCTTGTACATCTGGTGTGTTCTGCACGAGGCAGCGGCTTTAGTAGTGGATAGCACGAGGCAAAGGTCAAAGCCTGCACAAATATTGTATTTTAGATTTACTGCTTTAATTAAGAGCGTGGCAGTTCATCATAAACTGTTTATGGTGTTTTTGCACAGAGCAGCATTTTGAAATCAGCTGTTTTAATGAAAACATAATGTCATATCTGTCAAAGTTCTAAATATTTTGAAAGTGAAATATAGGAACAAGAACTTTAATTTTGGATTTGCAGAGTTTAGCGCACTGAATTGCTGTTGTTTTTTTCCTTTTAATCCCCAAAAGACAGTGTCATTTCCCAGATACTGGAGAATTTTCTTTGAAGAAAGACAATGTGCTGGTTTGTGTAACAGATGTTAATGGTTAATGTATCAAAAAATATGAAGGGTATCAAGAACACGGGAAACAACAGGACAAACAGTGTGTATTTGCATGGAATATTCAAAATAAATTAAATATTTAGATATGGAAAACATGCAGTTAATTTAATGTTATGATGTCTCAACTTCCCTACTAATTATTTGTTATGGTCATGGAGATTATTGCTTTTTGTGGACATTTCAGGCTCAGCAGTTTGAAGTTCTAGCAATTTCATACTGCTATTAATATGCATTCATGTAGATACTCCCAGCAACGTAGTCATAGCTATACTTGTGATATGACCTGGTAAAAATTGCATATGATTTTCATTGTATTTTCTTATGTAGAATTAATTTTCACATTACATTTGACAGTGAAAGTAGTATAAGTATAGTAAAGGGTCTTGTATTTTGTGTATATATATATATATATATATATATATATATATATATATATATTAGCGAATATATATATGGCTTTACATTATTTTAGTAACTTTAATATCTACAGAGCCTGTTATGAGTCTCGCCTCTCATTCAAAGCACAGAGGCACAGTCCTCTAATCAGAAGTGACAAGCTATATACTTTTTTTCAGCCATTATTCGGTAGCCTAGAGCAAAGAGTGCTGTTTCTTTGGAAATGTTTTGAATTGGGTTATTTTTATTGAAGTATTAAAGTGATTCTTCAGATTTTAGGCTGTTAGTTAAGTACTTCTGGGAAAAGGCTTTAACCCTGGGACTCTGCAGCTTTTGTACTGTTAAGTATCAAAGTTTGCAATGACGATTTTAATGTTGGTGAAACATGCATGAACAAAACCTTTGGCTTAAGGAGACAAACAATGCTCTGAATTAATTGCATTAAGCAAGACTCTATTTGTGATGTTGTTTAACACTATAGGAATCCTTTACAATATGGTTTGGTGGCTTTACAGAACAGAATATGAATCCAGAGGAATTGTAAAACATATTTAAATTGATTGCTGGAAGAAAGGGTGAAAGTTATTGATTATAGAATAGAAATGTAGGATTTTTTCCAGGAACAAAGGCACAAATCCTTATGGAATTTAAAAACTGTAATAAAGAAGACAGTATCTACCAATTATACAACAAGAGAGCATCTCATTGTACCTGAAACATTATAGCATTTTGAATAAAAGCATGTTGTGTGTAGTGACTGTAGCTGATGATTTGAAAGGCAATGAAAGGGGTCAGCAGCGACCATTTAAAACAGTTCTTCAACCTCTTGGCCATTGGACCGCCACCAGTTGGTCAGCCCTGCATTAGGTAAATTGTGGAATCCCGCAGATCAACAACTAAATCTGGCCAGGTCCGGACTGAGAATTTAAATAGGCCCTGGCATTTCAGGTACACAGAGGCCCAATCAGCGCACAAAGAGGCCCAAACAGCCCCACCAGCCCACTAAATACTGACTTTCTATGGGACCTTATAGCAGCCCCTCTGGCATTTGCCAGAACCCACAGATTGGCAGTCCGGGCCTGAAGCTGGCTATACACAAACATCCTGATTGGCCATGTTACCTAAAGAGTGGATCTTTGCCTGTTTTGCTCAATGCACACAACCCCAAGACCAGCGCTGCAGGGAATAGTAAATAATAGACAAATCCTGCTTTCAACAGCAATTTACATATAACTTTAAAATACTGTAATTGTAAAAAGTGCTTGCGACGGTATGGCGCAGATTTATCAAGGGTCGAAATGAATTAGAGGGAATTTTCGAATTATATTCCAGTTTGGTAATATTTTTTAATTCGCCACTTAAAATGTTGTAAACTATCTGTTGCCTTAGAGTTAATTTAGGGGCTATTGTTTTCCTTTAAATTAAATTTAAGCTTACTGGTTACATAGTATGTGTGGTTGGAACAAAAATGTATAGTCACAAAGATCTAAATGTCAAGATTTTTAGAACTATATTAGCCCTACATTCAATTTTATATAATTTAATATTTTTGCTATTGAACAGATTTAGCATTGATAAGCCAGAGAAAGCTTTTCTTACCCAACACATATAAAATACACATCATACATGGCTAATCCGGAATGTATATTAATGCTTACTGTGTGGTAGAAAATGAATTGCTAAATAGCCATATAGTATGTGTTTTTTTAATTATGTGTTTGGTTTTTTGGGGGGTGTAAAGTATAACATTCAGAAATGTGACTCAAGGTAAAATATGTTAAAGGATATGTATATGCATATGTCAATTTGAAGCATTGCCTAATGTATTATTATAATATATTAATTTGTTTTTTAACGTTCTCTGTTCAATTAAACATTTTTATACAAGCTAACCAGTCACAATGCTGTCTGTCTATTTCCTATGGGCCTGTGCTCATGACTTGCTGATGTAATCTTGTGTGGGGCTACAAGCAAAACGTGTGACTTTCCTCTCTACCTAGTAATGAATAGTGATGGACGCCCATTGACTTTAACGCCAGCGTCAAAATTGATGCCATCGAATATTCGAGTTTCACAATTTTTTTGGCATTTCGCAAATTTCACAGGAAATACGTGAATTTTTCAGCGATAAATTCGCCCATCACTAGTAATGAGCACAAGTGTGTTTGAGCTTATTTCTCCACATGCTAAGCTGAACATAATTTTACATTTCAACACAGGGAGAGTGCAAGAGCAGCTCTTCAAAAAATATGAAGTAGGAAGAATCCTACCTGCACAAGAAATGCAGATCTCACTAGGGCAGGGATCCCCAACCTTTTCTACCTGTGGCTACATTAAAATGTAAAAAGAGTTAGGGAGAAACACAAGCATTAAAAAGTCTATGGGGATGCCAAACAAAGGCTTGGATTGGCTTTTTACTAACCTCTATGTGGACTGGCGGGCTGCACAATGCTCTATTTGGCATTACATCAGGTTTTTAAGCAGCCAAAACTTGCCTCCAAGCCTGGGATTCAAAAAGACCAACTGCTTTGAGGTCACTAAGAGCAACATCCATGGGGTTGGTAAGCAACATGTTGCTCCTTAACCACTGGTTGGAGTCACTGCTCTAGGGCATTGTGCAGTAGGACTTTCATTTCCTATCATATTAATAAATGTGATAAAGTCAGATATTGTACTTTGTGTTTCCTTTTCCTAGGAATATACTGAATCCAGTTGCAGGATGCACAAAACCAAGGAGAGAAATGCCAAATCAAGACAGGGGAATAACAAAAAAATGCATCTCTTGCACATGTACCAATGCAATAGGCCATAGACTAAGGGGCAGATTTATCAAGGGTCAAATTTTGAATACAAAAAACTTCAAAATTCAAATAAAAAAAGACCAACCGAAATGTATTTTAAAAAAAGTCAAAACATTTTTTCAGTTGAATAGGCCGTTTTCTTTTGAATTCGAATCGTACGAATCAAAGTAATAGCACATTCGATCGAATTCATGTTGTAATGTTTTGGAGCGAACGTAACAATTTTTTCAGTAAGAAGTTTTATTACATTTACTGCGCACTGACACAAACTATAAGATTTGCAAACTTTCTTCCACTGTCGCTAAACAGTTTCCGGGATCACAAAAACTGAATTAAA
This sequence comes from Xenopus petersii, assembly GCA_038501925.1. Lineage (NCBI taxonomy): Eukaryota > Metazoa > Chordata > Amphibia > Anura > Pipidae > Xenopus > Xenopus petersii. Next base: position 52,733,721 of record CM076679.1, read on the forward strand.
CTCGGAAAATTTGTTTGAAGAAAGGCATAACTTTTAGTGATGGGCGAATTTATCCACCAGGCATGGATTTGCAGCGAATTTTCATGTTTCACTGCCTGCAAATGTTTTGGAGAAACTGCGCTGAAAATTTTGCAATTTTTACGTCAAAATTGGCGCGTGCATAAAAATTGATGTCCATTGACTTTAATGCATTTGGACGAAATAGTTGAGCGTGTAGAAATTGTCGATTCCGTCAAAATTCTCGTGCATCTGAAACCCATTGGCGCAAATTCACTAAGCGCCGAAGCGCCGAACGCTAGCGTCAATTTGCTAGCGTTTGGCATTTTCGGAACTTCGCAAATTCACTAACGAACGCTGGCGTAAATTCGCCAGTGTTACTTCGCACCCTTACGCCAGTTGAATTTTCGCTAGTGACGTAACTACGCAAATTCACTAACTTGCGCAGTGTACTGAACGCTACCTTTTACGCTAGACTTCCTTCGCCACCTCAGACCTGGCGAAGCGCAATAGAGTAGATAGGGATTGTTTCAAAAAAAGTCACATTTTTTTCTAAGTCCCAAAAAACGCTGGCGTGTTTTCTACATGATGGGTGATAGGCTGAAAAAGATTGAAAATATTTTTGGGGCTCCCCTCCTTCCCCCCCTACATTTCCTGACTCATGGCAACTTACCTAGACAGTGGGCACATGTGTAGGGCAAAATAAAATTTTTATTTGCTTATTTGAAGGTTTTCTAGGCATTTGTAGTGCTAATACACGTTCCTCCATTGAAACTTGAATTTGGCGCCGTATGCAAATGAACCATCGCTAGCGAAACTTCGCTTCGCTTGGCGAATTAACGCTAGCGCAACTTCGAAAACTTCCGCTACCCCTGTGCGCAACTTCAGATTTTAGTGAATTTGCGTATCGCTGGCGAAAATACGCCTGGCGAAGTGTGGCGAAGCGCGGCGAAGTTGTGCCTGGCGCAACTTTGATTCTTAGTGAATTTGGGCCATTGACTTCAATATGTTTCAGAAATTTTTGATTTGCCCATCTCTAATAACGTTTCGTATTGTGAATATTTTTTCCGTTACAGACTTTTATTACATTCCTCCATATATGTACAATACTGTTGTTGCATCAACCCGTTCTGATATGTGCAATTAGATATCTATATCATGAAAATACATCTCACCTTCAGATTATATATTTTTGTTTGTAGGCAAAGCACAAATCCAAGTTGAATTTGCTTTATGGAAATCAGCTTGTCTGGGTAGGAATATAGTGTTTTTTTTTTGTTATTGCAAAGGTTCCTTGTACGTAGTGTCTACCCTGATATCTACACATAGCATGTTGTTTTAGTTATAAAAACTGTTTATCCTATCCCTGTGTCTGGCTTTTCCTACAATTCATACTGTGTTTGCACTAAACAAGTTTGCTTTGATTTCATACAAATGTGAATATCAATTCCAGTGGTGGAATAAAGGCTGTGTTGCATTCTTTTTCTCCTGCTGAGCCATCAACTGAATTTAGGCTAATTAGCAGACAAATCAGACAGAAAACTGATTCTAAGTAGTTTATTATTTCAATAATTTAGTAATTTACATAAAAGAAACATGCTTTTCTAAAATGCTATGTATAAAAACGTTTTCAAAGTGACTCATAGCTACATGTGTGCAGTATGCTCGCCATATGCATAGGCATATACATTTTATCAGGGTTTAACTCTCAGCAAATTAAAAAAAAAAATTACATTAAATATGTAGAAGCTTATGTAACTTTCATACAACAATACGTAACTTACATATCAAGTAACGTCAATGAAGAGCAACTAATGAATTATAAACTGAAGGTACATTTCACTGACCCCAACTGAATCCATTTGCACATTAATTATTTTAACTATTTATATGAACTACTTATAGAGTAACATTTAGGGTTTTTTTTACTAAAACTTGAATTTTTATCACTCTGACTAAACACGAATGTCCTTCATTTACCAATAATTTTTCACGAAAGAATTGGTGCGAAAAAATGTTGAGACAAAATCAAGTGTCAGTTGAATTGTACAACTTTTGCAAATTGATGGTCCAAAAACTAGACTTTTTCGTGTTGTCGTCTGAAAAAATATAATCATTCAGATTATCAAATGAAAACCAGCGCAAACAGCCCAAAACTATAGGGAAACCTGAAGGCAAAAAGCATGTTCCAATTCTTAAAGGGACCATCTGCCACTGACTTCTACATGACTTTGACTGCGTTTAGCTGGAGTATTTTTGGATTTTTAGCTTTTTTTTTTCAATAAACCTTGAAAAATTTCTCCTCTAAAAATACAGATTTTTTCCCCTTTAAAACTCAACCAGAAAAACGTGAGGCTTTATAAATAGGGCCCTTACTGTTTATATTGTGATTTATTAACTGAATTATATGAGTTATAAATACATTAATTTTTTAGCAGTGGAATGACTAGTTATTGGGCCCCATAGCAATATCATTGGACCCATTAAAAATTTTTAACAAGATATTTTCTTATCTACTACTACTTATCAGTGACAGTACTAGAGTTACACCTGTGCTTTTCAATAAAATGATTTGGGAGTTTGTATCATATTAGCTGGGGTTGAAAAGAAATAATCAAATTAAACCTTTTGTCCTAGCAAAACCTACCTGCCTGCTAGTTGATATTTTGTGTAGTACATAGGGACATGGCCAATAATTTTGGTGTTCAGGGGGGGAGCCAGACAAATAACATGTTGTTTGGCCCTGTCTGGGAAAATTACTGAACCACAAATATACCTGTGATATCTTCATAAATCTCTACTATATCAATGTCAGGATCTTACCTGTGATCCGGTCCCCGGGTCCAATGCAGGGCGATTGCAAGGTGCACTCCCTGCGCTTGAGTGACATCAAGGTGATGCCGTCTCTGTTCGTTTGGGTGGCGCAGCCACTTAAAGGGCATGTAAAGGCAAAAAAAATAAAATCCCAAAAGAAACCTATCTCCAATATACTTTAATTAAAAAATGTGTACCGTTTTTATAAGAAACCTGACTATATGCAGTGAAATTCTCCCTTCATTTACTGCTGTGGATAGGAATTGTCAGATGGTCCCTAACTGCTGAGCAGGGAAACAATCATACTTATGAACAGCAGGGGGAGCCCCCGCCTTACTTCCAGCCATGCAGAACTCAAGCAGTTTTGTTTATGATGATCCCTAAGCAGCCCAGACCACACTGAGCATGTGCACAGTCTTAGTCTTGCAAAGATGTTTAAAAAAGTTATAAGATGGTGACCCCCTGTAGCCAACTTTGAAAGCATAAATTATTTGTTTGATTAGGCCTGTGGTGCAGTTCATGTTTATATTTAGTATACAAAATACAGCATTTTTGGCCTTATTCTATTTTAGACTTTACATGCCCTTTAAGTGATTTCCTGATACTACTTAAACCCGATTTTGAACTCTGCTTTGCCGTTTGACTACTCTCTTTCATTATCCCCTGGTACCCCGCTTGGACTTTGACTAACTGCTGCCGACTCTGCTTGCCTATATGACTACATTCCGGATTAACCCTTGGTACCCCATTACTGTGATCTACTGTTGCCAACTCTGATGCCTGCCTGACCTTTCTGTGCTGTTATACGTGGCTTAACCCTTTAACTACTGTCGCTGACCTTTACATCCGCCAGCCCACGCTCCAAGATCTGCTAGCGGTTACAAATCTAACCTGATGCTAACCTGATGCCGCGGCCACTGCTAATCCTGCATTTCCCTGTATTCATTTATCACTACGAAACCTGATACTCATTCCACGGATCAGCATGTACTTCTAAAGACTTGCAGGCTCCCATATCTCGCCTTCACTAGTCTCCCTCTGTACCTATTTGAGGGTGTACTTGTGGGGGGCTGTAAGGGTTATCCTTCTCAACGCCAGTGGTCCCCATGTTTGGTAAGGCTGACAATTAATTATTAGGGACCTGAGTCGTATGTGCACACATGAAACATAAACTAGGGAAACTGGCTGCAAACAAATCATTCAAATGTACTTCACATTATCTTAAACTTGCATTCACAGCCCCAAACTTTTTGCACGGGGTAGGCAATCTGTCTGAACCTAATCTAATAAAGGGCAACATCATAGGTCCATCAATAATACTTGATGATTCAAGCATTCACAATATGGTGGTAGCTTTTCTTAAGACTGGTACGATTTTTGTACAGAGAACGCACAATACGGACATTCAGTCAGAAAATGAAAACATTGATTTATGTGTATGTAGAAACTGCAAAAAATGCATTTGTATGGTAGCTTTGGGTTTGAATACCACTGACAGTTTTAACCTTCAATTTCCTTTGCTCTTTACCACTTGTGTTTTTATCACTGAGCTTCCTACGTTCTTTGAGTAGCATTTTGTGGAATCTATTTCTGTTTCGTTGTTCAACTGTGAGAACCAGAATCTGTGTGTTGTGCACATGATTAGCTATATTTTACATGAATACACATTACCCGTAAATCTGTAGAGTCTCTTTTTAATACACTCTAAATTTATGAGCAACATTGAGTGGCTTGGATCATTTATTTTTAAAAGAGAGCATTAAAAATATTTGCTCTTGTGCCCTATGAAAGACACCATAATTAGAAAGGATATAATAATTCTGAATGGATAGATATGGATGCTGGTTGCGCTTGTTAAAGGAAAGATGCTAACTATCATCACTAATAAAATGATATATATATCTATCTATCACAAAGAAGCATAAATTGAGAAATCCATATACGTAGATATATAAAGATCTATGTTCTTGCAAAGAGTATCATCACTGTAATGGAAGTATAAAGGGAATATACTTTAACATATTTCAGACATTGTTGACCTAGATTTAGTAATGTATTGTAAATAACTACATAGAACAGTGTGTATTTTTTTCTAAAGATGCAGTGTGATAAGCAAGACATTAAATTATGCCTATCACACAGAAGTACAGAAATCTCAATGCTTTTTTTATGGCACATTCTATTGGGAAGACATTCTCCTAAAAAGAACATGCATTAACTGCCTGATTCATGAGGTGACATGTGGCATATCCAAATGTGTTATGGATCTCTCAGGAATTAAAAACAACATAGCAAAATCAGCACCTTGGGATGTTCATTGAGTGAATATTTTACAGACATACTCCTTTTATATTTATATAATAATTTAGTATTACCACAACTTTTTTTGGCAGTATGGCCCATTTTTCATTTTTATAATGACGTTATATTTGTGAGGCTAATAAGTGTATACAGGCTTTACCCAGAAGAGGAGAAAAAATAAATATTTTTTATAATTCCTCAGGGTGCCTGCAACGGGAAACTGTATTGGCTTAGAAACAATTCTAATAAAAGGGTCAAAGAAAACACTGCAACTAGAAATAGCTGTGTGTCTCTTATTTTTTTCCCCTCGTTTTATATAAAAGGAACAGAGTAATTTATGATGAAATAGACAAGAGATAGCAAAGAGAATACATTTGGTGAACCATGCTTCTTCATCTTTATACGGCACTGATAGTGAATGCAAATGAGAAACAGAAAATGTTACTGTATCCTTCAGTTCTGGATTGTTATGCAATATATTGATAAGTTTAATTCATTTTGTACCCTGCATCATGATAATTAGTCAAGACTACAATTTTTTTAATCCTAAATTAAGTATTTATATATTTCTAAACAGCACGGATGAACAAATTGTTCTGCCTGCTTTCGTAAAGGGTGAAAATTTTAGCAAATTTGTGGTAGCATTTCGACATGCACTTTGTTTTGCCAGGAAAAATATGTTTCATTTTTTTGACGTGGAATAAAACTTAAGAGAAAATGCCCATTGACTTCAATGCATTTGGTGCAAGAAAAAATGTATATTCGGGGGAATGCAGCAAAAGTCGTCAAATTGAAAATAAAATTGAAAAAAATGTAAAATTAATATAGCTTTTGTGAACCTGGAAACTCTTTAGGGACCACTTCCAGCAATGGAATAAAGATTACAGATTTTATAGCTTGTACCAGTTTGTGGTTTGTGTAATAAAAATTAACTTTAATTACACTGTATAAATTATTTGAATCTTGTTTTCTTCAGTCTGGGAACTCATAATTCTAGCAAGCAGGCAGGAGCCATTTTGTGGACACTGTTATTAAGGTAAGCCTTACATCATAGTTACATAGTTAAATTGGGTTGAAAAAAGACAAAGTCCATCAAGTTCAACCCCTCCAAATGAAAACCCAGCATCCATACATACACCCCTCCCTACTTTTAATTAAATTCTTTATACCCATACCTATACTAACTATACCTATACTAACACAATAGCCTTTGATATTATGTCTGTCCAAAAAATCATCCAAGCCATTCTTAAAGGCATTAACTGAATCAGCCATCACAACATCACCCGGCAGTGCATTCCACAACCTCACTGTCCTGACTGTGAAGAACCCCCTATGTTGCTTCAAATGAAAGTTCTTTTCTTCTAGTCTAAAGAGGTGGCCTCTGGTACGGTGATCCACTTTATGGGTAAAAAGGTCCCCTGCTATTTGTCTATAATGTCCTCTAATGTACTTGTAAAGTGTAATCATGTCCCCTCGCAAGCGCCTTTTTTCCAGAGAAAACAACCCCAACATTGACAGTCTCCCTCATAATTTAAGTCTTCCATCCCTCTAACCAATTTAGTTGCAAGTCTCTGCACTCTCTCCAGCTCATTTATATCCCTCTTAAGGACTGGAGTCCAAAACTGCACTGCATACTCCAGATGAGGACTTACCAGGGACCTATAAAGAGGCATAATTATGTTTTCATCCCTTGAGTTAATGCCCTTTTTTATGCAAGACTTTAGTCTTTAGTAGCCACATAATGACACTGCCCAGAATTTAGACAACATGTTATCTACAAAGACCCCTAGATCCTTCTCATTTAAGGAAACTCCCAACACACTGCCATTTAGTGTATAACTTGCTTTTATATTATTTTTGCCAAAGTGCATTACCTTGCATTTATCAACATTGAACATCTCAGAATCTTGTTTGTACACCAGAATGGGGGACCTGTTGTCCATCTACATGCACTGGCTACACAATTAAATGGTTAAAGGAAAATTATACCCCCCAAACAATGCCGGTCTCTATAAAAAGATATTGCATGAAACAGCTCATATGTAAAACCCTGCTTCATGTAAATAAACCATTTTCATAATAATATACTTGTATCTATACCTATATCTGTTGCTTAAGTATTCATTTTGGGGGTATAGTTTTCCTTTAAGAGAACTGGGGGAATGTGAGTGGAAAGTGAAAGTAATGGCTTGCTGCGTCTCTATGCCTAATGCATAGAGGAGGGGCAGACAATAGTTGATTGACAGCTGAGATTGATTAAATGAGTTTACAACAGCTATGAATGCTTTAATAAAAAAAAGAATTTGGATTTCATGTTTAATTTGAAATGGACTTTTATTATACAGCTTTTTGTGTCTGGGTGACAGGTGCACTTTAAACGTGCACAATGGGCAATTACGATTTGCAAGGCAATAACTGAGGAAGAAGATTAAAAAAATTCTCATCTGTGCATTTCTTTTTCTTTTCATGCCTTTTATTACATTTCCCCCATAAGTAAAATGCAGCAAAAAAAAACACAGATTGCAATGCATTTGGTCATATTTTGGTGGAATCTCAGCAAAATCCTGTAAACTTTTCCATGGTTTAATGAACACAGTTAAATTTAGTACCAAGCTTATCCAGAAAAATCATGGCCCCTATACGTCACTGCCCCCCCCCCCGGGAAAGGTGGCAACCCTACTTTGGATACATTGCTGCAGGTTCTTCACAAGATGTGCAATATTGTACCCCCTATTGTCTGTTTAACCTGATTAGCCATTTAACTGCTGAATACCACCACCTTGTTCCTTCTCATAATAAGCTTGCTCCACTTGCTCCTGGTTTTTAACTTAAACCCTATAAAATAAACCAAATCCTCCAACATTATAAAAATTCCTGTTTTTTAAACATGTATAAATTTTTAAAATGCTCACATTCTATGTCATCTCTGCGTGACATACAGTATATCTCATCTACGCAAAGCAGGTTCTCTGGGTGATAAATCTTAAATATTTGTTTTAAGTCTCTTGGGTAATATGACCAAACCCATTACAACAATACAAAAATGGGCCTTTGATAAATATGCCCCCTGCTCTGCTCTCAGCCCAGATTTTGTCAGCTTTATATTAAAGGGACTGCATATCCCAGATTCCCTTTCCAATATCCCTAATGGGACCTTCGTCGTTTGCACAGCTACTCAGAACATTTCAACTTGTGTCAGCAGTGTTTAATAATGCAGCTCACTGTGATTGATGCATTTCATGACAGAATAACTGCATGCTTAAACAAACAATAACAGATGATACCCTTTAACTTCCTAAATTGATCAGTGCTTGAAAAGCAACTGAATTATAAGCAAGAAACTTTCTGAAAGATGACATTGCTAGATTTGCCCTGGCAGATGTTTTAAGCCAATAAATACATTAATAAGTGGAAAACTCTAAAGAATTAGCTGTAAGCTAATTTTCAGAGGAAACAGATCCAGTCCCAACGTATTTAGTTCGCTTACTACATTGTTAGACATTAAATGCTCATCTTCTTGTGTCTTTCCTGAAATAACATACTGTACTTGATAAATAACGAAAACCCAGCTTTGTCATTTGTCAGTGCCTTGGTAATAAGGATCATTGGCTCCTTCTTCCCTTTATTGAAAGGCTGCCTCTCTGTGATAAAAGATGATTTATTTGATTTGTAACATGTCTAGAAAATGAAACAATGTAAACTAACCATTTGTTCAACTGGATGAACAACATGAATATCTATAATAAGCTTACCAAATGCATATATATATATATATATATATATCAGCAGTCCAGGAAAGCATTCACAGCCACGATCATCCAGCATATATCAAAAAGTTTTTATTCGTGCATGGTGTATCAACGCGTTTCGGCTCTTAACGAGCCGTCGTCAGGATAATGACCAGAAGCGAGATGCATCATTAAATAACCACCCTATCCAATCAACATGCAAATAATTAAGGCATCACATATACTAGTGGAACAGCGACACCCTTTCCCATTAATGTGTATAGTAAAATTCTCATGCTGCATGCTACCTTGAAATAGACAATAATGCTAACATTTCTGTGCAGGAAGCTGTATTCATATTTTTCATATTAAAGCTAATCACAGTGAAACAAACTAAAAGTCACCTTTTCTTTGAATGCAGATTTAATGCAAAAGAGAGATAAACAATGACAACTGACTTACATGAAGAAGGCTACTAAAATAGGCTCAAAGATGAAGGGTATTTATACTGAAGCTACATAATAAAAATGGTGTCTGTTTCAGCTGCATTTTAAAATTAATTTTGTCCCCAGTATAGTGTGTTTATTTCCCGTTTATTTAAAGCATAAAAAGACAAGCTGTCCTTCAAAAGGCAAGCTGTCACCAAATTCCAAAATAGTGCAGAACCTGTGATGTTACCAGGGAGGTAAATGTTAATAATCTCCATGTCAGAATGTGCAGAACAAAGCACTGCCAGACTTAGTTCAGAAGAACAGGATCATTTGAGTTTTGGATTTATGCCTTAAAAGAGAAGGAAAGGCTAAAATTAAGTAAGCTTTATCAGAAATATATCAGTGAACCCTCAAAGTAATGCTGCTCTGAGTCATCTGTTAAAAGAAACACAGCATTTCTTTGCTTCTCTGTGTACACATGGGCTTCTATATCAGACCTGTTTTCAGTATAAACCTCCAAGGCTAGGACTTGAGCATGCTCAGTTTGCTCCTCTCCCCCTCCCTCCTCCCCTCCATGCTGTAATTTGAGCCCAGAGCTATGAGTGAGCAGGGAGAGACTCAGGCAGGAAGTGATGTCACACCAAGTTATTATGGCAGCTGCTATCCTAAAGAAACAGGGAAAGCTTCTAGAGCTGTTTACTCAGGTATGGTAAAGCACTCTGCAGAATAAATATAGTATAATATACACTTTTGTGGCTAATCTATTGGCGATAAACTGCCTCGGTAGCTTTCCTTCTCCTTTAAATTCTTCTGTGACACATAAAACCAATATGTACCAAACTATATGCACCAATAACAATGCTTTTTGTAATCTGTCCATACATACTCAAATTGGGTCAGTCATTTTGGCTAATTGTTATCATACTTTATAAGGTAATGTGACATGGGATGTTTGTCACCTGCATGAAATCTCTTTCCGCTCAGGAGATAAAATCTGAAAATACCTTTTCATTGTTATTCATAGGAATTTATGGTGCCTCAGAGGATGAGGTAGTGAGAGTGCCACCCTTTCATCTTGCTTACTGTATGATTTGCTTGTTCAGGTCTTCAGCCTGAATGAGCAATATAGTATTTGGTTACCCTAATGTATGGCAAAATTACTTAATATCCATCCATGTGGTCTGTAGGTCAATGGACCAGATAACTCAAATGTTCACCCACATATGGCCACCTTTTATTATTTTTATTATTATTAACGTATTTATATAGCGCCTACATATTGCGTAGCACTGTAAAGTAAATGTGATTATACAACTAAATCACATGAATTATATACATAGAACAAATGTAGTTACATACATCACAATCAATACAGGTACATAAAGGTGAGGAAGGGCCTATGCATAGGCATACAATCTAAAGGGAAGATGTGGGAGTGGGCAAGATCGAATTAAGTGGGTGAGAAATGTGGTACTGTATGTGGTTGCGTTTGGTAGTTAAGCAGAGTGAGGGTAGGCTTCTTGAAAGAAGTGCGTTTTAAGAGATTTCTTGAAAGCAGAAAGGTTGGGAGAAAGTCGGACAGACCGTGGGAGAGAGTTCCAGAGGAGGGCTGCAGCCCTTGCAAAGTCTTGAATGCGAGCATGTGAGGAGGTAATGAGAGAAGAGTTGAGTAGCAGGTCAGTAGAGGAGCGTAGTAGGTGGTTGGGTGAGTATATAGAGATGAGTTCAGAGATGTAGGGTGGGGCAGAGTTATGAAGTGCTTTGAAAGTCGGTGTCATTAATTTGAATTTGATTCTGAAAGGTAACGGAAGCCAGTGCAGGGATTGACAGAATGGCGAGGCAGAGGAGGAGCGGTTGCTGAGGTGTATGAGCCTTGCAGCAGTGTTCATTATGGACTGGAGAGGTGACAGTCTCCGGAGGGGAAGGCCAATTAAAAGAAAGTTACAGTAGTCTAGACGTGATATGATGAGAGAGTGAATAAAAATTTTGGCAGCATCTTGGGTGATAAATGATCGTATTTTGGATATGTTCCTTAGGTGGCCTTAAGTGACATGATTTAATAAGTTACTGGATATGAGGAGTGAATGACAGGGCAGAATCTAGGATAACCCCAAGGAACTGGGCCTGAGGAGAGGGGGTGATAGTGGAATTGTTAACTATGATGGATACTTCCAGGATGTTACTGGTGTTAGTTGGAGGAAAGAGAACCATTTCAGTTTTAGAGAGGTTTAGTTTAAGGTAGCGTTGCGACATCCAGGTAGAGATAGCGGACAGGCAGGAGGAGATGCGAGCTAGTAGTTCTGGGTTGAGATCAGGAGATGAGAGATAGATCTGAGTATTGTCAGCATCGTCAGAGGTGGTAGTGGAAACCATACGAGTTGATTAATTTGCAGAGGGAGGAAGTATAGAGGGAGAATAGTAATGGTCCCAGGACAGAGCCTTGAGGAACTCCAACAGAAAGAGGTAGGGGAGAAGATGATACTCCATTGTAGGAGACACTGAAGGAACGATTGGTGATGTAAGAAGAGAACCAGGACAGGGCTGTGTCACAAAGGCCAAGCAAATGGAGGGACTGGAGGAGGAGAGGGTGATCTACTGTGTCAAATGTGGCTGAGAGATCAAGCAGTATTAGTAGTGAGAAATGATTGTTGGCTTTAGCGGTTAAAAAGGTCATTTGTTAGTAGAGTCAGGGCAGTTTCCCTGGAGTGTTGTGACTTAAAACCAGACTGTAGGGTGTCCAGCAGGTTATTGTCAAAGAGGAATGAGGTTAGTCGGTTGTAGACTAGGCACTCAAGTAGTTGAAAGGTAGCAGAGAGATGAAAGGTAGCAGAGAGATAGGTCAGAGGTTGTCAAGATTGGAGGGATCAAGAGAGGGTTTTTTCAGAATGGGGGTGACAAGAGCATGTTTTAGTTGAGAAAGAAACAGTCCAGTTAAGAGCGAAAGATTAAATAGGTGAGTTAAGGCTTTGATTAGACAAGGATTGGTATTGCAGAGAAGTTTTGAGGGAATTGGATCAAGCGGGCAGGTGGTAAGGTGAGAAGAGGCCTAAAGCTTTGAGACTTTCTCATCAGTGACAGGGGTGAAGGAGCACAGGAGAGATTGGGGAGTGTGGAGGGAGGGTGGTGGAAGTCTAGGGGGGTTGAGTAGTGTAATGTCCCTTCTGATAGTGTCAATTTTGTTTTTGAAGTGCTCAGCAATATCTTGAGCAGAGACAGATTTGCATGGAGGGGGTGGAGAAGGGGAAAGGAGAGTGTTAAAGGTGGAGAAAAGTGTGCTGGTTTTTTAGAAAGGGAGTTAATGAGTGAAGTAAAGTATGTTTGTTTAGCTTGGAAGAGGCTGGTGTTATAGGAGCGCAGGGCAGATTTGTAGCTCCAAAAGTCTGAAGCTCCCAATAGACGCAACAATTCTTGCCGAACGACCGATTTTAGGGAAGCCCGACCAATCCTTCGAAATTATCGTGCGGTTAGTGGTATTCGAACGATCGTACATCTTACGATTTTTCGGCCGACACCTGTCGGGAAATTGATCGGCCAGGTCAAAAAATCTTTGTCGGTCCCAGTGCAATCTATCTATGTTTGCAGGTCCAAGCAGGCAGCTCCCCTTTGTTTTCCTGGCAAATTGGTCTTTTTAGTTGATGGTAAATTCGTACAATCGTTCTGAGAAGATCGTGGTCTCACAATCAGGATCTGATCTTTTAAAAATCTCAACATCTATGGCCAGCTTGATTCTGAATGGGATTTGCGCCAGCGATGCTCAAGTGCACGTGAGTGTCTTTGGAGCACTTTTGTATGAGCAGTATGCCAAGGTTGAAGTGGTTTGGGTCTAGAACGTTTAGTTTTTATAGGAGCAAGCTCATTTAGGGCAGTGGTGAGAGTACTATAGTAGACAGAGGTAGTCACATTAGGACATGAGATGGCTGAGATATTAGATTGAAGAGAGTCAAAGGAAGAAGAGAGATGTGACACGTCTACAGCTTGCAAGTCACGGTAAGTACGTGTTTGGGGAATTCGAACGATTCGAACGATTAGAATTAAAAATCGTTCGACTATTCGACCATTCGATAGTCGAAGTACTGTCCCTTTAAGAAAAACTTCGACCCCCTACTTCGGCAGCTAAAAGCTACCGAAGTCAATGTTAGCCTATGTGGAAGGTCCCCATAGGCTTGCCTGTGATTTTTTGATCGAAGGATTTTCCTTCGATCGTTGAATTAAAATCCTTCGAATCGTTCGATTCGAAGGATTTAATCGTTCGAATCGAAAAATCCTTCGATCGATCGATCGTAGGATTTGCGCAAAATCGTTCGACTTCGATATTCGAAGTCGAACGATTTTAGTTCCCAGTCGAATATCGAGGGTTAATTAACCCTCGATATTCGACCCTTCGTGAATCGGCCCCTAAAAGTACAGCGGGGAGAGAAAAGGAAACCTACCCCACCTCCAGGTCTGTTACCAGGTCTGGGAGTATGAGTAAGGTGTAGGCCCCCATAGGACAGGGCAGCAGGTGAGGCAGTGTCGGTAGGAAAAAGACAGGTTTCAGTAAGTGCGAGTAGGTTAAAGGAATTTGCAATGAAATGGTTGTGTATAGTGGTGAGCTTGTTGCAGACAGATCTGGCATTCCAGAGAGCACAGGAAAGATTAACTGCCTTTTTGGGTATAGGAGTAAGAGTTCTGTACTGTTTGAATTTGCACCTTTGTTTAAATATGGGCTGTATGCAAACTTTCACTGTGTAGTGTACTACCTCATAGTATCATGAGTAATTCTATAGATTTAATATTTTATGGGGAAAAGGTGTGTGACCTAAAGTTCAACACAGCTGCTCCAACCCATGCAGACCCCAAAAAGACTAGATATGAGTTGTCACACGAGGTAAACACAGAAGCACATTATGGTCTGACAAAGTAGAATAAACACATTTTGTACAGTTATGCAACTAGGATCTGTTCAGATGAAAATAAATCCCTTTGATTGTGAAGAACATTATACATTGCTCTTATTACATAAGCTTCTAGTCATGCCAATGCAACTTTCCTTTGTTGAATTTCCACATACAGTATACTTCATATAGCCACCCTATGCTCTTTTTTTTATTTTTAATTCTTTGTAAGGGCTTGATCAATACAGAGATATTAAGGGGCCCTGGCTGGCCTAGATCTTTACAACAGATGACATTTAATTAACAATACAAAAATATACTTGTGTGTGTAAAGTTGGCTATTTTATTAATTATTTACCACAATGTCTGTCCCACTCTCTCTATCAGAAATACACTCTATATAGGAATAGAGGTCCACCTTGCTAGGGAAAACCTTGGTAGATGTAGTCCAGCAACATTTAGGTAAAGCATTATAACGAGTAATGTGTAACCCATGACCAAACTCCATCTCTTTTTTATGCAAATCATAAGGAATTTTGGGATAGAAGGCACTTTCTGCCAAGTTTTCCATTATCATGGAAATTGCAAAATCACACATTTTACATGTTGTTGGCTAATTATACACTGGGCATACATTCATTTTGTTTGTATACCTATACAAATCATTAAAGAAGGAATATTTTCTTTTCAGCGTCTTGTTATAAGCTCACAAGTTCTATATCAGCACGAAAATGTGACCTAAAATTTGCTTTATTAGTAAAATATTCCAGAGAAACTGGAACTAAAAAACTGAGTAAGTGAATCTGTGAAGGCATGAAGCAGCTGTGCTCTGGTGTTTCATTGTAGGCCAGACCTCTCATTATCTCTGCTGGTGGTCTAACAGATACATAGTTTACAAGCTCACTGTCCTAATTTGTAATTAATGAGCAAATTACAAAAATATGTAAGCTATAACACCTCTGGTGAGCATGTTTTAAACAAAGGTGGTTTCCAAACTTAAATTAATGATTTGTATTTCCCTGTTTTTTTTATTTTAGGAAAACATCTATTGGCTTAAATATATGTTCATAAGAGGAGTTAGCTCTTTATTAAAATCAATGGCAGTCCTAACAGGTGCAATTCCAAGTTCCACTATACTACAAACAGACTTTTTTTATACTATATGTTATGGGTGACCATTGCCCCTTTAGCGGATATGTTCGAAATGTGATGGACTGATGCTATACACCAGATTAATGAGGATAGACAATGGATAAGATGCTAAAAAAAATTAAATAAATAACAAAAAAATGATATGTGTTATCTAGCATGCTAGCAATTATTGACCATAACTTGTTATAGGACTTTATCAGGAAATAGATATGTATACTATAAATTGCAGCCCAATTCAAAGATTCTACTAAAAATACAGACAGATTCTCCATAGACATGACAAGCTATTTAGGGGCCTATTTATTATGCTGTTTAAAAAATTGGCGACAGAATAAGCCACACATGCGACACACAATACACCAGATATTGCTGAGTAAAAAATGGAGTACTCATCAAGTTTTGGACTGATTTTCAGTGACCGTGAACCTTCTCATACAAATCCAGCTTAACTGTAAGCAGCCTCTTGAAAATGGGAAAATACGGAGATCATCTATTGTGGTTTTTTTATGCATTTTTCCCTAGAGCGACTTCTGGCGAAACTTGTTTGCTGCTCAGATTTTTCCCATTGGCTTCAAATGGGTTATACGAGGTCTGAAGCAGCATTGAACAAATGTGTCAAATGAGGCATTCAGATGGCATAAAAACCTTGATAAATTTGCTATTTATTTTACACAGTAGCGCCATTTTTTTTGGCGAGATTCCTTTTACACAGCATAATAATTAGGCCCCTGAGTGTTGGCTAGGCAATTTGTTATGTAGATTGGCCTTTCTGTTTCCCTGCAGTGCTCTAAGGCCTAGTCTCAATATACCGAGCTCCAGATCACTGTCTGAATGTTCTGGCTTTATTGCTGGTATATTCAGAGCCTACTCCATACCCCAGAACCAACATCGTCCACCAAATTTACAGCTGGGGATTTTAACATTGATGTACAAAAGATAGGTTAGAGTAGAACAATTTCCCATTATCAAGTACAGCTCACATGACCTATCCCTCGTGTTTTTCCTTCACCCTATCCAACAAGACTTTGATGCATGTGTTTAGTGTTAAAAGGAAAGTGTGCTCCTTTTTAACATCAGTTTAATGAAAAGTTATTTTGCTAATTAGCAAAATTTTGCCTATTGTTTTAATCAGGAAACTGGCATGCTTTTTTGTTATTTCTTGCACCAAACTGGCACAATTGAAACTAAAGTTGCATGCAACTTCCTGTCTTGCTGAGCAAGATAAAAAAAATCAGTACACTGAGAAGCAAACCCCTCCCTCCCCCCAGCTGCAGCCTGTGTTCCTTTTAAATAAGAAACAGCTCATTATACAGACACTTCTCCTTGGCCGCTAATTTGCTATGACTTTGCTCGACAGGACAGGAAGTAGAATAAGACTTTAAATTTTTGCCCTTTTAATGCAAGAAACAACAAAAACTATACATAATCCCCAATTAAAAGAGTTGGCAAAAAGTATAATAACAGAATTCAATAAAATGCAAAGTTGCGTCTCATCAGTGAATTTTCCATAGCGTTACTTGGGCTGGACGAGCATTTCCTAGCGAATTTTCACTATCGTTCATTTCTGCCTAGCGAAACTTCACTAGCACTCTTGCGCTTAGGTTAAATTGAATAGGGCAAGTACCTAAAGGTCATATGGATGTCTTTAATAGTAATGTTGGTGAAAATGTTTGAAGTGGCCACTTTTTCAAACACATGTCCAATGAGCCATAATAAAGACAGAAGAGAATGCCCTAGACATGAGCCCACCCTTTAACAAATGTCGCATGCCCCTCAAATTAGTTTAAAAAAATTGTTCACACATAA
Source organism: Xenopus petersii (assembly GCA_038501925.1). Classification (NCBI taxonomy): domain Eukaryota; kingdom Metazoa; phylum Chordata; class Amphibia; order Anura; family Pipidae; genus Xenopus; species Xenopus petersii. Next base: position 52,750,827 of record CM076679.1, read on the forward strand.
ATCTTATACTTTAGACTTTTGAAGGCAATCCAGCTTTTAAAAAAGAAAAATCACCAGAGTTTTTTACAACTTTAACGCATTCTGGCATACAGGATATGATGTCACTGACATAAGATTGAGGAATATGTACAGTAGCTTCGTTTTAGCAGATAGCCTGGTCAGAGGTGGCGAAGTCAACTCTGGCGAAATAGGTAACATTCAGTAAAATTTGCATCTTAGTCAATTTGCAGAGTAACGACCATTCGCTAGAGCGAAAAGTTGCCTGCCGATAGAGTGTGAACGAATGATCTTGTTCGCTAGTGAATTGTCCTCCATGCCTGTTAGTGAATTGGCGATGTCCCTACGGATGGGATTTCTGGCAAATTCTATTGTTGGGCACTTCGCCCTTTAGTGAATATGCCCCCTATGAGGTAGCACTTTGAAAAATTCTCAGACTTGGAAAAAAAAGGGACTCTTGATCATTCTCAGTGATGTGTGTATGCTGTAAATATGGAGACAACTGTTTTTATCTAAGAAACTTGTATTAACATTTAGTTTTTTTTATTAACGTATGAATGCCAAAAATTCTAATTCTAAATGCCAATTTTTAGTGGAAAAATAACTCAAATTGTTCGAGATTTATTCTACCCCGAGGATCCAAAAAGTCCAAATCCAAATATCAGCCATCTCAGACCTGCAGAGGTTGTAAAAACATGAATGGGAAAAGTCCCTATCCTATTTGGAAGTTTCTGTGGTCTGCACTAGAATTAAAAAATCTACTATTTTGGGCTTTTTGGTTAAAAATGTGAAAAATGTGGGCTTTTTGAGAAAAAGCCTGAAAAAAACCGAGCGATTCGGGAAAAACTTACGAAAAAATCTTACGCTCAATTTTATTGAGTTTTCCCCAGTCCGATTGAATCGTGCTTTTTTAAAAATAAATGAGATCAAATCATGGATTCTAGCTTGGTTAGAATTGTATTATTTTAAAAAGTCAGAAAAAATACGGAGTTTGATAAATAACCCCCTTGATGTCCTTTGAAAGGATTTTTACAGTGATTTAGAGACACAGATATACACGTTCACAGTTTAAACTTCCAAGCTTCTAAGCTTTTCAATCCTATCTAGGGATGTAGCGAACGTCGGGAAAAAAGTTCGCGAACATATTCGCGAACTTGCGTCAAAAATGCGAACGGTTCGCGAACGTCGCGAACCCCATAGACTTCAATGGGAAGGCGAATTTTAAAAGCTAGAAAAGACATTTCTGGCCAGAAAAATGATTTTAAAGTTGTTTAAAGGGTGCAACGACCTGGACAGTGCCATGCCAGAGGGGGATCAAGGGCAAAAATGTTTCTAAAAAATCCATTGTTGACACAGCGCTGCGTTTTGTGCTGTAAAGGGCAGAAATCACACTACATTTCTAAACCTGTGTAATAAAATGCTTTAAAACGTCCGGCGTCTACATGCCAATTAAGTCGTGTAAAGGTTACAGCCTGTTCACACGCAAAGACGAAACGCGGTGCTTACTGCAACGCAAAAAGACGCAAAGAGCTTTAATGAATGATACAGTTTTGGTCTACTTTATTGATCACCTGCGGTGACCATAAAAGATGCGATTTTGCCACTGTTGCAGAACCCTGAAAAATTAGGCATGTGTACTTTCCTGAAAAATTATCTTTTTTTTGTCGCAGCCACTGAAGCACAGAGGCCAGAAAAAATATGCCATATAAATGCTGAAAATATTAATTTTTTTTTTGTCGCAGCCACTGCAGCACAGAGGCCAGAAAAAATATGCCATATAAATGCAAACAATATTAATTTTTTTTTGTCGCAGCCACTGCAGCACAGAGGCCAGAAAAAATATGCCATATAAATGCAAACAATATTAATTTTTTTTGGTCGCAGCCACTGCAGCACAGAGGCCAGGAAAAATATGCCATATAAATGCTAACAATATAAATTTTTTTTGTCGCAGACACTGAAGCACAGAGGCCAGAAAAAATATGCCATATAAATGCTGAAAATATTCAATTTTTTTGGTCGCAGCCACTGAAGCACAGAGGCCAGAAAAAATATGCCATATAAATGCTGAAAATATTCATTTTTTTGTCACAGCCACTGAAGCACAGAGGCCATAAAAAATATGCCATATAAAAGCTGAAAATATTCTGTTTTTTTTGGTCGCAGCCACTGAAGCACAGAGGCCAGAAAAAATATGCCATATAAATGCTGAAAATATTCATTTTTTTGTCACAGCCACTGAAGCACAGAGGCCATAAAAATATGCCATATAAATGCTGAAAATATTCTGTTTTTTTTGGTCGCAGCCACTGAAGCACAGAGGCCAGAAAAAATATGCCATATAAATGCTGAAAATATTCTGTTTTTTTTGGTCGCAGCCACTGAAGCACAGAGGCCAGAAAAAATATGCCATATAAATGCTGAAAATATTCATTTTTTTGTCACAGCCACTGAAGCACAGAGGCCAGAAAAACTCAGGATTTACCTGGATTCAAATTAAACCAGTAGGGTTTGCACCCTAGTTTGTAACGGTGGTGGAGGGAGGAGGACGCTAAAGGACAGCTGTATGTGGAGTCATGAGGCGTGCAGAGAAGGACAGCTGCATGGGGAGTCAGAATCAGAAACTCAGCACAAGTCTTCCGGCGTGCAGTAACCCTCCCAGATCCACCCCTCATTCATTTTAATAAAGGTCAGGTAATCCACACTTTTGTGACCTAGGCGAGTTCTCTTCTCAGTTACAATCCCTCCTGCTGCACTGAAGGTCCTTTCTGAGAGGACACTTGAGGCGGGGCAAGACAAGAGGTTCATGGCAAATTGTGACAGCTCTGGCCACAGATCAAGCCTGCGCACCCAGTAGTCCAGGGGTTCATCGCTCCTCAGAGTGTCGATATCTGCAGTTAATGCCAGGTAGTCCGCTACCTGCCGGTCGAGGCGTTCTTTGAGGGTGGATCCAGAAGGGTTCTGGCGCTGCCTTGGACTGAAAAACATTTGCATGTCTGACATTACAGAGTGGCCAAAGTGCTTTGTCCTTGCAGGTGCACTCGTGGCAGGATTACTGGCACCTCTGCCCCTGGAATGTTGATGAGTTCCTGAAGTGACATCACCCTTAAAAGCATTGTACAACATGTTTTGCAGGCTGGTTTCTAAATGCAGCATCCTTTCAGACTTGTGGTATGTTGGTAACATTTCTGTCACTTTATGCTTGTACCGAGGGTCTAGTAGAGTCGCGAACGAGTACAGGTCCTTCTCCTTAAGCCTCTTGATACGGGGGTCCTTCAACAGGCATGACAGCATGAAAGACCCCATTCTCACAAGGTTGGATGCAGAGGTATCCATCTCCGCTTCCTCGTTATCAAGGACTGCATCATCCACGGTCTCCTCCCCCCAGCCACGTACAAGACCAGGGGTCCCCAAAAGGTCACCACTAGCCCCCTGGGAAGCCTGCTCCTGTTGGTCCTCCTCCTCCACAAAGCCACCTTCCTCCTCTGACTCCACTTCTGACACCTCTCCCTGCGTTGCAGCAGGTGCCTGGGTTCGTTCTGGTGATTCCGACCAGAAATCGTGCGCTTCCTGCTCCTCGTCACGCTGGTCTACAGCCTCATCTGTCACTCGTCGCACGGCACGCTCCAGGAAGAAAGCAAAGGGTATTAGGTCGCTGATGGTGCCTTCGGTGCGACTGACCATATTTGTAACCTCTTCAAAAGGGCGCATGAGCCTGCAGGCATCGAGCATAAGCACCCAGTAACGGGGTAAAAAATATCCCCAGCTCTGCAGATCCAGTCCTACCACCCAGTTCAAACAGGTATTCGTTGACGGCTCTTTGTTGTTGCAGCAGACGTTCCAACATGAGGAGCGTTGAATTCCAGCGAGTCTGGCTGTCGCAAATCAAACGCCTGACTGGCATGTTGTACCGCTGCTGAATGTCAGCAAGGCGTGCCATGGCTGTGTAGGACCGTCTGAAATGGGCCGACACCTTCCTGGACTGCCTGAGAACGTCCTGGAATCCTGGGTACTTTGAGACAAAACGTTGTACTATTAAATTCAGAACATGTGCCATGCAGGGCACATGTGTTAAATTGCCCAGTCTCAGTGCTGCCAACAGATTGCTTCCATTGTCACACACCACTTTTCCGATCTTCAGTTGGTGTGGGGTCAGCCACCGATCGGCCTGTGACTGCAGAGATGAC